>BTHU01000018.1:37468522-38068522 GCA_036184795.1 Tokudaia tokunoshimensis | reverse complement strand
GCTAGTGGAACTGCAAACTTGTATAGCTTCTATGGAAATCAGTGTAGTGGTTCTTTGGGAATCTGTGAATCGATTTACCTCAAGATTCAGCTATACCACTCTTGGGTATATATCCAAAGGATACTTCATCCTCCCACAGAGACACTTGCTCAGTCATGTTCATTACTTCTCTACTCATAATAACCAGATATTGCAAACACATGGATGTCCTTCAACAGAAGACTGGATAAAGAAAATGTAGAATATTTATACAATGTAGTATTATTCAGGTGTTTAAAAAAAAGACATTCTGAGTGAAGTATTCCAGACTCAGAGAGATGAATATGGTATGTATCCACTTATTCATAAATATTAGTTGTGAATTCAATGATAACCAAGTTACAAACCATAGACCCATTGAGATTAGGTGTAAGGGAACAGAAGGAGCAGGTAAATCTCATTTTGAAAAGGAAATAGAATAGGTAGCTATGGATAGATAAAGGGGGATGGAATTAGAGGATTAAGTACAGAGGTGGAGTAGGGGTTGTGGGAGAGAGTACGGGGAGAGGAAATGAAAAATAAGGGTAATTTGAGGAATAATATGGAAACACAACACAGTAGAACCTTCCTAAAACAGACACATATATTAAGATGATCTAAATGAGATCACCAAATAATGGTGGAGACAGAGTCCCACCAGCCATTTCTTGTCACTAAAATGAAGCTTTCTTTACTGGGATTGGGTTACATTTAACTGAGCTGCTGGCCAAAGAGATCCCACGGTTCTTTGCAAAGTGAAGGCAAGGCCTCATTGCTGAACACAACATCTACAAAACTCCCCGAACATGGTGATGTCGAGACAGTGCCTACACAGAACTCCTATGTTTGTTCCAATGTCCTTGGCACAGTAACATACTCTGCATGCTCCCAAAGGAGAAGTGTAAACACCAAATCAGCCACAAACCCTTTATCTACAATGCTGTACTGCCTGCAATATTAGGGGAAAGATGTCATAAAGCTTGGGGGAATAATCAATAACTGATCTGACTTAAGGTCCACTCAGTGACACTGCTTAGGTGACCAAGAACCTCAGAGACTAGATAGCTCAGGGATCTAGGGTAAAACCAAATAGTACTGGCTTAAAACATATAGGTTGATAAAGCGACTCCTAATGATATTTTGCTATATTCTCAGATCAGTGCCCTGCTCATCCATCATCAGAGAAGCTTCCTCCTGCAGCAGGTAGAGACAAATACAGAGACCCACAGTCAGACATTGCACAGAGAGTGAGAGACCTTGGAACACTCACACTTAAATAGGATGGATCCATCAAAACTCTCCTCTCAGGGCTCAGAGAACCCCATAGAGGAGGAGGCAGAGGAGGAGCCCAAAGGGATAGAGGACACCAGGAGAACATGGCCCTCTAACTCACCATGAGCAAAGCTCATGTGAACTCCCAGAGACTGAAGCAGCATGCCCAGGGCCTGCAGCGGGTCCGCAGGCGTGCCCAGGGCCCGCAGCGGGTCCGCAGGCGTGCCCAGGGCCTGCACAGGTCTGTAGCAGCACCCCTGTGTACACATTCTGGTCTACAGGTCAGTGTTTTCATGGGATCCCGGAGTGTGTGATAAGTGACTCTCTGACTCTCGTGCCTTCTCTTGGGCTCTTTTTCTTTTGTTGGTTTATCTTGTCCATTTTTTTTATCTTATACTTTTTTTGTTTTTATCTCATTATACTGTTTTGTTTTTTCTTGTCCAACTGTTTTTATCTTATACTTTATTTTGCTATATTTGAAATAAGAATTGATGAATGAAAACCTAGCCTCTCAGGTAAAGGTCAACAACTGAACTGTCATTTATATCTGCTGGGAGAGGGAAAATCAGATTGTCCAGTAGAGTGACCCTGGGTCTATCAACAACCACTCCAGGACAGACCTCATGTTCTGCTGACAAACATATAATTGGACTACACAATTTTGTGTGTGCTTTTATTTGGTTGTAGTTTGGTGGTGTTTTTGTTGTTGTTGCTTGTTTGGTTGATTTTTTATGTTGTTTTATTTTATTATTTTTCTTGGTTTCGGGGGTTTGTTGTACTGGGTTTTTGTTTTTTGAGAAAGAACTTAAAGTTGGGTCATTAGGCATGGGAAGTGATCTGGAAGGACTTGTGGGGAAGAGAAGAATGTGATCAAAATATTTAAATTTAAAAATTGTTTTAAATAATAAAAATTACATAATTTAAAAAAAACACACACAAAAAGCTCCATCCATCTGTCCATTGTTCATGCTGGAAAAGAAATCCTCTTCATAGACCAGGCTACCTACCAGGTAGGGTCAGCTAGGAGCAGGTACTCCTGTGGTGGGATGTCAGTGTTGACACACCTGTAGCAACACTAGTGTGCTGCAATGGCAATAGGAGTGAAGCCAGATTCAACTCAGCAGGGTTCCTGTTAGAGGCACAGCCAGGCAGCCCTCCCCCATTAGAGAGAGCCACAGTTGAAGAGCAGAGACAGAGTAGCATACTCCCCTCAACCCCCTCCATCCCACCCCCTCCCACGCACTGCCCCCCCCCATCTTCCTGCTCCAGTCAAGCATACTCAATCCCAGGCTAGTTAGTGCCTTCTATAATAGGTAAATTTGACTCCGGCTTGGCAGAAGCAGTAATCCAAAGCATTTGAAAGCTACATAATTTGTCATATCAATTGTGAATTGAAAACACAGTCCTTTATTGTTTAAAAACAACTAATATTAGGAATTCCATGGCTTCAGTTGATATCAGAGATTGGTGCTATATCCAGCCCTTATCAGAGGATTTCATCCCTGCAGCATCAGAGCTCAACACAGAGACGCAGAGTTGGACAAAGCGCTGAGAGTTAATGATGTTAGAATGACCCGCCCTAAACGCAATAGCAGTATCATCACTTCCAAGACTCAAGGGACACTGTAGAAGAGAAATCATTGTAGAAGAGCCAGAGGATGAGAGGGCATGTACCAAAAAGTCGTCTTTAGGACATGGTGCAGACATTGTGCTCATTAGCCCACTAGGCCACACAAGACTGGGCCCATCATGTTGTCATCACGGAAGGGGGAGGGGCTCACAGGGCTCCATTCTTGCCAGGGACAGACTATTGAGAGTTAACTGTACTTAGGGGAGGAGGGTATCATTTCTTCAGTGGGATAGCCGCTGATAAACGGCACTTTCTCCAATAAATAACTCCCTATGAACACTAGGGCAAGTAACTCTAACAAAACTCACTGGGTCACACACAAAAGGAGACATGAAAGAAGAAGGGGGCTTACCAGAAATTTAAAAAAAAAAAAGGTTTCAGCTGGAGACAGAGATGGGAGAGGGGATGAGATAGGAAAATGACTACAATTCATTTTATAACTGTATGAAACCGTTAAACAATAAGATATATAGTAATAAAAAAGGTATTTGAAAGCTAGGGACGGCAGTTCATTCCTCTAATCCATGCTCACAGAAGGCTGAGGCAGGAAGAACACTGGGATCTCAAAGATAACATGGTCTAGGTAGTGAGACCTTGTTGCAAGTGTGGGATCCCTTTTAAATGCCCCACTCTGTTTGATTGCTCAGGTCACATGCCCATTAATCCTACTCTGTAATCCAGCAGAGTGAAGTTCTCACCGAAACCCCTCTGTAGACAAAGTGCTGTCCTCACAGCAGTCTGGTGGCGGGAAGGGGAAAGAGAGACAAAGCAGAGTCTGTCTTCAGACACTTCAGCCCCTGCCTCTGGTTCCTTTCTATGTAAAGTAAGAGCCCAGATTGGTGATGGAGCCGATAGCTAAACTGGGATTAATATCCAGCCATATCCTACCCAGTTACAATATAACAGGTGAGCTGTGTATCATTATCTGTATCTAAAAATATAACGAAATGAAAGTGCTTTGATGCCTACAAAGGACGTCTGCAAACCCAGCCTTCCAGGTCTGGGAATCAGTCCTCAGCACTGTCACTCTGGATCTCAATTCACTTCACTAGCTTTGTTGTGTAGGTCTGTGGCTTCCCAGAGGTGTTTACCTTATGACCTTAGCCAGCTGATTTGTTCTGGTCTGATCGGCAGGCCTGTGCTACCTTCTAGGCTTTCATTCCACTTGAACACGATGAATGGGCTCTGGGTCTGTGCTCTATTTCAGAACGATGCTTCTCCAGCCCCAGATGAACAAGCAAGATTTTTCCAGATCTAATTTTGAAATGTAATGTTAGCAATGTCTTATAACAGTTGTGAAGACATGATTTAGTTAATTCTGAGTATCATGCTTAACAAAATGTAACAGTGGATGGTAATACTAATTCTAAATGAATAATCACATTTAGTCATCTTTGTAAAGGTTTTCTATGTTAAATAAGACCTACATCTATGTTAAATAAGTCTATAAACCTGATAATTTAGATTTTTTCCCACTTTGAGTGCAGGAAGTTGAGTACAGGAAGTTGAGTACAGGAAGTTGAGTGCAGGAAGTTGAGTACAGGAAGTTGAGTACAGGAAGTTGAGTACAGGGACTGATTACACTACCCCCTCTCTGTCTATAAGCCACAACTTCAGATCCTTGGTCTATTGAATTTATAAGAAGTCTTGGGGCAATTGAAATTAAAAAAATTCTACATACTGTATTCTTAAGTTTTCCTTGGCAGGAATTTTGCAAATAAGGCAATAATCTAGTGCAATAATGTAAATGTAGCTTAAAATGTATAGAATAATTTATTCAACTTGGTTTCTAATTAGAGCTGAGTTTTAGGACAATTAGATCTTGTAAATGTATAAGTCGGTTGAACCAACAGCTTCTATGTTGAGCTTAAAAGCTTAAGAAACTTGATTCATTTTTAGTTTTCTTGAGACAAGTTTTCTCTGTATAGCCTGGCTGTCCTGGAACTCACTCTGTATTTCAGGCTGGCCTCGAACTAAGAAATCCACCTACCTCTGCCTCCCAAGTGCTGGGATTACAGGTATGCACCACCACTGCCCAGCTGGAAACTTGATTTTTCAAGTGAGGCCCTGGGTTCAACCTTCAGCACTGTGAAGGGAAAATAAGAATATTTAAGTTAGTTAATAATTGAAAGTAGCTGAAGATTGTATTTTTCTATTCACTTAAAGCACCCAGTCTCAAACAAACAACAAACTCTACTGAAAAACTAGAGAGGGAAGTGAGTGGGTTAGAATTATTTAGTATAGTTTATATGTGATTCAAGTTCTAATAAAGCCCCATTAAACCAAAGAATCGCAGTGTTGAATTTTAAAGATTACCTAACTCAGTTCATATATCTTATGATCAAAATGCATAATTGAGAGCAACTCATACCAGGTAGTAGTAATTTTAATATATTTAACTTTTATCTACATTTCATAGCAGTAGAACAGAGTGATTATATTACAAAGACATTGTATATGGGATAGAAGGTAAAAGTTATATAGACTGAATTCTAATCCAGCCACTTAATCAACAAGGTGCCTAAATGTATTTGAAGCTCAATTTTGCCAGATGAAGATCATGATAGCGTCATCTTCATTGGACCACATGAAGAGAATCTGCCTTAACAGAGTATCTGATTCTTAAAAAGAATTCATAGCACATTTGTGGTGTTTTGAATGAAAATGACCCCCACAGGCAGGGCAGGCTCATAGAGAGTGGCATTATTGGGAGGTGTTGCCTTGGAGTGGGTGTAGCATTCCTGAAGGAAGTGTGTCCCTGGGGGTGGACTTTTAGGTCTCAGATGTTCAAGCCATGCCTGTGGTAGCTCTCTGTCTCTGCTGTCTGCTGATCCACAAACAACTTTCAGCTACATCTCCAGCACCATATCTGCCATGTTTCCTGCCATGATGACAATGGGCAAACCTCTGAACTGTATAAACCAGCCCCCAGTTAAACGTTTTCCTTTATAATAGTTGCTGTAGTCCTAATGTCTCTTTACAACAATAGAAACCCTAACCAAGACAATATTCACTATTCTTATTTTTATTGGACAAGTCAAAGGGCCATAAGAAAGGATAGGAAGTCCAACTCAAGGAGAGTACCTAACCTATACATCAGTAGGACAAGTCCAACTGAAGCCTGGGAAACAGCCTGTGGAGGTTAGAACACAGCAGGAGAAACCTGAGCATGGTTCTGAGGGCACACAGGACCAACCAGTCTGGGAAGAGGAGCAAGTTCATGACAATGATGACAATCCAGCACTGTGGTGGCTTTTCCTCCAGCCATAAACCCCAAGATTGCCAGCCAGTTTTGAGCAACTCAGAGTCTCACCTCATAGATAGCAAGCATCCTTACCAGTTCACAATGGCTAGCAATTTCAGAAAGTACAAGTTGATGGAAAATTATAGAATCTAAATTATTGGTGAAAGATGACCCAAACTCTCTGACCTGCAATTATGGTAAGTATATCGTACATCATGCCCTTTTTATTTCTAGATGTTTATAGAGCTGGGACCTGGCATCTGCTGCAGGGCTTCAGGCAAACACTGAGACCTGGAGGACTCGGATTTCACTTACCCCGTATGCTGCGTGCTTTCAACTTGGGCAGTCTTTCATTTCCTGTCAAATTTTCTTCCTTCTTGTTAAATTACCCAAGGCTGTGCCCATTTCCCCCTCTTCATTATGCTTCGTGTACAGGAGGAATTTTTTTTTTTAATCAGCATCCTCTGAAAAGTCTGAACAGACGCCGCATTGTAAGAATTCCTCAGAAAATAATTCACCATGGAGATCTGGGTTTGAAAATGGTCAAGATTAAAGGCATTTCTGGGCAGTTCAGATGACTCTTTGCAGCCTGTGTGTCTCTCAAGATACAAAGAGCTGCCTGTTTTGTGATAAAAAGGAAGCCAAAGAAATCAGGATTTTTGGAATTACATCCCTAAACATTTAGTTTTACAAAATATGTCCAGGTCTCCCATTATAAGCTGATGGTTCTCTCTACCATCAATTGAATTGTGTTTGTTTTGTTTTGTTTTTGTTATTATCATTATTTTTCCTTCAGGTCCCTGTGCTTGGTGGGTGGATATGTTTTGTTGACATAAAGTTGAGACATTGTGGTGGAAATTGTAAAAAAAAAAAAATCCCATAATATTAACTGCTTCCACCTTGCAAGGTTTTTAGGAAGTGACAGAACAGACTGGATACAGATTTACTTTTTCAAAAAACTCATGTAGAATGCTAAGAAGCGCCAAAATGAGAATTGACTGGTGATGAGAAAAAAGAAAGATCGAGAAGTTTGGCTATAAAACAATAAATGTGTGACCATCTGAAGAAAAACAAGCATAACAAAGTTTCTTATGGTCAGGTATGACACAGAAGTTCGTTATATGCCTTACTAACTACTGCACAGAAAATTAAGTCTACACAAATTTCCTTCTTATGTTTCTTGCAATAATTGGAAAATAATCTCTTAGCAATATCAGTAGATATTATAACCTGGTATTATCAAAGTCATCAGAGAAACTTTACTGACTCTTCCTTCTAATTCTTGATTAAATTAATGATTCATATGTTTATAGACACTGTTGACCCCCTAATTTCTTTACTGATGTCACAGAAAGCATGGTTTGACATGTATAAATAGTTCAGAGCCTGAAGAAGTGTTAATCCAGTGCCCAAGCTGCTTGCACCAAAACCAGAAAAAGATGAGATGGGTCAATGTGTGGGGGATGAGGTGAACTTTGGGCTTTGGAGGGAGTTGGCTTTCTTGAAACCCTGGTGCTAATCTATCCCCTCTGTGTCCTCACCTTTAACATTTGTCCACAGCATCATCTTGACTGTCCCCAAGCACGAAATGACCCTGTTAAATACTCAATACTGATAAAATTTTTCCCAGAGTCCTCTTGGTAGATTTCCCTACCGTCTCATTGGTCAAGGCTGTCTCCCAAATCTATTGCCAAATTAAGTCACTGAGCAAGTAATTTTCCAAGGACATAGCTGCCTGGAACATGAGGAATGTTCAGGTTCTCCTAGCAAAGAAATGCCCTTCTTTGGTTGGTAGCCATTGATGAGACAACTTGGAGTGTCTGCCACAGAATGCAGTCTGACTGGGGTGGGTGGGTGAATATCTTATCAAGTCCCTATTCTTGTAACCAGGAGGATGTGTTGTTTTTGTAATCTCCCCAATAATTTCCATCTAGGTACCTAGTGGAAATGGAAGACCTCTAGGGGGCAGGCTTAGGATAAACCAGGATAACTAAATCTAAGTTCAAAAGATGTCACAAAGTGCCATTCACCCGTGGCATCCAGTTCTATTCTGAAGGCAGTGTCTTAGCTTATTCCTGACTGCAACGGAGAGTTCCAGAGAAGATCTTTTTATGTGATGTTTTATACAAAATCCCCCAAAGCTTACACACACATCTTTGCTCACTGGAGAGGTAGAATGTTTGTTCCCTAAAGTCAGCGGAATGTCTGCTTCTCCTTTGGGGATGACATTCAAGGTCCCCATTGACTGAAAAGTCTTGAGTAAGGCAAGAACTCCTGCAAGCTGGAGTCTTTTTCCCATAGTGTTCCCCAGATGGAACGTGGCCTGACTCACAGTGCACATGTTCTCTGTACTCATCACGCCCTTCTAGTTCCTGGCCTATTAACCTGTTGCTAGAGAGTTAATTATTAGACATTTAATTTTCAAAGTGCTATTGCTGATTGCTTCCCTCTTTTTACAGCAACTGTGAGCGCACTTTAGCTCCATGGTTTTGCCTCCGTGCTGATCCGTTTGTATTTCTGCTTCAAAAAAACCTAAGTCTGAGTCCTCTGCTAAATATCTGCTAACACAATCTTCCTCTGGTTTCCCTGCTTGAAACAGTATAAGAACATGTTCCAACACCTCCTCTATTCTGCCTGCTACACACCAGTAAGAGTGAAGTAGGTGAGTGATTTGTAAGTTTATGTATTTCTCATGAACACCTTAGCAGTTTATCTAATTTTCACAAGATAACTTTCAAACGTATATGTACAGAAAATTTGGGTTTTGATTAGCATTAAAAGAGTTTGTGATACTCAGAAGGAATATCACATGCTTTTAATGTCTTTCAGTATTGTCTCTTTTTTGATTATTCCCAAATACTGCCAAGATGATGACTATTATACCTTTCATATTTCCTAAAATATTTAAAACAAGCTAGCTCCTGGATGCTGAAGAATTAGCATCAAATTGGCCTGAATTTGTAGTCCTTGTCTTCATATATACATTGGAGTATCTAGAACAGATGGGTAGAGTCAGATTAGAAAAGAGCCAATCTCTTCAAATCCATCACTGAAATGAAGTTAAATGCTTGACTCAACAGTAGGAAAATAACCTAATTTTTAAAAATGGGGAAAAAGAAAGGAAAGAAAGAAAAAACAAAAACCTGAAAAGTTGCTTCACCAAAGAACATTGGCAAATGGCAAGCAAGAACATGAAACAGATGCCCAGCACCACGTGCCATTGTGTGGTCAAAAACTAGGAAAGCAATGTGAAGCCACTGTGTGCCTCTTAGAATAGCCAAACCCCCAAACATGGCCACATCATGTTTTGGTGAGGATGTGGAACAGGAGGAATTCTCAGTCACTACCAGTGAAACTGATAAATGGCATAGCCACATGGGAACAGTCTGGCAGTTGTTATAAAACTAAACAATCTCTTACCATGTGACCCAACAAATCTACTCTTTGTATTAACTCAAAGGAGTTGAAAAGTTATGTCTACACAAAACTCTGCTTACAGAAGATTTATTCATAATCACAAAAACTTGGAATCAATCATGAACCATCAATAGGTGAATTATTCTGTGATACATTTAGAAAATAAAATATTACTTACCACTGAAAAATGGTTGAGTACTAAACCATAAAAGGATATAGGTATGGAGGAACTTTAAATGCATGTCTCTAAGTGAAAACAAAGCCAGTCTGATAAGGTTACATATAATACTAATCAGATGACCTGGAAAATGCACGTGTGGAGGAGAAGTGGGGAGGAAGGCATTTTTAAGCCTGTGGCATCACCTTGGGGGATGCCTTAATGGTAGAAACACGGTTGTGACACTTGTGTCTAAACTCTTAGAAGGTGCAATGCAAGGAGTGATCCCTAGTGTCAACTCCAGGCCTCAGATGAGTTATCAGTAGTAATTTCACCAGTAGACATAAAAACATCACTCTGGTGGGAGTTTTGAAAGCACAATGAGCTTCCTGTGTTTGAAGGCAGAGGCGCAGGAGGAAGCTATGTAGCTTCCACTGAATTGTTTTTCTGTAAATCTAAAATTGCTCTTATAAAACAAACAACCAACCAAAACCAAAACCAAAACCAAAACCAAAACAAATACAAATCTTAGGGCTGGAGAGATGGCTCAGTGGTTAAGAACACTGACTGCTACTCCAGACAATTCCCAGCAACCACATGGTGTGGCTCACAACCATCTGTAATGTGATCCAATGTCCTCTTCTGGTATGTCTGAAGACAGCAACAATGTGTTCATATTAAATAAATAATAAATAAATAGTAAATAAGTAAATAAATCTTTTAAACAAGGGGGGAGCAGGAAACTCCTTTTAAAAAACTTATTTAAAAAGTGGGTATGACAGGATAAATAGCTGAGTATTGACCCAGGTGCCCACACGTGGCTCTGGGTCATACCCCGAGGCAGGCCTGGTGATGAACCCTGAGCTTTATGAATATCAGGAAGCATTTGAGTACTAAGCTGATCCTCAGACCTAGGTCTTGTTTTAATAAGTTGCCCCAGAATTTTCATTGTTTTATTGCAAATTTCACTTCAGCTGTGGCAATTCTCAAAGTATGTCTGTCTACTTGGAGTGGCCCTTCTCTAAGTACCAAAAAGAATGGGAGCTCTGGACACAGGGAACAAAACGAAAAACAAAACAAAACAAAACACCAAAAGCCTTTCAATCCTGTGTTCAGCAGCTCAGTACGTTTGGTTGGTCCTTTCGCCGGATTTTATATTGAGAAAAGCTGCCAACTCCTCTCTGACTCCATTCTGCCATTATTCCCTTATGCTGACCGGCTAGAACAGCAGCTCTCAACCTATGGGTTGTCATCTCTTTGGGGTTCGAACCCCTTCCCCAGGGGTCTCCTAAGCACATTAAAAAACATAGATGTTTATATTATGATTCATAACAGTAGTAAAGTTACAGTTATGAGATAGCACCAAAAATAATTTTAAGGTTGGGGTCACCACAACATGAGGAAGGATAAGAATCACTGAGTTAGAGGAAGATGAGTACTTCTGAAGTTACCTCCTTCCAGAGGCTACTTATCCTCCTTCTTCTCAGTGGCCAGAAGCTGACCACACATCCAACCAACTATACAACTGCAATAGACGAAGGCAAATCAAGAAGCAACTTGTAGGACCGGTAATGGTTTGAATAGGCTTGGCCCCCACAGACTCATGTGTTTGAATGTGTGGCCCAAAGGGAGTGACACTATTAGAAGGTGTGTCTTTGTTGGAATAGGTGTGGCCTTGTTGGAGGAAGTGTGCCACTGTGGAAGTGTGGGGGTGAGCTTTGAGGTCCTATATTCCAGATCTGCCCAGTGTGGAAAAGGCAGTCTCTCCTGGTTGCCTTTGGATCAAGATGCCAGAACTCTCACTCCTACTACAGCACCATGTCTGCCTGTGTGCTGCCATGCTTCCTGCTATGATGATAATAGACTAAACCTCTGAACATGTAAGTCAGTCCCAACTAAATGTTTGCCTTTATAAGCGTTGCATTGGTCATGGTGTCTTTTCATAACAATGGAAACCCTAACTAAGACAAGATCATTTCCCCACTCCACAGAATAGAACTGCTCAAGACCAGGGCTCTTCAACAAAGGAATGGTGGGATGGAGACTGAGTTGGCAACAAAAGCTTTGCTTGAGGACACAAATGTGTTACTATAACTGTTGCTTTTGTCAGAACTTTGGCTAGGGCTCAAATAGAAGACATCTACCTGGACATTTGACAGAAGGGTGCTAGACATGCCAATACAATCTTTTGACATTATCCACCACCTCATTCTATGCCACATACTCTTTGTATACACTGTTGTATCTGGTTTCTTTCATTTGGCATAATGTTTCTGAGGTCAATAAATCATATGAGCACTAACCTCTGAGTAAAATTCTATAACCTAATTGCCATTTATCTGAGATCACATCCTGTGAACATTTAAATTTTAAGATGAATATGTGTATCAACTCCTTTCCAGAGGAATTGGTTTGGCCATAGGTATAAAAGTCTCTTTTGTTCACCAGATGTAATTGTTGTCTTGTAGGCTTATTGCTGAATAAGTTCACTCTTTCTAGCTCTTTCTGATCTCTGGGTGGCTGGTTCAACTCAGCTGTTCTGACTCAAACTCCTCTCCAAGCTAACTGGTTCAAACTGACTTCTCTTGCCCTCTTACTGAATTGTTCTGTTTGGTTTCAAACTAACTCTGGTAGTCTCTTCTAATCTTCTGGCTCCTTCTTATTCTCTGGCTTCAGCTGCCTCTGCTGACATGAACTGAACTGCACAAACTGAACAGAATTTACTAATAAACTCAACTGGACTCAACGGCACTGCAGGAACTGTACTGGCTGAACTGATTCAACTCTCTCTCTCTCTCTCTCTCTCTCTCTCTCTCTCTCTCTCTCTCTCTTTCTCTGCTGCTCTAAGTAGGCTCTTTTCTGTCCTCATGAGAGTTGGGTGTATCCTATCTCTGACTCATTCTGTCAAATCTTTCTTTGATTTGTCACTTATTTAAATGTCACTTTCAAACATGGCTGCTTCCTTCTACAAACTAATTTTATCTACATTGTTTGGGATTAAAGGTGTGTACTAAGGGCATGTTTGTATTCCAGCCAGAGGGATTAAAGGTATGTGGCATGTCTCCATTTCAGCCAAATTACACAGACCTAGAAGGTCTTTGGATGTGATCCGTTGCCAGAACAGCCCCATTGCTGGATTAAAATTCCTGTAGGAATAGTAGCCTAGAAAACCCTAAAGTCAGAGCACAATGGCTCTGTGATGCTCAAGGACAAGAATGTACTAAAGCAAGCTGATGGTGTGCCCATGGCCAGCTCTCTTCCTTTCTGGCAGATGGAGGGAATCTACACGTGGTGGAGCTCCCAGGGAGCTCCCAAAAGGTTTTTCTTCTTTTACAAATTGCCACTAGAACTCCTTTTGTTCTGAGATTGTTAGACATTTAACTAGAAGTAAGTAAGTCACACCCTGGGCTGCCTCAAAAATATTTCTGTCCTTGTCTGACAGAGACTTGGAACAAAAGCATCCTGAGAGAGGGAAACAGGGAGGCTCCTGTCATGTCTGAGCCTAGCACGGTATATTATTGGTGAATTCTTGTTCTTGAGGTTAGAAATCAGGTCCAGTATAGCTAATTCAATCTCATTTTTTAAAGGTTATAATAATTTTAGATCCTAGCACATCCAGAACTATGAGCTAAACACTTAATTCTTCAGTATATTTAACTCACGTGGCTGTGAGTCACTGTTAATACGTTCAACAGATATTCTGGTTTCTAAGCTGCTTATCCAAAGTAAGGATTTTAATTATTTTTCTTAGTCATTTGCTCATGTCTGCATACCAAGAGTCAGGCTTGGCTGACCAAAGGCATCTTGAAATATTTAACTTAGAATTCAGTATAGGTGAGACATGCCAAATGTTTCTAAGCTTTCTATCCAAAAACATAAAACTTGTCAAAGTTAAGTTTTAAACCAAGCTACAGCAGGAGGAATGATCAACTATGTCAGTTATAAATTTCATATATTAGTGTTTACATGCAGAATAAATAAATAAAATTTTGTGTGCCGTGTTCCAGAAAGAAATATGCAGTTTCTGAAAAATGAGGGATGAAGGAAAAAGAAAACGTGTACTAGTAAATACTGAAAATTCTAAGATGACAGTAAAATACTGAAAATCATTAAGCTGATTATTTTTGCATACATCTGGATCTACACGTACAAAAATATATACAAATATATACACTATGCCTTATTTTAATAGCAATGTCAAATCAAGTATATAATAGAAGCTTACTAAGCTTACATATATGTAAATATAGTAAACCTAATGTATCATTCCCTGGGGGATGTTCACACAGCACTGTTATTTACAAGTATAATTTAACTACTTGATTTTTGGGGATTTTGTTTGTTTGTTTGTTTGTTTGTCCTTGGAGACTTTCATACCGAGATACTTAAACTTCTGTTCATTCCTTGTAACTGCCATTCTTTATGTATTCTTATCTCTTGCATACTCAAATTCAGTTTTCTACTCACTGTGTACTTGTGGAGATCAGATGTGCTCTATCTGGCCTTAAAAACCCAGAAGCATTCTTGTCCCATGCAAAACACCTTTGGGGAACCAGATATATATGTAGAAAGAACAATTGTCTAGCATGCCTAAAGCCCACATTCCATCTCTAGCACCTCAACTACAACAAAACCGAAATATCTTTGGTCCATATAATGATCGGAAAGTCTACGCATGAGAAGGGAGGAAGGGCCTATCTCTCTCTAGGGGTGTTAGGCTAGGAAACTGGTACTGGAAAATAGTGATAAGAGCATTAGTGTTTAAGTGGGGTGTAGTGCAGCACACCTTGAATCCCAGCACTAGAAAGGTAGAAGCAGGAAGATCTCCGCTTCTACCTTTCTAAGGCCAGCTTGGGCTATATAGTGAGTTGCTGGTCCACTAAGGCTACGCAGCAAGTTGCTGTTCCAATAAGACTACATCACAAGATAGGGTTTCAGAACAACAAGAAAATGGTGATGTTTAATACAACACATGTTCATTATCATTTGTCAGTTGATGGACATCTAGATGGTTCCCATTTCTAGCTGTTGTGACTAGGGAAGCAGTGAACCCGATGGACAGGAATCTGTAGGCACACCGTTGGAGGAGAGATGAGTCATCACTCTGCCCCAGCTGTGAACTCTGCAAGCTATGATAATGACAGGCATGGCAAGACATGACCATGGGTGAAATGGCAACTCAAACATCACTTTCTGCTTGATCACATCCCACTCTAAAATGAAACCCATACCTGACACCACCGTCAGACCAAGAACCTGTTACTATATGTCCTAGGCTCTAGGGAAGAACCTATTACCATTATCCAGCTAATGGATGTTGTACTGACTCCTAATGACTTGTGGTTACTCTAATAGATTAATGCATCTATGGCCTTCATTAGAGAAGGTTCTATTCACAGCAGTTGGTGATTAACATAACTGTGAGACCCATATGGTGAGATAAATATATATTATATCCTTTCTCCCAAAGCTCAGGAATCCTTGCACAACAGAGAGAGAGAGAGAGAGAGAGAGAGAGAGAGAGAGAGAGAGAGAGAGAGAGAGAGAGAGAGAGAGAAAGAGAGAGAGAGAGATTATAAGAGACAGGGGCAGTAGATGACTGTAAAGAGCCATTGTCTTCTGTATGCCACAGGGCAGCTTCATACATGAACTCACAGTGGTTGTGATTGTGACAGCATGCACGGGATCTGTGCAACCTCAAGCCCGCCCAAACTCCAGCATGGAGAGGAGAGATGAGCAAGACGTCCCACCCCTAGCCAAGGAACTATTGGAAACTGTTAGCTGATGGAGAGAGAGAGTCAGTTTTTCTTTGAGAGTGTTGTTCTTTGTAAGACAACCACGTTTCAGTGGAAGACCATACAATACAAGAACATATAGGCAGCACAAATGTGACTTGATGAGTATGATGGTTTGAATATGCTTGGCCCAGGGAGCAGCACTATTAGGGGGTGTGGCCTTGTTGGAGGCAGTATGTCAATGTAGGGGTGAGCTTTGAGACCTTCCACCTAGCTGCCTGAAGCCAGTCTTTCTCCTGTTTGCCTTCAGAACAATTATTAGAACTCTCAACTCCTTCTCCAGCACCATGTCTGCCTGGATACTGCCATTATTCCTGCCATGATGATAATGGACTGAACTTCTGAACCTGTAAGCTAGCCCCAACTAAATGTTGTCCTTTATAAGAGTTGTCTTGGTCATGTTGTCCCTTCACAGCAATGGAAACCTTAACTAAGACAGTGAGTGTCTAAAGAAAAAAGACACAAAGGTGGGAGGAGTTGGATCAAAATAAATATGATAAAAAACATTGCATGAAATCCTCAAAGAACTAGTAACATTTTTTGAGAAAAAAGAATTCTACTATTACCAATAGGTCCAGGAGAACAAGGACATGGCAGCTGGTGTAGTGTTTGTCTTGCATGTATGAATCAGTAGACTGAGTCTCCAGCACTACATAAACAGCTTACTGGTCACCTCAGCACTGGGGAGAAGGAGGATGGAGGATCAGAAATTCAGTCAGCCTCAGCTACATAACAAACTAGAGGCAAGTCTGGGCTACATGAGACTCCGTTTCAAGTGATATTATCTATTATAAACACATTAATGTTTGCTTTTCCTTCAAATAAGTAAGCTAAGCTGTTGGAGACCCTGGCAGTTGGACTTTTAGATTAACATATCAGACTATTCTCTTGGACCTGATGTTCTACTGCCTTGAGTAGGGAGGTGGTGCCCAAGAAGTTCCTCTATTGGCCTCTGACTGGCCTGTCATCACGACATCCCTACTGCCTCAATAATTTTAAGGTTGAAACTTTCACTTCAGCTGCAAGGAACAGCTATAGCTGAAGCTATAGCTGTTGCTAAAAACACACACTTCCTGCTTCAGAAAGATTTACTCTAGCTAGAAGCTTTAGGGACAGAAAACTTCATCTCAGTCATGACCTCACAATGGCCCAGCCTGCAATGGCTATAGAAGACCCTACTCTTGACTGCTCTAGAACTTGTAATAGCAGTCCTCAACAGGGTTTGGGACAAAGGAGGGCTACTCTAGCACAAAGCATGTGATTAATGGAAAGCCTGTGACTGGTGGAATTGGACATGGGCCTGCAGCAGTCTGTGACTGGTAGATCTATTATACAAGCACAGTGTGCCACACCCTTCTTCTGGCAATACAAACAGCCTCTTTGCCCCTTTCTAGAGTTAGTCTGGGAGGCTTCTCTCCTGTGCACTAATGCCTGTCTGCATCCCCACATCTTGCCAAGTATTTTAACATTAGGCCTTATGCATTCTTCTGTGTCTATTTGCAGTCTTTATGGTGAAGAAGGCAGAGATGACTGCAGGAAGAGAAGACAAAAGCCACGGCCTGTCATCCCTACTGTGGAAGTAGCAACAAGGAGGTAGCTGAGACCAGAGAGCCAGCAGGTAGTGGTTCTCAACCTTCCCAACACTGTGACCCTTTAACACAGTTCCTCAAGTTGTGATGACCCCCAACCATAAAATTATATCTTTACTACTTCATAACTGTAAGTTTGCTACTGTTATGAATTATAAATATCTGATATGTGACTCACAAAAGGGTTGAGACCCCCAGATTTAGAACCACAGTACTAGAGCCCACATAGTTCCAACTCAAGGCTGAAACACTTAAGAGATGGCTAAGAGCCTTGGTCCAGACTCTGAGATGTAACTCAGTCACTGAGTGTAGGCAGCAAGCTTGAGCACCCACAGCATAAACCCCTGGCTTTGAAGGTTTGCAAAGTCTCTATTCCCAGGGCTTGGAGCTAGAACTAATGGATTTGGAAGGCAAGCTTGGTGAGCTGCTGGAACTGACAGTGCTGTGCCTGTGTATCTGTGATTTCTATCCAGACAGAACAAAAAAGGCTTCAGCTGGCATTTGTAACCAGGGAGTATGAGGGCCAGTGACCAGGTAGTGATGACTGTCCATTGAGGAAACACAAGCCTGCCAACTCATTTGTTTTTTCTTCACTTTCTATTTGCCCAGAGCCTTGGGGTGGGAGGAGGTGGCACCTTTAGAAACAACATGTTGTTCTTTTCCCAGAGAGCCTGTCCTAACTGTGGGAGTGAGTAAGAGATGTAAAATGTCAGCCAGGGTTTGCCATGATCAACTTTGTTTACAGATCATGGACGTTTTCATGTAGGCACCTTGAAGGGCAGAAACAACTAGGAGCTGGCGATGCCTAGCTAGAGTGTGGAGTCTACTTAGACTTGGACATTTTGTGAGTCGGAAACAAATTAACCTGTGAACCCAACACTGAAGAGGCAAAGATTGGAGGATTACCCCAAGTTCAAGGCCAGCCAAGTCCATGTAGTGAGACTTTATCTCAAAAAACAACAAAATTTAAATAAATGTATTACATATAATAATATAATATACTTAGATTATATGTGTGTGCATGGGGTTTAATAGAAGCTTCACATAGGTATCTTAAAATTCAGTGTAAGTAAAAAATAAGTAGGGAATACATAAGTCATGTGCACATCAGTAGTATATGTTTGCAAAATAATTTACTTGGAAAACCTTTAAAAGGACATTTTAATCAAAACTTTAAGAAGGTTTACCACTACCTTCTTTTGTGGTAGAAAATTAGAAATTTTTTTCTTTGAAGTATTTTCCACCCTATTTTTCTTCTGGGGATGGAAAATGAAAACCTCAGATTTGGCTCCAAACTTTAGCCCTCTCAGCAATCTCTTTCCGTTCTCACTGAGCGTTTACCAGCACACATCTCAATGCTTTTGAGGTTGCCCCAGCGGGCCTCCCTCCTGCAGCAACGACTCCCACGAACTTGACTGTGACACTTCCCACTGCCAACCAGCTCTGGGCCCACAGTCTGGTCATTTCAATTAGCCTTTAGACCTTTCCTTTTTTGCTTTATGGACACACTGCTGGTGAAAGTTGATAGCAGTTGGATTTCTCTGCACATGAAAGATCACAGTGGCTGCTGCTAAGGCCTTTTGCCATCTGGAATCTCAAGTCTTTTACTTCGTCTGTGGACCGCGAGCTATTAAAGATTATGCTTTCCAAGCAGAAAGGAAGCAGCAGGGCTCCGTGTGGTTATTACAAATTACATCTTTCATTTCCTGGTGGGTGTGTCCACCATCCGTTGCCATGACAATGCCGAGCTTTCAGGAGGCAGCTAGTGGATGAACCCACCAGCTGAACTAAGGCAGCAGGAAAATTGACTTTGATGATGGCTGAAAATTCCAAACTGGTTTTGGTCTGGTTTTACCTGGAAAGTTTAGGCAAGATTTCTTCAGAACCATGAGCAGTGTAACAGTTATGGTTTCCCATGGGTGCTCTGAGTCCTTGAGATGTCATTATATTCTGTATAATTTTGTTGAGGATTTCAGAGATGACTTCATCACATATTGGATACTTTTGAGTACAGTTGCACATTGTTCATGCAAACTTTATTGCTGCAAATGTAAATCCAAAGGCCATATTACTTTAAGTCAAATTTCTTTAATTAAAATGCTATGTAATAACCTTTTAATTTGATTTGTTTGCTTATTCATTTGTGCATATGGGTATTTTGTCTGCATGAATCTCTGTGTATCATGCATATCATCCCTGGTGCCTGTGGAGGCCTAAAGGGTGCCACATTTCCCCTGGGATGGTTGTAAGCCATCATGTGAGTTCTGAGAATCAAGCCTGGGTCCTCTGGAACACCAACAAGTACTCTTACACTATGTAAGTCTTGTAAAAATTAATGTCACTTCTAAGTTACTGGTCTGTTTTTGAGTTAGAGTGACTTCAAAACATACACACACCTGTTTTTTTCTTCAAAGTATTCAAAATGAATATCTTTAAAATTCAAGGTTTCTGAGTACTAAGCCAAGAATAAGGAAAAGTGCAGGTTTTTTACTTTAAATAAATCGATAATATTGAAATCCAGTCATATATTAAGTGATATATTGTGATAAAGGAAGGCTATTGAAGACTTGATGGATGTCATTATAATAGGTTTTTTCAAACTTTTTATTTTTTTGTAAATTTCACATCATGCACCCCAATCCTACTCATTTCTTCCTCCTCTCATACCCACCCTCCACCCTTACAACCTCCCCCCAACAGAGAAAAGATCTCCTTGTGGAAGTTGTAGTGTGTTATAGTGTGTCCTACAGTATACCCTTTTGATCACACTTCTTTGCTTGCAAATGTTCATTGCAATGACTTGTTCTGGTACAAGGCCTCTGGCTACTGCTATTCTATCAATACTGGAACCTTACAGTGACTCCTCTCAGATATTCCATTATTGCCCTATGTCATGGAGATCCTGTACCTTTGGATCTGTAGGACTGGCCCCTTCAAGCAGACCAGCAGTTTATCAATGGGGTAGATGTTGGGTTGGGCCAATTCAAAGCCCTCTGTACTGGTTGGCTTCCATTCTTCCTCTCTCGCATCCTTGGAGCCGACTCATCAGCAACTTCACCTCCAGTCGCCAACCAGGAACAGCTCTACTCAGGATAGGTATAGGACCCACTCTCCTGAGTGTTGCAGCCAATCTGTGAGGGACAAGGCCAATTCTCCCACTCGCATGTCCCCAGGGCCAGCTCTCCCACAATGCCTGGGTGAGGGAGTGGGGTCAGTTCTGCACACCCCTCAGATATCAACAAGTCTCTGAGCAGCAGCTCAGATCAGAGATGTGTGCTTGGCCTTGGGTGGTAACGGATCTCTTCTGCTGCAGGGCCACAGACCAGACCTGGCTCTGGGGCATTGCAGGCCAGGACTCCACCATGGTTCCAGGTGACATCACTGGCTCACATCAAACTGTTCCTCACTACCCTTCAGTCCCCATTTCTGTCTCTCCACATCCTCCTGTTTCTCTTTCTCTTCCATTTCTCCACCACTTGACTCCTCTTAGAGGCACCTGGGGTCTCTTAGTGCCTGGGTTCATCTCAGGAGTGCTATGCCCCTCTCTTGCATTATGAACCTGCATGGCCGGGCTGGTGGTTGTCTCAGGCTAGCTCCTAACTGGGCCCCCCGATGCTGGACTAGTGATTATCCTAGGCATGCTTTTTGAAGGGCATGTTAGGCTATTGATCTTTCAGATGTACATGGGTCAGAGCACTAAGTATACATATATAGCCCTTCTTCTCTCTGCCACCACACAGGCAATGCCTCTAGGGGCAGAACATTAGTAGATTTATCAATCACATCAGAGGCACATGAGATGCTTGCTGGTGGCTCACCAAACCTGTTTCTTCTCGCTGACAAGCATGCATCTTGAACACATCTCTCAGCCCCTCCTGTTGCGAGGTATGGATTTGTATTCACATTGTGGCAAATGGAATAGTGGTGGGGATGTGTATCACTTTTGCCTGTATAGTCTTTCTCCAGGGGAAACATGATGCAGCCATGACTGGAGTGGTAGAGAGCAGAATCTTCTCAAGACCACCTATACCTGTCAGGCGAATACATTTCTAATACTTCTAAGATTTGGAGGCTCATTAGTCATGGCAGCTAGTTTAATGTTCACTAATATTTATGGAAAACCACTTTAGTAACACTTTATACCCATCACTAGATTTTGAAAAAAAGCCTGTAAGACAGATCATGATTTTTTTAAAATGGAATTATTTTGGCCAATCATGACTGATTTATTATAGAATATGTTAAGTCCTGGATAACTGTTGCCTGTCTAGCCAGCCATTTTATGCTGTTACTAGGAAACTTTCTCACGTCCAAGTCGATTGCATATTCCATTATGTTTTGTGCTTTGGTGTTCTTGGAATCCAATCACAATAGAGCTCAGTTAGAGCTACTTTGAATAGCTAGTCACAATAAGCTTGGACCAGAAACCGCTGCCCAGCAGCACTTTGGGCACCTTATGTTTGAGCTTTTATGGTTGTTGCCTTTATAAGCTGCTCCTGAGACGGACCCCAACATAGAGAGACACATGTTCCATAGGGTCAAGTAAAGTTTTAAGTTCCCAAGACCTCCCCGGGAACTGACATCCTGCTTGGAAAACAGAGACATGTACATAAGTAACTGACATCCTGGTTGGCAAGTCAGGACATGAATGCTAGGTAAGGCGAGTCCCCACCACAGTGAATACCTCAACCAGTGGAAACAGGATAGGTGTACAAAAAAGACAAGTTCCTAAGGAAGTCCCCAATGCCTAAATCCTGATTAGTGGAATAATTTGGCACAGATGTTTGTGGATTTCAGGCTTGAAAGCTCTGTAGGATTTTGGCTCAGGGTCTCAGTTAACTCCCGAGTCTGGTCTGCAGCCCTGATTGATCAGTTCTCAGGTAAATGCTCAATAAACAATCCCTGTCTGATTAAGATCGGTGTTTGTGTGGTTTGTGGGGTGACTCCTGGACCCCACTGATAGACCCTCTTTTTTCCCTCTTTTTAAGACAGGGTCTGTGTACATAGTTCACTATGTATGAACTCACTATGTAGAGTAGACTGAACTTGAACTCACAGAGATCTGCCCACCTCTGCTTCTGACTGTTGTGATAAAAGGCATGTGCTTCCTTCATGCCTGGCCTGATACACTATTTTTTAAAACTATACATGTATGTATTTTATGTGTATGACTGTTTTGCTTGTATGTATGTCTGTGCACTGCCTGTGTATCTGGTACCCACAGTGGACAGAATATGGCATTAAACACCCTGGGACTGGAGTCAGGCATGATTGTGGATGCTAGGAATTGAACTCAGGTCCCTCTAACAAGTGCTCTTAACTGCTGATCTCTCTCTCCAGCCTCTAGAGTCTGTGAAAGGCCGAGCATGGTGTGTGGTCCTGTAATCCCAGCACTCAGGAGGCGAAGGAAGGACAGCGATCCAGAGGTTGGCCTGGAGTACTCAGTAAAATGTAGGCTGTCTTAGGTCAGCAAACCTGTCTTGAAACAAGTTCAGAGGGCATAATCAATAACCGTCTTCCTCCAAAAGACTTTCATTTGTTTCCCACTGTGAGTGAGGCTCCTGACCCAGAACTGTCTTAAGCCAGGGCCAGAGTCTGGGCTTTCTCTATCCCACATAGATAGCATGAAGTACAGTGGTTTTCAGGCTGTTGAGGTCACAATTCTAAATTTTCGGCAGGTATTGATCCTTTTCTCCTACTTACCTAACTTCACTCTGAGACTCCTTCCATAACACTGTCCACTTCTCTGCAACACTTTGTAGCAAATGGTTGCAGACAAGACAAGCTGCAAACCCTGGGCTTGGTAGCAGGAATTACTCTGCTCCCAGATCTTACCTGGCAAGTCCTCACTTTATTAGCTGTTTAGTATGTGGAAAGCAATATTGTTTCACTGAGGAGGTTTGTTCAAAATGATCTAATCCACTGTTGGGAGCAGACACACGGGCTCTGGCTTGCTTTGCCTTATCCAGCAGGCCTCCCATGGGCTCTAACACATCGTAGATAATATGGCTACAAAAGTTACACTTTGGGAAGAAACCTGACAATATGCAAATGTCTTCATTGTCTTTGCTCACCTCAGCTAAAAGGAAGTTTCTGACTTATTACTCATGCCTTTATTAATCTAAAAAAAAATTACACTATTTCTTGGGTCAGTACTACATATTTAGCACACAATACAATCTTTTATACAAAGAGAATTTTATTGATGAAAAGATCACACAAAAAAGTTCCTGTGTCCGAAGTTTACATATGTGGAAAAGTTAGTATTTACATTTTTCATACAGTACGTGATAATCATCATTTTAAACTTTAACAGGGGTCCAACAGGCTCAAAGTATCCAAGAAAAATCTTGCTCGAGAGATAATACTTAAGGAGGAACAACATTAAGACAATGTCTTAGCACCTTAAGTGTCTTTTCACACTGCAGTTGCTACACTACTCTCCCTGCCAGACTCTCTGACTCTCTGTCCTTAGTATATTTTCTTTTGCAGGCTTAATTGCAGACAGGAATTTTGCATAGCTTCTAAGAAAGATACAATATAATGTGTTTTTAGTATTCTAAAAACATTTTTTAAGTTTAAATTTTAAAAAAAGATAAGAGCTGAGTGCGGTGGCCGAGTCTTTAGTGCCAGCGTGTGGGGAGCTGAGTGAGCTGCAGGGGAGGGTCTGGATCTGCTTGGTGCACACTGAGAGCCAGACAGCTGAGGAGAGCGCCGCAGTGAGACCCTGTCTCAGAAAATAAAATACTGAAAGAAAGATAGGCACGAGCAACTACAAATGGTCATAATTCAATCATGAACGGGCATGAAACACTTAAAAAAGGAATCAAGAGCTTGGCTTAATTTGTAAAAAGCTACCATTTCACATGCAAAAGGAAAGGGACTCCAGGGAGGGAGACTGTCAGCAAGTCCCTCCTTTCAGGGAAGGTAGGAGTGGCTGTGGACGCTCCTTAGACCCTCTCAGTGGAACACCTACTCTTTTTACTGTACAGAGCTTCTTAAAAACCCAGTGTAACAGCTATCACGGTTGCAAAGTAGCTAAAATAATAGAAGAACATCATGAAAATATTTGATTCCATTTTCTAGGATTTTCAAAAAGTTCAAATACATATAAGCATATTTTCATATATATCTACATATAAAGGTACAATGATAAGTTTTAAATACTTCAGCAAAGAAAAATTTTGGATTTATATCAAAAGAGTGAAAGAGCATAAAATATTTTAAAATACTTTAGTGAAAGAACCTTCATAAATAGAAGGAAGATTCCTCTAATGCCCTTCCTACCCCCACATTTAAAAAAAAATAGTATTAACCTGGACATTCCTGGTTTTTTTAGGTATAAATGCATTATATTTTTGAAATCTGGGCTGTTGTTTCTTTCCAGTTTAACAGTAGACAAAAGGCCAGGCAGTGATGGCCACATCATTATTCCCAGCACTCGAGAGGCAGAAGCGGGCGGATCTCTGTAAGCTTGAGGCCAGCCTGGTCTACAGAGGGAGTTTCAGGACAGCCAGGGCAAAGGAACCCTGTCTCAAACAAACAAACAAACAACAAAAATGACAGCAGCAACAAAAATAAAAGTCAAACCAAAAAAACCAAAACAAAACAGTAGACAAAGCTGGCTTAAGTGCAAGGAAGATTGTAACAGTGAATTTTCTTTTTGCAGTGCTGGGAGATGAATCTAGGTTCTCAAGTATTCCAGGTGAGTGCTCTACCACTGGGCTACTTTCCCGCTCAACAGTGGTCTTTTATAAGACAAATACATTGGTCATCTCCAGTGTAATATTCACCTGCTTGCAGGGTAAAGAGACAGTTTTCTTCAAGCGTCTGGATGGCTGCCAGCACCCTGCTCTTTCCTGGCTCCAGAAGCTGAGTGAACAAGCAGACATGTGGAACCTTTGAGGCTGTTTGGTTCTGGAGAACTGGGGACCTGTAAGTTGCTGCAGTCCATCAGGCCAGTCTCAGGAACTCCACTCTTTGGACTTACCCTAGAAAACACAGACAGGATGTTAGTCGGCCTTCTAACACTGTGTATTCACCCCAAGCATCTCTAGCAGGAGATAACCCACTACAGCTCCTGGGTAGCACTTCAAACTACAGCCTTGCTGACTTCGTACACCTTACCAAGTGCTGTTCCTGTATGGCTTAGCACTGTGTCTCACAGGGGACACAGTTACTAAGGCAGATTCCTGCTTCCAGGTTAATGAGTCCTCATCAGGGTTAAGATGCCATTAAGAGTTTAGGAATAATTGCTGGGCATGGTGGCACACACCTTCAATGCCAGCATTGGGGAGGCAGAGGCAAGTAGATTTCTGAATTTGAGGCCAGCCTGGTTGGTCTACAGAGCTAGTTCCAGGTCAGGCAGAACCTGGAACACAGAGATGACCAAGACCTCAGCTTAAATCCAGGGAGGATAAAAGTGTCTGGCTAGTTACAACTGGGTGTGTGGGGGCATCATGGGAACACAGTATACTCAGCCCAGTCTGAAAGAGCTAGGTAATTAAACCAAGGGAGCGAGCGCGCTACAGTCAGCTGTCAGCACACGAGCAAACAAACAAAACCCCAAGCTTTGGGGGTTTTTTTGGCCATTGGGAAAAAGTTCACCATATTCTTTCATGTTCAGAAACATTTAATTATCCTTGTATAATTTAGACAGACTGATATAACATAGTTTCTTTTCCTTGAGTTGTTTCTTTTCTTGAAATTTTTAGAGTCAAAGTTGGCCTTGAACTTGCCTCAAATTCATGAGCCTCATAACTCCAGCGCCCCAGTGCTGGGATTACAGGCATGTACCACCACACTTACTAGGTTAGATGATGACATATACAGTTTGTCCTGTATTCCAGAAGCATTTTAAATACTTACCCAAATGTCAAATATCATTAGCAATTATCAATAAGAAACAAACATCACTTTCCAACTTGAATGTCATATTTAAGATTCTTCTCAAAACTAAGAATTGAACTATTAAGTAGCATATTAGTAGTTGAAACCAAACTTCCTCAGATTAAAAGCATAGGTATGTCATCACAGCACGCTTTTGTCCCAGATAAGGTGCCAGTAAAGATGACTAACGCTCGACTTCAAATCCCGACAGCCTCACTAGCAGAGCGCCTCTCACCTTCCTTCCCTCGGGGCCCCCTCTGACACACTGCTCTTTTCCTTCACACTGCCTGCTTGGCTTTTCCTGTCGCTCTGTTCCCCGGAGAACTTGGAGTTGGACTCTGCTGCGGAAGCAGGTTCCCCACAGTCCCGATCTTTGGCTCTGGGTGTGTTTGCTCGGTCTGCTCTTCCCTCTTTCACAGATGCTTCTGGGGAGGTCTGGACTTCTGTTGAAGTTTCTTGCCCCAAGTAGTCGTGGTCGGCGATTGCTACGGCAGAGGTGCCATGATTAGTGGTCGCTCCTGTGCTGGTTCCCATGGACTTGGAAATGACCTTCAGCTTATGAGATGCAGGTTTGCAGTGTTTCTTCTTGTGCCTCACTTTGGAATTGTGCTTCAGGAAGAACTCGCAGGACTCTTGCAGCACTCTTCGGCTTTCATCGATGGGGCTGCGGGAGACCCAGGGAGACAGTTTGCTCAGCGTATCTTAAGTGTTACAGATAGCACCGTCGCCCCAAACCCAGTTTGATTAGTGAGAAGTTCTGTATGGTTTGCATTATCTACGAAATCTGGGATCCTCTACAGTGAAGTCTTTTGTGCAAGCACCTACTTTGCTTTCGCTAACAGAAGCAGCACGCTTGTAAGAAATTAAATGGCCAAAAATCAAAGTTTTGAATATAATGAAACACACAAAAACATACTGGGACTGACTATATTGTATAGTAATATTGTAGAAATTACTAACTATATGGTAAACCAGAGGGAAGGGGACACAGTATAAGCAATGATCTCTGTTTTCTTTCTAACATTCAAGTTGACAAGTTACAGTAAAGTTATATGGGAACATAGATATATGAGCTACACACAGAGTAAGTAAGTCATATAGTTCTGAAGTAAAGTATTCTGGAGGCGGGGTCTTGCTATCAAAGTGGGCCTCACAGTTGGCATCTTCCTGCCTTGCCCTCTGGTCACCAAGTGTGGGGCTAAAAGTAGGCTCTGCTTGTCCAGTTACAGTTATGAAATTTGTGTTCAGTAATCAAATCAATTGAAAATTAATATGTATGTATATATACATATCACATTATACACACCATATAAATAATCAAAATGAACTATTTACTCATAAATATGAATTGATATTACAGAATATTTAATTGGTTTGAATTGTTATCCTTCTATGTAAAACATTGGCATTTTCATCCATTTACTTTAAAATAATTATAAGATAACAGTCAACTCTTACTCTCGCTTGCGGTTTCGCCTAAAGAACCCGGCCCATTCTGTGCACGTCTTTTTGCTTCCAACCCAGAAGACCGCAGAGATACCAACAATTAATGTCATCAGATATTTTATCATAAATAAAGCCAATTCTGGTCGAGCTTTTGGGTTTGCCTACAAAAACAAAACAAATACTAACATACTTAAAATATAAAGAAAGATCTGCATTGTCAAAGTAAAGCTTGAACAAATCATAAATTTTCAGTGTTTTACTGCAAAAGGTTTAAAATAAGTAATATGAACAACAATTTTAAATTCAATACATTTTTATGAAGTTCTGAACATGAAACTTTCATGTGTATCAAAATAAGGCTCTTAACAGAAGAAAACGCTTCTGCATGATTTTCAGAATCTCAGAGTGCTTTGCTGGACTTTCCTCTCCTATTGGTACACTGGCCTCTTGAAATTGCTAAAATATTTGTAAGCATTTACCTATTTTTCTTCACTATAGTCTACATTTAAATACATTTAGGGCTGCAAAGATGGCTCGGCAGTTAAGAGCAGTTGCTGCTCTTGCAGAGAACGCAGGCCTGTTCCTAGAACCTACACGGCGGATCACGCTGTCTGTAGCTCCAGTTCAGAAGGGCTGTCTGCCCCCTGTGGAACAAAGCACACACATGATGCACATACACACATGCTGGCAAACACCCACATGCATCAAAAGTAAAAAATAAAACATAGAAAACAGTTAACCTCATATTTTATACTCTTTCTGCATTAATGCACATGATATTAAATTTTGTTTGGCTACCACAAAACAAGTATTAGTAAGATGTGAAAGTATACAAATTTTATGAAAAGTAAAATCATACTTTTGTTTAAAGCATACTAGTCTTAATATATTTATTAAATAACTATTTTCAAACACTATTGTAAGTGTTTTAAGTGTAAAAGTATTACACATATTGCACAATTCCTTGCTTTTTCTAACTACTACTCCTGGGAACCCCACCCCATCAGCACTGAGCGAGCTTTGCTTGAAGGTTTGTTTCTTTGTGAGTTCTAACTTACTCAACTAGCCCCTATTTAAACATAATTAGGTTAGTTTCCACCTAGTTCCAACTGCTAATAATGTTCAGTGTTCATCTTTATATCACTTAAAATGAGTCTTCAGGAGGAGCTAAAAAGAAGAAATGGAGAGGGGGGAGGAGGAGAGGGAGGGAGGGAGGGAGGGAGCAAAGAGGAAAGCTGTCAGGTGTGTGTCACACAACGGTTCTCTGTCGGGTGTGTGTCACACAACGGTTCTCTGTCGGGTGTGTGTCACACAACTGTTCTCTGTCGGGTGTGTGCCACACAACTGTTCTCTGTCGGGTGGGTGTCACACAAGTGTTCTCTGTCGGGTGGGTGTCACACAATGGTTCTGCCTCTCAGCTGCATCTCCAGCCAGATAAAATCTGTTTTACTTTAATTAATTGATTTAATTGAGACAGAGTCTTGCTACATTTCCAGGCTGACTTTAAACTCAACAACCCCCCTCCCTAGGCCTCCTAAGTATATAGGTACAATGTGTACTGCTAAAATATATTTTTTAAAATTCCCAAATTTTTATTTATAAATTCAACTGAATTCTGTAAGAAATTATATATTTTCAGTAATTTATAATTTTTAATTTAAAAAACAGCACCTTATACTAATCCTAAGCATCAGATACACGAAATGTATTTTCTATTGTGTGTTCTTTCTCAGTTAAGAATGGCAGGATGGGCTGGGCAAAAGTCAAATTCTAATTTTAGATGCATACACTGCACAAAAGGTTAAGCCCAAACACAGGGTTTTCCTACTAATCAAAGGTGAAAAAACAAAACAAAAAAATAAAAAACCTCTCCAATTTAGTAGATACACTTTTTCTTTTCTCCTTTTGATGAGGCCTATTCTTCACAGTCTGGTTTTCATAACCCGACTTAATTGTTCTTTTCAATTTAACGTTTGGAATAATTACAGGAGACTTGCTATATTGTAACAGAGCTACTGCTTGAAGAATGACCTCCTGGGACAGTCTCCCAGCCTGGCTACCACACAGGGGATCACTGCCTATGTCTGATAGCTCTCCTCAAACTCAAGTCTAACTTTATGACCGTGACAAGTGCACTCCCAGGAACATCGAAGGTAGAGTGGTACATTCCAATGCCAGCACCTACCTGATAAGGACACGGGATGCGGTACTGGTGACAATGTTCAGAGAACCACGTCATCTCCCAGGTGATCCTGTTCACTAGCTCATAGACATAGCAACCAAGAAGTGTCGCTAAGGGCACGAGATACAGGCCACTGAAAACTCCAATGCGAATCATGAATTTCTTTAGCTTCTCTTGGTTCCGGCCATCATGCTGTATAACTTGTCGAACATGATTTAAGGAGATGATGCCAGCTAAGAGGAGTGACAGCCCAACAAATACGCAGAGGCACAGAGGCAGAAGGACGAAGTATCGAGAGGCGTCCAGGTCGTAGAGGCCAACGAAGCAAACGCCGCTAATGTTGTCTCCTTCAACCTTGTTCATAGCTAGCAACATGACGGTCAGGAACCCGGGCATCCCCCAGGCAACAGCATGGAACCACACTGCTTTTTGTTCAATCGCTTCACAACTCCATTTTCTCCCAGCAGCCAGGAACCATGTAATGGTGAGAATCACCCACCACACGGTGCCAGCCATTGTGAAAAAATACAGAAACATAAAGACCACGCTGCAGGCCTTATTCTTTGACCCTAGAACGACTGTGTCCCCAAGCTCCAGCTTCTCATCTGCCTTATTACAAGCAGTGCTATTGCCCAGCAAAAACCCAACGAAGTACATGAGAGAGACAACGCTGTAACAGACAGAGTAATATATAATCGGTCTCTCTGGGTATCGGAATCTTCTAACGTCGATTAAAAACGTAAGGAACGTGAACAGAGCTGCGCAAAGACAAAATATTGAAACTATTCCTATGAAACTTTTGGCAAAGTCTAGTTCATCACTTTTAAAATACATGTTGGGGCATGGAGGGGCGCACTGGTCAATTCCCAGAAACCTATAGCCTTGGTCCCCGGAAGTCCTAAGGTGCTTTGGACACCAAAATCCAATGTCTCTTGGGACTTGATCTGATTTCTTCTGTGGACCAAAAAGCTCTGTGTGTGGGTCAGAAGTTACAGGAACAGTGTCATCACAGTATGGCAATCTGTAAAGTTTACAAAAATTCAATATATGAAGTCATCACATTTTAAATTTTTTAAAAATATTTTCATTAATTCTTTGAGGATTTCACACATGTATACAATGTATTTTGATAATATTCCCCCTTCCCCTCACTCCTCTCAGATCCACTCCCCACTTTATTTTATCCTATGTTTCCAAGTATAAACCATGACCTTGCTGCATTCATAGCTGATGGGAGACATACATGTGAGGCTGAGTAGACGTCTCTAGGGCTAGGTGGACATTAGAGACTGACTGAAAACTGTACTGTTCATGAAGCCTCAGCTCATGAGAGAGAGAAAGGAAGGGAGGAAGGGAGGGAGGGAGGGAGGGAATGAGAATGAGAATGGAGAATGAGAATAAGAATGGGAATGGGAATGGGAATGGGAATGGGAATGAGAATGAGAGGGAGAATGAGTAAGGGCTGACCGTAGTACCACGCATCTTGATCCCAGCACTCGGGAGGCAGAGGCAGGCTGATCTCTGTGAGATGGAGACCAGCCTGGTCTACATAGTGAGCTCAAGGTTAGCCAGAGCTGCATAGAGAGACCCTGTCTCCAAAGACAGAAAGATAGAAATATATTCCTGTAAAATGAAAATTCACGATCTTTTAGCTTTGTTTAAAATCTGTAACATATCCATTTCTGCTTAGAACCTTTAAATAAAGCAGTTCAGCAGTATGGGATGGCCAGGGCTTCCTTCCTCTCTTCTTCCCTTTTCTCTCTTCTCAGAAGCATTAATTGCCAGAAATTTGGTTTTTTTTCTCCTCAAGTATTGAACGGCATTTTACTATATTATTTACTAGTCATAACCGTATATAGTGGTTTCACAGGTTCTGAACTTCCTATAAATGACATCATGCCATAATTTCTTTCTCCACACAACACTAGTTTTTCAGTTTGCTGTTGGCAGGTGTCAGTCAGCTGCATGTATGGTAGCAGTTCAATGTGTAGGTGCAGCACAGCTTGCTAACAGTTCTGAGAAGGATGCTCATGTCTTTTTCTCCTTTAGAACACAAGGGGCCAGTGACGGTTTAGTAGGAAGAGGTGCTTGCCGCCAAACCCAAGATCTACGTTCGCTCCCTAGGCCCCACATGGTGGAAGGAGAGCCGACAGCCGCAGTTGTCCCCCGACCTCCACACACGAGCTGCAGCATGCGCACACCACCTGCCATAAATGCATTTCTAAAAAGGAATAACCAATAATCTTGTTGATGGCTCAGAATCTATCAGGAGTTTCTATAGATTTCCCAGATTTAGGAGAGGGGCGTTTTCAATTTACCACACATTATTCCATTGTTTTGGAAGATAGTTATGCATCTATCAGAATGTGTGAATTTCACAGAGAATACTTTCTTCAGCCTAGAGATAAAATATAAAAAAACAAAACCAAAAAACTAGTCTTCCCCAAGTTACTTTGTGAGGTTTCACTATATAAATAAAATACTTAAAATTCTAAGTCCCTAATGTCTAGAGAATAGGAAACAAAATAATTAGTCAAGATTAAAGTGCAAAGTTCAATGAATTGATGAAGACCATTTATAAGCATCCTAAGACTGCACGTGTGCACCACCTGCCTGCTCTCAAAACTCTTCCTTCTTACTATGAACTATAACTGCAATATTAATCGCATTTATTCATGGTCATAGAAAGGGCCAGACAGAATAACTGAGGTGAAAAAAGTGTATTCCTGAGATTCTTATATCTAATAAAGACAATTTTACCCCGCCCAAATATTACAGTAATACTGGTGTGAATTACAGGCAGTGTGAGCCACCTGATGTGGGTGCTGGGAACCAAACCCCAGTCCTCTGTAAGAGTAATACACGCTTCTAACCACTGAGCCATTGCTCCAGCCCCAAAGTGTGTTTTTTCTTGAAAACAGGGCAGGCACACAGAGAGAAAGGGTAGCTATGAGAATAAGAGAAAGAAAGAGCAAGACAGGTCAGATTCCAGGACTCCGGCACTGCGGTGGGTGGGCCGTGCTGTGGGAAGGGCAGGTGAGAAAGAAAGGACTGGGAGAGAGGTGCCGAGTGAGAAGAGGCACTGCCCTACAGGCAAACTCTCACGAGAATGCCTAGAGCTACATCTTTGCTGTACAGTCCTGGCATAAAATGTGTGCCTGGGGACGCTGCTTCCACCCAGAACTGAGCTGCTTTTCTGCCTGTTCCAAAGCAAAGGCACCTGGAATGGCGGAGGCCGTCCTGGGAACTGAGAGCCTAAGGCGCACCATTGTTCCAGAGGCCAGAGTCAAACAGAAGCTGCCTGTGTAGCTGTCAAACCCTTCAGCAGGCCAGGACCAGGGCTCTAGTCACAGATTCTCCTGCTTTTGTATTCACAAAATAAGATGCCATCAAACAGTGAAGACTGTTTTTACATCTAGGAAGAAGTTAGAATATCTCTAGTAATCAAAGTCTAAAAAGAGGTGTTTGTCTGCATTACAGAAGTGAGGTATGGTTTGATATTGGGTTTACATCACTTCTTTAAAATGGAGACCACACTCCTATGGCAATATATCAAGTAGTCACAACACAAAACAAACTTGACTTAATGTAAGAAAATAATGTTTGTTCTCAACAAAATCCAACTTTATAGAGTATAACTCCAAAAGGGGGGAATGTCAGCTTGGGGACCAGTGCGTGTTGCTGTGAGTCATGAACCCTCCTGCTCTGACACAATCCCATGAAGAGCAAACATCTTGCCCACAGACGCTACCTTCAAGAACACCTAGAATTTACTGATTTCATTTTCCTGCCACTAAGACATAAGATCCTTGATGATGGGAATTCTTGTCGGTGGCATCTTCGGTGTGTATGACAGGAGAGACATACAGCAAGAGCATAGAGAAGAGCGGGTAGACACATGTGTTCCCCTGTTCCCTCAGCTGCCATCCGCAGTGATCTGACCACCCTGTGGACATATCATTAAACTCTGGCTGCTTAACTCTCTTCCCCAGTGATAATGCTTAGCCACTTTGGCTGTCTGCAGTTATGACATAGGAATCAACTCAGGTGTCCTGCTCCTGGTCTATAAGCTCCGATCTTACAGTGAGTTTATCAGAAACTGTCTACAATGCTTTTTTACACCTCACTGGGACATTCCATTTCTACATGACAATTCTTTAATTTTTCCACCTCAGTCTTCATCCATTTAAAACAGTTGCAGACTAAATTAATGCTGAGAGAACTCAGTATTCTTTCATCTTACTCTTCTTTTTATTATTTCTTTTATGAGCATGAGTATTTTGTCTTCACATTTGTATGTGTACCCTGTGCATACCTGGTGGCATCACAGGCAAAAAGAGAGCATCAGATTTCCTGGAACTGGACTAATGGGTGGTTGTGAGCTGACATGTGGGTGCTGGGAATTGAACCTGGATCAACTGCAAGCCATCTCTCTAGCCCCTCATATTATCTTTGCACTGTATCCATCTGATAAACTCAAATATCTGCTTCCCAAATACATGGGCCCAAGCATCCCACCACTGCTGCCGAATGTTTCAACAGACCAGAGAATCCACCACAACCTCTACAACCAACTCGCTCGTTCACTCTACACACCTGTCACTTCTCAAATGTACAGACTCCACATCAAGACTCAGCAAGATGCAGACGCCAGCTATTCCCAATAGACACTAGCAGGGATGATTCCTTCAGGCACCTTGGTAACCACATGACCCTCCTATTCAGAGCCATCCTGACCTCCATCCTCTGTTACAGTGGAGGACCCTCTTATTTATACTTGTGCTCGGGATCCTGTGTCCTCAGACAACTTCTAGGGACGGTCTCCTCTACCTTCAATACGCCTGCCTTTCCCTTGATCCTGGAAGTTCTTAGTCAGTTCTTGCTCCTTTATCTCTTACTAAACCTGTCCAGTAAATCCCCAACCACAGACAAACTCTACTGTCTGTCTGTGCTCTCTGTTCACACCACTCATCTTGGTACAGTCAATCTTCTGAGCGTCCCTCTGGCCACCACACCTCTTGCTTTGTTTCAACACCAAGTTTCCTGAAGACCATTCATGTATCATTCATGTGTCTGACTTCATTTCCACTCCCACCATTAGTCCCCAGAAGCCTACCCTTCGCCCCACCACTTTAGTGAGAGTGAAGGCTCTCCTGGAGTGGTCACACCCTGCACTTCCTCATCCCTGGGTCCCTCCCTCCTTTCTGGACACACATTCTTTTCCCACTTTCCTTATTAGTTCAACTGTGACCAAATGATTGACATCTTGACAAACTCTCAGAATTCACTCCCTCCTCAGCAAAGCCAGAAAATGGAGGTAGCCTAGAGTCCTGAGACAAACTGCAAGGGAAGGCTTTCCAACAACCCTCATGAAATGGTGGCATGAGTGCCCTGTTCCAGAGGCCACGCCCACCCTCACACGCCTGTGACCTCACTGCTCTGAGCAGGAAGTCATGCGAGCTGGAGCTGAGGGGCCTAGCAGCTGCCTGCACCACAGCTTTTCTTACGTGTGCTGCTACAGGTACACTGCCTTGCTGTTTTGTCCTGTCAGTTTTTGAGGAAAGGTCTCCCACTACAGCCTAGACTGGCCTTGAGTTCTTGACCTGCCTGGCACAGCCTCCTGAGCACTGAGACGTAGGCATGTGCCACCTGGTCAGCTTCTCACAGGCCAAGCTCGCTCCTGTCAGAAGGTATCTGGACAAGCTGCTCCTGCTGCCCACAGTGTTTGTCCCCTCTCCATCACCTAATAACTCAGCCGTATCCTTCATTCTTTAGCTCAACAGTCAATCCTCTTGACCGCTCCCCAGCCCAAGGTAGGTGAATGGCACCAGTATGTTCTCATATCATTAGGAAGTCTCCTTGCTGTGTGACTCAGTCATTGCATTCACTAGCACAACTACTGATTTATCTGCCCTTCACCCTCATGTAGGCTCCCTGACAGCAAGAACTAAGCATGTGTATGGCTGACCAGCAGTCTACAGTGCTCACCCTACCATGCCTACCTATCAGGGTGCAGCAAATACTATCAAACAATGCCAGTCCCACCACAAAGCGCTAGCAATACTAAAACGCCATCTGTCTTTAGTGCTTGTGGTTTTCATTTTCACTGAAAAGTATCACTCACCTGTTACATTCAAGTTCTTCAGGCCATCGGATGTCAAAAGTGTCCATCAGTTTTTTGCAATCAGAAACTATTTTCTCACACAATTTCCGACAAGGTGGAGCTACGTGAACTTGCTCTGTGCAGGCTGGTACAAAAGCTTGGCAAAGGAACAGTTCAATGCTTGGTGAACATTCTAGATTTGCAAGAGGCAGAAAGTGCTATTAAAAAAAAATAGAGAGATCCAGTTAGGAAAATGTTAATCATAAATGCTTAAAGAGAATACTTTTTCACCTGCCCTCCAAATGAATCTTAAACTCGCTTTCAATGTGTTTAAGTTTTGAGGTAGTAATTTTTTTGTGTTAAATTTATGTATGAGCCCTTCATAAAAGATAGAAATTATGATTTTATAGGTTGTACCTTTTTCAAGAAGTCACACTTTGTCATTATTCATTCATCCCATCTGCACAGGCATTCATTATTCAGTTATATTTAATATTTATAAGAGACATCATGGGGTAGCAGACACTACTCTAGGCTCTGGGGATACAGCAGTGAATGGAATAGTCAGAGATCCTTCTTCCTTTAATTTAATCCTAGTGGGAAGGGTAAGCATTAAGAAACACATGGTATCTAATGACTTTGTAGACATAGATAAGGACAAACTACAGTAAGTGGTGGAACATGACAGAATCCTTTAGATGGGAGGTAGAGATGCCTGTTCAGGTGACAGGAGAGTGGAATCGGTGAGGTCAGAAGTCACGGCTGGCAGAGTGAAGGGACAGCAGGTGCAAAGCCTGAGGCAGCAGCATCATGGAAAGAGAAGCAGAGGAGTGGGTGGCAGAAGACGAACTGGAGCCGTGTGGGGTCTGGGGTCTTGAGACCCGAAGGCTTGGCAAAGACTCTGACATGTTCTGGTGGAGTCCCTGGACTTAGGTTTCAGATAATCACATAGGTGGAACTGTGGATTGGTAGGTGAAAGTTTAGCAAGCATGGTGAGACCCATAGGAGTAGGTATAAGTTTAGCAAGCAGTGAGACCCATAGGAGGCCTTCAGTGGACCAGGAAGGATACAGTGCCTTTGACTGGGTGGTAACAGTGGCAAATGGTCAAATTTGAAATACATTTTGGAGGAAGAACCATAAGACTTGTGGATGGACTGGCTATGATGTGAAAGGAGAAAGGTAAAGGTTGAGTCTCAAGACCCTTGGTCTGAGCAGCTTGGGCATCATGAGCCGTGGATGATGGTGGACTGTCAGAGGACCAGGGCTGAGCAGTGTCGTAGATGGACAGAGTGTGAGGTTCTTGTTGGTGACAAATGAAGTTGTCAGAAGCAGATGTTCACATCTGGAGTGCACCAGAGAGATGGGGCTGGTGGTTTTTCCTGGAGCAGTGTTCTGGCAGGAGTGTTTCAGGATCTATGCTGTAGAGCATTTCCCTTACTCAGAAGTAAGAGGATCAGAAAAGGAACAATGTGGTGAAATCCAGAAAAGTTAGTGTCCTGTAAGACCAAAGCAGAAAGGCAGTGGATCTGGATGGGACGGGGAGGAGCTGGGAACAGTCGAGAGAGGAGATCATAATCAATATATACTATGTGATGGAAAAACCTACTTTCACTAAGAGAGGGGGAAAGTAGAGTATGTAGCATACCTGATGAAGACATGAAGAAGGAAAATGACAGAGAAGGATGCAGGCCTCGAGGATGCAAGACTCAAGGATGCAGGCCTAGAGGATGCAGGACTCGAGGATGCAGGCCTAGAGGATGCAGGCCTCGAAGATGCAGGCCTAGAGGACGCAGGCCTAGAGGACACAGGACTCGAGGATGCAGGCCTAGAGGATGCAGGCCTCGAAGATGCAGGCCTAGAGGATGCAGGCCTAGAGGACGCAGGCCTAGAGGATGCAGAGAATGCAGGCCTAGAGGATGCAGGACTTGAGGATGCAGGCCTAGAGGATGCAGGCCTAGAGGACGCAGGCCTAGAGGACGCAGGTCTAGAGGATGCAGGCCTAGAGGATGTTCTTTCTTGTGCTGAGCCAGCTCTCCAGCCCAGGTCACTGAGATGCACCCATATTGCTCACCCCCTCTAACTACTGAGTAGTATCTACCCCACTGTGCTCCCATATCATCATTTGTTAACTCATTCATCCGACTGCTGATGGGATGGTCTGAAGGGCATATGGGATATTTGAATGTAGAATAACTACTAGCAGGCAGTTAAAAGAGTGATGCAGGTAAGATGCTTAAAGGATATATAATTGTGGCAGGAAAGATGACTCAGCAGGTAAGAGCACCTGCTGTTTTTCCAGAGAACCTGAGTTCAGATCCCAGCATCCAAGCTGGGTAGCTTACAACTGTCTGTAATTCAGATCCAGATAAACCAATTTCTTTTCAGGTCCCTACAGGCACACACCCTCAAAACACACACACACACACACACAGCATATATATATATATATATATATATATAGATAGATAGATAGATAGATAGATAGATAGATATAGATATAGATATAGATATATATAGAGATATATAGAGATATAGATACATGCACATACATTAATAAATAATAAAATATAGCTTTAAAAAGAATACACATTCTTTAAGTCATCAGCATAAAGTTGACATCACATATAGAGAATGTGAAGTATGAGAGGACTGGAATTCCAATTTGAGAGGAATGTACTGAATCTATGTATTAGCACCATTTCCCCACAGAAAAGAGAGGTTGTCATTTAAACACTAAAACAAAAACAAAAACAAAAACCTCCTAAAGTCATAGCCGTATTACCAAAATTACCAAACATGCAAAGAAACCTAGGAAAAGCTCTTGATGGTGAATTATAAGATTTGAGAAACTTCTGGAAGATAAAAAGGAATAGGGATTATGCTTTCTTCAGTACAACCAACTAAAATAGGTCCTGATATAAACCATTTAGATTTTGAATAACCTGCAACAAATACACTTTAAAATATGCTGAGTACAGCTTATACCTAATAAAATATAAAGAGCATAAAAAACAGTAAAAACAAGGAGAGATAGACAATTTCATGGTCACAATGAGGCAGAGACAGAAGGCCAGGCTATACTCCACAGAGAGCTCATCTCAAAACTTACAGAAGCCACACCCAACAATCACCCAACAACAGTTTTAGAGAATGTTGGACCCACAGAAAGTTCACCTGACCTGATGTGGCAAAGTGACTGCACAAAAACAGGGTCACCACAGTTGGTATTCTGACATTCTGGTTGTAGGCCAAGCATTTGAGAATGGCCTAGCCATCTCTCCAGCCAACAGCTGGTATTCTGTAAGTCTCTGAGCCTTTGTCATTAAAAGAGGCACTTAATGGTCAGCCTTTCACCTGGCATGGGAAATGCCCAGGCCATATGAGAATCCTCTCTGGGGCTGAGGCAAGGCAAGGAGGTGTGACCAGCTGGTACACTTACACCATTGTTAATGCTGTCCTCAACAAGCCTAGAAGAACATTTCTGAGTGTCTGATAACCATGCTGGCCAGGGAAACAGGTAGACTAACTACAAACCTTCACTTCACTTTCTGCTCCTCCAAATCAAATCCCCCAGTCTCATCCCCAGCTCAGCAACACTGCAGCCTCCCTTCCCCCCTGCCCCCACTTCTCCCTGCCCCCACCTTCAGAGTATCCAACATCTTCCCTCCTGACTTCCCAGCCCCCAACCCCAGCAGGCACTCTCCGGGAAGCAGATGGGCTAGCTGCAGATCCCTCCTCCCTCTCTGCCCCTCCAAGTCCAAGTCCTGAGTCTCAGCCCCAGGTCAGCCTCCCTCCCCTCCTGTGCATCTCCAGTGGGTCACACAGAGGGTCACAACACTCTCTGCAAAATTCTTCCCCCCCCCAACTCCTTGCTTTGTCCCACTCTATCTCACAAATCCAGCAGGCATTGCCTGGGAACCCATAGACCACTCCTGCCAAAGAGGCAAGTAAGCTAACAGATCTTCACCCCTCCTTCCAGTCCTCAAAGTCCAGTCTCCCAGTCCCCAGCTCCTTAGCAAGCATCTGCTGTGGCCTCTCCTCACTCTGCCCCCATATCCAGGGGACTGACTTAGCAGATCCTGGAGTAACACCCTACTTTCTTCCCTCTTTTGAAAGCCCTTGATCCTTCCCCACCTGGCCCTTCCCCATCCTAAGCCTCAGTTCCTAATAGCCAGACACATTTACCTGGAGCCCTCAGGGGCCACACTCCAGAAGAATTTCCTACCAAGCAACACATGACCACCACAGGAGGAAACAGAAACCAAGGAACAAAACTCCCAGCCAACAAAGACAAGACATCACCTAGACGCTAGTGTAAAGAACACAATATGCTCAGGACGCTGTCTCCGCTAGAGCCCAGCAACCCTACCACAGCAGGCCCTGAATATTCCAACATGGCTGAGAACGAGCAAACGACCTTAGACAGCTTTATGGATGTGGAAGGGGTCCTTAAAGTGCCTGACGGCCAGGCTCTTCAGTAGAAAGAATGCGAGCGTACGGTACTGAGTCTGACAGAGAAATCACTTGACAACTGCCACAGTGAGCTGAGAACCAGCATGTAAATCTGATGTTCAGTTGATGGAAGTCACACCTGTAGTCACACACATGCTTTCATCTACAAGTTCTTACAGGACAAACATGGCAAGTTACAGTAGACAGAGCTGCTACTACAGGGCAAACATGGCAAGTTACGGTAGACAGAGCTGCTACTACAGGGCAAACATGGCAAGTTACGGTAGACAGAGCTGCTACTACAGGGCAAACATGGCAAGTTACGGTAGACAGAGCTGCTACTACAGGGCAAACATGGCAAGTTACGGTAGACAGAGCTGCTACTGGGTTCCCAGACACTTCAGCATCCAACTAGTCACTGTTGGGACTGCCCAGTCCATATACAAGGCACACTAATAAATCTACTTTCAATACATATTTTCTATGGGTTCTATTCCTCTTGGCTACTATAGAAACACTGATATTTGATACAGAAAAGGGAGTAAATCAGACATTGGAAATTGAAGTCATGTCTGAAGGCCTGGCTCATCAGTTGAGGGTCTTGAGACAGGAAAAGTGCTTGTAGCAGCTGCTGCCTTGAGCCAGCAGACCGTTTGCTCATATGTGTGAGAACAGAGTTGTCAGACACATCCATTTTGCATACACAAAAAAGAAAACCTCAACTTTTAGGTGAGAAATCCCCAAACCTCGAATCTTGGCATTTTAATGTATACATTTAAAATACTGTGCATGACAAAGATATCATGTCTTTGGGTCAGATCCAACAGAACCACTAAGTTTCTACTGTTTCATACTAACAGACAAGGGACTTAGTCTTGGGTCCTGGGAGGACCTTTCAGTTGGTTATTCTCAAGGCATCTGCGTACACCTCGTCTAGCCAAGAGCCGGTTAAGTGGGAAGTCACAAAGAAGCCTGATCTATTAAACGAATAAAGGCACAGCTGCTCTGGCCCAGAAGGAGCCCTCCCTGAGGAGCTGCCTTTCCTGGCTTCCTTCACTACAGTGACCTCACAGCACCTCGACATCACAGACCCACAACAACCCAGCTGGGGCAACCTTCCGATCACTGGGAGAAAGTGTGCCAACTTCTTACTGGAGATTATTTTGGAAGTTCTAAATCTATGCTGAATTAGAATCTAAATGTTCTTATTCCAGATTCACTACTACTGTTACAATACCTGAGCTGTGAATTATAAATCTTATAATACTAGTAATACTTATTGCAATATTATAAAGTGTATCCCATTATCAGTACTTATAACAAGATTTTCAGATATCAGGATGCCAATAACCCTGTGAAACAATCTTACAGATAAGGGGTCAAGCTCTAAGAGGTTAAGTTACCTTGTATAGTGACAGAGACGTACAGAGAACCTAGTCCACGTGACCTCAGTCTATCCTCTTGACTCCTTAGCCAGTTCTTGCTGAAAATAACTCCCTCAAATAATCACTCCCTCCAATCAGAAAACAAGCATAAAAGCCTCATCCAACAAGGATAGAGGAGGGACATATCAGAAGGGGATTTGGAATCTACATGAAATTGCTCTTCAAGTTGTAAACAACAGAAATTCAGAGGTCATACATCAAAGCCTCAGCTGTGTTTACTATTCTAACAGTGTGCAGGCCTCCTGAAGCACAGATAACCTGGGAGCAAATACCTCAGAAGCAAGAACTACTTCAGGCCATGGTGCAGCCGCCGTTGAACCAATGCAGCAGTCACGTGACAGCATCAACAGGATGTCAATGTTGTCCCAACCTTTTGAAGTACAATCTTGTTAGGAATCAAGATTTTCTCACAGAATGTTCAAACTCCACATTTGGAAACCAAACCTTTAGATGCAAAGACTACAAACCTGACCTGTGACATTTCTTCAGTTTTATACTCTGAACGCCATGATAGGAGGATTTGTATAGAACACACCATGCAAGCCTCTGAGCTGAGGAAATGCACTCCACGCTCGTTAGTCTTTCGTTCTTCCTCCTCTCCCTCAGCTGTGTCTTCAGGGTGCACTCACGCACTTTTCATTTTTCTATTGAATTCTCAAAGGAACCCACATGGTAACAAACGATAACCACAACAATCCTGCTAACTGCTGTGTTAATCTCAGAAATGAAAAGCAGTTTCCTTCAAGGGTCAGCCCTCCTCAGACACCCTAGACAGAGCAGCCACTGTTAGGACTGCCAGAAACCTGGACGAGGACTTCATACCTCTATTCTGTCCTGATGAACACAAGTAAAGGCAGCTAAACCAGGGCAGATGGCTAATGAGAGCGAGAAGGTGGGGCTGCTTTGCAGTCTTAGCGGATGGCTGCCAGTGCTTTAATTGGAACGGAGTCCTAAATACTGTTTAACCACCTGTGTCACTCTGCACAGGTGGCTTTCTGTCTCTGGATCTTGGGATATTCTCAGAGTGAAATGCGAGAAGATTCCTAGATGACCTCTAAGGACACTCACGATAGCTCAAGTTTATGAATGTAACAGAGACGCAGGGAGCAGAGCCAAAGTCCAAAATAACAAGAGAATCTTGGTAGCAACTGTCTTGCACTGAGCCCTAGCCCGAACCCTATCTGTCTGTCTATTCAGCAGTTCTGCCAGAGGAGACATTAGAGAACCTAAGGAAGGTAAAGGGAGGGACTCTGGCAGCAGACTCATAGGCCTGACCATTTGGATGCCTTAGGTATATGGTTTTTGGGAAGAAAGTGGGCAAAAGAGAGATAAACATAGATTAGGTGAGACAGCTGCAGGCATCAACCACCTCTGTGGTGCCATACAGAGGGTGCAGTGCCAAGGCCGACGTGGGAGACAACCATCTTATCCGTGTTCCGGCTCCTTTGCCCCTACAAATAGTCTGAATCTGACCCCCCGGCCTTGTCATGGAGTCTACTAGCTGTTCAAGCTCCATCTGGATTTGTTGTTGTTGTTTCTTTCTTTTTAGCTTAAATAAGCCAAAAAGACTGACTAGTATGCAAATTTCATAAAGAATGGATTTTAAGTGATCTCAGTAAATGGAAAAAAAAATCTAGAATTGAGTTATGGGCCTAAATGAAGGCCAAAGCAGTAAGTATCCTATTATCATTTAGAGATGAAATGTGGCAACATTTGGTGGATAATTGGCAAACTGAATTAGCCTTGCAGCCTCTCGGATCCTCGGCACCTGAGAATGATGTGTCCAATGCAGACCACAGGAGACAACTGAGAACTGCCACCAGAGACCTGAGAACAGAATGAAGACTACAAGGATGGTGGTGCGAAGTTCTAAGGAATAGCTTAGTCAGAGAACAGAGCGATTCCTACAGAGTAAAGCACAGATTTACAGAGGGCTGAGAACGTAAGCAAGTGAAAACCAAACGCGAAGTTGCTCCTGCAGGTGTCAAGTCCTATCAGTGTGACCTGCTTCTCTCTCACATAAATCATCGGTGACAGCGGGCGGGAAGCGGAGGAAGCCAGGGTTCTGGAGTGAGGCCCTCAGCCCACAGCCCTGGAGGAAAGCTCATCCTCCTCGGAAAGTCTGGCTTTGTAAGAAGAAAGTAAACAGCTTTCTGTTCAGTTCTCATCACTCTTCAAGGCTTCAACCAAGAGGTCCTCTCTGGTATGATCTGTGAGGGTCAAATCAAAATAAAATCTGAAAACAAAAAGCTTAAATTACTTGCAAGACACTGTAGATTTACTTCCAAGGGTCCAGAGAAAGAAAAAAAAAAGAACACAATTTTATACATTGATATGGGCTTGTTTCTCAGAGATTCTAGACTTGATGTTAGCTTCAGAAACAGGGTTTCTGGAAATGAGATAGTAAATGGGCTTTTGACAAGGGACCACCAAACCCAGCCCACTGTCATCTACCAAATCTCTTCATGAATGCCTTAAATAGCCATATCTAGCAAACATATGGATGTCAAACTATATTGGCTTTCTACAAACATTATCATGGGAAGAAAACCCAAATACAAACTATTAAGACTATTCCTCACACACAGCAAGAAACAATCAAATCCATTACAGATGGTTGTGAGCCACCATGTATTACTGGGAATTGAACTCTGGACCTCTGGAAGAGCAGTCAGAGCTCTTTAACAGTTGAGCCAGCTCTTTAGAAAGAGGTCTTTTCTCTATCATGATTGAAAATTTACAAATAAGGCAATAATGTAGATCAATAGGGCTTTCTGAGATTAGCAACACCATCAAAACTAGTGATCACCACTCCTTCCTTGCCCATGTTAACATTCTAGGTGTCTCAAGCAGATCTAGCTGCATGGTTCAGGCTCCTTTTCAGATGGAGGTTTCTTACTGCAGCAAACCAGCGCACACGTCACTCTGGCCTGCCAGGCTTCTCTCTAGCACACAGAAGGGCCAGTGGTACACCTGGGTCAACTCCATAGAAAGGAATTCCCAAAGAGTAGTCCCCAGATCAATAGCACAGCAACTGCCATGGACTTCTTAGAAACGCAGATTCTCTGTCCTATCACAGATCTACTGACTTGAGAACTGGGGTTGGAGCCAGAGTTCTACTTGACAACACCTTCAGATGAGAACCACTGCCTTAAAGTAAATCAGCTCTTCAGCTTTGCAGCTCAAGTTCCCTGCTAGAGACCCTGAACCACATCACCGCGTCACAGATGCCAGCCCAGTCCATCGTACAAAACAATGGGATAGCTAGAGAATCTAAATAACATCTAGATCACCAACCTACGTCACCTCTCTTGAACTAGGAGCTCAGAGCCACCTACTCATGGTGTCAGTATCCTCACAGCTACGCATATTTTAAAGACACGGGACAGAAGCATAGGCATACTGTGCGTGTTCTCAGAGTGTCTGCTTCTGCCATATTGTGGCTTTTTTTCCTAAAGTCATTGGTGTGTTTCAATTTTGGGAAGCTTGCCTGGCCCTGCATTCAAGCACCAGCACCACAAAACAAGCAAATACGCACCAGCAGCAGCGCTGACGGCCCTGGAGGCTCCCCTCTGACTAAAGGACAAGAGTCAGTAACAAGCAGGTTTATACAGGCCGGCCCAGCCACCAGTGAACTGCTACATGCTGTTAGCTTTATTCAGATAGCCCTAAGAAACAGGACTTTAACTCTTAGGTCTCATCCACACCATCAGCAGCAGGATGGTGACTTAAGGAGTCACACCGGCAGATACGGCTAATGGCATAGCCAGTATGCGACATGAGCAGCACATGCCAACAGTTTTTTCCACATCGAGCCTGTAATGTCCAATGTTTTTGCTGTGTGTGAATGCAAGCCCAAAGGTTTCAATGCAGAGGAAGCTCCCAACCATGGAGACTAAATATCCATGTTGTGGATGTCAATCAGGTTTTTTTTCCTAGTTATTTCAAGATTTGATCGTTAGGCTCTGTAACAAAGGGGTCATGGTGACAGAAGGGACGCTTAAGTTCATATGACTTCCCTCTGAGGCCGACCTGACTGTTGCCAAGTGGTCAAGATGCCAAAGCAGGGCAGCAGACCCTCTTAAGCTCCTACCGCGCCACAACAGCGGTGTGGCCTGTGCAGCCGCACACTCAGGTTCAGGCCCCAAATCACTTCCGGTCAGGATCTGCCCTCCGTGGAACCCTACATGCAGTTCTCCCAAGCAGACTCCTCCTCTGTCAGCGCCTTAGGTGGACCTTGTTTCCTGGGAGCCTGGGCTACGATTTTCCTCTGCCTCGTAAATCTGTAAATTGCCCACTGCTAAAATAGTCGTTCCCTTTCTGTTCTAGTCCAGGAGCCCTATCCTAGGAAGAAAATAAAAACCCAATGAGGCTCCTCTTACAGAGAACAAATAATCACAAAGCATATAAAAGAAATGAAGCAATGATCAGAGCAAGAATAATATTAAAGTGGATCTAAATGTGTGCTTGGTTTTGTTTAACAAGAAGCTATGGGTAAAAGGCAATCTAAGAATATAAACCTTTGCTGAAAACTATAATGAAAAATAGTAAAACAAAACAGATTGTTTTATATTTCTCCCCTAAGACTATAATTTCCACGAGAGCATAGAGGTCTACTGATTCATTATTGTATGCCTAATAATTAAATGGTATCTCTGATATTTACTGATATATGCACTTAAATATTTTGTTGAATGGATGGATACCAGCTAGTCTCGGTGAAAGCTACAGAAAGAGGACCTGTAGCTCCCCATATCACAATGATAACAGGGGAAACCAGAACGTGGGTCTGGGGTCGGTGGTATTAGAGGTACTGAAAAGTGTGGGCTACAGTTTTTACTGAGGTACTGAGAGAAAGAGGGGTTTGACAGGGCAGAGACGGCTCAGCAGTGTAGAGCAGGGCTCTTCTAGAGGACTCAAGTCTAAAGCCCTGCACCACATGTCAGCTTATAACAGTCTGTGACTCTCAAGATCCAGGCACTCATGTGGCACACAGACACACATGCAGACAAAACACCCATACCATAAAATAAATAAAACTTAAAAATAATAAAGTAAATCTTAAAACAAGAAGAAAGGTGTTTGATTTTTTTTTTCCTTTGAGAAAAACATAAAGGGTTGGCCTATGCGGGGTCCTCAGTGCTGCCTTGGGCGGGCCTTGTCTCCCTCCATTAGTAATGAAGAGCATTTATCCTGCTGCTGAAGGAGCAGCAGAACCCTGCTGGTACCCGGCAAGCAACTGCAGATTCTAACTTTCTGTTTAGAACACATGCACTCTACTCCTCTTCAAGGCAGAGGTTCTCAACCTTCCTAATGCTGCGACCCTTCAATACAGTTCCTCATGTTGTAGTGACACCCCAACCATAAAATAATTTTTATTACTATTTCTTAACTATAATTTTAATACTGTTATGTATGAATCATAATATAATATCTGTGTTTTTAATGGTTTCACGCAACCCCTGTGAAAGAGTCTTTTGACCCCCTCTCCCCCCGCAAAGGGGTCACAACCTACAGGCTGAGAACCACTACTTTAAGACAATCAATCAGTTACTGTGTTACTGCGTTACAAACACTTTTGCTTACTTTTATCAATGTGCTCAATCTCAGGCTAGACAGCTTTTTTTTTTTAGCAAATATAAAATGAAACTTGAAACAATAAAATTAGAAGTGCACACTATTTCTATATGTGAGGCTTGTTATTTTTGGAAAATATTTTTTGGCAGGGAGCATTATAACATTTCATTTATTTCCTTTGGAGGTTGGTATGGTAGTATGCCATATTTTATATGGCAACTGTCCAACATGGAAAGCTATAATTCTGAAAAAACATTCAAGTTCAATGAATATTAATGGACACAATACAAATACACAAAAGGGAGAAGTAAAACTTACCACTACCTGCATTCTACATTCTCCAGGAAAGAAAATAATGACCTCGATCTTCTCACAGCCCCTCGTGGACGGGCTCTTCAGAGAGTATGACTAACAGCATCCCAGACAGCAGGATACCAAGAAACTGGAGGGGCGCTCTGAGCCCTTTCTGTTCGCATGCAGGCCTCCTATACTCTGTAGACTCAGAAGCAGTCAAGGTCCTTTCCCTGCATCTACAACATGACCTCCTGAAGGAAGATGAGCTGTGGTTCTGCATTTAAAATACGACAGCAGCCACGATATACTTCTGACTGAGGACATTTTGAAGCATTTATCTCACCTCTATGATTCCTATATTACTTGTGGAATAGATACAGCCTCAGTACCTCAGGATACCCTAAAACACCAAAAAGCTAAAGCAAACTAAACATCTACCCCCTATTAGAGCCCTGTGTATGAGCACAGAAGAGGTGGTAAATGACAGCAGGACAAAGTCCTCTGGGTTCTTCTAAAGGCACAAAACCGCAAATGTCTAAAAAAGTCACTCTACAACAGAAACCGTTTTCTCTTAGACATCCATAGATTCACTCCCTGCCCATTCCTTTATTTTAAATTGAATATTGACATTTTAATAGTACCTATGAACATGGGGAACGGAAAGGGTTTTATGACTTACTTCCTTTAAACTGTTTAAAGATAAATGGCCACATGCTGGCCCAAACACAATACATGACTCTGGACTTCAACAAAGAACAATACAATATTCCTGTTTCCATTTTCCCTAGACCAACCCCAGCCCTATGGTATGACATCAGCCTCTCACAGGATGTCAGCCTCCTAAGCTCAGGAATGAGACTCTAGACAGACAACAAAGGACACATAATGGAAGGCCAGCTGCCATTTGCTCTCCCACCAGGGACAGTTCAACTGGGCAGCATCCTTCTTATAAAGCCAAGTTCCATTCAGAGTCAAACTTAATTCTAATACAGACGGCTTTAAGAAGAGAGATACAAAAGGGGGGGCTGAAATCTCTTATATAAAGCAATTTCTGAAGCAAAATTGAAGAACCATGATATTCCTGTCAGATCCTTTTGACTTGTGATAACTTTGACTTTAAAAATTTATATGGAGTAGAATGCGGTAGTCCATACCTTTAATCCCAGCACTCCAGAGACAGCGGTGGGTGGATCTTTATGAGTTGAAGGCTATCGTGGTCTACATAGCAAGTTCTAAGCCAGACAAAGCCATCTAATGAGATTTTTTTTTATTGCTGTAATAAAACACCATTACCTAGGAAACTTACAGAAGAAAGAATTTATTTGGAGCTTATGGTTTCGGAGAGTTAGAGTCCATGACTGTCATGGAGGGGAGCATGGCCGCAGGGAGGCAGGATGCTGGAGCAGAAGCTGAGAGCTCACATGCTGATCCACGCGTAGGTGGCAGAGAGAGTGGGGTGCACAAGACCACACCTCCTAATCCTTTCCAAATAGTTTTACCAACTGGGGACCAATTACTCACACATATTAGCCTATGGGGCCTTTCTCTTTCAAACCACCACAAGTAGCAAGGGTTGCAAGCCTGGGAATCTGAGTTCAAATCCCCAGCACGTGCATGAAAAGCTGAGTGAGGCTGTGTGTGCCTGTAATCCCAGCAACAGGGCAGACAGGCAGATCCCAAGGGCTTCCTAGCTAGACAGCCTAGCTGAGTAAGATTCAGCTCAATGAGAGACCCTGTATCAAGACAATGAGGTAGAAAACAATAGAGCAGACAGCCAACATACTCCTCAGTCTGGCCTCTATCCCACACTCAACACAAATAAATAATAATAAAATAATTCATGTGGAAAGTAAGATAGAGCCTAGGTAACATACTACTAAGAATGCACAATAATGCTTATTTATTCCATGATACAGATAGTATTTAACACTTTCAAGTACTTAAAGGTTTAGTGAAGTACAAGCCTGCCCACAGCCCATTTTTACAAATACATTAAAGTTTTACTGAAACACAGCCATATTAATTCACTCATATATTGTCTATGACAGCTTTCCAGGCACAATTGCAAAGATGAATAGCTGTGGCAGAGACTGCATGGTCTACAGAACTGAAAGTATGTGGTCCTTCACAGAAGAGGCTTACTTAGTGGGTCTTAAACTTTGACAATTACATCTACTGGGACAGCTTGTTACTACAGCTGTGCACTGTTCTCAGAAATCACAGTCTCTAACGTGCTCTGAAGCTGAGGTCTACGAACTAAACTTTGAGAGCCATTGTCCTATCTTATCTAATCATAGATTAGCAACATATCTCAATAAAAGAGGCTAGCTAGCATGAAATGAACGCTGAGGCACAGAAAGAGGGAGAGGAGGACTGGGTGAGACAGCTCAGTGAGTGAAGACCTGACAACCCAAGTTGCCTCAGGACTCACGTGAGAAGAGAAAGCCAATTCTCACACACGGTTTTCTGACCTCCACACTGGCACTGTGTGTGGCACATCTGTACATACACACACACACACACACCATGCTTATACACACATACAATTATAAATTAAATTTTAAAAGAAAGAAATAAGATAAATCTCTTGATTTACATGGAATTCTTGGTAGCTAAAAAAGTACATTTAAGGTCATCATGGTGATGAGTGCCTATAATCTCAGAGCGTGGAGGCAGGAGGATCATGAACTCAAAACCAGCCCAGGCTATATAGTAAGCTCCAGGCCACTCAAGTTCTGGGAAACAGAAGAAGAACCTGTTAATTAAAGAAGAAAGGAAAGCCTGCCCTAGTAGCACAAATGTCTAACCCTGCCACTGGGAAGGAAATGAAGGGAGGATCTGAGGTTCACGGCCGACCTGGGCTATCAGACTGGGCAACTAAGGAAGATCCTGTCTCAAACAAAAACTCTTTGCAAAAAGGCAAGAAAAGAAGGAACAAGTGGCTGCCAAACCCGCCATGTGATTCTTCAGCCTTTATCTTAAAACTAATTCACTAGAAATGTAACAGGAAACCTGGACAGCCCCAAAGAGTGGGATATGAAGTGGGATATGTGGCATCATAGACCAGGAAGAGACTGGTGATGTCAGCACTCAGAACCAAAAACCTTCTTGATGGTGTCAGACATGAAACTAACTACCTGGGAAGCTAACTAGGTAAGTTAAAACAAACAAACAAACAACAAAAAAAAATCTTTTAAAAAGTAGAACAGAAACACCTGTCTTTAAAAAAAAATAATGCATGTAGCACAAACTAGTTGTTACTTCCTTCAAAGCCCCTTAAAGCTGCTGAAGTACTGTCTGCTCCTCTGCTGCCACAAGGACACTGAGTGTAAATGTTAGGAATTTGTAAGGTCACTGTTAGCATTCAAACCTAAAATGTACACAGTTACTACATTGTACATTGAGGGAACCAGACTAAAATAAAATGCTCTGTGAACTCTTACTGAAGCATGCATTACAAAACATTATCATCAGAGGCGGCCAGACTAAACGCCGTAATTATTGCTTGATGGTATCCACTGTGCACTTAAGGGTCTCATTAATCAGTGGAAGTCTCCCTGTATCCTTTGGTGAGTGTTCAAAAGAATGCCTTGCAGGGCTGAGGAGGTAGCTGCGAGGGTGAGCCCTTGAGTAGAGGCTCTGTGCTCAATCCTCAGTGCCCCACCCATCTGATAAAAAGAAGAGGATTTTGTACTAGTTTGGAGAAACTACTGAAAGATTAAAACACTATAACTTGTAAATCTTTTAAAATTATATCTTAGTATTTAAAAAACCACCCTACCCACGGGAGGCTACAACGAGGTCGTCAGACAACTAACTATTCAAGCAGACAAAGGAAGACCTTCAAAGCTGCAAGATCAAATGTGGTCAGTTTAAAAAATCCTATCTAGATTATATTTCTAGGAGTTTCATCTCTTAGAGAAAACCTGAGGAAAAACCTTGACTGGCTTCTGCTTTTCTAGGGAAAGATTCAAAACCTACACCCTTGTGTTTTTTTCTTCATGAGACTTATCAACCTAACAGATCAGTGTGGCAGGGCAGGTTCCTGCCTCTACAGGCAGCTTTCTTCCCACACCTCCCTGGGAAATTTGCATATCTCTAAACCAGAGACAGGTAACCAGGCACCTGAGGCAATCGTTAGTGTCACACTCCGCTTCACCCTACAAGTGGGCTTTCTTTTAACAAGTATCCTATGTAAAGAAAACACACTTACATGCTATGCCTCAAAGTCACCTTTTAATAAAACGTTCTCTTTAGCACCAAAACATTCCAATAATCTATTAGCTTTGGGAAAACTAAGCCAAATGAATTTGGCAAGAACTTTTTAAAAAACATGTAAGTTTCTTCTATTTTAGCTCAAGCAATACAGATTATATGTTCATTCAACCATTAAAAAATTCAGAATTTAGGGTTGAGTGTGGTAGTGCAACACCTTTAATCCCAGCACTCGAGAGGCAGAGACACATGAATCTCTGAGTTCTAGGCCAGCCTGGTCTACAGAATGAGTTCCAGGACAGCCAAGACTACACTGAGAAACCTTATCTTGAAAACCCAACCAAACAGATAAATATTAAAAATTAAAAAATTCAGAAAGTACAGTCTTGGAGAAGCAATGACACAAATTCAGAAAAGGAAAATACTTTTATTATCTGTAAGCACACTTCATTATGAACTCAACCTTTTTTAAGCAAATGAACTAGCAGCCCAAATGTAGAAAAAATATGTCAGTGGGAGGAGGGGAACTTAACTAATCCTCAAAAGTACTTTAAAAATATATATAAAAAAGTACTGAAAAAAACTTTAAAGATTAAAAAGTAATAGTTAAGAGAAAACACTACGTATAAACTAATTTTTAATATAGGCATGAAAACCCACTCACCTCCATTTCCACGGCAGCAATCCCCTGGTCATAATGACCCATCAGGTTGGGGAAAAACGTCATGTTGTAGGCCATTTTCCTACATCTAGGAACAGTGATTGGCTCACAGGTGAATAGGCTGTGCCCTCTTACGAGGGGCAGAAGAATGCACACCATCAGAAACCGGGTCATTTCCATCTTCTCCAGACTCCGATTTTACCACATGGCTCTTACACTCCTTTCCGCACCAAAGGGTCTCAAATCAGAGATAAATGTACAACTTCCTCATTTCATTCTTTTTACCATTTTGAAAGAAGCTGTTTCCTGACAATGAGTACTGGGGCAACTGCTGTAAAAACAAACCCAAAGTGTGTTATCAGCAACATTCGTCACAAAATCAAATCCAAGTCAAATTTCATGCTAGGTAACTGATGCTAGAAAAAAAAATGTGGAAAATTCCATCCTAGTAAGAGACATTTCCACCTGCCCAGGCGCCGAATGTATCATTTGCTAAGGAAGCCTCAATTCTAGGGAACTGCTGATGAAGGTTTATACAGTCCGAAACACTGGCTAAGAGAGGCATGGTGTAAGCAAGTTGGAGCGGGGAAAGGGGTGCGGGTGGTTAGAAGAAAGGGGTATGGGGGGCCCCTGGTCATCTCATTATATGGGAAAAATGAGGACAAGTGACCCAGACAGAGTTCTTCTACACGGCAGTCTCCTGCGGATGTGCCTTTCCTGTTTTCGCAAAGGCGAAAATCGGTCTGTCGGGGTTGACCGAGGTCCCCTAGGAAGGGTGGGCCTGAGTGGTTCTCCTTTCCGATCCTTCTTCACCTCCAGCGCCTTCCCTTCAACGCGCTCACCCGGTGCCCCTGTACCCCGAATTCCACCCAGCGCAAACCTTCCACGGCCAGCTCCTGGGGACTGCGGGGGGCTCCCCTGAACCCCCGGGGTCCCGGCCTGCAGCCGAGCAGCTCCGTCCCGGGCCTGCGGGGACCCGGAGTCACTTCCCAGGAGTTGCGTGGGACTCGGAGGCGACGCACCTGCGGCTCCGGTCCCGGCCGCTGTCCGCCCGCCCCGTCGCGCCGGGGACGCCTCACCTCGGGCGGCAGGGACAGGCAGCTGTCCCTCGGCGTCGCGCGGCCCCGCCACCCCAGACAGCCGGGGCGTGCGTGCGGTGGGGGGCAGCGTCCGGGCCTCGACCGCCTCCGGGGCCGCGCGGGGAGCGAGAGCTGGGCGATCCCGCGAGACTGCGCCGCCAGGTCGGGCGGGCAGGTTGGGGCTCGCGGCGGCGGGACCGGCCCTGCGCCCCGCCCAGCCCAGCCAGCCACGGTGCGGGGGCCGCCGAGCCGTCGCCACCGCTCGCACAGCGGACCCAGGCGTCGACCGTAGGGAAAGCGCCCTGCGGGGCGCACCTTCCGTTCTGGAAGCAGCGGGGAGCCTTAGCCGCAGGGACCTGCTCTGTAGTGACTTGTCACGGAGACCCGGAGTTTGCGAGTAACTTCCTGAGTTCTTGGCTGAAAAGCCAATTAACTCTGGAGTCTGGCCACCACCTTGAACGGCAGGTGCCAGTGGAATTCCAGCTTCGGCCGGTTCAACAGCTTTACTGCTGCAAAAGCCCCACAGAAAGTTAACTGCTTTCCTCAACGTGGGTTTGAGAACCAGCTCTGCCACCATCACTTCAGATAAATTACCTAACAGGGGTGTGGGGATGCTTAAGAGTCCTCACTATGTACACATGATAAATGGATACAATAATGGTTACTAATTTTTGTATCCTTTAATTCAATAATGCCTAATCCGTAGGACTCTGGTATGAGGTACAAACGAACTTGTAGAAACGCATTGGCAAATGCAAAGAAACTTTTCTTCTTCTTCTTCTTCTTCTTCTTCTTCTTCTTCTTCTTCTTCTTCTTCTTCTTCTTCTTCTTCTTCTTCTTCTTCTTCTTCTTCCTAATAGGTATAGAACCCAAGGCCTTGTGCATACTGGTAATAGCAGGCCTACTATGTTAAGCTACAGTTCCAGCCTGTAAAATAACTTTTAAATGGAGACTGTTGTTAACCGAATCACTGTGCTGCCTAAAAATGTCACATTTCAGTACTTGGGACACCACCGAATAACCAGACAAGATTTGAGATCTGCGAACATCAAAATAGAGATGAATTTTGGAGAAGAATTCTTTCCCAGCTTTATCAAAAAGCTTAGGACCACCTGTGGTTGCACACACCTGCAGTTGCACACACAGGAAGCAGAAGTAGGCAAATCTCTGAGTTCCCAGACAGCCAGGCTATACAGAGAAACCCTGCCTTGAAAACAAAACTAAACAAAAATGCTTAGGACAACTGTAAAGGACAAGACCTTACTAAAGAAATTTTAATATTAATTGTCTTAATCTTACTATCATTAAATGCCAGTCAGTTTATGAATTGAAAAATTGGCTTCTATCGTAAGATGTTTCTATGTAGGAAATTAACCTTCTATGTGGGAAGAATATTTCTCAGAAAAATTTTAAGTTTCTATATAGAAGGAATATTACTCAGCTGAATGTGGTGGCACAGGCCTGGAATTGCAATATTTGGAAGGCCAAGACAGAAGGATCTCAAATTCAAGACCAACTGAGGTTTCAGAGCAAACTGAAGGTCAGCCTAAAATACAAAGTGAGAGCCCTTGGTTGAAAGACAGAAGAAAAAAAAAGTATTTATGTCTCCTGTACTCTCACAAATTTTGTGAACCTTTCTCTGATGAGGCTAGAATACCAGAACCAGGTAGCAGCATTTTAATGTGATAAATTTGAAATCTAAATGAAGTGGAAACCTCTGGTTTCTTTGGAGACTCAGTTGTGTCATGTGATGTTTTTCTGAAAACGTCTCATGAGAGGATGTTTTGCTGAGAACAGACACTTGGTGTTTTTGCTGGAGCGGATGCTTGAGAGGACATGTGATGCTTGGGAGGGAATAAGTACAACCCAACAGACAGTGGACACTGTCGTGGCGTTGGTTCGCCTTGCCTTCTTCACTGACCATCGTTTGTCATGACTTCCTAGAGACAAACACACCATAAAACTTTTCATGATATTCAAGTGGCTTCTTGCCGCTTCTGCTGACTCGGACAGATTGGCAGAGCCAGAGGTTTCTTCTGGATGAAACTGCCGTTGCTGATTTGTGAATGGTGTATGTGAGTGGATTGAGCTACTCTACTGATTTGTGTGAACTACTAATACCCTGACAATAAAGACTGGAATCACCTCCAAAAAACTATTTCCAAGCAGGTCCACATCCCCCCCCCATGCCCTATTAACCTTTCCTTTCTACTACCTCTGGTGGGTAGTAGGCTAGAAGGGAGGTTAAAGAGTTTAAGAACCCTTATTAAAGTAGGTTTTGAAAAATCAAAAACTACACATAAATACAAACTATGTGATTTGGAGGGGAAATGCCATAAGTTTATTTATACAGAAGTGCAGTCTATTTTTATCCTAATTGCTTTTAATTATAGAATGAGTACTAATGAAGTAAAATGATTTGGGGACATTGGAGAGTGGATGTGGAACTTCCAGGCAATTATCTGTATCATCTTTACCTTTCAATATAAAGTTTATTTTGATAGAATGAGATTAAAGTGTGAACCTGAGAGGTCAGAGTTGCTGGTTTCAAAGCACAGCTCTGGGACTTGCCTGCTGTGTGAACCTGGGCAGTGTTCAGCCCCTGTCTGTGCAAGTTTCATCATCTGTAATACAGAATCTTTTCCAACTGTGGTGGTTTTGCTCATCTTTTTCCTTTTCGGTTCCTTCACAATTCTCTAATTGGGTGCTGAAGATGTGGTCACTGAAAGTTAGGACAGACTTTCACTGTTAAATTGAAGCATAATTTTTCAAGGTATAGAACTTGAGATGGGAAGGTATTTTTCTCTCTTAACATGTAAAACATTCCACTCCTCTCTTCTTTTTGCACTGTTTCTGATCTCTTCTTCTATAGTGAGTATTCTCATCATCACATATTTTAACTATATGTTTTATACAGATACTCTCTAGCAACTTGAAGAAGTTGCCTTCTAGGCCAAGTTTGCTAAAAGTTAGATTTTGTCAAATGCTTTTACTGTATCCCTTGAAGCAAATCATGTGACTTTTCTTCTTTAGCCTATTCATGTGATGAACTATATACCTTGATTCTAAAATGTTGAACCAAAGGATAAATGTTGTTGTAATGTACAATTTTTAAATAATTTAATCTTCTATTTGTTTTTTAATTTAAAATTGTGTCTATGTGTGTCCACTAGTATTAGTAAGCCCATCAAAGGCATTCTTTATTTCTGTTACAGTGGTTCCTTTAAAAATTCTTTTTTTGCCGGGCGATGGTGGCGCATGCCTTTAATCCCAGCACTTGGGAGGCAGAGGCAGGAGGATTTCTGAGTTCGAGGCCAGCCTGGTCTACAGAGTGAGTTCCAGGCCAGCCAGGGCTACACAGAGAAACCCTGTCTCGAAAAACCAAAAAAAACAAACAAACAAACAAAAAAAATTCTTTTTTTATATAATTTGTTTTGCCTAATGTATGTACTTGTACCTTGTGCAAAGCCTAGTGTCCACAGAACCAGAGGAGGGCATTTGATCACTTGGAACCAAAGTGACAGGCAGTTATGAGTTACCATGTGGGTGCTGAACCCAGGTCCTCTGCAAGAGCACTAAGTGCCCTTAATTGCTGAGCCAGCTCCAGCCCCTCCAGTGTTTTCTATATCTAGGAAATTTTAATTCTTTTTTCCTTAGAGTTTCTGCTTCTCAAATTCTCTCGCCTGTTTTTGTGTTTTTCCTACTATTTTCTTTAAGCCCTTAGCATATTAAGCTTAGCATTTAAGTTATTTAAGCATATTTAAGTTGCCAAGCTAATAATTCCAATATCAATGCTATCTCTGAGACTTGTCAAGCTGTGGGGTTTGCTTTCTAATGTGCCTTGTGCTTTTGTAGAAAGCTGACCATGATCCACTAGGTGAACAGAGCTGCTGCCATGGAGCCTTTGTAACGTGGCATCAATGGGTGAAGAGAGGGGAAGCTGCCACAGACACCAAGGCTTCCCTCTTAGCCTTAGTGGTTCAGAGGCTGGGAAGCCCCAAGAATGTCTTAAGTTTTCAGTCTCCTTTGTCAGGCCAGGTGGCTAGAGGGGACTGGGATTGAATACTTTTACTGCCTCCAGTTGGTCTAGTAAAGTAGGTTCTGTTGAGAGCAGGTTTTGTTAACTCTGATGATGTGCCTGTCAGCTTTCTGTCATGTGGCAGTAGCTGTGAGAAGCACATTATAAGGGGAAATATTTATTTTGGCTCGTGGTTTCTATCCATGGCCCTGTTGCTTTTGGGCCTGTGGCAAGGCAGGATAGTGTCATAGCTGGATAGTGTCTTGGAGATAGCTATCCCTCTCACAGGAACCAGGGAGCAAACAGAGGTAGGAAAGGAATACACTTTCCCACTATCCTTGTGGGCACACACACCCCCACCCCCCGGCCCCGTGGTGTTTCTAGGAGCTCCTAGTAGGCCCTGCCTCAGAGCGGGTGGGGAAATGCATTCCATATGGACCATGTGGAAGTCAGAAGACAACTTTCAGGAGTTAGCTCCCTCCTTACACTGCGAACAAGTACTATGGAATCAAACTCAAGCACTAGTAAGCCATCTTGCGGTCACCCTGCCTCTGAGAAGCTCACTGTCTCTCAGTAGCACTACAGGCTAGGGACCGAGTCTTTAACACATGAGCCTTTGAAAGAGCATTCAAAGTCTAAACTATAGTAGTCATATTTCAAAATAGTTACTTTCCTCCCCTCCTGGGTGTAGAGGGGAATTTTTTTTTCACTCCCAGTGGGAGACTCTGAAAATAAAACTCACAGCAATAGGGGGTGGGCCCCAAAGAAAAAGTCCCTGAAGACTTTGACTCTCAAGTGGTCTACATGAGCCTCTAGCAACTCAGAGGTGACTGCTCTGGTATTCTTCAGAGAGCAAGTTTCTCAAAGTTATTTAAAAATACCAAGAGGAGGGTCAGTGGCACAGCTCAGTTGCCTACCGTGAACCCGTGCACGAGGACCTGGGTTTAGTCCCGGAAATATACAATGAAAATTACAATGTCGGGAGTTACAACATAGGAAAGTTGCATAATTTGACATTGTTGTTAGTAGAACACTGCTCTGTAGATAGGCTTAGTGGTTCATAGCTATAATCCCAACACCTCAGAGATGGAAGCAGGCTTGCCATGAGTTTTAGGCCAATGTAGACTACAAAGTGCGATCCTGTCTTAAAAATTATTATGACATAATAATTAAATGATTTTTGCCAAAATGAGTGTGTCAGTGGGTGGGATGAGAAATGTCCTCCACAGTGGTGGGCATTTGAACTCTGCGTCCCAAGTGGTGGTCATATTTGAGGAAATTGGTTGATGAGGTCTTGCTGGAGGAAGGAAGAAAGTTACTGGGGCAGGCTTTGAGGTGAAAGGTCTCTGGACTGTTTCCACTTGGTGCCGCGTCTGGTTCGCTCTCTCTGCTTTTGTTTGTAGATGGACGTGTGACCACTTGGCTCCCTGCTCCAGTCACTATGCACACTGCTTGCTGCCATGCTGTCCCTCTAGTATGGATTCTAAGCCTCTGGAATCATAAGCCCAAATAAACTCTGCTTTCATAAGTTGCCTTTGTCTGGGTGTTTTACCATAGTAACAGAAAAGTAACTGTCTTACCTCGGGTTTCTAATCGCTGTGAAGAGGTAATTCTTAGAAAGGACAACATTTAATTGGAGCTGGCTTACAGTTTCAGAGTGTAGTCTATTATCATCATGGCAGGAAGCATGCAGGCAGACGAGATGCTGGAGAAGGAGCCGAGAGTTCTGTATCCAGATCAGCAGGTGGAGGAAGACCTCGTGATCTACACCTGGCTTGAGATTCTGAGACTCAAAGTCCGTCCCCTAGTGACACACTTCCTCCAATAAAGCCACACTTCATTCAACAAGACCACATCTACTCTAAAAAGGCCACTCTTCCGAATAGTGACACTCTCTATGGGTCTATAGGGATCATTTTTGACTCAGACTACCACAGTAACTAATACAGAATGTAATAAACATTTGAAGTAAATATATATTTTTGGGTGTTTTTTGGTTTGGTTTGGTTTTGATTTGTTTGAGACAAGGCTTCTTTGTGTAGCAGAGCCCTAGCTGGCTCAAAACTTGCTTTGTAGACCAGGCTGCCCTTGAACACACAGAGATTGACCTGTATTGTCTCCCAAGTGCTGGGATTAAAGGCATGAATCATTATGCCCTGTGATAACTTAGAAGTTTTCATTGCATTACTTACCCAGACATCTGTAGCCAATCACTGGACTACATCTTCATCTCTGATACTTTCACCAAGGCTCATTTAGGAAAAAGCAAGGTATTTGCATGGGTTCCCTTCCCTTCTGAAATTCTTTCCCAATTCAATCTTTCCTTAAGCCTTGAAAGAGCTTCCCCTTGCTCAGGTTTCTACAAGTGGTATTTGTGAGTTTAATCATGCATTGACTTAATTTAAGGGTGTCCTGTGAACAGTACCTAGACATTAGCCTTTATGTCAAAATTCACTTTCACATGAAAGTGTTGCCTTCTGCTCTAAAATCTAAGTGCTGTGATGTTTACAGCATGATGATTAACCTTTATGATGCATCCGTATAGCTAGGCAGACATGCTATACCTTTTAGTGACTACCTCCATATGACTAGAAAGTGAACTTTCAGTGCGGTAGCCCTGACACTGGGCAGAGCCGCACAGCTTAATGACAGTTTGATGCATAAGCTTGCCTCATGAAACTCCAGAATCGTCATTTGCAAACAGAGAGATTTATAATGCTGAAGGAAAACAGCCTCTGCCCCATTAATTCCTTGTTTGAGTCACATTTTTGTTTCTGTGAGTTTACTTCACTGGGATTTGTTTTCCATGGCTTCAATACTTGCCATCTGGTCATCTTTAATATTTAATATCTATCTTTTTACTTTCCTTTAGTAAAGCAGCCATATTAAGTCAAGTAGTAAAAAAGTATTTTCCCTCAAGCTACTAGCTAACATCTAGAAAAGGGTTTCTTGAAACAAGCATGGTAATTTAGATAATAACTAAGTTACTTTCCTTTGATGTGAAAACTTAAATTTATACCTAATTGTATTTCATGGACTGTGAATGACTCTGCATGGCTTTTAAAATTGCCCTAAAAAACAGATGGGATAAATTCATAGATTATAAGAATTATTATTTCTAAAACATTTTACTACTCAAAGTAATACAGATTTAATGCTATTTATATAAAGTTTGAACGAGCTTTCTCACAGAAATCAAAAAATTTTTTCTTACAGAAATCAAAAAGCACAACTCATATGGTACCACAACTGTTGCTGTGAGGAAAAAAGAAAAGGGGAGAAAGAGGTTAGCTGCCTCGGAGTTTAAGGATATATTCCACCATGGCAGATAATTCACATTAACAAGAGTTTAAAGCAGCTGGTCATATCATAACCACAGACAAGAAGCAGAGAAGGTCACCTCCTTCTAGAGAACCTAAGAATGGTGCAGCCCAGGTTTATGATAGGTCTCCCCACTTCAATTGATCTAACCAAGGAAGGCCTCACTAATGTGCCCAGAGACTTGATTCTTAGTTGTTTTCAGATCTAGTCAAGTTGCCAATCAAGATCAGTGGTTATTTCAAGTCTACTTCTAGTCAGCTTGGCATCCGACCACATACTTTAGAGCATAATATTCTACTTCTTGCCCTCATCTTCTAAAAGAAAAAGAAACTGCATTTAGCCAACTTTCAAAGTCCCCAAAGTCTTTAACTATTCCAACCCCCTTTAAAAGTCCAAGTCTAAGACCCAAGGCAATCTCTTAACTGGGAGTTCCCAATTTTTAAAAAAATTACAATATATAAAGACACAGAGAAACTATTCCTATTCTGAAAGGGAAGAACAGATGCATGACCAGGAATTGTCAGACTAAACCAAGATTAAAACCCGCTAGGACAACAATCAAACTCTGCAACTCCATGTCTGGCATCTGGAGCTCATATGGAATCAACGATTCCCCAAAGGCTCTGGTAGCCACTCCTCCTGGCTTTGCTGTCTGTAACGTGTATTCGCCCTTGGGCTGACTCTGTTCGCCACCTGCTGTTTTCCTTGGCATTTGTCTTATGGTTCTTCCATCTCCAGCATCCCAACGTCGGGGGTTCCAGCTTCACTTCAGAACTTCGTACAATGTCCGCCAAGGATACCTATGAATGTTAACCTTGGTTGTCAGCCTTATTGGACTGGAGATTGAGTAAGGGATACACCTTCTGGTAGATTTTTGACCATATTTTACTAAAAAGGGTTAATTAAATGGGAAGGCCTTTTCGAGCGGCAGCACCTTCTTATAGCAGCTCAGGTGTAGAGGTCTGAGGGAAAAGCAAAGCTGCATTTTTCTGTTCACCTTTGCCCTTTGTTGTTGAGGTCATCTACCCTGCGGCTGACATTCATGCTGCTGTCCTTAGATGACACAAGAACACAGTTTCTTTGACCTTACAACATGAACTGAAGAGCATCATGTCAAGAGAACCAATTTAGATATAAGACCAGTTCTAAATGACAAACTCATAAGGCAGAATAGGAAAGTCGCTGTCAAATTAGGGTTTGGAAAAACAGGGAGTTTTTAGTCAAAGGGTGCGACTTTTTAATTGTAAGATGAAACCTTGAAGAGTCGATTTTCAGCATGGTGATCTGTTAATGATATCGTTACTAGCTACAGTTAATGATTCTGTTTATTGTATATTTGAAATTCACTAACAGCTCTTAAGACCACCCATGTCCCTACAAAATTAAAACTCTGTGAAAGATGGATGCGTTCCTTAACTTGATTTTGTTAATTATTTCACAACACACACAATTTCAAGTCATCATATTTTATACCTTGAATGTGCACATTTTTTGTCAATGCTGTTTCTATAAAGCTTTTAGGGGAAACATAAAATTTTAATAAGGCATAAAGAATCGCCCCCCTCCAGACTGGATATGTCACAACGTTAGTGACAACTTGATAAGTAGAGTCAACTAAGAGGCCAGCCACTGAGCACACCTGAGAGGGGTTTTCTTGATCGGGTTCATCAAAGTAAGAAGACCAACTGGAAGGCGGGCAGCACCTTCTGATGGACGTCCAGATAAAGGAAAGTCCAAGGGAAAAGGGCTTGGGTGTTTGTTTGTTTTTGCCTGTTGGCCTTCATGTCTTGCTTTTGAGTTCATCTATCCACCCTATTGCTGCCACTGGTGTTACTACACTCTGACACTAGAAACCAGCATGGACTGGACTGGAATCTTTGAGATTCCAGCATGGGCTCAAGCTAAGCAGCTCTTCAGGAGTCCCCAGGCCTTCACACCAGACTGGGAGCACCGACACGTCCAGCCTCATGGACTAAGCAGGTTCTCAGTGTCTCTACCACACACATAGCCAGTGTTAAACTACCCCATCCATTCCACAGAAGCCACTCTTAATAAATCCCCTTCTGTAGTGCATATCCATTGTCAGTTCTGTTCCTCTACAGATACTAACGGGTTTGCATTGGCAGGTAAGAGAAAGGAAGCAGAACTGAACCCTTAGAGAAGCCAGGATTTAAACTCATGCAGGCCAAGAGAAAGAGTTTTTAGAGAAGTAGGTTTTGAGGAGATACTCAGATATAAAATTATTGAGAGATTTTAAGTTACCAACCTATTATGTGGATTGTTTTGCACTAGACACAATATATATATATGTAGGTATTTTCCCTTTAAGGCAGAGGCTGGGCATGAAGGCATACCTAAAGTGAGTGTCTCTCTCTGGAGAGAGACACAGTCACATCTCTGTGAGTTCAAGGCCAGCATAGTCTACATAGCAAGTTCCAGGTCAGTGACTACATTGGGGAGACCCTGCCTCAAGAATAAAAAAATCGCTTTAAGGCAGAGATAGGTCATCTAGCAAAACTTGTGTTTCAAGGACTTTTCCTGGGCTCTAGCTCAACAGGTGAATTTTTATTTATTTTTTATCATATTTTTGTTCTTTAAAACAAATTTTAAATTTAAATATATTTTGATCATATTCTTCTCCTCCCCTGAGTCCTTCAAGACCTTCTCCTCCTCCCTATCCACCTAACTTTAAGTTCTTTCCCAAAAGATAAAGCCGAGCTGGGATATAGCAACAAAACCAGGAGTCTGTAATATGTTGATTTATTAATCCTGGTCATGAGGCCTGTCCTGGAGTGGTTGGTACACCCTGTGTCACTCCATTGGAGAAAACTGATATTCCCTCTCCCAGAAGGAATAAATAGCAACAGACAATTCAGTTGTTAACCTCTATCAGACCAACTAGGTTTTCTTTCATTTTACATTTATTTAAATATTACAAAATAAAATATAATAAGATAAAACAAAAACTATCACATCAATATTGGATAAGACAAACCAACAGAAGGAATAGAGCCCAGGAGGAGGCACAGGAATCGGACTCACTTGTTCACATCCTCAAGACTCCCATGAAAACACTGAACTGAAAGCCGTAAGACATATGTAGAGGACCTGGCGCAGACCCGTGCAGGCCCTGGGCATGCTGCTTCAGTCTCTGTGGGTTCAAGGAGCTTTGCTCATGGTGAGTTAGAAGGCCTTGCTTTCTTGGTGTTCTTCATCTCTTCACACTATCAAACAGAAAGTTAAACACTAATCCAGAGCACAACCCTTTATCTACAATGGTCAACTACCTGCAAGATATGCCAGGGTAATGGTGGCACAAAGCTTATGGGAGTAATGAACCGATAACTGGTTTGACTTAAGGCCCACTCCACAAGATGGAACTTATGTCCAACATTGCATGGATGACCAAGAACCTGAGACTAGATAGGCCAGGGACATAGGGTAAAACCCCATAACACTATAGCCTAAAAGAAAGAAAAAAATATAGTGATAAAATGACTCCTAATGGCATTCTGCTAGCCTCATAGATCAGTGCCTGCTCAGCCATCATCAGAGAAGCTTCCTCCTGCAGCAGGTGGGACAGAGACCCACAGGCAGGCGGGCATTACACAGAGTGAGAGACCTTGAAAGGCTCAGCCCTAACTGCCATGTCTCCATCAAATCCCTCCCCTCAGAGCTGAGACCTTTGAAAGATGAAATGGAAGGACTTTATTATTATTTTTTAAACAAAGGGTGCTTAAACCTCAAGCTGCTAGGCTGTCATAATCAGAAATAGTTGTGCCGTTCAGGTGGGTTTTGAGGCCATTAACGTTCACAACAGTTGTACTGATTTTTTTCCTAGAAAGAGGGTAATGGTAGAAGAGGAAATGCTTGCCTTCTTTTTAATTTAGGAACACACAGTGTAGAATAAGCTAACTCTTCTATTCCTCACTTTGACAAATATGAGAGATGGAACCCTGGGCAGGCATATACAGGCATGTCCGTTAGCTCAAAGATCTTCCGGCCAGGGCAAACAATGCCAGTGTGTTCCTCTGCCCTTCCTTGAACCTAGATGTCTAGACATTTTGCTCATCCTGGCTCTTTACTTTCTCCATTGACTGTGAACAATGTCTTTCCACCAGTGGGATTTCTCCAACCCCTTTCCTATGGATTGGATTTCCTCTCCCAGACCCACATCAACATATTTGTAAGAAGAAGTTAGCTATCCTTAAGATGGGTTCAATGCTAAATGCACATATTATTAATTTTAGCACTAGGAAGATCTCTGTGAGTTCAGCCTGATCTACGTAGAGTCTACGTAGAGTACCAGGACAGCCAAGGGTACATAGAGAGACTCAATAAGTAAATAAATAAATAAATAAATAAATAAATAAATGCCTCCAAGTAATGGGGAACTGATGATGAAAATGTAATAAAAACACAAAAAACTCAGTTTTTGTTTCTTTTGTTTCTTTTCAAACACAGTCTTGAATGACGCCTTTCCGCTCAATTTTCATGTAAACCTAAAACTGCTCTAAAACTAAAGTCTATTGAGGGAGAAGGAAAGAGGAGAAGGCAGACAGGAGGGCAAGAAAAAGAAAAAAACAATGTAAATGGAGAGATGACTCAGGTTAAAAGGATTGGTTGCTCTTGCAAAGAACCTTGTTTCTCAGCACCCACATGGCGGCTCATAAGTGTCTGTAACCCTAGTCCCAAGGGATCCAATGCCCTCTTCTTGACTTCAAGGTCACAAGCATGCATGTGGTTGCCTGTGCACACAGGTAGGCAGAACACTCATACACCTAAAAAATAAATGAATCTTAAGAAAAGAATTCTGAGAGCATCCTAGAATAAGCCTAGCATCTTGCTTTGGAGTATCCCTCAGCTAATTTAAAGGGACGGAGGAGTTAGACTGTTTGTAGTCACACTGTGTGGCCTGGAGGAGTCAGTCAGGTCCTTCCAAGTGTGGCTGGGTGGGGTGGTAGAGGAGTCCCACTGTCCCTTGTCAGTCAATAATTGCTGAGTCCTGATATGTTATAGGGAAAGGCACCGAGTCTCAGTCCTGAGAGGTGGCTATAGAAACACAAAAGGCATAAAATGGAATGGAATTTCCTAATCTAATAGGAAAATTAGACAGGCAAGGACATTTCTGAGGCAGCATATGTCTTGATCATGTTTCACCCAGCTTGTCAAATGGAGTTCTCATTTAAGAAATCTTATAGCACAAAGCTATATACTGTTTTTGTACTGGGCAGAAAATATGAAAGGACGCATTCCTTGGCTTTTCTCCTGGACTGGTTTAACTTTAGTTGAAGTATTGGCAGCTATACTTAGAAGAAAAATAGCAATTTGAGACATTTTCTGACTACCATGAGCTCTGGAGAAACTGTATTTAGGGGAGAAACCAAAATTACCTTGGAGCTCAGGCATGATTATTAGCTCTGCCTTGATCAGTTTGTCCAGCAGATGATTCCCTGAAAAAACATTTTGCAAAAACCCATCTCATTTTTTCCTAAACTTGATTTACAGACATTTCCATTTCTGGGGAGGATGGAAATTCTCATGTTGAACTGATTTTTTTGTGGGGAGGGTAAAGGACCATTTCTTCTACTTGTGTCCATGTGTTTGGTAATGAGCTTGGATGAGAATGACCCCCATAAGCACATGTGTTTCAATGCTTTGTCCTCAATGATGGAACTGTTTGGGAAGGGTTAGGAGGTGTGGCCTTGTTGGAGGAGCTGTGTCTCTGGGGGTGGGCTTTCAGGTTTGAAAAGACTCCTGCTATCCCTAATGTCTATCTCCAAATATCAGAGCAAGAGGTGAGCTCTCAGCTGTTCCTGCCACCATGCCTTTGCTCCACCCTCATGAACTCTAACCCTCTGAAAATATAAGCCCATTTAAATGTTATCTTTAACAAGTTGTTTTGGTCATGGCATTTTATCACATGTATTACCACAATTTAAATAAATGTTCTCTGTGGTTTAGCGTATCTGGGATTAAATCATGGCTCAATCATTTGCTGATTCTAATTTAAGCCTCAATTCAGAAACATACAAAGTACAGAATATAATCCTTCATAGCTTTGGTGTGAGAACTCTGAGAGAAGGCACATAAACCCTTTTCCAGAGTGCCTGGCATTTAGAGAGCTCCTGACTTCACCAGGTGGAGACTGGAGCCTTGTATACAGCACTTCCATTCTGTGCAGCATGCTGTCCTGAAAACAGTCAGAGGAAACTTGGGCCAAGTGCTGCAGCTCCTGAAGTCTTTACCACAGTATGCAAGAAAAAAGGCAAAGTCGGTGTTCCCTAAAGTGCGTTACTGTTATAACCCGGCATGATGGTTCACTTCTGCCTTGGTGCTCCAGTATTCCTCTGTCACAAGTAGAATTAAGGGTGTTTTGTGGAAACATAGCCACGAAATCAGAGGCTCACAGCCTTTTCAGACTGTCCCATAACTGTGACAATATCAACTCTCCAAGAATGTGCCAAGTACCCCAACACTGGTGATCCAGTATAACTATTTGGGAAGTCGAGTTTGGGGAGAAATTGCTGCCCTTTGTCTGCATATTATTCTGAGCTCTCAGGTGGTCTTAAGTAGAGTATAGGACTTCAAAGGAGCAGTAATTGAAAAGACCTAGATACCATGCTTCTGGAAAAGCACTAGCTACTATGAGCTAATTTCCTTTTGCTTGTTTAAATATTGTTCCAAGGTAGAGAAGAAGATCGGAGGAAACTGGGGCTGGAGAAATGACAGTTTGGTGGCTCAGAGCACTGGCCTCTTCCAGAGAACCTGGGTTCAGTTCCCAGCATCCATGGGGGCTAACAACCATCTGGAACTTCAGTTCCAGGGGATCTGGCACAGTCTTCTGACCTTCTCCAAACAGCAGACATACATACAGTGCAGAGATATACATGCAAACAAAACACCCTATACATGAAATAATGTAAATGAAAATCTTTTAAAAGATTTTTTAAAAAGAAAAGAAAAATTGGAGAATATTATTTTCTTCCACATTCTAAATGTGTCAGGCTGTCTTTTTTTTTTAAAAAATGGAGTCTTGGCAATGACTGCACTAAAGATAACTCCGCAGACACGACACGATGCACAGGACTAATAGGGGAGGGAGAGAGCTGTGGACCTTGTGGGTTTTTGTTTTGTTTGTTTTATTTTGAGCTGAATACAAAGAGCTCCCATGAGTGTTAACTGAGCATCCATGGGAAAAGCACAAGACCTTGCATGGCTTTAGTAGAGGACCTGATGTGCCGCTGGCTATGTCATCACACATTACTAATGGCAGCCCACGGAGCTGATGCTGGCAAATCTTGCTATTGGGTGACATTTAGAACCCAACATTCCTTTCATGTTTACCCTTTCCCCAAAGGCTCTCTTACATGTTATCTTAAAAATGTTACACATTTAATAATATAGTTGAGCAATTCTAATACTGTTAGTCTTCTTACCCTGTGAGAGAACTTCATTCCTAGGTGTGTTTCCTTAACTGTGATCAGGCGCGCCACTAGCACAGTTCCGAAGACGGCTCTGTCTTGTGAAATTTCTGAGATTTCCTCTGGGATATTCTGCTTCAAGCAGCTGCCAAACATATAGACTTCATCAACATTGTTTGTGTAAGAGATAAGTCTCCACAGCACAGTCTATGAGTGCAGAAAAGACTGTGGGAGAGATGGCTAGGTTTGGCACAAAATGTTACATTTCATAATAAGTTAAGTTTCCATAATATATTAGAACCACCACAAACACATCTGCAAACAGTTCTATGTCTCTTATCTGACAACTTGATAAGGAAGTAGCATAAACACACAACACAATGTGTTATGATTAAGACCATGTCATAATAGTGTCATCCAAAACACAAAACAAACAAACAAACAAACAAAACACCAGGCTGGGAAGCCAAACTGTGAACGGGAAGAAAACATCTGTTACTATGTGAGGACCAACAAGCACTTGACATCCTTCTGAACTTCCACAGCCGATGATGATTAAGTCAATTCTCCATGGCATACAGCTGTAACACTCTGATAATGAAGAGTAAAAATACGATCTGCTTTATACAATAAAAGAGACTGGAGTTGGTGCCCGGACAAAAGACAAAGAATAACATAAAGGGGGAAAATAAAAAGTGGATACTAAGCACATCACAGGTTCAAAGCTAAAGACGCACACGGAGACATAGCCGACCATCACCTTCGTGCAAACTTCCTACATCTTACCACGCCTCTGGCCCTGTAACCAGAGTTCTGGAAATAATTATTTTGATGATAATGATAATGACCATTTCTTGGACATGTTCTGTGAGTTAGACATTTGTTGAATATTTTCATGGTTTTGTTCAGTTCTGACCATGATGACTCTATAATGCTAGAAGACAGCTTGAGTTTCTATTTGTCTTATTTTGGGGGTTTGGTACAGGGACTCATCATGTGGCCAGGAATTCACTATGTAGACTTGTCTCCAGCTTGTGACCCCCTTCCTTCTTCAGCCTCTCAAGTTCTGAGGTTGCAGGAAGGCAACATTGTACACAGCTCTATCTTTACTGTTTAATTTGATGGCTTCCAGTATCCTGCCCAAGATCCCACAGCTAGTGAGTGACAGACGAGAGCGGGCGACAAGGCTCCCTGAGCACTTATTGTCCACCAGTCAGTCACTTGTCTTAGCTCAAGTGTAGCCTTCTACAAGCGGGGAGTATATCACAGGCACTGACTCTGTGTAGCCCAACCAGAGACGCACTAGCAGCTGCTCTGGTTACACTAACTTAAAGAAAAAAAATGAAAATTCAGTTCCTCTGTCATAGCAGGTATACTTCAAGCACTCCATTCCACATGACTAGTGGATTTTAAACTGTCTTACACAGATTAAAACTCATATACTCACTATAGATAGCCCTACTGCAAAGAACTGAATTCTAGATCCGTTTCCGTGCCTTGGGAGCACTTCCGAGAGGTCAGGGGAGCCAGTGCTCTTTTTCTGGAGACTGCAGACCGCTAGGGGCTACAGTGCCCTTGGATGACTGAGGACCAAGGACACTGAGCCACAGCTGTCTGTGGGCAGTGGGGGGCCACGATGATAGGCCTCAGCAGTAAGAGTGACGAATGCTTGACGGGCCTTGAAACATTTTCTTCCTTTCTCTCTAGTATTGTGGTGATAGCAGATCCCCAGTCACGAATCTCTCAACTATCTCACTGCCCTTCCAGAACCCTCATAGCCACTCTTCCTGGTGAATCCTTTATTCAAAACTCCTACAGTATTTCTAACTAACTCCAACCCTGAGTTCTTAACTAGTAAATTATGAAAACTAAAAGAGTTCAGAACGGAGCTAATCAAGATGGTTATCGTTAACTACAGTGATTGCCTAAACAACTAAGAAAAGATATGAGAAGATTGGGAAGAAAGGATATGACTCTTTTATTTAATAAACATTTATTAGTTATAGAATTCAAAAGATGTTTAAAGGTCCAAAGCCATAGGTCTGCTCCCAAATTTTACACTCATCAAAACTTGTTATCTGTTGTATTTGTTACCTTTCTTGTTGACAACAACAACAACAAAAAACAAAAAACATGACAAACTTAACTCAAGGAGAAAAGGGTTTCTTTGGCTCACAGTTTGAGGGTCAGTCCACCATGGCGAGGAAGTTGAGGACATGAGCCCAAAGTGACTGGCTACATTGCACCCACAGGGACAAAGCAGAGGGCAACTGATACTACGCTCAGTCTGCTTTCGCCTGTTTATTCAGTCTGGGTCCAAGGCCCTTGCAATATTGTCTTCACATTTAAAGTGGGTCTCCCCCCACCCAAATTAACCTAATCTAGAAACTCTCTCACCGATATGCTCTGAGGTTTGTCTCCTAGGTGATTCCAGATTCAATCAGCTTGGCAATAATAATACTAAGCTTTACATCAATTTCTTAGATTTACATCAGATTTCTTAGAAAATTGTGCTGGAAATGCTAGCACAATTAATTAGGCTAGTTCCACACTTAATCAGCTAATCTTAGCCCTGACAAAAACTGCAATCGTAGTCTTAATACATTTAAAGTTAATACTATTCACTAGTGGTTAAAGGGGTTGAGAACACGGAGGATGGGAAGCCCCTCGGATACCGTCTTTCCTGTTTTTTGTTCAAGAGAGACTTTCCACAATGGGGGATACTAGGTTATCATCAGCTCCCTACCTATTCTTACTTCTTCTACCACCCACTCAGCCGGGGAAGGAAGAGAGGACAAGGAAGGCTTCCAGATGAGAGAGAGGAAGGATCTCGGCAAACTGCTCTTATTTTCTTTTATTTATTTACTCTGTGCGTGTATAAATGTGTCTGTATGGGGTGCATGCACCGGTGACCAGGTGCATGAAGGTCAGAGAGGTCAGCTCCCCTGGAACTGGAGGCACGGGTGACTGTGCCCCCTTTATCGTGGGTGCTGGGAACTGACTGTGGGTTCTCCGTAAGAACAGCATTCACTCTTTTGTTTTTAAGATTTTTATTATTATTATTTTACTTATTCACCAGCATGCACTCTTAACCACTGAACTACCCCCTCCAGCCACTTGAAACTTTCACCAATAAAAAAAGCAACAAAGCCGGTAAAAATATTTTAAATGTTTAGCCCTGGGTAACTGCTGCCTGTCTAGTCTGCCATTTTATTCTGTTACAAATGTTACAAGGAAACTTCTCATATGCTGTTACAAGGAAGATCTCTCATGCCCGAGTTGATTGCATATTCTATTATGCCCTGTGCTTTGGTGTTCTTAGAAACCAATTACATTAGAGGTCACTAAGAGCTGCTTTGAATAGTTAGCTACAATAAAGCTTGGACAGGAACCAACTGCCCGGCAGCACTTCCTGCACCTATGTATAAGCTTTTATGGATTTTGCCTTTTATATGCTGCCCCTGGAGTGGACCCCAACATAGGAGAGACACGTGCACCAATATAAGAAAACTTTTGAAGTAAGACTTCCATTTTAAGTAGGATTTGAGTAAAGTTTTAAGTTCCCAATGCCTTTCTGGGAATTAACATCCTACTTGGAAGAAAGAGACATGTAGGTGGGTAACTGACATCCTGGTTTAAACAGGGCAAGTCTCCTAACCACAGATGAATACCCCAACCAATCAGGGCAGAATATATGTACAATGATATGTTCCTAAATCCTGATTGGTGGAGTAACTTGGCACAGATGTTTGTGGATTTCAGGGTAAAAAGCCATATAAAATTCTGGCTCAAGGTTGGCGTCAGATCCTGAGTTTTGTCTGTGGCCCTGATTGATCAGTCCTGGGGTGAATGCTCAGTAAGCTATCAGTGTTCATTTGGTTTGTGGAGTGACTCCGAAAGCTATTATGGTATAGATGTGAAGTAAACCACCTCCTATGCCATTAAAAAAAAAGCGCTCACACATAAAGGCTTAGTTCCCAGACTGTGAAACTATGGAGTGGTAGCAAGGATACTGAGTTCACTGACAGGTCCATAGCTGGCTGTGATGTGTAACTGGAAGAAGTGAACTGTTCTTGTGACATTAAGGATGTACCTTGTCCCTGGCATCTTCTCTCTCTCTCTCTCTCCCTCTGCTTCCTAGGTGACATTAGGTGAGAGGCTGCACTCTGCCCCATAGTGCCCCCTCCCTCAGCACAGGCATGGAAGCATAAAGTCAGGTGACTACAGACTGAAGCCTCTGAGAATTAATATTCAGGAAGGAAGTCTTTCCTCCTTCAAGTTTCCCAATCCTAGATACTCTGTAACAGAGATGAAAAACTAACATGTGTAAAGGACCCGAGTCAGTGGAGAAACATCCACTAAGGAAAATCTATTTGGCAATGGAGAGAAGGCTCGGCAATGAAGAACACTTACTGCTCTTGCAGAGGATTCAGGTTGGTTGCCGGTACCCAGGTGGCTGTAGGAGAACTCTAGGGATGCTGTGCTGGCCATGCTTGTGTCAACTTAATACAAACTATAGTCATCTGAGGGGAGAAAACCTCTATTTAGAAAATGCCTCTATAAGATCAGGTTGCAGACAAGACTATATGTAGGTCATTTTCTTAATTAGTGATTGACAGGAGAGGGCCCAGTCCATTGTGGGTGAGCCATCTCTGGGCAGGTGGTCCTGGGTTCTCTAACAAAGCAGGCTGAGCAAGCCATGGGAGCAAGCCAGTAAGCAGCACCCTCCAGGGCCTCAGGGTATCAACAGCTCCTGACTCCAAGTTCCTGCCCTGGTTGAGTTCTGTCCTGACTTCCTTTGATTGATAAACAGTGATACAGAAGTGTAAGCCAAATAAACCATTTCCTCCCCAAGTTGTTTTTGGTCATGGTGTGTTGAGATTTTGTCTTTTACTGTTTATCGTAATGCTAAGTGCCAGCCTTAAAGGTTTGGAGTCTGCACATAGCCCAATGGATTCTTAGAAGCCCCCAGAAGATTCTGATTGGTAAATAAAGACGCCAACAGCCAATAGCTGGGGAGAAGAGACATAGGTGGGTTTTAGATTTCCCAGGCTTGAGACCACAGAGAAGGAAAGAGAAGGGAGTCCTCATGGTATAGTAAGAGCATGCCAGAGAGAAGCAGGAGGCTGCCAGGGAAGGAGAAGAACATGCAGGAGGGAGAAGGAGAGCTGCCATGTGCTAAGGGCCAAGAGAACGTGACCCTGAGGGCTGCTTAGTTGGGTCAAGAGCAGCCAAGATGGAACATAGAAATTAGTAAGTAGTAACCCGGAGTTAATAGCAGGAAAGTGGATTCTAACAGCATGGAGGGTAGGCAGTTGCCCAGCTACTGTGCGGCTAAAGGCTTATTAAAATATAAAGGCTGTGAGTGTGTGTGTATCATCGGGGAACATAAACAGTCTAAGGGTGGAAAGGAACCCCACGATGGAATTCTTTATTTTATATTTTATACAACAATGGTGTTCTATCATAGCAATAGAAGCCTTAACTAAGAGTTGGTCCTCAGTCATCTCCTTAGGGATTTACTGTCTGAGTAGAAGCTTTTGGTTCCACTCATGACTCATCAGTACATGTCCATCACTCCTTTATACACGGGTAGCAAGGCCCCAGGGCTTGCTGAAAGATTTCTTTAGGCTCAAGCAGTGGGCACCTGACAAACTGGGAAAACCTGGATCCTGGAAAAAGCTCTACTAATGACAAATGGGGACCGTTGGGTGGACACCCCTGTAGCTGCTATGTCTATTTTGTGGGCTCCTCATTTCTTCCATCCCTCTCCACCTACTTTCCACCGCTTTGAAACTCTAACACTAGATAGGAGAGAAGAGGATAGAGGGGAAAGTGGGAGACATTATTGTTAGGCTACTTCCTGCTGGTTAGGGGCATCAAGTTCCTTGGGACAAGTTCGAGCTTCACCGTCAGGATATCTAATTTCTTCTTGTTGTTTCTTCTTTTCAGACAACTACTTAACCAACTGAGACAACAGCAACCAACCAACAGCTCACAGCCTCCACTGCCTCTTGGCATCTACGTACCCTCTGAAGAGTCCGCAGAATTCCAAACATCACACACTCACAGAAACTGTCTGCAGCTCTAACACCTCTGCTAAAGTGCGAGGCTGAGACGCTGTAGACTCTGAAGCAGCCCCGTAGCCCACACCTGTGATTACAACAAAATATATTCTTATACTATTTCTGTGTTCCTTAAAGAAACCAAAGATTTCAGTATCCACCCCAGCTTCCTTGTCCCTGCAGTGAGCTCTGGCGGGCTCCACCCATATTCAGGAAATCCCCATGATATGAAGCCCTTACTTGCTCAGGGAAACAATCTGACCATTAATGTACTCTATGCTGGCTAATTTATAAATAATATTGGAAATATTCCAGATATAATACCCAAAGGGAGAAAATGCAAAATTTGTATATATGACATGATTATGCATGGTACATATATACAAGGTGCATATCTGACACATGTATACATACACAGCAAAAGAAACATGGAAATAAATATGCTACATGCTTATAGTGATTATTTTTTGGTGTTAAGATTCAAAGTAAGATATTTTTTCTTACAATTGTTTTTATTTTTCAGTATATACCTGTGTTGTTTTTTTTAAAAAAAATCTGTTTATTTCGTGTGTGTGTGTGTGTGTGTGTGTGTGTGTGTGTGTGCATGTGTACATGTTATGGAATACATGGGAGGTAAGAGGGTCCCTGAAGGAAGTCTGTTCTTTCTTTTACCCATATGGGAATGAGGATTGAACTCAGGTTGTCAGACTTGGCAGCAAGTGCTTTTACTCACTGGCCCATCTCACTAGCTCTGTATTGCTTTTAAAAACCAAAATAAAGCATTTTAATGTGCTTGGAAGTCTGATAACTGCCTTGACTTTACTGCCTTTAAATTCTTGCTGTCAATCTAAATCGGTAGCACCAGGTATGGACCTCAACAGCAGCGGCAGCAGCAGCAGCAACTGGGAACTTGCTAGACTGCATGTTCTCAGCCCCTCCCTGCACTTTCTGAATCAGAAAGCTGGGGCGGGACCCCAGCGACCTGTGTTTTAAGAAGCCCTCCAGGCGATTTCGATGCATGCTTAAAGTTTAAGAACCACTGATAACTTTCACATAGCTGTAGATCTCAGCCGTGTTCCACAGAGTGGATCCACAAAGTTCAGTCACATAAAATGCCAGATTGCATCATTACAGGATTAATGAACTGACTTGTGGATCTAAGTCGAGAGACAGCTCAGTGCACTTGCCCTGGTCTGAATTTGTTACAAGGAACATTAGGTCTAGGTTTTATGATTATTATATTTGTATTCAGGGTATAAACATATTATGTTGAAATCCATGGTCCATTTAACAGACAGAATACTACACTAATTTGAGTCTAGTCCAGTGATTCATCATGACCACGTGACACAGTAATGTTTCACAGGACTGAAGAGAGCTTGGGTTATTTTTGGTCCTGCCTCTACTTGTCTGATGGCTGCATTCCCTCAAGGTGGATTTCTCCTCAGTAATTCTCCCTTTTCTCTGATTCTACATAAATGGTAGATTTTGATACTTTTTTGCAGATGATCACACACAGTAAGTTTAAGAGACTTCTTCCTTAGTTCCCTCATGAAGATTTTGTTTTGCACTCTGCTTGGGATGATCTACTGACCCACAGCCCTTACAAGCTGGTTAGCAGCTAGTCATAGCTCCTTACATGCCCGCCTCATGAGACAGAGTTGCTGTGTGAGTGCTCACGCTTCTCTGTGAAAGAATGAGCGAACAGACACTATACTTCATGAACCGCATCCATTTACTAGCTCCCAATGTTTTATAGCACAAGGTCTAATATAAGAAACCCCTGCCAGGAACATCACCTACCTTGATGCGATTGTGCAGAGAATACATAAACATAAAGCACAATGTGCTTGTTATGCTGTTCACCTTAGCTTCATCAATTTGTCAGGAACTTCCAGCAGATGGCACCAATAAATACTGCCTTCAGACTGAACTGGAAACTGGTTGGTATTTTTCAACATGAACTTAAATGTCAAACTGAATAAACCTTCCTTGGTTCATCTAATAACAGTGACAGGCATTTATTTGGCACTTTTCCATTGACAAAGTGCTTTTAAATCCTAGCCTCAGTATTGTCTCAAACTCTGTCAGCTTTAAGAAGCTTTTACGCACTTTGGATCTCTGTTGACATGCCATGTAGACACATCAGCAGTATGATTTATGGTAACGACAATGTTATTTTTTATATTAGTAATAACACCAGTCTTCCAAAGGCCAAATTCTCTATGGATAATTTAGGCATGATCCTACATGTAAAGACAGAGCAGAGCATTACCATTAACTCTTTCTCTCTCATTGCTCCTGTGTGTGTATGCAATGTAGATTCAGAGGCATTGCACAGATATGGAATCCTCTGATCCTGGAACAAGCCCAGCAACCATCATATGGATAAAGAGGAAGTGGTTCCCTCGCTTTCATCCCACTCTCCCCTCTGCCCCTTGACCTTATCACTCCCTTCCTCGGGCAGTTGACTCCAGACTTACTCCTTTTTCCCCCTCAGTTTTTCCTCCTTTAATTGTGTGTGTGTGTGTGTGTGTGTGTGTGTGTGTTTTGCCTGCATGTATGTATGTGCACCATATATGAGTGCCTGGTGCCTTCAGAGGCCAGAGGGTCTCCAGATCCCTGAGAGCTGCAATTACAGATGTTTATGAGCTGCATGTGGGTGCTGGGAATTGAACCTGGGTCTCCTGGAAGAGTAGCTGGTGTTATTAACCACTGAGCCATCTCTCTAGTCTTCAAAGCTTATTCTTTAACAACACTCTGGGACAAGTTTCTTGGTCTGGACTGAATTTGTAAATTGTGACACACAGGACTGAGCCATGTAGAGAAATCTTGAGTGCTTGAAATTGGGTTCAACAAAATTTGGTCAGGTTTCAGGACTAGAACTGGGCCTTGCAGGGAGACATCAGGTGCCTGACTCAGACTATGAACAAAAACAGAACTGAGCTCAGTGGGCAAGTCAGGTTCCTAGAAGACAAGGAATCTGCATTGAGGTTAGGTGGTGAAGCCAGACATAACTGCTGGAGGTGCCTAAGAGGGTCAGTGTGTTCTGGGAGGGTCAGTATGTCCCTCGGGAGGTTGTGGTTCCACCTGTTTAGAAACTGATCAAAATGAAACGAACATATCTTCAGAATAAGTGGTTTGCAAAGAACCATTGCAAAGTTGACCCTTAAAGGACTGGATGGTTGGAAACAGTATATGTCTACATGTGGTGAAATATCCTGAGAAAGAGTTCATCTTCAAAAGATTGGTAACCACTAAGGCCCTCTGGAGGCTCTGACTGTAAACTCATAGAGGCATCCAGACAACCTTCCATTTTGCTGGTTTTAGTGCCTTTGAGTTGATCAATGCGCTAAAGCAGTATGCTGGGTGTGGCATTGTGTTTGCTCTGCTGGGAATCTGCCATAACCTGTGTGATAGGCAGGCAGTTGGGATTTTAAAAGCATGTTAGGTGAAGTGGCAGATACTTAAAGGTGACTTGAAACTGTAAATAGATGTAAAATTTAAATTGTCGTGGGCTGGGGATGCAGCTTAATTTGTAGAGTGCTTGATAAGAACTGGGCTTGGTACGAATTTACAGACCTCTTATGCTGTTTCTAAACCAGCATAAATCCAACTAAGCAAAACAGGAGTTGATTGACTACCAAGGAGACACTTTTATTTAGTTTCATACTAGATTACTCTGATAAGGCTATTGAGATGTGGAGTTTAAATCGCTCCTTGAAGTTGATTTAAGCAAATGCCCTGTGGTAGACAATTTTATGGACAACGCATACACCTGAGCAAGAGCGACAACGTCTAGCTATGAAAGGAAGTAAAGTCAATCATAAGCTGGGTTTATGGAGCCTATGGGCTGGATGTTTGTGGTGATATTTTCTGAAACACTGCATTTTATTTTATTTTATTTGAAAGACTCTCCTGAGTCACTCAAGTTTCCATCGCTGAGAGTTCTGTATTCCACAACTCATCCTGGAGTAGACAAAATGACACCTTGTGTGGAGAAGTGTTAGATGCTGACTGCCTAGAAAGACAGCATTGAACTCCACCAGAGGGACTACACCGAGTTCTTCTCAATACCCACACTGCATTAAAGCTTAAACGCTGAAAAGGTCCTACTGTGTTAAACAGATTGGGGTGGGGCTAGAGAGCAGAGCTGAGCAGTCATGTGCTCCAACACACTTTACTCTTACTCCTAACACGTGAAGGCTTATGTATAAAAGCCTTCTAATAAATACATGTTATTTTTACATGGCAAATAAAGCAAGAGGAAATCAGAAGTAAAAAACGTAAAAAGTGCTAAGTGGAATGTTGCTCTGCATGTGAACAGAAGCACCATGGGAGTGCTGCTCAGGGAAGGCAGAACGAGGTCTAAATAAGATAGGGGGTCCCAGTCCATGTTTCTCTGGGTGAGAAACTGGGGGTTGGGACTGACACCACGGTTCTCAAACTCCTGTGTACCCAGACACTGCTGGGGACCTTGAGGAGTTGAGGACAGAGGTCCAAGGGCCCATGCTGAGCCCTGGATAGGGCAGAATCCTGCTTGGCTCCTAGTGAATGCCAAAAATATTGAGAAGCTGGAAAAGAGGCCTTCTACAGAAGATTTAGGCAGGCTCTGTATGACAAAGGTCCCTACCCTCACCCCCTACAGAGGTCCTTGGTGACAGAGACAGTCCTTGCTTCTCCAAACTGTTTTATTCATAGATGAAAATGCATACATCTTACTCGGGGTGAACCACGGATTAAATACCTTTTGCAGGAAAAGATGCCCAGGAAGAGAAGCTCATTGGTTGAACACTTGGGACCCATCTAGACACCTCATTAGCATGGAGATCTATAGGTTTTCATGCTATGGTGACTGGTTGTCATAGACCTCTTAGTTGGGTGTCATGGTCATGGACAAGGAAAGTCTGGACGGATGCTGATTCTAATGCCTACCGTTCTCATTTATGAGATTTACCAGGGTTTTGAACCGTCAACCTTACCAATTCTTCTATCTGGTGGCATGGTTCACCTGCCCCACAGTGTGACTTTTTAATTCTTTGTGTATGGCCTATGGGTAAGAAGTTTCTATGGAGATAAGAGCTCAAGTTTTGAGAAGAAAGTAAAACGGTGTGTGTTGGTTCCTTGATTTTACAAGACTGAGATCTTTTGGCAGGGTCACCCAGCACAGCACAAGGCACATGGCACAGTGTACATGTGGAGGTCAGAGGCTGACTTACAAAAGGGGTTCTCCTTTTCTCCTATATGGGATTGAACTCCAATCACCTGGCTTGTCAGCATGTGCCGTAACCCACTGAGCTGTCCAGCTAGTCCAAGACTGGAATCTGACAGAATAGTTATGAGGTTTATGCAATTGATACAATTCAGCACAGAATATTCAAGTTGAATTTTGTTTGTAGTTAACAAATAATTCCACATGTTTATAGAACTTTAAAAGTTAGGAGATATAAGTGGCCTTCAGCAAACTAAGAAAACAGAGCTAAGGTGATGAGAGATTAACCCTGGTTCCTTGTACACGCAGAACCCAATTTCAAAACACTAACTGTTTAATCAAAGCTGTCAATGGGGACGTTTCACGGTTTATTTTTTCCCTTTCCACGCTTAGTGTTTCAAATCTGTGACCTTGTAATGGGGAGTATCTTCTCCTACTCTGCCTTAATGATGAGTGGATTTAAGTCTTAAATCAAAAGCAATGACTTTGAAGTTGATTCTTTTAGATTAGTGAGAGAATTGATAGATTACTGTTTTCTGGATTGTGTTTAAATGTCTTAGCATGCCCAGATCTGCATCTCTGGTCTTTATGTGACTCTTAGCATGCCTAGATCTGTGTCTCTGGTCTTCATGTGACTCAGGAGATTTCCCTGTGTCTAGCTGTGCTCACGTTTGTAATTCTCTAAGATAAGATGATCTGTACAGGGGAGGCTCCTCAGAACACCAGATGCCCACATGCACTTCAAGCTTCTCTGTTTTCATCTGTTGGAAGAAAGAGCACATTTTGTTTTTGTTTAGAGGTGGAGCTAAGTAAGTTTATTGTTCTAATTAGAGGGGGATGAGGTCACGGCTCTGCCACCTGCAATAATAATTCCTCAGGAATGTATTGATAGGTTGTTCTACAGTTGGGCCTGCCCTGCGAACTGCTGAAGTATACAGGGGCATCTTCGCCCAGACATGCCTTGCACCCATAGGAAGGCTCTCATTTCCTTCTCTTCCTCCAGTGTGCCCTGACATCTTTCCCATACCTCTACTACCCCTAAAAACAACAAACAAACAAACACAACCAAAGCTGAGGCACAGTTCCCCTATAAACAGATTTTAGATAAAGATTTAAAAACGGTTTTCCTGGTTTTATCAAAAAGATATTTAATAATATGTGAAATTTTGAAAACTTAAACTATTTGGGCTGGATAGTTCAGCCGTTAAGAAACTAGCAGCTCCTCCAGAGGATCCAGGTTCAATTCCCAGCACTCACTTGGTGGCTATAGTCATCTCTAATGCCAATACCAGGGGATCTGACACACTCCTCTGGCATCTTCAGAGAGTAGACTGTATGTGGTGCAGACATATATGCAGTCAAAACATCCTCACATAAAAAACAAAACAAACAGAATAAGAACTAAGTGCTCATCAACCAAGGTTCCTGTAGCAAGAAGATAGCCATCAATAAAAAATCCTAAACCTGGGCTGGAGAGATTGCTCAGTGGTTAAGAGCACTAACTGTTCTTCCAGAGGTCCTGAGTTCAAATCCCAGCAACCACATTGTGACTCACAATCATCTGTAATGGGATCTGATGCCCTCTTCTGGTACGCCTGAAGACAGCTACAGAGTATTCATATAAATAAAAGTTAATCTTTTTTTTTTTTAAAGAATCCTAAACCTTATACACTGTCATGAGCACACCATGCTAGAAACATAGATAAACACATTTGTGGTTTTCCACAATGTTGGATTTTATTCAATAACAATAAAATTCACAAGGTTCAATTGTTGCAGTGGGAAAAGCTTGCTAGATAATCCTGCCTACCTTGGTCATCTGTCCAAGGTAAATGCCAGTTCTTTTATTGTAATCTTAATGACTAATATTCTTATATAGCACCACTCACAGTCAATATGTTTATATAACTATATGCTGGAGTCAGGATTGAGAGTGAAGCTGTCTCTAGCTGTGAGGTAACAGAGTAGACCTAGATCTGAAGCACTAAAGAGCAAGTTTAGGTCAAGATTGGTGAAGAGGTGTGTGGCCAGACAGTAAGACAGGTACGGTCTAGAGCCATGGATGAAGTCATGGGGAATCCCCTGCGTGTTGGTCCTCGATGTGTACACCAGGTGTCACGTATAGCGGTGCCACGCCATCATGGTATGAGCTGTCCATCGCTTTATAGGGCCCAGGCATGGCTAGTACACCTACTGCTTAGTCTGGTGTGTCGGAGGCAAGGACTGATTTCCCTGACATGGTTTTAATAAACTCATGTGTCTTTGCAGTCTCAATTCACCCAGGTAAATGTATAGGGCAACCTCCTTTCACTCCTAGGAAAGTCTATCAGTTTAATGGGCAGGTGGTGCCTGGCAGATGGTGTGGTTTGTAGGTCCACCCAGGAGCTCCAGCCATCCCTTTCCCTCAAAATAGAGTATCTTAGAGAAAAGCAGAACCTGATCTCAACAACCTTCTGAACCACAGACCAAAATAAGCCTCTTTCCTTACAAAGCAACCTCCATCGAGGATTTATAGTAATGGAAAGCAGTCCATGGACACATGAGGAACAATATTAGTACTTAAGATTGGAATAACAGAATCTGAATCTGCCTAACCAGGTTACCGAGTCAGGTGGGATCATAATGCAAACTGCCGACACGGAAACCACTGAACCTTATGAAGTCATTGTTCTGACATTTTAGACATATACAAATGTGCTCATCTGTGTTTTTGGCATAGCACACTCATAAAAATTATTGTTCTGGAGGTGTCATGTTTAGGGGACTTCTCTGGTAATGGTCATCTTGCTAGCCAAGTCCTGAGGTGGTGCAGAACATAGCATAGGAAGAGAGAGGCATGCTCATGTGTGGGTCTATCTTATTATATTTTTATGTGTGTTTGTATTTTGCCTGCATATATGTCTGTGTACCTGGTACCCATGGAGTCCCAGAGTCAAATCCTCTGGGACTGGAGTTACGAATGGTCATTAGCCACTATGTGTGTGCTGGGAATTGAACCCAGGTGCTCTGAAAGAATAGTCTAAAAGAGACTTTTAACTGAACCATGTAATATCTCATACTTAGATTATTTCATTATCGGTCATTCTCATGAAGCCAACCAGGGATTCAACCACAGTTTAGTCACACTCTACCTTTATGAGTTTATCTCACCTAAACATCTCAGTCAGTTTATATTTCATCTTCTTAACATCTTACAATGGGGATTAAATGTCAACACATGAGGCCTTAGGACACTTAAACAATATCTAAACTATGCAGCAAACAACAATCCTGGTTTGCCAAGAACTGTTGAGAAGGATTCCTGGGGTATTGACCTATTTTTATGAACCAGAAGAGTTGTGAACAAGTCAGGACAAAGTTAGTCACCTTCGATGGAACCTGCTTGGGAAACAGCCTACCATCTATGTAGGTGCTTGTTGGAGGCTGCAGAGAGTGTGTGAGTCATGGTGTGAGGTACAGTATTACTGAAGGACTGTGATGGTAGAGTTCTGTTCACACAAAACAACTTGGGTTGAGATGGAAAAATGTCCAGCTGCCACCTCTTCTCATGTAGCATTAAATAAAGATGGAGAAAAAGTTCTGAGCTGAGTGACTTTATAGAAGCGTTATCTGACAAATTACAGATGATGTTTCAGAAGTCACACTAATTATTCAAACAGTATTCTATAGCCAGAGTTAAGTTTTAAATTTCTCATTATACCTGATAATATCATTCAGTCTTTAACATTTTAAAATAATATCAATAAAATCTAAGTTTTCTGTCAAATCATCATTTAATTCTTCTCTTTAATACAAAGTTTCCACCCTACCTCTATCCCCTGTACCCTAAATCCTGATGAGCATATAACCACAGCACAGGTAGGGAGAAGACTGTCCCTGCTGGCATCTGTGGAGAGACTCATCACCCCAGCAGGAATCTACTAGGACATCTACACGCCCCATCTGGTCTCCAGTTGGTCCATCAAGGTCAAACCAAATCTCAATTTCAACCTTCACACCCAATGGCCTCTCTCAGTGACCTGTGAGCCCTTCTGATGGATTAAAAAAAACAAAAAACAAAATGCTTGGGCCCCTCTGATACTCTTCCACACTAGTGTAATATTTCAGGGAGTGTGTATTGTCTTAGGCTCTGCCTAGACATGCAAGTTACTGGGTCTATTTTGTGACCTTACCAGGTAGATCTAAGGCTCATCACTTCCTGGATAATTACAAGAGAACAAGCACAGGACTTCTCTGATTTGGGGTTCCATCAGTATGTCTGAGGTTTCTGGTTCTCTTCTAGAAAATCTGGTGATAAATCTGGGCACATCAATCCACCTGGGGACCCATAGCATCTATTTCTTACCTCACTTTCTGTTCTTGTCTCCCCTTTCCCAACCTAGTCCAAAGGATGTTTGTTTCACCAGGGTGAGGACTTGTTTTGCATAGTAAATTTAGATTTATGGTATCCCCTTTAACACTTGGACTCTTTAAGGGCATAACAGAGCCTGGTATTTCCTTCTATATATGCATTTTCCTTTTCTACCTCACTAAAAAAGTTTGGATCCTATTTATATCAGCTGTATGTCCTATTAAAAGGTTCATTGCTCCTGGATATCTCCATGTTAGACAGGCCCACATGACTTCATCTTGGTAAGTAAAATGGAAATCAGATGTTTTTTTAAGTTTCTAATGCCTCAGATGTGGATATAACAGGTGGAACTCGGGCCATCATACTGAGGTAATCTTGAGGCTTCAATCCAGACTGAAATAAACATGGGACCTAAATCTTTGGCACACCAGCTGTAGCCTGTCTTCCAGGACTTGTACACTGTTGATTCATGCTCTCTTGTAGGTAGACTACATCTAATAACTACTTCCCCCTCACTGTTTGCTCTAGTAAGTTTCAAAGGTCTACAAGGAGACACAAGAGCTAAAATAAAACTCCATTGTTTCTTGGAATTCTATTGGTTAACACTTATTTACTGACCTGGTCTCCTCAGTGAGCTTTTCAATAACCGGTACAACTAGCCAACCTCACAAGTAACTCACTTATGCTCTGGGTTGACAATTAAACCAATTTCTATGTTTTCTTTTTTTTCTCTCCCATCTTCCTCTGCCTCTTCCTCCTCCTGGGTATCACTATATAGCCCAGCCTTAACTCATACGTGAACTTGTGATCCTCAGTTCCTCACGAGTACCAACACACAGAATCAAATTTGACTTTTTATGGAAGGGAGAGTTATTCAAACATGGTTAACTGAATTTAATTTTCCAAGATAGGTATCTACCATAGGGCATGCGTTTGTTTCTTACTGGGATGTGGGTAATTTTATGACTGTATTTGATAGTGTAGGTTTGGATTTAGTTTCACAATCCAGAAAAGTAGATTCCAATAGAAGTTCAGCAAAGGCATTTATATCATATTTACATGTATCATATTTACATGTATCTATAAGAACATCCACCTCTTTTTGATGACACTTGCCTCCTTCTGATGCTCATAAGCTATAATTTTATGTTTTATAGTATTGATTTTTCAGTGTTGATTCTCTGATACCAAAGGTATTTCCATGATGACACAGAGGCCACATAACTTACACTTTCCAGGTCAGGCTTGATTTATTTAATTTGTTTATAGTCAATTATACAATAATATACTGCCCCATAAGAATGTAAAGAATAATTCAAAATAATAATTTTAAAACTCCAAATAAAGCTTGCATACAAAAATAAAACCAAAATAGGGAAAATTAAGATCAATATTTTTAAAAAGCAAGTGAAAAAAAGAGAGTAACACGGGCTGACAGTTGAAAGCTGAAGGAAAAGGGGCCACAGTGAGTCACAGAACTAGAAAATTGAGCACACTTCTTCACTGGGAGGTATACCTTTTTACCTTGCACCAAATTCTCAAAGACATTATATAATTTGAAACTGTAAAGTGTCCCCAAGTCCAAACCACTTGTGAGTCACTTTTATTTTAAATCAAATCTGAGGAAACAATACTTAAAATTTGGAGAGCAGTTTCACAAATTGGCATTTTTCTGAAAAATATTTATAGAGATATCATTCTTAGCAATGTAATCCATGTTCACACAAGGTTGGGAAGCTCTGAGCTGGCCAGCACCAGGCAGGTTTCCTGGAAGAGATCCCAAGAACTTTTGAGTAGTCAGTCCACATTGGCTTTTGAGATTCCCTCAGGTGAGGATTAAGTAAAATGATGAGTGCACCCGCGGTGCCTTGCACTGGCTATTGCTGGAGCGGGAAGGGAAGATGCAAGTCCTATGGCCTCTGTGTCATCATGGAAATACTTTTGGTATCAGAGAATGTACTCTGAAAATATATATTGCTTATGTGTATATATAACCATGGATTCAGGATGATACAGTCTGGTATTTTGAGTACCTGTAAGCGTTAAAAGCTGGACATTCTTCAGCCAATGATAAGTCAATCATTTTTTTTCTCAGTGCAGTTATGGATAATAGGAAATCAGACTGTGTGACCTGCCTTCTCTTGAAAGGCTCTGGGTTTGTAAAGATGCCACATGGTCTTTACAAATAATAATTCAGAGAGCCATTCTAGAAACCAGACAGGATGGCGGAGGGATGGCATGTCGTTGTGCCAAGAAACAGCATACCAAAGAGAAACCCATCCTGTCGGCACATGGAGGCATGCTATGGGCTTCCCAGGACAGAATTTAACTAGGCATTTTGATGACCAAACTCAATTAAGCCCAATACATTTCTATATTATAGAATATAGTGATGATTTGAGGAAGTCCCACTTCTAAGTGCTCTGTTTTTATTGGGAAGATAAAGAAAGAAATCTCTTAACTTGTACCAAAGGTTATCACAGGCGACTTTGGGGGAAAGAGAAAGGCAGGTTCACTGACAGTGGCTAAGGGTTCCCCAGCCCTACTAAGAATCAGACACCATCCAAAGTCCCTTCAAACTGTGCCGCCAACTCTCAATCCACGGCCATCATATTTCAAACAGCAGTAGCTCACTTGGCAGGATCCTGGGTGCCCGGCAGCAGCACCTCATACTCCTATCAGATTTGCTCAGTCTCTGTCATCTGATTCCATCTCACCCCATCCCATGAAAATGCATCCTAAGGATACTGCTATACAGCCAGGAGCTGCGGAATTGGAGTTTGAATAGATGTATCTCTCTCCCATGTCCAAGTTCTTAGACCACACAACATAACATAAAATGTGTGCTTAGATCAAATAACTTTTATAAGAAAGCTTTAACTCACTTTCTCCATGAACAATGAATGCCCTAGGAATGGGCTGTGTGGGTTTATTTGCTGAGCAGTGGTGAGCTGAATCCTGCTGTCAGGCTAAATGGCCCAGGTTCCCCACAAACTGTGTGATTTTTTTTCCCTTTTTTTGTATTATAGTACTTATATCTATGTCCTTGAAGGCAGTTAGAAAGCAATGCAGCCACAAGTCACTAGCTGTGTGAGGCTAGCCCTTTATTCTTTAGTACCAAGAGAAAAATAGGACCTGACCCAGAATCAGCAAACTGTCAGGCTCGGGCTCGGCTAGTTTCTAGCTGTTTCTCTCAGATCCTCACAAAGCAGTGGACTGTGACCCGTCCATGTGACCTGATTGATCTCCACAGTGGACTGTGACCTGTCCATGTGACCTGATTGATCTCCACAGTGGGTCTCCCTTTCTTTTCCCAAAACAGGTGAACCTTAGGCCTCTGCTTGCTTGTAGTCTTTGTTCCTACTGACCTCAGCAGCTCCAGGGACTTTTCTGGCACCAGATTTATTTTCAGAGACACCCTGACTCACCCGTGAGCCCTCTCAGATGAACACAACTCATGAGTCATGTCCTCATTCTGAGCCTTTACTGTTTCCATCTCCCCTAACAGTTCTCATCTTGAGATGCTGCCAGCCCGACCCAGGGTTGTCCCCAGATGGTTAGACAGACCTACTTAGTTTTCCCTCTGCAGCCAAGGAAGAAAAGATGGAATATATTGGATTAAGTATAGTTTCCCCAAACAAAAGCACTCAAGTTTTCTTAGTCTACAGGACCTTTTTGAGTATCACTATAAAGACTATAAGAATTGTAAAATTTTACAATTTTCAGTGAACCAGCAAATAAAGTATGTGGAACAGAACAGTCCATAAGTTTTGTTGTCCCAAAACACCTTAGAAAAAGTCATAAGTACTTAATATGTAGAGATTCTGTAGTGTGATGCCACAATGGTAATTAGGCTGTATTATAGGAGAGATGGTTCCAAGGTTAAGAACATACACTGTACTTGCAGAGGACTCAAAATTGATTCCCAACACTCACACTGGGCAGCTCAGAACTGCCTGCAACTCCACCTCTAGGGGATCCATCGCCTTCTTCTGGTCTCTGTGGACACCTGCACTTACTGTGCATAGATCCCCACACAGGTAATTATAATTAAAACAAATCCTAAACCACACTACAATGCCCTAGGAATTGTGTTTTATCTCGATTCTATCTCTATGATTAAACATGACAGAAAGTTGCAGTGTGACCTCATGTGCTTTTCAGTCCACTCCAAGGAATACCAAGTCTGTCTTCAATTCTGTTCTAAGTGGGAGGTCGGCAGAATCTGCCCCTTTCTCAGGAAGAATACCAATCACCCAAGTCTCAAGGACTCGCTATAAAAAGAAAGAGAAGAAGGAAGACTCGAAGCATGCCTGTCCTGTGCCAGGCAGTTTTGTGTGTTATACAGGCTCATTCCCTTGTTCTGTCTTTAACCCCTTTCAACTCTACCCCACCCTCCTTTTCATGGGGTGGGAGTGGAGATGTGGACTTGAAGCCATTAGGTAATTCATTCCCAATCAAACAAGTAGTACTTCATCGGGGCAGGGGAGTGCTGGGGAAGGCCATTATGGATCTTCCTTAACAGCGGGCCTACTCCCTGGTTAGTTCTGTGGCTGCCTCCTCTTGTGGGAGGCTTGATACCTAAGCCAGGACAGGAAAAGCCTGATGTCTTCAGGAAAATGCTCCCAAGTTTGTATTCCCACATGACAAAATGTCTCAACTCAATCACAATGACTCAGAGTCACAAGGATTGGCTATGAAGTGTTTGCCTTCAAAATGTCAATGACAGCTTTGGAAAAGACAAGAAGTGTCTTTTTTTAAAAGATTTCTGCATTTTCTGTTATAATCATATATTTTGAAAACATTTACTTCCCCCAAAAAATGGTGCAAAGAATTGGAAAGCTGCCAGTCATTCCTCAAGAGTAAAACCCATGAAAAAGAACTGCCTCTGAAAACTGAAGCCTCTGAGTGATTTATGCTTTATTAATTCATATTAGTACTTCACAAAAATTTACACTAAGTGGTATGCAATTGGCTTTCTGCATCCACAGACTAAACCAACCATGAATTAAATGTATTTGTCTTTGGAAAAGTGACAATAAGGGCTGGAGAAATGGCTCAGTGGTTAAGAGAACTGACTGCTCTCCCAGAGGTCCTGAGTTCAATTCCCAGCAACCACATAGTGGCTCACAGCCAACTGTGTGGGATCAGATGCCCTCTTCTGGTGTGTCTGAAGAGAGTGACAGTGTATTCACATAGAAAAGTGTCAGTAAGTGTGGAAAAAATAATCAGTAAATACATAAATCAAAAAGACAAAAAGCAAGCACATGAAAAATAAGTATTTCCATACATGAGAGGTCATGAAAGATAAATGAATTGAACTGTGGACATTTTAAATATGTCTATTTTTCAAAGGTTTTGTTTGTTTGCCTCCAGAGTGCTGGTATTAAAGGAATGTACCACCACCACCCCTACAAACTCATTCTTATTGTAAAGGTCACAGATGCTTTGCTATAGAGGTATACTTTACAGTAAGACCTTGGCAGCACCAAGGTTTTTCTGTTCCCTCTATGGCTCCAAAGTCACACAACCTTTCCTGTGCCTGCAGAGCTCTAAGAAAGCACTACTGACTCAGAGATGACTCTGCAGACTGGATACACATCTCACAGATGTCAACGGGGCAGACATGGACAGAGGTCCAAATGTGTCTCCCTGCCCCCACACCCAGCCTTGTGGCACTTCTGGGAGGCTAAGGAGACACTTAGGAAATGTGGGAAAGCTAAGTAGATCTTTCTTTGGTTCGGAAGACTGAAGACTGTAGAATAACTTGAGCTAAAAGAACTCAAGAGAATTTTGCTACATCTCTGTAACTCTGTCTAAGGTCAGTAGCAGCCACAAATCAGCTCAGTCCTCCTCACTTTTCCATTTGAACTCATTTTCCCAGCTATTGCTTTTCATTCTTTGTGATAGGAAACACGCTATTTAGTGGACATCAGAAGTCTGGGGGAAAGATAGAAAAACGCTGTAAAAATCATTTTCTAGCACCTCAGTAAAAGCTTTGGGAACATTCTCACATCATATAATGTGATTCTGATTTATGGCAAGAGTTTTTTTTTTAATTGAAGAAGATTTGCTTTATAATCCTTCCATAGGATCTGAGGATGCTTAGCTTGCTTTTGTTTCCAAATTCTTGGAAATGCTAGTGTGGAGTATCTCTAGACACTACTCCCAATTCCTTATCTTGTGCTTACAGTGTCTCTGTGTTTGTTTTCTCTAGTGAGATGGCAGAGTGGAAGCTAATGTTAGCAGATAAAAACTTAGGCCAGCAGGATATTGCAACACAGGAGGCTGAGGTAGGAATGTCTCTGAATGTTTGGGACAAGCCTGGTCTACTCAGATCCTTTCTCAACCCCCTTCTCTCAACAACCATAAAACAAAACAAAACAACAAAAAAATTTAAGCTAATGAAACACTAAGTGACAGTTCCCATTTTTCTACAAAACCTTAGTTCAATTCCCAGAACTCACAATAGTCATTTTGCAAACACAAGAACTTCAGCTCCAGGGGATCTGGCCTCTGTGGGCACCTGCACACATATAGCATTTCCTACACAGACACACAGACACATGAACACATAGACATCCAACAACAACAAAATCAACAAAAGCAAAAAACATTTTGGGCCAAGAATGACTCCTTTCTCCAGAGCCTAGATGGAGGTAATCATGTTTCCAAGGGCAAGACATCAGAAAGAACTCTCTTCAGGCTTCAACATGACAGTTTCTCCTTGCTTGTCTTTCTGTCTCACTCTACCTCTCTAGGATCCTGCATCTTATCTCTTCCAGGCCAAAGGGCCCCGATTCCTTTGATATTTAAGCCTTGCAGCTGAGATTTGAATTCATAGAGCTCACAGTCCTCCATTTCTTAGAACAGAGCATATTCGAAGGACAGACAACCTGCATCCCTCAACAGCTATCTGGTTGCTGTCTAGGAATCTGAGACTCCAGCCTAGTCACCGTTTGTGTGACATTATGCAAGGTATGTGACAACTCAAGTTTCCCATTATCATGTAAGGATTATAATCTCACAAGTCTGAGACTGTGATGTAATGTGGATACATTGCCACTTAGGATGCTCTCACCAAATAATATTTCCTTGACCCTCCTTGTTAAGGAGGCTGGGATTAGTGGGCCTTTCCAAAGTTACATTGACCCATTTTAGGCATGTTGTTGTAGTCAGAAATGACACAGTTTTGTGTTCATGTTTGGTTTTCTGCTGGCTTCCTATTGTCTTTACCACATTACACGTCCAAGTTTTCTAAAAGTCCCCAGTCCCTGAAACACCCAGTAAGACCTTGATTGGACACATGTGTTAAAGGAGTATAGAAGTAAGGTCTGGCCAGGCAATGGTGGCGCATGCCTTTAATCTTAGCACTTGGGAGGCAGAGGCAGGCAGATTTTAGAGTTCAAGGCCAGCTTCGTCTACAGAGTGAGTTCCAGGACAGCCAGAGCTACACAGAGAAACCCTGTCTCGAAAAACAAAACAAAACAAAAAACAAACAAAAAAGAAGAAGGATAAGAAGAAGAAGGAGAAGGAGGAAGAGGAAAAGGAGGAAGAGGAGGAGAAGGAGGAGGAGGAGGAGGAGAAGGAGGAAGTTAGGTCTGGTTCTTCCTTTCTGCCCCATTTTCCCAGAAATAAGACTCAGACTCAAAATATATCTACAAATACCTTGGCCAATAGCTAGGCCCTTCTCTGACAATTCATAATATAATATAACCCATTTATTCTTTCTTTTAAAGATTTATTTATTTGTTATATATAAGTACACTGTAACTGTTTTCAGACACTCCAGAAGAGGGAGTCAGATCTCATTACAGATGGTTGTGAGCCACCATGCGGTTACTGGGATTTGAACTCAGGACCTTCAGAAGAGCAGTCAGTGCTCTTAACCACTGAGTCATTCCTCCAGTCCCTTATTCTAATCTACACTCTGCCATAGCTGGTTATCTGTGCTCAGGTGCTGTGTGTCTCATCACATCTTTCCGGGACAAATCTCCATGTCTTGCTCTATCCCAGAATCCTTTCTGCCTCCCGAAGTTTCACCTTCTATTCTACCCTTTCCTATAGACCATACATTTTTTTAAATTGACAGGTAATGCATCCATACAACACACAAAATATTCTCTTCGCTGGAGTGCAAAGTAAGCACTTATGCCATAAATCCCAATAATGCTGTAAATCTCATAACTATCTTCAATTTAATAAGTATCTGTTGAACATATAGAATTTTCAACATAGTATTTTCTGTGAGAAGCAGCTTTTTTATACAATTTATGATAAGGTGAGGCCCACTAATCACTACAAGCTTGTGAGATCCATTGATTTCACAAACATGATGTAGAGACAGAGGCAGGGCCATTCAGTAGAGGAAGAGAGTAGAGTTGGTTAAGAGAATAAACAAGGTTTTACTGAGGACTGAGGTAGCTTTGGAGCAGATCCTTGGAGGAACAGAGCTCCAGTAACAGTGGAGTCAAGGATGCTCCAGGAGTCATTGTACCAAACACAGAAAGTATAACGGGTATTGAGAAAGCAGCAGGCTGAACAGAAGAGGGCTCTCAGTAGCTGCAAAGGTGTACAAGTTGGTGAGAGCTACTGAGACCTGGAGGACTTTGAAAAACTGCTATGTTGAGAAACTGGTCAATTCAGGCACTGAAAAATTCTAAAAATGGAGGGAAGGTTGAGGTTGGGTTCATTTGCTGCTAGTTGGTTTTGTGTTTGTCTGTTTGTTTGTTTGTTTTTGGTCAACTTGTCACAAACTAGAGTTATCTAGGAAGAGGAACCTCAACGAGACAACATCTCCCTCCAGATTATCTGTAGAATTTTCTAGATTAATGATTATTGTAGGTAGGTCCAGCCCACGGGAGTGGCGCCACCTCTGGGCAGATAGTCCAAAATTGTTTGAGAAAGCAGACTGAGGAAGCTGTGGAGAGAAGCCATTGGCAGCATCTCTCCAAGGCTTCTGCTTCAGTTCCTGTCTCCAGATTCCTGCCATGACTTAGTTTTGATGATCTCCGAGTTCTAGGCAAAAATAAACCCTCTCCTTCCCAGCTTGCTTGGTCATGGTATTTTAACACAGCAACAGAGACCCTAACTAGAGAATGAGTGTACATGGAGTGTTTCCAGGTTCTAGGTGAGGCAAAGAAGGTTCAGATATCAGCAGTGGCAGAGCAAGGAGATTCTCTCTTTGTTCTCAGAGGAAACTCCCACCACATGCATCTTTTCCCCAAACCGACTCCATGTGCTGCTGTAGCTGAACGGCCCTGGGCTGGGGTAAGCTGCAGGGAGCGAGGCTGCAGGTTGGGGTCCTTCCTAGTCACTCACCCCAGGATCACTTACACAAACCAAACATCAGACATATGGTAAGCTCTTACTTCCTCAGGAGGACTCCTGGAAAGATCTGCTCTAGGCACAGAAGTGACTGAAGGGGACAGAAAGAGCCTGGTTTTGAAGCAAACACTGAACTAGCTATCCAAGACACTAAAACTGGAGAACAGCCAGTACAGAGATTACATTTGCCTTGTGTAAAGATAATTTTGTCAACAATGTGGCACCAAAATTAGGCGAGGAGTGAGTGGTAGAGGGAGGAGACTGTTGTAGAAACCCTGGTGCTAAGATGGTGACTGTGAGACACAAGGACAGAAAACAGATGAAGAGACATTGGGACCTCTACGAGATAAGACGAAGAACAAGAGACAGCCAAAGGTGCTTCCAGGATTTTGGACAAAATGGAGGATAGGTGAGTTCCCATCAATATGCAAAACATCTTGATGAGGATAAGGAAAGGGATGGGACTGGATAATGAGAATAATATCAGGAAGAGAGCGAATAGCAAGCAGTGAGAAAGGCTGTGTAGTACAGCCTACAGTCCAGAAAGAGAATGGTACAGGGGCAGGGGAGAGGGAGAGCAAGCCAGGGCAGTGCTGGCCAGGCCAGCAGCTAAGTTGCAAATGATGCTGAACTCAGTTTGAGGCATCTTACTTCTTCCACTTCTTTTTCTCCCCAATTTCTGCCATAGCAACTTGGGTTGTTACTTCATTTTGAGGGTTACCAGTGGGGAACCATAAGAGGGATAGTTTTTTCTGTCCTGGCTATTCCAGGAGGGGTAGGGAAACATGGTGACTCCTACTCTGTAATGCTCTCTCAGAAAAAGCCACATCTTCAGAATGAATGTATTTCATGGACATGCAAAAAAATAAACAGAATTGGGAAAGAGTCTTCCTCTGAAGATCAGAGTAATGCCATTCAGAGTAATCATTTCTATGCTGTCTACTGTCACCAAAGGAGATGCTGTTCATTGGTCTAGAATGAGGTATTCAAGGTCTCCTTGGCTGCCTGGGACTCTCATGGTTTTAGAGAGCTCTGCCCCTGACATCCTTTGGCACCCAGTCTTTCCAAGAGTTAGATTTGGGTTCTGATCTTGAGTCTATGACTGACTTTCCACAACATCACGTGATACAGCTTTTCTGAGCACAGTTTCTCACAGAGTGAGGGAGAGGCAGGGTAGGGAAGGTAGCGCACACCTTTAATCCCAGTACTCAGAAGTCAGAGGCAGGCAGAACTCTGTGAGTTCAAGGCCAGCCTGGTCTACAAAGTGAGTTCCAGGATAGCCAAAGCTACTCAAACAAAATAAAAGAAAGAAACGAAGAATAAGGAAGGAAAGGCTATTCCATGTGTAGTCTCTACTGGGGTGAGCTCAAGCAGTCCCACGAATTTAAGCATCACACATTACAAGACGTCTGTCCTTAGGCATGACTTGCAGATGTGGAATCCTCCTGGCCTACTTCCCAGCTCCACTCAGGTAACTGATAAGCATCAAATACCTTAATGCCCAAACCCAGCTCTTGAGATTTCCTTCTTGAACATTTCCTCCCCATGTATCTACTTTCCCCCAGTGGATGATGCTATTAACCATCCAATTGCTTTAGTCTAGGAACTAGCTTTGATTTCTTCTTCTGTCTCTGTACAAATTCCAGGCCAAAATCAAAAGGTTCTGTAGGTCCTAAAATGTATTTCAGACCTATCTGCTAGCACTTTCAATGGTAGCCAGAAGAACCTTTAAACATAAAACCCACCCCTTGGCCATGGCACAGGAAGTGCTCCAGATCTGACCTCCCCATTGGCTCCCTCCCAGACCTTCTCTCTCACCGTCAAATCCATGTAGAGTCTTTGCATTTGTCTCTCACCCCAGCCTACACTCCTTTGTCCACAGGTCTTTTTGCAGTTGATTCTTAGTCACTGAAGTTTGAATTCAAGTGTCCCTTCTGAGGAGCCGTGCTATAGTAACCCACTGGGTGTTGGGTGTCCATTGAGAGCTAGGCTGTAGGCATCTGGACTGCAGCCATGAGGACAGACTGGAAAGGTCACAGGCTTCCGGTGAGAGAGCACATGTGCAGTGGACCACCAGGCCACAAAGAAGGAGGGAGCACTGACCACAGGAGTTGGGGGTAGACAGAGAAACCTAGTAAAGAAGTTTATGCAGCCACAGAAGAATGTCCAGGTCAATAAAAGTCCACAGAAACAAATGTATAAAATATCAGATGACCCTGAGAGTTGGCAGTGAACTTCCGTCGACAGACAGCTCTGAATTCCTGTTCTCATTACGATTTGTCAAACTTCAAACAAACAAAAGGGTGAGACACTGACCAAAGAATGGAATGGAGGTGATCACCTACCACCAGATAGCCACCAAGTAATGGACCTGACAATGACAGGTAGGAGGAAATGTCACCTTTGGGTAAAGTTTCACACACAGAATGGTGAGTTTTAGAAATTAATCCCATTTCTGAAAGGAGGCATTTGCAATCTTCAGAGATTATGTGGTTTTTCTGTTGTCTAAGAGGGTCCAGAAAGTCCCAGGGCACTTGGGGTGCCTAGGAAAACCTTCTCTTCTAGAGTATATTTTTAGAATCCAAGTTTGTTTATTGGGATGGTTTCCTATTCATCTCCATTGTAGATGTCTCAGTGAAGGGACATCCTGTCTGTAGGCTGACAGCAGAGAGTGGATCAGCCAGCAAACAAGATGCCGTCTGTGTGGCTCAAGCCCACGGGCTTTTGCAGCCTCCCAGGCATTTCACAGGAAGTGGAGCTGAGGAATGAAGGAGGACAAAGGAGCGGGGCTTGTGAGGAAGTCATCCTCGCTGGAGAGCTCTAGATAACAACCTAAAGGAACAGTTAGAGAAAAGACTTTGTGACAGCTTTGTATAAAAGTAGCCACGCTGGGAGATGAGCCTAAATCTGTGTGAATCCCAGGCCCTTGGCCTGAGGCTGGAGAGTGTGGTATGGTATCATTGGAAGGCTAAGGCCCCCAGAGCCCATTCATCCTGTCACCTTTGTTCAGACTCTTTCTGGGTCTCCAAAAACAACCTTAATTTTGCTCATGAACTAGTAGGAGACCTATCCCCATTTTCCCTTTGAAGGGATCTCAAAGCTGTTGTGGAAGGTTCTCTTCTTTAAAGGGAGTTAATGTACTCTGCCCATAGAAGCATTTGCTTTGAATATTCATATTCTTCCATCTGCTTGAATCTGCAGTGGGCATTGCTGACGTCACACTGCTGAGAGCGGCTCTTCTGCTCTTCTGGAGAACAGCATTGGTTCTCCATTGATGCTGAGTTCTGGACTGTTCGATGGTGCACAGGGACACTATGGAAAGCCCAGTGCGTTGTTCCGCAAAGCCTCACATATGCTTCTTGTCTCACTTGCTAGTTACCAACTGGTAAACTCTGGTTCCCAAAACCAGCTAGAAAGCTTCCTTCATCTAGGTCACCCTGAGCCTGTGCTTCTGCCCAGAGCGGAGCCCATGTGCCTTAGGATGGTTTCTAGAGGATGCTTATTTTCCCACCCTGCAGATGCCAAAGGTAGTTCTGTATTGAGGAGGCAGCGCTTATCTTAAAAGTCAGTACATTGTGTGGTCCTCAAGAACTTAAAGAGCCAACCTTCTGTACATTTTCCTTTGAGAACTGGAACATTCGTGACTAAAAATGAGTATTGTAATGAATCTTGTGTTTATCCTCATGTGCTAAGTACATCACTAAGTACTTTATCTGTATCCCTATTAAGTCCTCCCCAAACCAGGAGGTACTGTTAGCCCCACTATATACACAGGCAAACAGGAATACAGAGACCCAAAACAATTTACACATGGCCAAAATGTGGGTGGTGAAGCTCCTTCAAACCCCAGAGCCTTGATTCAAGACATCCTCAAGGTGGTTTGTTTGGCTCAGATAAAGTCTCATGTTGCGCAGACTGGTTTTGAACAATTCAAATCAAGTGATCCTCCTACCTCAGCCTTCTAAGTAGCTTTTGTTTCTCCTTGGGGGCCCACCTAGCTCAGGCTTCCCCTTGCTCTGGACCAATGGAGAGAGGACTATGACAGCTCTGTAAGGCTTAGATTCACAGCATACCTTAGGCATCCTCCCAAAGGTACTCTTATTACCCTTGGAGGACTAGCACCACAGCACAGCCCAAGTCTCCTGGGCTCTGCTGCTGAGGGGTCAAGAGAAAGAAAGGTAAGATTCTGCAGGCTTGGATGCAGGTGCTGCGCTTTGTCCCTTGGCGAGCTGGAAGTGCTGAGAGGGCGAGGCTATAAAAGATGTGACATCACTTGCCTTTCCCCAAGACAGACAATGGCCACTAGACAGACCATAGGTTTTTATAGACCTAGGTTCAAACCCCAGCTCTGCAACTCTGTCTCTGTGTGCCTCTGAGCCTTTCAGCTTGTTTTCTCACATATAAAGTGGAGTTGGTAAGGCTTACTGGGGCAGCTTTGATGAATCAGAGACAGTGTGCTAGGCACTAGAATGGTACCTGACATACAGAGCAATAATTACCTGTGGCAGAAGCCATATTATCTACATTTGTTATCTCACGTAATCCTCACAAGACACCCTCAAAATAATGATGTTATTTCATTCAAGGAAATGAGTCCCAGAAGCTGCGTCATGTGCCCCAGGACACACAGCTGGAAGCCGTCAAGCCCGGATTTGCCCTCTGCAGGTGAAGCCCATGTTATGTCTGTGTTTACAGCCCGTCCGGCTACTGCAGACCATTCAACAGTTGCTTAGTCTATTAGAGCATAAGAAAATAACCTTTGGATACTTAAATTTAAAAAGAAAACAAAGTTTTAGCTATCTTCTCAGCATCTGGCAATGCTGCTGAAAGGCAATGGGATATTTAGATCAGAAAGGCCAATCTTGTTTTGTGAATGCACCTAGATAAGAGAGTTTGAGTATGTGCAAGTGTGTGTGCGTGTCTGTGTGTGTGTGTGTGTGTGTGTGTGTGTGTGTGTGTGTTTGAGAGAGAGAGAGAACGCACGCGGTGTGAATGGCAGGGGTGCTGTTCCCATTCTGCTCCCCCTCCCTTAATGAGAGGTTCACCCTGAGATCTGACCAGTGGCCTGAGAGGGAAAGAAAACAGGAATGAATGGCCCAAGGTAACAGAGACCTCAAGGAACAGACTCTAGGGAGGCAGGCTTTGTTGAGCAGCTCTTTTAATTGAGGGGAGGCTATTTAAACCTTTGGAGAGTGGGTATATATCACTGGCCCAGGTCAGAGTACTCCTCATTAGCATAAGGAGGAATTCCAAAGGCTGCTGGACATGACCTTAGGAGAGAGGAAGTTTAACCAGTAACCTGGCTGCCAGGCTACATGGCTTCCTCAAGGAGACAGAGATGGGGTTGTAAGGCTATGTGCACTTGGTCATGCAGGCCCAGGGGGCAGGGGGCAGGGGAAAGGGTCCATCTCAGGACGAGGCTTGGGGGGTGGTCTGGACACACCTCCACCTCACTCGTGCTCCAATGCTGTGCTCCACAGCTTTGGATCCAGAGCAGGGGCAGTAGGAGGTCAACTTTGGGGTTGTTCCTTAGGAGTCATCTTCCTTTTAAAAAATATTTATTTATTGCTATGTGTGTGTGGATTTTTTGCCTGCATGTATGCCTGTGCTACCTGGTATCCTTGAAGGCCAGAGGATGTTGGTTGAGTCTGCTGGGAAGAGAGTTTATAGATAGTGAATGACTATGTAGGTACTGGAAATGAACCCAGTTCATCTGAAAGCGTACATCTGGAAGAATAGCCAGTGCTCTTAACTGCTGAGCCATCTTTTCAGTTCTTTCCTTGCTTTTGGGGGCAGTTTCTCGCTGATCCAGGGCTTAGCGATCAGGGCAGGCTGCCTGCTCATCAAGTCCTAGGGGTCTGCCTCATTTGCCTTCTCAGCATAGGGTTTACAAGCACAGTCCACCCTGCCCAGCTTTTTGTATGGGTGCTGGGGATAGAACTCAGGTCCATGTGCTTGCGAGCAGGCACCTTCCCAAATGATCAGTCTCTCCATCTCCTAAGATGTTGTTGTTGGTTGTGGTTTTAAAAGACAGAGTCTCAGTATCCTAATCTGGCCTTGAATTTACTGTGTAACTGAGGGTGGCCTTGAACTTCTGATCTTCTTAAGAGCTTGGTTTATGTAGAGCTAGAGATGGACAACAGAGCCTTGTACATGCTGCCTGAGAACTCTACCCACTTAGCTACCTCCCGGTCCATTCCTACATTAAATGGAATCCCACCAAGAGGACATTGATCTGTGAAAGTGAAGCTGTTAAAAATTATTCTATCAATAAAGGGTCTGACGCAATTCCTCCACCAGATCACTTGAACTGAATTTGGTGTTTATTGCCCAGCCCCCAGATAATTAAGCATAAATCCCTTTTGGCGCTGTCTTTTCTGGTATCCTGGGGACAATGGCTATAGGGACAACTTGAAGTAAGTTAAAACTCTGTGTTATATAGTACGGGAGTTGAGTGCAAGAAAGGCTAGGAGATATAGCCTCGCTTAGTGCTCAGGACGAAGACTTCCTGCCCCACTGGCCATGCAAATGAAAGTGTCCAGAGATCTCCAAGATACATGATGCAGGAGCTTGGATTACAGAGGACCTGGGATATAAATCACTCAGGCTGTGGGACCAGACAGAATTGTTCAGAGGCAAAAACTAAGCAAAATAAAAATAAATTAAACATGGTTAGAATCTAAAGAGGGAAAGATGAAGAGTAAATCTCAAGAACCACGGACACTTCCAGAACAGGTACAAAAGGCAAAGAGAGAAGGACAAGTGACAGAATTAGGACCGTTAGAATGGCCCAAGGCAGGGAGAGCTCATAAAGAATGAGAGACTATAGCAGAGAGGACAAGCAAGACTAGGAGTCACACGTGTTGCTGAGCTCAGCAGTTATAAAGCATTGTGGACCCTAGAGAAGAAAGTCTCAATCAGAAGAAAATGGCAAACAATGAAACAGATCTAGGGGCACCTAGCCACTCAACGACAATGGTCAACCTTGCTGATATTCCAGACAGCTACTAACCTGAATTTTAACTAGCTGTCACATGCTGGGCACCATGGCTACTGGAGTATTTGCTTAAAGAGTTTTAGTTGGGTTCACCATGCTCCCCTGGGGAGAGTGAAGCCTGGTCTTGACCATTGCACAGTCTGATGTGTTTTTTGCTGGACTCCATTTCTTGCCCGTACCTGCTGTGGGGTCTTCAGAGGAAATTGTATGTGGTACACATGTTCAAGTGAAGTGGTTCCATTGGCAGAACAAGCTCAAAGAGCAAATAACTTTGTCAAAACCAAGTACAAGCAGTTATCAAATATTACCAGTCGTGAATCTGGTCCAACTCTCATCTATAGTATGGATTGCAATCCTGGTACAGTTGTTTCTCTTAGCAGGTGGTTTACTGTGGTTGCTGTTATCTTGTCTTGTTTTAATATCAAGTGCTCTTAAACCCAACATGCATTTTTCTTCTCAGATCCTGTTGTGTCTAATGTTCTACAAATGCATTTCTACTACCTGCCTGTCTTAGGAACTCATGTAGCTTCTGCCAAGGTATCTTTGGAAATATTTCTTTCCAAGATGTTTCTTATATCTCTGAAGTAAAACAGAACATTTACCTATTTGGTTTTCACCACCAAATCAATTTGTGGTGGCACAGTATTCAAACAGACCATTTAGAGACTCAAGGAAACCAAGAGTTAAATGCACACTGACAACTGAGAACTTTTCTCATGTTCTAAGCGTGCTTGGGAGAAGTAGGTAGAAACCAAGTCTTTGAAATCTATGGTGTTTAGGTGTGGTAATGAAAAAGAGACAGAAAAAAGGTTGGTTGAAGCCCACACTACAGCAACACACCTACCTAGAGACTAATCTGAGAAGCATTCAATAAAGGGATATGTTATTAAACTAGCTACTTGCTGGGTGGTTGGAGTTAATACATCTGGGAAAATTTGAGGAACTCATATAAAAAAAATAAAACACATATCTTAGCATTACTAACCCAAGGTTGAATTTCCGGAAGCAGTCATTCAGTGAAGGATGCTGGGATGAGGGAAAGAATGAACGAGCATCAATAGCACCAATGTCCTGGCAATCCATACCCTGGAAGGAGAAGGGGAAGTCCTCCATCCAAGGAAGGGAGTGATCCTCCACTGGGGAGCATTTTAGGGGAGGCAGATGTAGTGGTGTCCCTGTGCAACTGTGTTCTTCTGTCCCCTAATACTCTTATTCCTTGGAACCCAAGTTCCAGGAGACTGAGAAGTGGCCCACACACCCAGCTTATAAAAATATTCAAGTATTTTTCTAGGGTGTTGTGTTATACCAGTTTTCTAGGGATGCCTTCACTAAGTCCCACAGTCCGGGTGATTTAACAGACATTGATTTTCTCAAAACAGAGAGCCTGAAAGTCTGAGGCCAACAGATCAGCAGGAAGTTTGCTTCTGAGTCTATTCTCCTCAGTTTGTCTGTGGGCTTCTTCCTCTGGCATCTCACAGGGACTTTCCTCTCTGTGTGTCTATGTGTCCCAGTCACTCCTTTGTAGAAGTATAAAGGTGGCATTATATTAGGGCCACCTCTTAGTTGCCACCTGAAACATCCATCTTCAAATATAATTGTGTTCTAACACAGACTTAGGACTTCAGCATATGAGTTCAAAGAGTCTACAGTTCAGTAATAGTACATATCACTCAAAATAGAATTGTTGAAAGTATATATATTTCCTATTTTAACAAATTAGTCAAATTACCACCAAAGAGCCACAGAATATGCAACCACAGAGATGTCACTTGGGCATAAGGATTATTTAGACCTACCAGTACTTTAGAAAATGTTCCAAGGGTAAAACTCTGACTCCTTTTCCTCCTGCAAAAAGGAGATAAAGCCCAGGGAAGAAGCTGTCTTCTCTAAACTGATGCAGGAAATGTTCTTGTCACCGGAGACAGGGACTGGAGAGTGCTGTACAAACAATCTCACTATAGACACTTCAACAAGAAGCTGTGGTGGGGTTGGGGGTAGTAGTGAAGAAGAGGTCAGCAGGGGTGGAAAAGGAAACTGAGAGAGTGGGGTGGGGGGTAAATAAGATCAAAATGCAGTCTGTATTTCTTGAAAAGCTTTAGCATGCTAGAAATTGGCAATAAAGTAGACATGGTCCCTGCCCTCATGGAGATAATATTTTAGTAGAACAACGAAAACAATAAATAGACAGACAGACAGACAGACAGACAGGCAGGCAGACAGACAGACAGATGCAATAATTTCCAATTTCTGGCACATGGAAACTTTTTAATAAATATAGTACATGAAAGTGAATAACCACATACTTTTAGCTGTTGGGTCATATTTGCAACTTACCTCCTCAGAAAAATTTCCCAAGATTAGTTGCTTCCCAGACTTGTGGAAATGATGAGGGGATGATCTGCATTTGAATGACCCTTACGAGGACAAAAAAACCAGATATTTGGAGAGGGGTTGCACAGTCATACACCTCAGGCAGGTGACAAAGGCAGAGTTACTATATGTAAGTCACACTGCAGACATCAGCTCCAGAAAACTTGGTATCAAGGGACTCTGGGACAAAGATCTTCCAGTTCTTCAAAAGAAAATGAATAGGTTTGCTGATGAATTGCAACCTGTAAAAGTAGATTAAATAAAGCAAATGTATATTTCTTGGTCACAGGGGGTCTAAGTGTGTACAGTTCTGGGCTCAGGGAGGCTGCACAGAATCAGGAACCCTGGCTTCTTCCGATCTGTTGCTCGGATTGGCATAGCTTCTACTTAAGACCATGTGACAGCCCAATGGACCAACATTGCTGCAGCTTTTCCTTGCACAGTCTAAGGTGCAGGAAGAGAAGGAGACTCACAAGCACAGCATTTATTATAAATCAGTGTATGATTGGCTGAGAATGGAAGAGTGTATGGAATTCTCAGTGAGGGGTGCCTGCTGGATCTATGTACGTGCAATTCCAATGTTCGTACAGTGTGACCGCTGAATAAACCATGCCTTTGATCTGATTTCAGCAAAAGAGTCCCTCCTTGGAGACCCTGCTTAGAGGAACCGATGTGGAGGAGAGGTGTTTCTGTGACACTGGGGAGTGTCCACAAATGGAGGTTAGTGGATCTTCAACACAGGACAAATCGGTCTGAGTGCACTGGGGAGACGGGCAGCTAGAGGAACATCTCGTGAGTGCAGGGCATCGGCCACAACCTAGGTAGATCTCACTTCCTACTCTTTAGGCCCAGACACTTATTATAAGCACAGTTTCTGTCTTCCCTGAATTATGAACTTCTTTCCTGATTTTAACCCAGACAGCCTTCTCATACAAGGTCAGGTTTACCCTGTCCAGAAGGCTAAGTGAGCCCAGGCTGACCCCAGCTCTTTAATCACAGCCCTCTCCAATCACCTTCCGCCCTCCTAAGCTTCGGTTTGGCTCAGTTTGGGATACCCGACAGTTCCCTCTCTAGATAGCTGAGTTTCAACTATATGGGACATTCTGTATCAGGTACGGGAATGGTGGGGAAGCACTGATCTTTGGTTGACATTCCTGTCTGGCATCCCAGGTCACCAATTCCTGGCTAGAAAGCTATAAATACCTCTGTAGATGTAGGTTAGAGCTAATTGCAACCCCCATACCTAATTCACCTAATTCATGAGGCTGTTTCACTTACGTGAAATGCCTTTGTCTAAAAAATTTCTAACCAGATGTGCATACGAGCCTCTGTAACCATCCACACATGTTTGAAATTAATGACTTTATTGACACAAACTTTGAAATGGAAAGTGTTATCCCAATGGGATAGTAAGAATCAGCTCCTGCTTTGAACACATATTTAAAATTGCCAGATGGAAATTTCAATGGCGTGCCAGATCACAGGCCCTCCCTCCCTCCGCTCCTTCTCCTCACAGAGTGAGAACATGTTTCTATATTTGCAGAGATGACTTTTCCAGATGATAAATTCCAATGAACTGAGGCAAACACGGAGTTGGGAAGAGAAGCCGGCCTTAGCCCATGGCTGACAGCATCAACTGGGGAAGCAGCGTGTCAAAACAGTGCACATGCCCTGGAGAGCAAGCCCTTGAGCTTGCAGGGTTGGAGCCCGTGCCAACCCTGTGGAAGGACTCCTGCCCAGCAATGCCACTGAGGACACAGGGGCCACGGGGCTTGCTTCTGTTTTATTAAATTGTCAGAACGTGAAGTTCCCTAAAAGCCCTTTGACAATGAGTCAAGATGAGAGAGGTTGGGGGAAACTGTGGTGTATACGGCAAAGGAGAAGACATACATCTGTGATTGACAGAAAGCTACCTTTAACCTAAATATGAGATTCCACTGCAATAATTGGTCCTGTGCCACAGGGTTCATGTCAGTCTCCTGAGTGTCAAGCCTCCCCACAGAGTCAGAAGTACAGTCGTGACTGCTAGACGCCAAATCCCTCTGTGTCTGTTACTGTAGCTGGCACAAGGTTGGCAGTGAGTTTTAATACTAATAAACATACAGTCTACAGTTCTGTTTGTGTTGGAGAAATAAATCAGAGGCAGGAGTGAGCATCTGCCTCCTAGTCCGCTTAGGTTACTTCTCTTCAACTGTCATATAAACATGTCACCAGACTGCTATTGCTGCTAGATGCGAGTTTGTTGGTACAGTTTGATACGACTTGGACTATACCTTAATAAGCCCAAGCATGTTAACAGCCCTTTCAGACTCATGCTGTGTCCTACTCTGCAGGAGGATGTGTTTAAGAATGCTGGGAAACCATTCCTATCAAAGCATCGCTTTACTGTGTTGGTTGCCTGTTTTCCAATACAGTGCCTTGTCAGACTAATGTCAACAGGAATATACATCAATCAGGCTCTGGCTTTCCAAACTAATTACTCTGCAGACACCAAAATAACATGGTCCTTGGGGCTGTGTACAGAAAGGCCAAAGGAGCATCACGTGTGCCCCATGTGTTCCTGGGTCACTTTCCCCCTGCAAGTGGTGCCAATGACCTGACTGGAGGTACAAAGCCCGTGAGAACAACAGGGACTGGAAAGCTATGGAAAAAAGCAACATGAAGCTAGGTTCCAAAGGGAGTTGCAGGCTGGGTGCATGGGTCACAGACATGTGACATTCTAGTTTGGAAGCCAATGCCAGGATGCCGGCCTGGGAGGCCTTTCCAGGTAGAGGAGGAACAGGTATGTGTGTGCGCTGTAAACCCTCCTAAAGACAAAGCGTGGGCACCGGGGGGCAGCTGGGACTGATTGATCTCATTCTGAGTCTGTTGCTTGGATTCTGGAATTTCTGGGTTTAGAGTTGGCTGAGAGCCAGCTCTTAAGTGAAAACAGTAAATTTCACGATGGCCAATCTCGCAATGCCCATATTTAAAAAGAAAGGCGGAACCCATTCACTGTGAAAGCTCTGCATTAATGTGAGCTCCTTGACCAGGGAACTCCAGGACTCCTGCCTTTCTGTGCCATTCACAGACCCACGGGCTTCACCATGGCTACAGCAGACCATGCTATGGAAGCTACAGAGGGGGAAAAACAAACCACATTTTGGCAATCTGTGAACTTATTTCAGGACTTTTCAGTGTGATTTCTGTATGTGAGAAACAGGAAACCGAGATGGTCATCACAGCGTGGGTGGCCGTGTGTCGCTCAGAGGCATCCACGTTCAGCGAGTGACACCCACTTCTTCAGAATTCTTTGACTGGACTCCACCAAGAAGTTCATCTGCTTCCACATCCAGCCTCTGCTAATTGACGCAGTTCTTGGTGACCCTTTTACTTCTGTCCATCTGCCGGATATTCTCTGTAACATTAAGAGTCACTTCTCTTGCAGACATTCGCTTAGCATCCCTTTTAGCCTGTTAAAAAGTTAAAAACACCGAATTAAGTTCCTGGAAAATATCCAAAGCTTATCCAAATTTGCATGAACTTCTTGATTCGATTACAAACACACAGACAGGTGCAGGAATGACCTACAATGACTTGTGTTTCAATGCTCCCTGAAGGCATAAAAAGTGTACACGTTAACAGAGTTAATATGCAATGCCCTGATACATGCATACACGGTTATTCTCAGATGTTTCTCTGTTGACTCTCTAATATTAAGCTAGCACAGTTCCTGGTATAAACTGTGCTCATAAAACATGGGTGAATGAACATTTTAACTGAGATTTAAAGGGTAGTGAGAATGCTTTCACAGTGACTTTAGCAGGGTGGTTAAAAGTATTTTTAGCTTCGGACTTTGGTTCAAATACAGACCATGTATCTCCACAGGGCAAATATCTTCATCATTACAGAGTTTCCTCAGTTGTGAAGTGGGGAGTATTATTACCTACCTCACAGGCTTTTGTAATCATTAAATAAGATAACACATGCAAAATGCTTGGCACAATTCCTGTTATTTAATAAGGAGAAACCTCAAAATGCAGAATTGTCTAGTTTTAGGTGAAGACAGACCTGCACTAAAAGCCCAGATTTAACACTAAAGCATTTCCTGAACTCTAGGTTCTTCAGCATAGTCCCAATCCTCTATTTCTTTGTGAAAACAGCTTTAATGTGTGGAATGGATTCCTACCAATGGCAGTGAGCATGGGATGTCCCTGCAAGTCATGTACACAGGATTATGTCACCAATCTCTGCTCCGGGGAGGCGCCACTGGCTAGCTGCAGCTGGGGAGACAGGGGACAGCTAGCAAAAGAGCCTCTAGCTGTCCTTGAAGGGGTGACTTCAGCTTCTGAGAGCCACCTTATCTAAGGTTGTGCCCTTCCAGAGGTTGTCCAGTGTAAGAGGAAAGAGACTCAAGCACCCAGACTGTCACAGGCCATGGTAGTCATCCCTCCCCAAGCTCCTGACACTATCTAACACTCAGCATCCAGCCCCGGCCCCGCCTCTCCCTCCGACCAGCGCTGATCCCACGGGCACTTCCTGATGAACATCCCACGTGATGTCAGATCGCATCTACTTCCTGACACACAGTCCAGACCCTGTGGGAATGACGTCACAACCTAAGACTCTCTCCTTCGCTGGGTGTGATTCCACGTGGTTTGTTTCCTATTTTCTCATACCGCGTGGCTCCTCAACACAAGCCAACCATGCCATCTGAAGTGCATACAGGAAATGGTGGACTCTTGCTGCTGCAGCAGACATAACAAGCCATTCTGTGTGTTCATCTGTAAATGATAGGAGGTCTCTAACGGGCAGCATGAAAGCTTGTGGTGCTGCTGCTGGCTCCTCTGAATCCCTTCTCAGAAGGTGCACGCATCTCCCTGCGGGGCAGCGGACCGCGCCACCAGAAGGAAGAGGCGGTAAGATAGTAGCAAAAGTTCAGAACCCGTAACTCTTAATTGAGAATGGCAGGCGTTCACTAACTCCCTACCAGAGTCCTGTCCTGGAACACGTGACCACGACGCCCCACTAAGAGGACCATGACAACTGGTCATATAGCATAGAATCCCAGAGTATCTAGATAGGCCAGAGAGTTTAGCCAATAAACTTCCCTTCCCAGACATCCCTTCCTGCAAACGGTATTTAATGTCTGGTTCACCCTGAGTAAGTCATATGCATCCTTTTCTGCCATGAACAAACGGATTAGACAGGCAAGGGCTGTCTCCTTCCTCAAAGATCACTGTGTGTGTGGTGGTGGTAGTGGTGGTGGTGGTGTGCCTTCATATAGAGCAGTGCCTAAGTCTCTTGCAGAGGGCCCCTCTGCTGTCCTGGCACTCACCCTGTGCTAAGCCGGACCCCCGCCCCCTCCCTGTCCCCCCATCTCACCCCATCTCAGGTCCACAGGCTCAATACTTAGCAGTGGCATCTGGGTGCCCAGGAGTTTGAGAACCACGGCCTCCATCCCAGCCCATGCCGTTTCTCATCTGGAGAAACACCGGCTGGAACCCCTACCTTAGGCTGTGTTTTGTCTCCCCTGAGTGACTTGTTGGCATCCCATGAACTTAGCATCCCAAAAGGGGGGAAAGGAACGTAGTCTAGTGCCCCCTCATTTTACCTCCATGAGCAGCATCCTGGCACCCCAGCAGTAAAGTGAAGCACAGAACCTCATCTACCCATTGCTGAGTCCTGGCCGCTAACAAATCAGCCGCTGTTTTTGGTTCTGTTTTGTTTTTGCAACATGTGTATGTCTATGTGTGCGAGTGTGTGTGTGTGTGTGTGTGTGTGTGTGTGTGTGTGTGTGTATCTTCACCTAACTGGTGTCAGCTACTCTAGAAGTTCCAGAGAGGTTGCACCTTATTCTCAGGGATACAAACATTCTAGGCTTCTTGCCTCAGGGGAGAATATAATGCCACCTACAGTTCACAGCTCCTAGCAGAATCAAATCAAGGCTGTGCATCTACTCAACAGCACCTGCATACTTACTGATCTTGAAACTTTGGCCTGACCTACTTCCTTGCTATGATGCAGGTGTCAATCAATTTTTTGAGGAAGAATACTAATCTTGGGATATGCTTCTAGGGAGACAGACTTAAGATAATAGTTTATTGGTAATCCCAGTGTTCAAGCTCAGCTTCAGTTCCTTTGTAAAGTCCCAGTGCTTAGCACAGTACTGAGACAGAACAAGGCCCCAGCTTAACTTTGGCCGAATAAATGGATGGATGGGTGCTGGGTGGGCGAATAGATGGATGGTGGGTAGGCAGATGGATGAGTAGATGAATGTGGGTAGATGGATGGATGGATGGGTGGATGGATGGATGGGTGGATGGATGGATGGGTGGATGGATGGATGGATGAATGGATGGATGGATGGGTGGGTGGATGGATGGATGGATGGATGGATGGATGGATGGATGGGTGGGTGGGTGGATGGGTGGATGGGTGGATGGATGGATGGATGGATGGATGGATGGATGGATGGATGAATGGGTGGATGGATGGATGGGTGGGTGGATGGATGGGTGGGTGGATGGGTGGATGGATGGATGAGTGGATGGATGGATGGATGGATGGGTGGATGGATGGGTGGATGGATGGGCGGATGGATGGATGGATGGATGGATGGATGGATGGATGGATGGATGAGTGGGTGGATGGGTGGATGGGTGGATGGATGGATGGATGGATAGATGGATGGATGGATGGGTGGATGGATGGATGGATAGATGGATGGATGGATGAGTGGATGGATGAATGGGTGGATGGATGGATGAGTGGATGGATGAATGGGTGGATGGATGGATGAGTGGATGGATGGATGGATGGGTGGATGGATGGGTGGATGGATGGGTGGATGGATGGATGGATGGGTGGATGGATGGATGGATGGATGGGTGGATGGATGGGTGGGTGGGTGGGTGGATGGATGGATGGATGGATGGATGGATGGATAGATGGATGGGTGGGTGGATGGATGGATGGGTGGGTGGATGGATGGATGGATGGATGGATGGATGGATGGATGAATGGATGGATGGATGGATGGATGGATGGATGAATGGATGGATGGATGGGTGGATGGATGGGTGGATGGATGGGTGGTGTATGGATGGATGGATGGGTGGATGGATGGATGGATGGATGGGTGGGTGGGTGGATGGATGGATGGATGGGTGGATGGATGGGTGGGTGGATGGATGGATGGATGGATGGATGGATGGATGGATGGATGATGCCCCACTTATACACTCTTTCTTTAACAACAGTAATCAATATAGGTTAGAGTTCTGTCTTCATTCAGGTCTTTCAAGCCTGAGTTAGCACAAGAACTAGCAAAGACTTTTATGGGTTTATTTTTTCCCAGAAGCAGAGAACTCTGTTTCTTGCACATGCCTGATTATTATCAATCTCCTATCTATCTATCTATCTATCTATCTATCTATCTATCTATCTATCTATCATCCACCTATCAATTCTCAAAACATTATTCTTAAGAAGTTTCTCCATCCTTCACTTGACATTGAGCTTCTCTCTGAACACAACTGCTAACCAACACACAGCTGTGTACAGGAAACAAAACAATGACAATGTGTCTCAAAGATAGGACTGGTGATGGTGAGGCCATTTCTATCAGACTTTCATAGGGTTGTTGTTACATAAAAGCTTTTAAAATCATCAGAGAAGGAGACAGAGGCCATATTTCAAGTGAGCCAGACAGAAGCATTTCTCTCAGATTGGTGGGAGGTAAGAGAGCTTTCAACAATGAGATGTTAGCTTCCCATGTGGCAAAAATGTTTTCCTTTAGAGAAGTTTATTGAGATAATTCACAAAGGTTGATTTGCAGATTATTCACAGAAAGTAAATGCCCTTTTCTATTTCAGTTGCATGTATGTGTTTATGTGTGTGTGTGAGTGTGTGTGTGAGTGTGTGTTTGTGTGTCTGTGAGTGTGTGTGTCTGTGTATGTCTGTGACTGTGTTTGTATCTGTGTATTTGTGTGTGTGTGAATGTGTGTTTGTGTGTCTGTGAGTGTGTGTGTCTGTGTATATCTGTGACTATGTTTGTGTCTGTGTGTCTGTGTGTATTTGTGTGTGTGTCTGTGAGTGTGTGTTTGTGTGTCTGTGAGTGTGTATGTGTGTATGTGTGTGTGTATGTATGTGTGTGTGTACAAGAGGTCAACTTTGTGTGTCTTTCTCTATTGGTTTCCATCTTCTTTTTTTAGACAAATTATTTCACAAAAGCTAGGGTGTATCACTTTAGCTGTTTGGCCAGAAAGCCCTGAGATTCCATTTGTCTCTGTCTGCTCCCTACACCAAGCCTTAAGCTATAAGTACAGACTGCCATACCGATCTTCGACATGAGTGCTAAGATCTAATCTCAGGTCCTCATCCTTGCAAGCTTTTACTCACCAAGCCATCCCATTGGCTCTTATTTCAGTCTATTTTTAGGTTTTAAAACTCTAAGAACCTTCAGATATGAATGATAGCTAGCTTCTAAGAGTCAAAGGCTACAAACTGATTGTTCTCACAACAGCTATTGAGTGGATATGACTGTAATTGTGAATACAGTGAAGCCACTTCTTAGATGAATGCACCACGTCAGTCTATAGATTAGACGCACAGAACACAAATCACAGGGCTGAACAACCTGAGTCTAAGCACAAGGCTTGTCACAATGTGCCACTTTAGCTTGGGTTTCGGTCCTTTACCTGAGAAACAAGGAAGTAATACTTGCTTCCCAGGTGTTTGAGAAGCTTAAATATGTCACTTACAATAAGGGGACCAACCTCTGGTTTGCCCATGAATGATCCATTTTAAAATGAGAAGTTTCACAGTCTGGAACCCATCTCAGGTCCTAGCAGATCAGAAAATTCAATGGTAGCTGTTGTCATTAATTTCACTTGAAAAATCATGTCAGACACAGCAATTGTTATCGTACTTTATTGATATTGATGTCTAGGGAAGCAGCTACTAAGTGGCAGAAATAATTTGAAAAGAGATGGGCTTGTGAATAATGGACACACTGGGGTTCTGATTCCAATGATGGGCTTAGGGAGTTCCCAGCTATAGACAAAATACGTTTTCAAATAATTACAACATTAAATTTAGCAAACCAATTAGAACTGACCACTTTCTGTCCACTTCTGCCTTACATTTATTTATTTGTTTGTTTATTTGATTGGGGGGGGTCAAGGGAGAATACCCATGATACAACACACAGGTAGAGGTCAAGAGAACAGTCGGTTCTCTCCTTCCACTGTACGGGTTCTGGGAATGGAAAGTCAGATTAACCTTGACAGTCAGTGCCTTTACCCACTGAGCCATCTCACTAGTCCACAAAAAGCACACACACACACACACACACACACACACACACATATATATATATATATATATATATATATATATATATATATATATATATATATATTTGGGGAAAAAAAAGGAATCTGAGACATCAACCCAAAGGTACCTTTTATCTGTAAGGACATTTAGGTTGATAACTACTGCAATCTAGTTACAACTTGAAAGTTTTAGATTTTGTTTTGTCTTGAATGTGAAATGGTCCCACAGATCAAAGTTGTAGTCCCCAGCTGGTAGTGCCGTTCTGGAATGTTCTTGAACTTTTAAGAGGTATAGCCTCCTGGGAGGAGGTGTGTTACTGGGGGAAGGACTTAAGATTTTAGAGCTCAGGCCTACATCTTATCTGTTCCCTACTTACAGACTGCACACAGTATGACCAGTCATTGGATGCTTCTGCCTCTCTACCCTCACCACCATTGTGAATTGCATCATTAATACTAAAATAATCCCTTCAAACTATGAGCCCAAATTAACCCTCCCTTTCAAAAGTTTCTTTTGTCAGATATTTTGTAGCAGCAATGAGAAAAGTAATTGATACAAACTCAAAGTTCAAATGAGAGGGAAAGGGGAAGCTATCAAGTCAGATGTTTTCTGTAGAGATTTAGAGGATATAAGTCACTTTTCTCTTTTTTGATAAAGCTACAGAGAGATACAGAATAGTTAAACCTCTTTGTCCCTTACTTTGTAGGAATAGAGATACTCCCCTCTGATGTGGTCTCCAGCTAGCCAAACATTTGCATTTAATAGCCTACCCCTTTTTAATGACAAGGAAAAATAAGCATCTGAATTGCAATTACTGGCTTTAAAAAAAATCTCACAGTTCTGTTTGATGATGAGAGAAACATATTTGACAACTTTTTCTTCCACAGCTACGTGTTAATTCAATTCCTTCACTTTTAATGTTCGTGCTTTGTGAGCTCTGTCACCACTGACTCTTGGGCCACCTCCCGTTTCTCACCCATACTGACAACGTTTTTTTAATTTTGTCTCATTTTTATTTCCGTAGGTCTAGAACCCTGTGAGTCACAGCTTTGGGTCTCCTTGATACATCCTCTTTAATTAAGAGTCATTTGCTGGCTGCCATTCTCAAGGGTAGCCAGATAGACCGTGATAACTTCTTGGCAGCCTCCAACCCAGATGGACTTGTCTCCCTTGGGGTTCAGAAGTCAACAATCCAGCTCACTCCCTGGGGAGGTAAGGACAGATTGGAGGCTTCGTGGAGACCTGGACTCCAGATTGCAGCAAAACTTGCTCAGTCTTTTTCTCCTTTTCAGCCCAAATGAAAATAGAGATGTTCTTGGTTTAGCTTGGACTCAACAAATATGCCTGTATCTAGCAAAGGATTGTACAAATCTTTTCATAGTTCTTTGTGAATGATAAAGAAAAGCTGACTGAAATCATGGTTTGTTAGATATGGTTTGCTTGTTTTTCTGCTGTATTCGTATTTTTAAATATAAAAGCAATACATGAGCTAGGGGTGATACCTATACAGATCTCAGCACCTGGGAGGTTAAGGCAGGAAGACAAGAAATTCAAGGTCAGTTCACAATTCATATAAAGTTTGAAGCCAAATTCGACTACAAGAGATCATGACTACAAAGAAAAGGAAAAAAAGCAATACATGATTATAGTTTTTTTAAAAATATAATGGGTGTAGTATGTAACATCTCTGTTAACTGCAGCACATGGGAGGCTGAGGCAGATAGGTTGCTATGAGTTTGAGGTTGACCTGGTTTATATAGTGAGACCCTGTCTCAAAAGTAACAACATCAAATATATATATTATATATATATAATATATTTTATATATATATATAATCATATAGTATATATTATCATATTATATTATTTATACATAATATATTTTCTATAAGTATATATAATTAAAATATATAATAATTATATTAGTAAAATAAAATAATACAATATGCTACATATATATTGATAAATTTATAAATATGTAGATTTTTTGATAAGCCAAATTTCAACATCTGGGAGGATGAGGAGGAGAGTTGAGAGTTCAGATCCAGCCTTGGCTATAGAGCAAGCATGGACTACATAGTGAGATTATGTTTCAAAAGACAAAGCAAAAACTAAAGAGTAGAGAAAAGGGTTCATTCTCTAGGAATCCAGGCAAGGACCTGGCCAGTGCCCACTGACCTAGTCAAAATTTAATAAAACTCGCTTCAAATGTGGCTTAAAAGAAAGTGTAGAGAAGGATATCATGATAACATGCTCTGACGTTTAGCACCCTCCCATAGGGAGTCACACTAAGCAATTGTTTATGGGATATTTGTAAGCACATACCATCACGGCTCTGTTATCAGTCCTCTCAGTAACCCCCACTTCCTGTCCAGCCTTTTTATTTCCTGTGCAGTCTTTAACTACAGCTTGAACTGTGCACTCATCTATTTGCAACTTTTTAATCAAATTTTAAGTTCAAGAAGATAGAGTCCTTGACTATTTTTGTTCAGTATCAAACCTAATTCCATGCCTGTCACATCATAGCTGTCCAATAAATGATTTGAAAAACAGACAAGTGCAGATAGCCTTTCAGAAAGAAAAGAAAAGCAGGGCACAGTGACACATACCTGTAACGGCAGCCCTTGGGGAGGTAGAGGCAGGAGGTTATTAGCTGCATAATGAATCCAGGGCCATTTTGGGGATGCATAAGATTTTGTCTGAGAGAGAGAGAGAGAGAGAGAGAGAGAGAGAGAGAGAGAGATTCCCACGCACAGAACCTGTTTGCCCTGCCTAAATGCCCTAGAACTTTCCCACTGGCTTTCAATTATGTAAAGCATTGATTGCTCCTTACATCCCCACCGCAACATCCCTGTCTCACTGTTTGTGTGCATAGTAAGGCCTCTGCAATCAGCAAGGTTGCTGCACTTTGCCAAGAACAATGCCCTGCAGGTTATCAGCCAAATAAAGGCAATGGCTCCAGGTTCCACATCCTGATGATCTCTGATGAAGTTCACATTAACCTCTCTCAGCCAATGAAAGGAGAGACCATGGGCTTGGGAAGTAAACAAACAGAAGTTTAAATTCCCACATAACCGATGCACAGCTCACTGTGTCCCGTTGGATCAACACTCAGCTCGTGGGCCTCTGTTTTCCCAGATGGGGAAGGATACTTAACCTTTCAGAATTGTGGGGGTTAAAAACAAAGCCAGGTTAGTGTCTGGCACACAGTAAGCCGGGCATGTTTGTTTACGCCCCCTCTCCTTATCGGGGATCAAGCGCAGAGATTTACAGGCTGCAACAGAAGGTCTTAGATTTCTTTTCTGTCCATTAAAGGAAGACAGACACTAAGACACCTCTAGCTCCCAGATTCCAAGAGCTTTAAAGCATTAACATGGGGTTAGCCAGGGAACATTGCATCTCAGCAACCCCACTGTGACAGGCCAGCTCTTAGCATTCCACAGCTCATCTGAACGGCTTTAACTTAAGCTACTGGGTTTCATCAAGTGTCACAAGGACGTGTTGCGTTTTCCCATGAGCCTCAGGGAGAGATGCTCACAGGGAAGGTGGCAGAGCTGCCGAACAAGGCCAGAACAAGGCTGGTGCTGGGAAGCGCCTTTTAATCTTAGTGAGCTGTTAGGCTTGTGTTATCCAACCGGCGCGCACTTAATAGCACCTAGTACAGGCGCGTTAAACCTGAAGTAGACTGGGATGTCAAGGAAAGACTATGAAGAGTAAGGAAGCCTATGGCCAGAGCATCTTTTAACTGAACTGGCTTTGCTGCCGGCCAAATCTCAACAGAAATCTGTCCTGCCGCTGTCATAGACCCCTTCCTTTTCCCTAGGTGTGGGCTGCTGAGGGCTCCCAAGGGCCCTAGCACAGCCTTCCCTCTGGTTCCCCCCAGTGGTTCCCTCCATTTAGCATCTTGCTTCTGTTTTCCTAAGAGGCTCCTTTGCTTCCCTGACTCTTCCTTGATGTGCCTCACATCACCACTGTCAGAGAAAAATTCCACGCAGACCCTATCCTTGAAGTCCATGGGATTTCACCCATCCTTCCTACTCTGGGCCACACATTGCCAACCATTGTTGGCTAGACACTGGGGCTGGAACGTTTGGAGGAAATCCCTTAGCTGAGAGTTAACCCAGACAATGGGTAATTCCTTTAGCGTCTGGTCACTTTGCCAAGAACAATAAAGCAACTGGAGAGTGTGCGGCTTTGGAGACATGAAAGCCGTGAGCAGCGACATGCTCAGGGTCTGCCAAGAGCTGCGTTCACATGGAGGCTTCTACCCCCAGCTGATATTTGAGGGGTTTTTGATTTGTTTTGCTTAGGTCTGTTTATTTTTATCTCACATGTGTGAGAGTTTTGCCTCTATGCATTATGTGCATGCCCTTGCAGAGGTCAGAAGAGAGTGTCAGATTCCCTGGAACTGGAATTAAAGGATGGTTTGGGGGAAGGGGGGACTCTGTGAGCACCCTAGCCAAGCAAGAAGGCAGTTCAGTTCAGTACAACTCAGTAACCTGTGTTGGTTCAAACTTTTGAGAGTCTGACCCCAAGTAGCTTATTGTAGGCATATCAAATGTGCACAGTCCAATTTGGCAAAAAAATTCCTGTTGATAATTAATTCAATCCCGTGTACACAACAAACCTTAGAATATGACTACACCAAAAGTCTTTGTAAAGTAGATGTGGCATCCCCCATAGAGATGGGCTCTATAGATTCACTGAGAAAAACAAGCGCAAGATAAGCCACTGGGGAACAGTCCTGTGTGGTCTCAGTCACATGGATAGCACAAAGGTCACCACGTTATTAACCACATTCACTCCCAACCTTGTGGACAGAAAACAGGTTAGACACCTCTCCTTTGAAGAAACAACCCTGTATATTTAATGTTCCTGCTTCCCCTAGTGTTTATCTGTGAGCACAAGGACCTCTGTGGCTCCCACAGTGGTGAACCTCGTGGATGCTGGTAACTGAACTTCTGCAAGCTCAGCAAGTGCTCTGAACTTCTGAGCCCTCTCCAGCCCCAGTGGAGAACTTTATTTCACTTTGTGTGTGTACCATAAAATACCTGTGTGGATCAGAGGATGACTTTCAGGAACGGGGTTTTCTCTTCCTACTACATAGGTTCCTGATATCAAGCTCATGCTTGCTGACTTGGCCCTGGAGAGAAGTCTGTCTGTTTTGACTTTTAATGGAGCAAGTGAGATCTATGACTGAAGAAATAGCCTATCAAAGCGTTTGGAGCCGGCTTAGAGTTCCTAGACTGCCTTAATCAACAGAGCATCAGAGGCTCCTGTTGGATTGTTTTCAGAGCCCAGGTGGGAGCTGGGTGAAGAACGATGATGTATTAAGTGCTGTGCGGTCAGTATGGTCCCAAGCAATCAAGGAAAGCAGGTAAGTAAAGAGCTCTCTACTGAGACAGTCAGTTCCAGTTTCTGCAAGACCATTGTCAGTGCAATCATTTGCCCATTAGCACCTATTGACGCCAGCCAGAAAGCAGGGACCAGAAGGAACTGAGGAAACACAGGTCGGGTTTGTTTGATGGGCTAGGAAGTGCAGAGGACTCAAGACATAAAATACTGTTGCTGACCACCATTGCAGTGCTCATTGAGTCCCATCACCCTTCAGAAAGGAATCTGAGCTTTGGAGGGGGCATCTGTGCTAACAGTTATCCCCACTAATGACTTCCCGGGTACCTCGGAGCACCAGTCAAGTCTGCAACAATGTTATTTATCACATCATCGCACTCTGGCTCTCACCCGATGGACACTGGCTCTCAGAGGAAACAGTACCTCTGTCTTCCCCACACTCTGGTCCCTGGCACTCAAGCAGTGCCTGGCATCGGAGCAGCACTCAGAGGATTTTAAGAGTGCTCATAAGAATTAACGAGGAGAGTCTCAAGGCCCAGGAAGAATTGCCTTTAACCCACAAATTTTTCTGGTAAATCTGAATCAGAAAACTGCAAGAGGCGTGTGGATGAGGCTGCATTCTTTTCCAAAAGTGCCTCCTGGAGAAGAGCCAACATCCAAGAGCTGGTACACAGGGGAAATGCTGTAAAATGTTAGCGTCGCAGCTCATATCTTAGTAAACCCAACGCAAGCTGAAAATGTATGAAGCAGTGCCCAGTTCATGTGGGCTATCAGCTGGTTCCCTGGTGATCTCCAGGCTGACCGGAAGCCCTTATTCTATCCACTCTCACTTCCCAGCAATGTAAGAGAAGATGGCACTGCAGGTTGCACACCCAGGAAAAGGTTCCAACTTAAAATTAGAATTGTGATATTCAAAGTGTGTGTGTTGTGTTCTCATCATTGTAAAAATGCAGCCGAGGATAGCTTTGAACTTTGACCCTCCTACCTCCATCCTCTCAGTATTCCTATTGCCCAGTGGGGATTGAGTCCAAGGGTTTGTGCTGCTAGGAAAACACTCTACCACTGAGCTACGGCCGCCCCTTGCCCTGCGTTATGATGCTCTGATTGACCATGTTCATCTCCATCATGTATATGGTACCATCTGTGCCATAAAATGCCCACCTTAGTTCCCTTGCCTACACAATGGTCGTGATGCTGTTGGGAGGATTTCAAAGCCCAGAGGGCCTAGTAGCTAGCACCCTTTAAGTGCAAAACACAACTTTGAAGTAATGGGTGAGGAGGGCAGAATGTGGCATAAGGAAAACAAGTGTGTAGATCAAGCTGTTACCCAGGTAACTCTGCCATCTCTCTGCTTTCTGTGTCTCAAGTGTGGAGAGAAGGGTTAGGGGACAGACGTCTGGACCCTCACTAGAACACTCACCCTTGTGAACACGGTTCTGTGGAGCCCAGACTTCCTTACACTCTGTCAATGGTGACTGGTTCTCCTGAAAGTCAGCTGATGCACAAAGTAGACAATACAGGACCCTTCCATCTCCCTTCCCCAGCTAGAGTTAGGGCCCCGTTAGCATTCCCCCTAATGAGGTCATTGTGTTGTGGGCCCAGCTATCCTGATTGTCCCTCCTTCCCATTGTTCTTTGTGTCTCAGTCCACAAGAGGAGGCCCATCTGTCTGTGCCTTTGGATATTATTTTATTTCCACTATATGTTTAAAAAACTTGAGATTCTGAAAGATTGACTCTACAAGTTTCCTCAGGTAATGAACTTTGGAGATAAATTTGCAACCGGTTTGCTGATCAAAGCCACTGAAAGCAACTTAATGATGTGGACAGGAATTCCATCACAAAATTCCTGCAAATGATAAGCTTTGCTATGCAGTGAAGTGGAATAATTGGCTGCACCAGGGCTTAACTAGTTTTCATTCTTCCCCAAGGCATCGTATGATATTTACAATAGGTGTGCATGGTTACAATGTCTTTACCAGAAAAACCTGAACCTTGTCTTCACATACACAAAACAATGTTTTTGTGATATATCAACTCAGAAAAAGAAAATGCTTTTGGAAATAAACTACCATGTAAAAGATTGACCAGAAGAAGAAAAAAAGGAAGAATCCCATCACTAGGTAGGAAGCTGTGCCCTCAGGAAGCAGGAGGCCAAGCTGGGAGACAGGGGACCAGGAGGCTTTGAAGCTTCAAGTAAATGGTGGACTTCAGGGAAGATGAGGAAATGGGAGGAAGAGAGGAAGAGGAAGGAGAGGAGGAGGAGAGGAAGAGGAAGAGGAGGATAGAGAGGAGGAGGAGAGGAAGATGAGGAGGAGGAAGAGACTACAGAGTCTCCACCTGCTCAGAGCTTTTGTTCTGGGCTGCAGCCCCCCACCCCCATCCCCACCCCATGGAGGAGCCAGGCACAGCAGGAGGAGCACCTCCAAGCAATAGTTCTGGGAAGTAAGGGATCAAAGGATGCCAGCCAGTTCCAGGGACCACAGCCAGCCTTCTTTCCAATAGCAAGAGTTGGCGATGCTGGTATGATATTTTACAAGACTCACCTTGCAGACCCTTGCAGTGATCAGCTGATTGGAGGGTATGAGGTACAATGCTGAGTTTGTTTCCTTCCACAGGCTTCACTGCCTATGACCAGGAGATCTTTGGACAAAGCTGTGTACCTCAACAAACACACACTTCCTCCAGAGGGCAACTATTGGGGACTCATTTTTTAAGTTAAATAAAACTCAACAGCCCACAGGGAAAAGATTAAAATGATGTTTGCAGTAAGTTTTCATATAAAGAGGTGGAAAATCTCTATTCCTAAGGTCTTCCTTCCCTGGACCCAGTGTTAGTGGTCCCAATTTGTAAGTTCCACCCCTGTTCTCCATCCCCAGTTGACGTTGTAGCTTTGACCCTACCTCTGTGGCCCAGAGGCCATTCTGTTTCTGGATCAGAGGGCCTGAGCTGAGGCTCTGTGAGTTGGGACACTGGGTCCCACAGTTCATCTTCTTCTCTGGGTTGGCTATTCCACCCTGGGCTGCAGGTCGGAGCACCCCGTTAGAGGACAGTCCGTCTTCCAGAACACCTGGGGAGGCAAGGAGAGAATGGAAGCAGAGGCTCACAAATGGCAGCTATTGCAAGTAATCCCAAGATGGCAAAGACAGGGCAGCTAAAAGCAAAAGGTAGCCTGAAGTGCCACCTGGTAAAGCTATCTTTTCCTGTAAGAACACATGCGTTATTATGTTTAAAATGAGATTTTAAAATAGCTTTGTAGCTTGAAATTTTCACTTACTGCATTGATGGAGACTTTTCCACACTATTAAGCATCCAGCCATGTTACCCTTTTACACATCTGGATGTACGAGTGGGTCATCACTTGACCAATCCCCTCTAACTGGATATTTGTTTCCACTTTCTAATGCCAGATGTTACTGGAATAATATTCCTTTTGATTGATAATTTTATCCCAGTTGTTCTCTTGGGATAAATTCCTAGAAGTAAGGTTACTCGCTTAAATGTTACACACAGATTTTTTTTCCTAGTCTCCACCTATTGGACTGAGCAAGTGTGTCTTCCTTAACAAAGGCCAAGAAACACAGAACTTTAAATAAATGACCTCACTAAAGAGCAAAAGGACAAGACAGAAATTCAGGACACACAACAAGTACTTGATTTGTAGGCGAAAAAGGCCCAGGGGTCAAGGAGGGGATCTGCCAAGTGAGCTGAGAGAAGCCAGCCAGATGCCACAGGAGTTGTGGGGATGAGGGAACAGTCAGAGAGGGCATCCCTCCTCCTCCACCATCCTAGGCTAGATGGCCAGCCATCCTCCATCCAGGCCTTAGCTCAAAACAGGAAGCTGTACTTGGGGGCCTTGAATTTCACTTGTATGACTCAAATTCAAAGATAAAATGACTAAGAGTATCAAGATAGTGTCCACTGGGCTTTGAATCCAGCCAGGCCCCTTCTGAGCCCAGCAGGTCCTGGGCTCATGATTGCACCTACTTTGCTGAAAGTGACCAGCAAGTTTTTTGCAAAGGCTATACTTCTGGGTAATAGAGGGAAATGTAGCTTATTTTGTCCTTTTCTGTATTTACATGTTTTGGTATGTTTTAGAACTAAGAAATATAAGTTAAATTCACACAACAGAAGCACTGGGTCTGTGGCTGACCTCTTAATCAATCTGGAAAGATTACATCTGGTAATGGTCCCTGGCTGGCCTCATTTTTTTTTAACCTTGCTGTCAGAACTTCTCAGCTTATAGGCCAGGCTCCATAGGCTAGTTGGTAAGCGCTTAGCTGACTGTGTGAGTCATAAGTTAAGAATGTAACCAACATGGCTAAAGAGAGGAGCTGAGGAAGAGACAGCTGGTGCTGAGTCATAAATAATGTACACACTGTCTGTGTCAGACATCTTTAGAGCCTTTGTGAATGTTGTCCCTTTAATCCTCACAGTAGCCCTGTGAACTAGGAATCATTATTCATGCTCAATGAATGAAGTAGCTGTTTTGTGCTAGATGCTGGGTCCCATCTGTTTATCTGTTGCTTACCACTCTCTCCCTACCCCAGCCTAGGCACAGAAGACTTGCCCTTATTTTAAAGGAGTAGACATTGAAGTCTAATTCTAGATCTGTGCTTTTCTGATGCAAGCAAGTGCTTTCTCCTAGTAAAACTGCTAAGTAGGCAGCTCTCAACCTTAGCGTATAGGAGATCCATTAATGGTGTCTTAAAATGCAAATCCTAACATCCATTTGCCTGGATTTCTGATTCAGTAGAGACTCAGGAACATGGATTTCTGAAAGTCCCCTAGATTCTGAGGCAGAGGACTTTAGAGACTGCAAAGGCACATTCTATTATGACTATAGATGTAGCTACATACAGCTCTCCATCTAACAGATCAATGGTCTTGCTCATTCTGAGGATTATGGGCAAAAGGCTCATCTTTATTTGACTAGCAGTGAATTCTGGAGAAACATAATAAACTAAGATGAGGTTGCCAGCTCCTTAACATTTGCCTGCCTCTAGAGTAATTTGAACATCCTCCACAAAATTTCCATCCCGGAGACAAACCAAATTACGGACTTTGCCAAAAGATGGGAAACAGACGTGCCGCTGCTTGATAAACTGCGACCAGTGGCTTCTTGCCAAAGCTTCTGGATATTTTAGAAATAAAGCTGAGTAGGAGGGCAGAACACAGAAGTTTAAGATGGCGTCTGGCAGCCACATGCAGAACAAGTTTGCTCCTTAACCCCAGCACCTCGCTATGCCTGGTGAAGGTGATCGGAAAGTCTGTCCAAAGTCACGAAGAAATGGCTGCAAGTATTTTCCCTCAATGACAGAAAATCAAAATGTAGGACATTGGTAATGTGTTTGAGAAGAATCAGATCCAGAACACATGCCCAATGGTAATTTTGTCTGAATTAAGGTATAAATTAAATTATTAGTACTCAACCACTTACTGAGAGTTTGTCTTCTAGTTTTCAAAGTGAACCAGAATAGGATGGTGTCTGACTGCCATTTCTTTAGTCTGATGAATAACTGCAGATTGCCCATAATGTGTAATAAGATATGTGACCTTAGCACTGCTATCATTAAATATACTAACAATATATTGAGTAACCCTTGCATTCATGGACAGTTGATTTTGGACAAGGATACCAAAATACTCCAAAAGGGAAAAATAATTTCTCAACAAATGTGTTAGAGATCTACATGCAGATCTCACAACCTATACAAAAGTTAAATCACAAGGAACCAAAGATTCAAGTGTAAAAACTAAAACTGTTAGATATTTCTTTAAAATATAAATGAAAAATATTTATGATGTTAAGTTAGGCAACAGTTCCTTAGAAATGACCCAAAATGGCAAAATCCATAGTTGAACATCATCAAATGTAGAGACCATGAAGAAAAGATAATCCATAGGATAAGAGAGGACTTTTGAAAATTATATCCCTACTAAAAAGAACTCTTGCAACTCAATAATGAAAAAAAGATAAATGACTCAATTAAAGTATAAGAAAGGATCTAAATAGACACACACACACACAAAGAAGATATGCACATGGCCAAGAATATCAGAAACACAAAAAGTTACCAAGATGAGTGTGATTTTAAAAAGGAAAAATTGTTGAAAACAATTTGTAGAGACTTGGGAAGCCTCTGCAACACTGTTGTGCCTGGGAGTACTCATGCCCTTTCCCTCGGTCAGGCTCTCAGAAAGATAGACCAGCGTCTCCACAGCCCAGAAAGGCCACTTCCACCTACACACCTGAGACAAATGAAAGCAGCCACACAAGCATGCACACAAGTGTTCATAAAGGTCAGTCTCAACTGCCAATTTGCTGGGATTTAGAATCCCTGTGGGATCAGATCTCTGGACTGCCCTTCGGGGTATTATCTAGATTAGCTCAGATAAAGAAGGAAGCTGACCATAATGTAGGTTGAACCACTCCATGGACAAGGATCTTAAATGGATTAAAAAGGAGACCTTGAGCCAAACACATGCATTTATGACTCTGCCTCCTGAATGCAGCCATAGTGTGTCTAGTTGTTCTCTGTTCTTACTTCTGTGCCTCTTGCTTCTTTAGTCTGCATCCCAAAATTATTGAGGTTTGGTCTTTTGCTATGTATTGTAATGCTAAATACTGGCCCACAAGGCCTGGTTGCCCCCAGGGATGAGAGAATATGTACACACCTTGTTCCTTAATTTAAAAACCACTGCTTGAATAAAGATGCCTATAGCTGGGCAGAAGAGAGATAGGTGGAATTTTGGTTCATAGGCTTGGGGCTGGAGCAGAGACCACGATGATGATGAGAAGAGAGAGAGAGAGAGAGAGAGAGAGAGAGAGAGAGAGAGAGAGAGAGAGAGAGAGAGAAGGTGGAGAGAGGGGAAGACACCATGAGGTGGATGAGTCATGAAAGCATGGTCATGAGGTCTGACTGATTGGAGTTAAGAGTAGTCCTAATGACATGGCCAATTATACCTCAGGGTTATGGGGAAGGAGATTCTAATAGCTCAGAGGATAGATACCTGCCCAACTCTAGTGCATTAAAGGTTTAATATAAATATAAAGGTTGTGTATCTTTTATCTGGGAACTGAATGGTCAAAGGCGGGGTAGAAACCCCAGAATGAGGTGAAATAGTTTTTACAACATAAAATAAATCCCTCCTTTCTTCCGTCATTGCTCAGGTCAGGTAGGTATAACATCTCAGCAATGAGATAAGTAACTCACACAATGTTTGTGGCAGTGTTACGCCTAATAACTGAAAAGCAGAAATAGAACAAACACCCCACCAGCTGGAGGGTGGGTTAATATACATCAGTGGAAGTACTGATATATGCTGTATGCCAACGAAACTTGAAGCATTATGCTAACTAATTGAAAAGCCAACTTACAGAAAGTAGCTTGTGAATCCACCTTATGAAATATTCAGAAATGGGTAATTCTAGAGGTAGAAGGGTCTCTCAATGGTCACCAAAGGCATGACTATTGGCATGTTATGAAAAGTGACTCTTAAGAGGTATACTACTTTTCCTCAAGGCAATGAAAACAATCTAAAATTGGTGGTGCAGATGGCAATACAATTATGAGAGCTGATATCATTTAATTGCTTTTAATAGCTCAACAGCATGACGTGCGCCTTATAGCTAAAGAAAGTGAGTATCAAACGGAAAACGGTGAGCAACCCATTTCAGAATGTTTTATTGACTGAAGCAAAAAGAGGCACACTGGGTCTTGAACAGCTACTGTTGGGGAAGAGACTGACTTCTGCACTTGTACAATCTGTAAGGACACAGGTCCTGACCAGAGTGCCCGGAACCTCTGTTTCCTGAGATGACCACCAGTCTGTCACATCTACCTTTAGCCACTGAGGTTACTGAGGTAACAGCTTCCCAAAGCCCTCAGCCACAGGCAAGAGGAACATTGCAGAGGTAAGGCTGGAGCCCAAGTAGCAATCACAAGCATCTGAATGCTAAACTCTCAACATTTGGGTCTCGACCCCTTTGGGGTTGAGTGACCCCATCATACGGTTCCATCAGAAAACACAGATATTTACCATCCACAACAGTAGTAAACTTACAGTTATAAAGTTACAACAAAAATAATTTTGTGGTTGTGGGTCACCACAACATGAAGAGCTGTATTAAAGGGTCTCAGCATTAGGAAGGCTGAGAACCACTGCCCCACAGGGATGCCGGCAGGCAACACACAGGCTAGGGAGCTGAGTGGCAGCCCTAAGGGAACTCTTAGGAACTGTGCTCTTCCTGTGCCCTCCCTGGACCTGGGTCTTCTCTCCACCTACTTCCTTCCCTCTCTGACCCTTAAGTGGTAGTTGTTCCCTTTGGGAAGCTTCATCTCTGTAGAGCTGAGGCTGTGCTCACCAGGTCTCCGTGGTAACTATTTTGGGCTAATAAAAATTCAGTTCCCTCCACTTGGTTGCTGCTTCTAAGGCAGGCGGTATTACTGTGACCACTCTAGCACCCTGTACCCCTCCTAGGTTGCCCCAAACACTTCTTGACCCCCCCTTTCCTTTCCCTTGAATATTTCTCTTAAAAACTTAAAAGGCATACCTTGTGTGCTATTTCATTAGAAATACCACGACAGTAGTAGCCTCCAGTTCAAGAATCTTAAGACTCACTTCAGCCCCTAACATCTTGCAGTTCCTTTTCTAAAATAATGTTTATTTACCTTACTTTAAAAAAAAAATAGATGTTTCAGGGCTGGAGAGATGGCTCAGGAGTTAAGAGCACTGACTGCTCTTCTAGAGGTCCTGAGTTCAAGTCCCAGCAACCACATGGTGGCTCTGCACCATGTATAATGGGATTCGATGCCCTCTTCTGGTGTGTCTGAGGACAGCGATTGTGTACTCACATACAAGAAAGAAAGAAAAAGAAAGAAAGAAAGAGAGAGAGAAAGAGAGAAAGAGAGAAAGAGGAAGGAAAGAAGAAAGAAAGAAAGAAAGAAAGAAAGAAAGAAAGAAAGAAAGAAGGAAGGAAAGAGAAAGAAAAGAGAGGGAGGGAGGGAGGAAGGAAGGAAGGAAGGAAGGAAGGAAGGAAGAAAGAAAGAAAGAAAGAAAGAAAGAAAGAAAGAAAGAAAGAGGAAGGAAGGAGACAAAGAAAGAAGAAAGAAAGAAAGAAAGAAAGAAAGAAAGAAAGAAAGAAAATGTTTCTAGTTACAGGAGATGGCCAGTTTAGCCTCCATATCCCCCATTACTAGGAGTCTTATCTAGGGTCACCCTCCTAGATTCCCCGATGTTTTCTTTGCACTAGGTTTCTAAATCACTTCCACAATGCCCCTCAATTGCAGCTGTCTCTCTCAGTATTCTTTCTCTCTAGTCAAGACTTCCAGTGGAGAGATTGGGACATCAACTCAGGCACAAAACATTCGACCTATTATTTGTCCTTTCTGAAACATGTGCTGAGGTAAAAGTAGAGTAGAAATTGTGGGAGTGGCTAACCAATAACTGATCCAGTTTGAGAGCCTTGCCACAAGAGGGAGCCCACCCCATTGCCTGGAGGTCCGGGAACCAGGGACTGGAGAGCCCAGAGACCTACAATAGAACCAAACATGGGGGGGGGGGGACAATGAAACAACTCCCATATTCTGCAATTCTTGTAGACAGGAGCCTGGCATAATCGTCATCAGAGAGCCTTGAGCCTTCATCCAGCACCTAATAGGAGCAGATGCAGAGTCCCAGAGCTAATGCTATGGAATCCTGCATAAGAGGAAAGATTCCGTAGGAGCCAGAGTGGTCAAGAACACCACAAGAAAACGCACAGGACTCCTGGGTGCTCACAGAGACGGAACCGACATCAGCGAGTCTGACCTAGGCCTTCTACATATGTTATGGCTGGGTAACTTGGCTTTCCCCATGTGACTCCTAACAGTGGGAGCGGTGATTGTCTCTGACTCTTTTGCCTCCTTTTAGGACCCTTTTCCTCCTACTGTGTTGCCTCATCCAGTCTTAATATGACGGAGGTACCTGTTCTTATTGCAACTTGATATGCCATACTTGTTTGATATACCTGGGATGCCTGCCCCTTACCGGAAGAAAAATGGAGGAGGGGTGGGCAGACAGGAGAGAGGAGGTGGGGAGAGACTATAGTTGGGATGCAATATATGAAAGAAGAATAAATTTAAAAAATTTTTACAAATACGTGTTTCATGTAGGAAACTGGACTACAATGATAAGAAAGTGAAAATTACCTACAACCTACCAGGAGAACTATCAGAAGATATTCTGCTCCCTCCTATCTATGTTCAGTGTATGAGTGTGCACACACTCTGCTCCTTGCCATCAACATTTCTGTTCATCCCCCCCCATCCTTACTTCTCCCTCAGATTACATAACTCGTTTTTTCTATTATTCGACCTTCCACCATCCAATGGTTTTCAGAGCATTTACTTGGCACCTTCTGTGTGCCAGGTACTACGTAGGTGCCATTTACATCTGGGGCTATACTTTACTAGTAAATGGCAGACAAGGACTAGAGTAGTCGGGTAAATTAAGTTAGGTGATCTAGCTGGGAGGTAGCATAAACTAGGCCTAAACTATAATAAAATGAATACATCTGTGTGATTATTTGGTGGCTGGAGTGTCCAAGAAAGCCCAGCACACAAGATGATCTGTAAGAAGGTCTGAGGCTCTTACAAGGCAATGCATCCTGCACGCTTTTATCTTTTCCTCCTCTGGGAAACTTACTTTGGATCCCATTTTCTTAGGTTCCAGGCCTCCACCACCACCACAGCCAGGGGGATTATTTAGCTGTACAACCCCAAGCATCTACCAAGCAACACTCTTACCACAAATACTCTCTTAGTATGACTCTTAGGGTGACTCACAGTGCTAGGCTGAAAAGTCCCAGTGGACCTCAGAATCACACTTTCCGTCTTTGGACTGGTTTACTCAAGGAGAGTTGGTCTTTCCTTGACTGAGGTTCCAAGGACCTGATTCTGCTGGATGCGGGAGTTTAACTTACCTTTATCTCTTTACATGTCCAGACATGGTGTCCTACTCATGGCCTGTCCTCTTACCACCAAGGTAATAGATCTAATCAGTAAAGGACTTTAAAATGCGCTGCAGGTAATTTCCTTGGGCTGATCTGAAGGTATCTGGAACCACCAAAGCCTTGAGACTTGCTCTTTAGTCTTTCTTCAGACATAGTTTTATACTCAGCTTTGTAGAATGTTGGGATTGACCATAAATTATATGCTGAAAGCTAATTTCCAATATAATAGTGATAAAGGTGTGGCCTTTACAAAGAGATTATCCTGTGGACCCTTCCCTCATGGATAAAACCAGTGCCTTTTTACAAAACTTTGAAGAAGCCACCTGCCCCCGTTGGTCACGTGAGGAAGAATCAAAGGGCACACACTCTATGAAACCGGGAATAAGTCTTCATCAGATAATGAACCTGCTGGTGCCTCCATCTGGGCCTTTCCACCCTCTAGACCTGGAAGTAGAAACTTTCTATTTATAAACTACCTGCTGTAGGGCTACTTTGTTTTAGCAGCCAAGATAGACAAAGGCACTCTGTTTTCTTTTATCTCTTGGTTCAACTGCTTTAGGAGTGGCAGGACCTTTAAGAAAGTGATAGCTGACTTCCTGGTTGTGTTTTTATTCCTTGACATTTTTCTGGACTTAGAACAACAAGATTCTAAAGTTGTTAATGAATTGCTCTGAGACAGATATTAGAAATTACATGGTTTTTTTCTTTATTGAATCTAAAATATATATATTTAGATCCATGATAATTAAGAAGCTTTGATCAGTTGAATTGTTTTAAGGTTTGAAAATTTAAAATCATCCAGAGGACCGAAACCTCGGCGTGTGTGTTAGACATCCGCCATGTGTTTCCCACCATGCTTCACTGGGCTGCGTGGAACAGCTGCCTCAACCCCTTACGTTCTATAATTTAATTGAGAATTTATGAATCGCTAACAGTTACTGGAAAACAAAGTTTAAAAAAAACTAGCATATCATTTCTTACCAATCAGATTGGCAAAGGTTAGGAAACCTGTCAACCCTGTTGCTAAAGGGTGTGCGTTACCAAGCTCGCTAGCGTCCTCATGGTGGGAGGAGCCAGATTGCCTTTGTGGCGCCCATAGCACAGTCTAGTCAAGCTTAAGGAGCACGCCAATATGAATGAGCAATTTCCACGCTCGCTTCTACTTCAGAAACCTCTCACAGCACTCAGAGTCTGCTGGGGACTTTCTCTATGCTACTACAGTAAATGCAGCCAACATAGCCCTCATCCGAAAATTACTAGACGAACTGTTTTGCCTGTTCTGTGGGATTCTATACAACATCTTTCTTTTGTTTTGTACTTTGAGACAGGGTTTCTCTGTGTAGCCCTGGCTGTTCTGGAACTCACTCTGTAGACCAGGCTGGCCTCAAACTTACAGAGTTCTGCCTGCCTCTGCCTCCTGAGTGCTGGGATTAAAGGTGTGTGCCACCCCACCCACTGTCTATACAACAATGTAAAAGCATGAAGTAGATTGACAGGATTAGAAATCAGACGTCGAGGAATGGAAAAGCAAGCAAAGCCTAAGTATACATGACTGACAGCTTTTATGTTGGAAAAGTCAGCTATACACTATGACATCATTGGTTTGATCTTCTAGTCTACCGAAAGTGACCCAGAAGGATATCCAACAAGATGATTTCTCTTTCTTTCTTTTTGGATAGCAAATGGGACCAGAATCATGCAATTGTTAAGGAGTCATTATAACATTTCTACATTTTAGGAAGACCAACAGTGTCAACTCACCTGGATCCCTGGGAGCCCCAGAGACTACGTCACCAACCTAAGCACACACAGGCTGGTCTGAGGTCCTGGGCACATATGTAGGGTGGGAGGGGGGAGAGGGGCTGTCTTTTCTGACCTCAGTGGGAGAAAACGTATCTAATCCTGCAGAGACTTGCTGCTCCAAGGAGGGAAGATGTGGGGGACAGGGGGGAAGAGACATGTTCTCAGAGGCAAAGAGGAAGGGGCATGGGGGGAAGATCTCTGCAAGGCGGGACTGGAAGGGTGGCAATATTTGGGATGTAAATAAAGTAATAAAACACTTCTACATCTTTTTTTTTTTTTTGGTTTTTCAAGACAAGGCTTCTCTGTATAGCCCTGGCTGTCCTGGAACTTACTCTGTAGACCAGGCTGGCCTCGAACTCAGAAATCTGCCTGCCTCTGCCCCCCAAGTGCTGGGATTAAGGGGTGTGCCACCACTGCCTGGCCTACATCTTTTCAGTTATGAAATAAAAATGATTTTTAAAACTCTTTTCCCAGGCTTAGGCAATAATAGCATGTACTATGTCGTCAATGTACTAGGTCGTCGAGATAGATTGGTTTGTTACTTTAAAGATAACAACCTTGGAGTGGGAGAGGTGGCTTGATGACTAATGGCACTCACTGTTCTTGCTGAGGACAGGCTTCTGTTCCCAGCACCCACATGGCAACTCGCCAATACCTATAAGTCCAGTTCCAGGGGATCTGATGCCCTCTTCTGGCAAACATGTGGTGCACATATTAATGCTCAGACATACATGTATACATATAAAAACAAACGCAGCCACAGCTCAAATGTCTTAGTCTTCTAGGGCAGAATAGATCTTTTGAATCCAAGTAGCTTGCTTTCAGAATCGTGTAAGTCACACTGCAGAGTACCCGGTGAGAATGGTTTAACAAACTGCCGGACTTTGTTTTCTCCTGCTTGGGTCTATGAACTCAGCCTCCTGGCTTATGATGGCAGGTTAAACATAATCCCAGGAAACCTCTGTCAGGCTCACTGTCATACCCCACAGCTCTAGGCCAAGAGTGCAGCCAGGTGACCCAGTAAATCTCCACTCTGGGGTAGGAAATGATTCCAAGGCAGCTCAGCAAGCTGGGTGCTGTGGACACATGACAACCCTCCCCAGGGTACAGGGAGAGGCTGCCAAGACAAGAAAAGAAGAGATGATGGCTCTGGGTCCACTCTCTACTGGGCAGTCAGAACAATCACTGAGAGCTGCCAGTCACCCTAACCCAGCCCTTCTGCAGCTTCTCAATACCTCTGGGTATAGACCCCATACCCTGCATCCCTACAGAGTGCGTTATGGGTTCTTGTACTTTTGCTGGCCTGGTGGGTTTAGTCCCTGCTTGCCTGTCCCTTCTGCGCTAAGTTTATGGGACATCTGAAGCCACCCACGGCCCTTACAATGCTGACTCTTTTACTCAGACGCCCTCCCCACAGTCTTCATTTCTGCTTAAATCTGGCTTCTTCAAGGTTCTCCTGGCAGGACTGGCTCCCCCTTCCTTCCACAGCATTGCCCTTCCTCTTTGGATTGTTGTAACTGTTGGAATGATTCATCTCATGCCTGCCTGGTATCCAGAACAAAAAGGAAGACAGCGCTGTCTTGTGTACATATATGCTTGCCACGTATGAGGCGTAGATACTCAGGAAATGTTTGAAGGAGGCCTGGCCTGAGTGGGAACCTTACTGTGGAAAGCAGATGCTATTAGGTCACAGGGATTTTTTTTTCTTCTTGACTTACCAAACAGCCACAGTCGCAGAGGACAGGGGTACAAACATGAACCATGTGGGCTGCTCTGAATCCTCTGCTGGTCTCAGGAAGTTACTGGGAAAGCTCTCGTAGATGGTGGACCTGGACAAGGTCGACCCTTGCATCACCATCCGGCCACTTTCCCCTGTTGCTGTGGCTCCCCGGGGCTCCCCTGAAGGCTGGCATTTGAGTGTAGACTAGGTACAGTAATGCCAGTCTTTTCCAGATCCCTCCTGAAGCCCCAGCCTGTGCTGTGTGGTCACTGATGGGCTGGGCCATAGGACATGATCTCAAGACTGTCAGAGCTCTGTAGTGACAGCAGGTCTCCAAAGCCCTCACTGCAGTTTAGTGAAGACACCCGGAGTCTTACTTGTAGGACATAGCTCACAGAAATCTCTACAAAATCCAGAATTGTTAACTGTGTAGGCCTTTTTTCATCAAAGGAAGAAAACAACTGATCCCTTTTTACCAAGAAGGCTGGAGTGGGTTCTGTCTGACAACCTAAAGATTTTTTCACTATTCTATGGAACCAGTCTTCCTGAATCCCCCCAAATCCTGAACATTATTTAGGCCGTAATCCTGAACCTGGTCTCTCAGTGACTAGAACATATTCTTATGAAAGAGTCCCAAGTACTTTGCATAATTGATACCTGGAAACCTTTTTCCAAAGTTTTACTGTCCTTAAATGTGTAAGAAAAAATAAACTCCTTGGTCAGACCCTGGAAGTTTTGGACCCAGCCCCTGCTGAAGCGGTGTTGACCCGAGTTTCATCCTTCACCTCAGTCTCTTCCCGGCTGTTTCCCTGCTGCCCACAAGGCTTGCAGGGAAACACCTACTGACAGTAAGGCTAGGGAACAGCAGGTGAGAGTCACCGGGACCTTCCCGTCCACTCACCACAGCCTGTGTCTGTGATGGACTAGGGTGCTGGGCACAGATACCCTCAGGTGAGCTGCGGAGAGCCTGACCTTCAAGTGTCTGGTCCTGCTGAGAGGCCAGAAGGGCTAACATGAAGCAACAAAGGAGAAGCTAGACAGAGGCGGATTCATATCAGCACAGTCTCACTCCTGAGACTGACATTTTGATCCCTAGTGCCAATGTTACTGTGAAAGAGACCATTCCCTGGTCTTGGCTTGTGTTGTTATAACAAAAGGCACGAGACTGGGAAGTTTATAAAGATCAGAAATTCTCCCAGTTCTGGAGACCAAACCTCCCAAACACTCTCTCCTTTTCTCTAATGACTGGAATGGCTTACACAGGTGCTATGGATTGTCCAAAAGTCAGGCTGAAACTTCATCCCCACTGTGGTGGTAAGATGTGGGAACTTTGATCAAGTGATGGTCATGCGGGTTCCACAAGGCCATTCCCCTCTCCCACCGTGTGAGAATATGATGTTCAGCCTCACGTTGCCTTTCTGTTCCTTCTGCCCTGTGAGATCATCTAGAGGGTCTCATCCCTCCAGAACAGGCCTCCAGTACAGAGCCAATACCTTGATCCTAGATTTGGCCTCCAGAACTGTGAATCCGCCTCTCAGTGTCTCTGTGTGCCTCTCAGAGCTAGCTTTGGAATTCAAGGGAGAGTTGAGCATGTGCTCATTCTTCTGTGCCCGAGATCAAACAAAAGATATTTACATGTACAGGCAACCCAGTCCTTTAAAGGAACAGGATTTTTGTTTGCTAGAATGAACACATACTTGCTTCTGGGTTGAAAAACCTGGGTAACTCATGGAAAGGAAATCAAAGAAACGACATATAAAAAGACATATTCAGTTGGTTTTAGGCTGAGAAGGAAGAGCAGAAGAGTGTGGGAAAGACTGGGAGACTAAAGGATGCTCAGGGCAAGTCTCTGCCTGATTAGTGAAAGAATGAGAGTCAGAGGATTTTAATGAGATTTTGTTGTGCAAAAACAGAAAATTCTGTGGTCTTGGAAGAAGGCACAGTTAGTAAAGTGCTTGTCATATAAACTGAGGGTTCAATTCTTAGTACCCATGGGGTAGGGGTAGGGAGGGGACTAGGTGTAGTAGGTGTAACCCAGCACTAGAAAGGATGGCCCCTGAGGCTTTCCACCAGCCAGTCTAGCAAAATCATTAAACTCAAATATATAAGAGATTCTGTCTCAAAAACTAGGGTGGAGAATGATTGAAAAAGACAATCAGGGCAGACCTCTGGCCTCCATAGTCCTTCACACACATACATGTAAAAATATACACACACCTTGGTGACATTTTTCTTGGGGGTCAGAGCAGGATTTGAGTCCCTTTGCCTATATCTCTGAATCTCTGCTTTGTTCTTCTAGGTACCCAAAGAATCTGTGACTTTGCGACTTAGGTTCCTGTTTACTTGGTGAGTGAATGCTATAGACTGTAGACTCGCTGGGTGCTGGCGGTGAGTGAATGCTGTAGGCTGTAGACTCTCTGGGTGCTGGGAGGCATGTGCTGCAGTGGAGAAGGCCTCACTGCCTTAGAGCAAATCCCAGCTCTGCGCCCTTGCAGGCAGCGGGCACTTTCAGAGACACGGAGAAGTCCACACTCTGGTCTGTCCATTGTCAAACTCTGCTGTGGCAATGACTATCCGGAAATGGATCTGACTGCTGCATAAACCAGACCCTACCCAATGACAGTCAGCCAGTGAAGACTCAAAGCCCAGATCTGTGTGGCTCCAAGACATCTTGTTCCATCTACTGTCTTAGTCATTGCCCGACTACTTAACATCACTAAGCCTCCACTTCCTCACATATAAAAGGAGAATCATGATATCTACATCAAAGATTGGTGATCAAAGAGAGCAGATGAGCTGGCGCACAGTCAGGATTAACTCCATATCTTCCCACCTCCAGGCACAAATGTTTGATTTCAAATGTTTTTCTTACGAATGTTTGATTTCAAATCTTTTCTTGAGAGCTGAGGGAACACACAGCGTAGATGGGGAAACCGGGTTGTGGACAAGAGGATGTCACCAACAATCAGCTTTGTCAAGTAAACAACTCTACCTCTCATCTGCTGGGGAGGAGGGGAAGGGGGAAGGGGTAGCCACCTCCAAAGGGACTTAATAAGGAAGCCAGAATTTATGAAGCCCCAAGACACCAATGCAACCAGGAGGTTAGAGGTTAAATAAAAGAAGTGAGAGATGCAGTTGGCAGACAGATTGCTGTTCTGCCAGGGCCCAAGTGCTCCTGGGGAGCACAAGGCGGCAATGAGACTCATGTGGCAGGGATGGAAATAGAGCCCCCAGCTTCTGTAGGACAGATAATTTAAGGCTTGGCTAGTTCCTGGATCTTTGTCATGCTGAAGGAAAAATGAACAGTGCCAGAGAAAAATCTACATGGGAGGGAGATCATCTGGTTCTGAGCCTCTCTGGAGTGCAGGCTCTGATCTAAGGATCAGGGAAGAGATTCCAAAGCAAATCATGGTACGTGAGTTTGAGAGACCTCGGGGCTACATGGTGAACTGCAAAGAGAGGCATTTCAGAGAAACTGGGAATACACAAGTCCAGCCAAGGAAACACAGAAGCTTTCAAACTCTCGGTGTCCATTGTCCCTTGTTAAGAAGTATGGATATTGTTGTGTGGGCAATGGCACCCCAAAACAGCAAAGAGGACCCAGATTACGGCCTGGAGGCTGGGATCCTAGATGGCTGCCTTCCTCCTGTGGTTTTCCTAACCATCGGAGGTGTTTTAAGATGTTACCTTCCCACCCTGGGCTTGGTATATTGGAATTCCTTCTTGAAAGGCTCCAAATCAAAGTACCATCTTAGAAAGGAGCTTTTTGAGACTCTCCTGAACTCAGGAGTCAAGTGGATTCCTATGAGATTGAGGCCAGTCTGGTCTACATAGAAAGTTCCACACCAATCAGTACTATGTAGGGAGACCTTGTCTAAAACAAGCAAACAAAAACAAATATAAACAAACAAACAAAACCCCTCATCTGAGTGCAATGTTTAAGAAGAAAGGAGAGGAAAATGGAAATGCTTGGTTTTCCAATGCAAGGGACATTGCTATGCACGAAGTCACTAGCTACTCAAATGAGCTGCGTCCACCTTAAAGCACAAACTCCATTTTGGCATAGAAGCAAAGCTTCTGTGTCATAATGGAGCAAAAATGTCAGTTTCAGTTGTTAATGTGACACAACCTAGGCATTTGGAAGAGAGAACCTCTGTTGCAGGATTTTCCCTGTCTAATTACATTAGTGCAGAGGAGGCCTGTGATTGGACAGGGAAAAGGGAGGCGGAGCTAAGAGTTGCAGGACAGAAAGGATCTCAGGGGGAAAAGGAGGAAGGAGAATGGAGGCGGACCTGAACCAGCGTGGCTTGAACCAGTCACAGTTATAAGGTTAGAAAAATTGGGATAAAGATTTTATCATCAATTGGCTCTGAAATTATTGTATTGACATCTTGTAAACTGTGATTTTATTGATTCATAAAGCTGATTGGTTGAGATAGCTGAAGGTGGGATGAGTGGGTTTTTACATGGTAGCAAGAGGAACTTCGCCGGGAGGGGAAACTGGACAAAGAATAGGCAGGCTGAGAGACCGCTGAGTTGAGAACACCCCGGTGGGAGTCCTGTAACCTGGCGGGGCTGGAGAATTGGGTTGAGAAAAGCAGGAGCTCAGAGAGATGGCGGGATCATTTTTTAAATATTTCCCACAATAAACCTCAGTTGAGAAACTGACTCTATTAGATTGGCTTGTGCACATGTCTGTGGGCCATTTTCTCTACTGCTGACTGATGTGGGAGAGCTCAGCCCACTGTGGGCAGTGACAGACCTAGACAGATGGGCCTGGGCTGTATAAGGAAAATTACGGAATGTTTGCCTGGAAGCGAGCCAGGAAACAGCATTCCTCCATGATTTCTGCTTCAGTTCCTACCTGTAAGTGCCTGTCCTGGTTTCTGTCAATGATAGGCTGTAATCTGTGAGCTGAAACAAACCCTTTCCTCTCCAAGTTGTTTTAGGTCATGATGCTTATCCCAGCAACAGAAAGCAAACTAGAACACTGGGATGCAAAGGCTGAGGATGTCAGCCTGCCCCAGGGCTTCCTATAGAGCAGTATCAACAGCAAAAGGATTGCCCTTGGTTCTTAAAGTTCTCCATTTACAATAACTGGGCCAGACTGACCTCCTAGAGATCAGCAAAGGAGGCAGTCCTATGGTGGCCCCAGGAGCCAAGGTCATGCTGTACCTTATATGCAATCCTGGGCCTGGTTCATTCAGGTCTTATACTCCATAGTCTGGGGTTTCTGTTCCCCAAATGAGCAAAAATCCATTGCTGAGAAAAAGATATGCACCCTAAGAGTTTTATTTTCAATCTTTTTGTTTGTTTGTTTGTTTGTTTGTTTTTTGAGACAGGGTTTCTCTGTGTAGCCCTGGCTGTCCTGGAACTCACTCTGTAGACCAGACTGGCCTTGAACTCAGGAATCTGCCTGCATCTGCCTCCGGAGTGCTGGGATTAAAAGCGTGCACCACCACTGCCCGGCAAGAGTTTTATTTTCATTTTCTATTTACTTTAAATTATTTATTTTGTGGCACATGCACCACAGCTTGTTGCGTGGCGGGCAAAGAACAAGTTGGGAGAATCAGTTCTCTTCTTGTACTATATGGGTCCCAGGGTTCGAACTCAGGTCATCAAGCTGGGAGAAAGGCAGCCTTACCTGATAACCATCTTGTTGACTGCACCCTAATAACCTCCTTCTTCTCTCAGACCCCACATCTGTCTTCACTGTGGGCTTAAATGTGACCCTCCGTTCTCTGCACCTGTCCCTTCAGCTCAGCTAGTAATTGCAGAAGTCATATTCACCCTGGACTTTCTCCAGGCTTTGCTGAATCATGGAGACATAAAGCACCATCACCATCACCCCTAAATACATCCCGTGGGAGAGTTGAAAAGAGAAATCAGAAAAGACATTTTAAGTCAACTCATGATTATGCTTAAGTCTCAGAGTAAAGAGGACAACATTCAACACTGAAGTCAGAGAACGCTCTCTGCCCATGGCTTCCTTCTAATACGGCGTCATGCTTTATATTGTTCTTGGTAAATGCTAAGTTAACAATCAAGAAAATAAAATTAAGGTCATATTGAAATTAGAGAAGACATCAAAGACACAAAGGATGCTGGATTTAAAAGGAGACTGGAGGAAGGAAATTTTGCTGGTTGGAATAGCAGAGGCAGTGAGGACTTTGGCTCAAACAGCATAAGGAGTGGGGCAGAGCAAACTGTATTTAAGAGAGATTTGTGCAAAGAGACGGGGAGAATCGAGCTGCACCATTGACAGCCCACAGAACCAGCTCCAGCCTGCCTTTCCTCTGGGGTTCTTTAGCCTCAGTATATCCAGTCTGAACTAGTCACATCCATGACTTTTTGATGGTTTTCTTTGACTGCCATTCCCGGGGAGCACACCACCAGTTTGCCGGGCCTCTGATCTCAAGGCATGCAAGCTTCCTCTCTCCTTCATTCTCTGTAATCAAATGTGCTGCTCTTCCACGTGGACTTCCTCAGATGGAGTCTGGTTTTCTGCTTAGTTCCCACCTGAAGGGTCCACTTCACCCCAGCTTGTCTCTAAATGATTGCAGCAGTCACTGGCATGATTCAGTTTCCCTCCATTGCTCACGCATCCTACCCTTGAAGGAAGAATGAATCTTCCCAAAGCAGTTTTCTTCTTCATGCTGGGTTGCCCTGTTGCATAAGACCAGAGCCCTCTGCTTAAAAAGATAGTGTTTGGAGGACATATTGAAAAAAATCTGTTTGGAATAGGGGAGGAATTATTTCAACCTCCATTTTTCAGTGTTTCAGAGACAATGGTGGGATATTATTTTAGAGAATCATTATTGAAAATATGAGATTTCTAATCAATTTTGAGAAAGACATCAATAAATTAATATTAATACCATCTTAGTATCACACATAGCAAATCTCAGAGTGTTTATGATCTTCAGATACTGACAGTTTGAGAAAGGGTTTTTTTCTCCTGATTGTGAGTCTACAAGAAACAAGTGAATTGTGTGCAGTCAGAGAATCTTTTAGAGATCCCTACAATGAGCTGGGTGTGATAGTGCATACCTGGAATACTAGTACTTAGAAGTGGAGGCTGGAGGACCAGGCGTTCGAGTTCATTCTCTGCTACATAGCAAGTTCAAGGTTAGCCTGGACTATGTAAGAATAAAAACAAACAAACAAACAAAACTGTATAGAAGCTCTCCTTTCTCTAACATACCCTGTACCCCAACACGCAGTCTTTCTCAGTCCATAAGGACGCTCATCATTAGCTTCCCTCCCTGACACCCCAAAGTCTATGAAACCTACAGTTCTGAAGCATGAGCGGTGGGCCTGTCCGTTAACACCCCAACACCGTTCCTCAGTAACTCCACCTGCTTTCAGACCACGTGGGCTGAATTAGAGCATGTGACCAAAAGCAAAACCCATCTCCTCTCTGCATTCTCATGGCTGATGTAATTTGTTCTGGACCAACACTGGTCCTTAGTCGGTAAGCCCAGGACTTCAGTAGGAGCTACCAGAAAAGAGGCTATGTGTTCCCGTTGGTCGTGAATCTGGAAAATACAAGTCAGGGCACAGTGAGAGGGGAAAACTTCTGTAGGGTATAGTTGATGCTGCAGAAGGAGCTTGATAAATGGAGAGGGTAACATGGTTTTGTGTTGTCATATAAGCCTTGTATCCAGCCTGTTTCTAAGCTGACCTTACCACCACCACCCCCAAGCCATCGTGTCCCTTGAGCTAAGAAAGTCCCCTTTTTTTAATTAAATTAATTTTTTTTTTACTTATTCACTTTACATCACTCTCACTGCCCCCCTCCTGGTCACCCCTTCCCACAATCCTTCTCCCATCCCCACCCCTCATCCCTCATCCCCCATCCCCTTCTGTGAGCGAATGAAGCCCTTTGGGTGTCTCCCCTCACCCTGGCAGGAAGTCACCAATGATGTAGAGTTTTATTCTGTTTTCTAGGTTCTGATGTTTGCTTATTTATGCCACCAGGAGTCCTAACTGTCGCGCATCATACATCACAAGTGTGGCCCTGCAAATTCCTACACAAGTCGCCACCACTTGGACATCACCTCAGAAGAGTCTCTGTCTCGCTTGTACAAAAGCTGGAATCTGCCCTGCAGTCTCACATGCGGGGACAGACTTGTGGATGCCTGCAGCATGTTTGCATCACAGACTAAGCAGCTGCCCTAAATAACTCACCCAAAAAAGAAAAAGGAGCCCGTGCGAGCGAGCAAGCCTCCCCGGGAAGCCCCGGATAGGGGTCTGAGGACAATTTAAAGGGAAGTTAGTGGTTGTCCTCCCGTCTGCCTCCTGTGCTCAGCCTGACCCCATGGAGTGGAGGGGAATGTCAATAAAACCGAGGGGCCTGGCTTAGACTGCCACATAAAACCGAAGGAAGAGAGGCTTCCTGTCCCGCCTGAGCACCCCATGTACATCTGAAGGTCTTCACTGCTGGTATTTGGGGAAGGGCGGTGTGTGTGTGTGGAGGGGATTATTTAGCATCATCAGGCCGCTGCCTACCATTTGCAATAGCATAATCGCCCACACGTTCCCCGGTTCTGACAACCTAAAATGTCTCCTGACAGCAGCAAATGCCCTCTGCAGGCAAAACCAAGTAGCTCAGAGCTGCTGGGTCTAGGCAGTTGTAGCTATGGCATTAAGTGGGAGGGGACTTCTTTTCCACTGAAAGTGTCAATCAAACCTGGAGTAAAAGTAAATGTATTCAAAAGAGACATCAGTGTCTGGATTGTGAGGGAAGAGTGGGGTGAAGCCATGAATGAAGGAGAAAGGGTTCTGTTTAAATGTAAAACCAGGACCCCTGAGTAACAGACTAGCACCCCGCCAGACGCGCAGTTCATGAAACACCCAGAAGTCTTCACAAAAGGACAGGAGTCCTGAGAAGGCAGCAGAGGTGGCGGGGGGGGGGGGGGAGGCAGTAAGATACTTGCTTTTCCTTTCTTTTTCACGTGTTTGTGTGTGCAGTGTACACATCTGCATGTGTATGCCTGTGTGTGTGTGTGTGTGTGTGTGTGTGCGCGCGCGTGCGTACACACAGGTTCCTAAAGCCAGAGGTTGATGTTAGGAACCTTCCTCAGTTGCTTTCACTGTAGCAGATTTTCTCAGTCAAACCCAGAGCTAGCTAAGATAGCTAGTCTCACCAGCCAGGTTGCTCTTGGGATCTGCCTTCTCTGCCTCTCAAGGCTAGAATTACAGGCAGACCTCCACACCCCGCCAGTATTCCCTCTGCCTCTGGTAATACTGGACTGAACTCCGACCTTCATGCCTGGGCAGCAAATACTGAGGCAGCTCCCCAGCCCAAAACGAGCTCACAGTGTTTCAAATAACCTCTGCACCCGGAGACCAGTGACACCCAAGGATTTAGAATTAAACCTGGAAAATTCCATAAACTCGAAACGGAAGCCAACAGCCTGGCTCGGGATTGCCTGCTGCCGTTCTAGCGATCTCAAGCACGTTTACTTACAGTCTCAGAGAGTAAATTCCAGAAATGACTGTTTCAACCCAATGTGTCTCTGCAGGGACTGTGTAGTGTGTGAGCAGAGGGACTCAAGCTGACAGAGAGCAAGGAGGTGTTATTTGGGTAAACTGGATCAAAAATCTCTGAGGAGGCTGCAAGATTAGCTCTTGAAGAAGAGGCCTTGAGGCAGAGAGGAAACACTTCCCGTGGGCAGCAGAGTAGAGCTAGCTGACAAGAAGTAAGGACCTGGGGGATTTTTTTAAGTTTTAAAATTACAATTATTTATTTGCGTGTGTCTGTGTGTGTGTGTCTGTGAGTGTGTGGGGATACATATATGCCATGACTCACATGTAGAGGTCAGAGGACAACTTTCAGGAGTCAGTTCTTGACTTCACTGTTTAGGTCCCGGGGATTGAACTCTGGTCATCAGCCTTGGCAGCAAGCGCCTTTATAGCTGAGCCATCTTCACAGCTCAACCTTGGAAATTTTCTGAAGAAACCAGATTCATTAATTTGCACATTCTGATTGACCTATTATGTTAGGGGCTAAAGTGCTATATAGTGTAAAGAGAATTTCTTTGGCATCAAAATGATGCTCAATTCCTTTACCACAATTGGATAAGTTATGTCTTTAAGTCTTAATTTCCCCATTTGATAAATTGGAGACCCCCTAGTCCCCACTCACAGAACGGCAGTGAGAATAGCTTAGAGACAAGGCTGACACGGGCCCAGTTCGTGCCAGGTGCCACACTTCATGGCTTCCATGAAGGGGCCAGAACCACCTAGCCACCTGCTCACTGGACAAGAGCTCCCTAGGTGGTACATGTTATGAGCTGAGCCGGGGCCTCTAATCCGGAAGGTTGCTTCTTACGGGTCTCATCCCTTTGTTCCCTCACACAGTAACAAGCATTTTGAACCCTCCAGGCTATAGCAGAGTGGAGAAGGGTTGAGGGCACAGAAGCTGAGTCCCGTAGGCAGCAGTTGAAAGTCAAGAGTGGACTGTCCGGGATGAGACTCGGTACCTGACAACAGATACTGACTGTGGTTCTGTCAATGTCAGAGCTCTTTCCCGAGGCCCCTCCTGTTCTGACCACAGCTCTGGTAATGTGGCATGGTAGGTAGAGTGATGGCCTCCCAACAATGGGACCTGACATCACCCTGGAATGCTCATGAGAATCCTTCAAACTAGAAGGAAGGTTGATGCAATGACTAGCTCGCAACCTGGAGGCCGAGGCATCTGGAGGTGGGGTCCAGTTAAATAGACTCACATTATTTAGAGGGCGGAGAGGGAGCTTCATTGAGCAGTCAGAAAACTCAAACATTAAATAAAGCATTAAGCTGATGGTTGTTGCAGAAGCATATTGAACTTGAGATGAATCTTGCTCCCTGCCCTTTTGCTGACCTCAAATCAACCTAAGGTTGAGGACAAGAAACCAGGGGAGGGCCGGGCGATGTTGGCACACGCCTTTAATCCTAGCACTTGGGAGGCAGAGGCAGGCGGATTTCTGAGTTCGAGGCCAGCCTGGTCTACAGAGTGAGTTCCAGGACAGCCAGGACTATGCAGAGAAACCCTGTCTCGGAAAATAAAAAAAAAAAAAAGGAAAGAAACCAGGGGAGGGGGTTAGGCCTCGGCAAAACTAATGGAGAAAGAAACCCTATACAGTGGCTGTTTGCAGCTGAGTTTGGTTCATCCACTGAGATCACATCAGACTTCTGACCTAGAGTCCAGGAAGATAAGAAGCTTGTGGTCAATTATTACAGCAGCAACAGGGATTTGCTACAGCTTACAACATGGAAGTCTTTCCATCCTGCCTTTGAGGTCTGCACAATAATTCACTGAGTGCTTTCAGTACTCAGCAACTTTGATCTCCCAGGGATACAACTATGACTTCTATGCCTCAAACCAATTCCACTCTTTCCGTGCTTTGGTTAATGGGAAGACATGGAATAAAGGTTGTGGGATGGATAGTTTTTCCAGCTTTTGTGTTGAAAAAGAACTGACTATTGTTAGCAATTCCACGGTGACTACACTTGAAGCCTGAATGTTCACATACTTCAGGCTTCCCTGGCCAGAAAGGCTCAGCCACATCTGACACATCTGATTGTCCTTACATGATTGTCCTGTGCCCCTTCCCAGGGTTTCAAATTATTTTCTTCTTCCCTGGGCTCCACTTGTCTTTATTCTCTGAAGTTCTTCATTAGAAATATTGATTAGCCTCAGTGTCTATTGCCATGACAAAACACCATGACCAAGGCAACTTATAAAAAAGAACACTGAATTTGAGGCTCATGGTTGTAGAGTTAGAGCCCATGACCCTCATGATGCCATGTGTGTGAGAGCATCATTGACAGACATGGGGTTGGAGCCATGACTGAGAACTTACGGATCCACAAACAGGAAGCAGAGAGCTTCTAAACGTTCTATCAACTCCCCCAATAGGTAATAGGATTTTTTTTTTCCTTTTTATTACTATCTTCCATATCCAAGGATTATCCGTGGTCATTGAGCTCTTTCTCAGCTTTCTATGCTAGCACACTGATTTTTTTTTAAAAAATGTTTTCCAATATAAAATTCTTGATTTGGAGACCCTGACCGTTTCTTCCGGAGAGTCTACTGTCCAACCTATTTACTCCTCTGGACTTGGCAGTATAAATCCACAGGGTTTGAATGGAATCTGAGGAAGGCTATGAAAATATCAAAACCTAAGTCCTTGTAGATCATGGTGTTTGAAGGGATGAGTTGTTGAGATGCAAGAATCCAAGCATGAACACACGAATGTACATCTGCACTATTCAGCTCAGACTTAGCACTGCAAGGAATTCATGGTCCTGTGATCCTCAAAGCCCCAGTGACACACCTCAGCAGGACTATACCTCCTAATCCCTTCCACAGTTCCACCAATTACGGACCAAGAATTCAAATATATGAGCCCATGAAGGCTGGTCTCATTCGAACCACCACACTTAGGTAAGATAAAACTTCTTAAGATCTGTGGTGTAGGAGCAGGCCCAGCCTGATCCTTTCTTACAGGTCCCTCCCATCTGGAAGCATTTCCAAATGGCAGGTTGCAGAGACGGCATATGGGAAAACTGAGACTGTACGGCACTTTGGGGTGGGCCGCCTCCTTTCTTAGCAGGGTGGCAGGGCTTCCTCAACTCCTTCAGAAAGAAGTCCTCTCCATGCATGCCTCTCTTGTCCTCAGCTGCATTTAGTTTCACCATAGCACTGAATTCTAACACAACCATGTACTTTTCCACTGCCCTATACTTAGAAGTTAGCATGAAAACAAGAACTTTTATTTTGTCACTACTCCACAGTGCCCAGAACAGTCCTTGTTATGTAATAGTTCTTCCAGAAACACTTGCTAAGTTAAATTAGAACTAGTATTCTCTGTTTGACTATATGTATGAAATATATTTTCTTTCTTAATTTTACTGGATGATGAATTCCAAAGGTCTTGAACTCAGTGATCTCAGGGTAGGGATTTTGAGCAAAGCCACACTTGGCTTTAATGCAGCTCAAACTTTGTCACCTAGGATGCCACTAGCCTTCAATTTCTCACCAGTGGCTCTGCCATCATCCCTAATCCTCCTTGACAGTAATTACTTTAGAAAGAATCTGGCCTTAGAAGCCTACTGGGAGGTCTACATGGGGGAGTGCTGTGCTTCCCGATCTGCTGATCTGCTAAAGAATGCCTATGAGAATCAAGCCCTCCTCTTCCTGCATGTCGCTGTGTGAGACCATGATGCCCGGACTTGTTGCTGACTGAGGGTGGGTAGGTAGAAATCAGCTGAACCCCAACTCACCCAGCCTGGGCACCGTCATGGTGTGAAGCCAAAGTTTCCTGTTGTTTAGCTCTATTTTGATTTGAGCTTCGATTATCCTCAGTGGCTTGCATCCTGAGAGCCATCTCATCATCTAGTTCCACTGAGAAAAGCCGCATTAGAAATATCTTCCCATGGAGGTTTAACCATTCTATCAACTCCCCTGATAGGAAATGGGATGACTGCCTTCCATATCTAAGGATTATCCACGGTGTGTGAAGAGATGAACTGCTGAGGACTCCCCAGCAAGGGTCCAAGCACAGACGTGCATCTGCACTATTCAACTCATTAGACTCGATGAACAGCTTAGCACAGCAGGGCTTCACACAGCCTCTCACACACAACAGACACCATGCTCTCCCACAGGAGTTCACGGTCATGGAACTCCGCCGGGCTTGCCTAATCCAGATCCCTTCCTTCATGAGTCTAGAGAAGTGGTTGGCTATATCTTCAGGGCTCTTTCAAGATCCCACTGAATCACCCTTGTATTTTAACACTTCTCTTAAGCATTTCCAAGTACATGTATCCAGGGTTTCTTTCACTCCCAATTCATACATGCATTTCACAAGGCGAGCAGAGAAAGCGAGCTAGCTGGCATCCCTGTGGCAGTCTCCCAGTCTTGGCTAGAAGAGTCCGTGGTGTGCACAACCAGGACTCAGCATGGAGTTTGCTTTACAGTCAGATCCTCATCTGCAAGGTATGAGAAGCTGCAAGGTATGTCAGCTGCAAGTCCTGACATGTTGGAGTGTCATCAGCAAACACACAGATGACTCTTACTTCCAGAGCACACTAGCATAGTGTGCTATTGCTTTGACTTATGTGGATTTCAATAGTACTTTCGACTCTCTCTCTCTCTCTCTCTCTCTCTCTCTCTCTCTCTCTCTCGGCTTAGATTTTTCTCTTTTTTATTTTAATTTTAATTTTTCAGATATTCAACACAATATATATTTTATACTAATTATAAAAATAATGGACATATTATTAAGTGAACATCAAAAGATAAAGTCTTTTTGTTTGTTTATTTGTTTGTTTGTTTTATTTTTAGTAGACCTTAAAATCTTGGCTCTTACTGCGGTAGAAACCCAAAATAAGAAAAATTTTTAGACATTGGAGTTCATTGTAATAAGGCTGTACTTCAATGTCCCTCACATCACCAAAGGATTTTAGCTCCACAGTAGCTAAACTAAGAGTTGACAGTTCTGCTACGCCAAGGAATGGATTGTAGGCACAATTATTTGGATACAGATTTCCTGCTATGGTCAAAGCTATTTGACTTGAATGATTGTCATCATTCTCAGCCCACAGGGAACAGGTTACATTCATTTGAGAAATGGTGTGTGTATTAAGATGGTCTATCCATGAAGTCATTCATCAACTGTTTCAATGAATAATGGTTCTGCTTGGAGAGTAGCACAGACATTAGGTGAGGGTAAGATTCTGGTTCATTGGCTGTGATGATTTTGAAAAGCATTCATCTCAGAAAAAGAGTAACTTATAAGGTCATCTTCTTCAAAATTGATACAATAATTATAAATATCAAGCAAAACATTCAGTCTCACTCTTTGTTTTTCTCTTACAAGTCACCTCCCAAACTAATTGTCTGCCTTTCTTTTGGCTGTATAAATAATTTTGAAATATGAAAGCTGCTCTGAATAATATAGTATGAAAACATCAAATAAACAAACCTACTAATAGAAAGGCTAAGATAGGAGAAGCATGATTTCAAGACCATTATGTGGTACACAGCAAGACACTGTCATATACAAATAAGCAGAAAGTGTATATGGATTATACAATATTGGACATATTTCTCCAATTGCCAAAAGAGAGACACCTTTGGGTGACAGACAACAAATTTCTAATTCCTCATATTTTTGAATTTCAACTGATTAGGATATGTTGGTAATATTAATTTTCATATTAAGAGATATTAAGGAAAAGTGATTATTACTTCCTGTTATTTTTGTTGTTAGAAGTAGAATTATGCTTGTGTGGTTTTGTTGAAAGATTACTTTCTTGCTTTTTACAGGGTGTAGTTTCCCTCCTGTGTTGGAGTTTTCCATCTATTATCCTTTGTAGGGCTGGATTTATGGGAAGATACTATGTAAATTTGGTTTTGTCATGGAATATCTTGTTTTCTCCATCTATGGTAATTGAGAGTTATGCTGGGTATAGTAGTCTGGGCTGGCATTTGTGTTCTCTTAGGGTCTGTATGACATCACTGTAAGTGGAGATCAGAGGCAGACCATGGGACTGCACATTAGCCTAATCGTCAGATGAATCCAATCTAAAGCCTACATCACTACCTTGTGATGAGACTACAAATGGCAGTCAAAGCACACTAGAAAACCTGCAATGATTTTTTTCCTGCTATAATAAAAGAATTAGCTCCAGATAAGAGAAATCCACAAGATTATCAAGAATTTGGGTGGCACCCCATAGAGGTACTAGACTTAAAGAAATTTAAAGAAACATTAATACACTATGGTTTACATTCACCCTATGTAAGACAGATACTTAATCATGTAATTCCAAAATCATGTAATTCCAAAATATTGGCGAGATTTGATGTCAGTTATCTTAGAACATGTCCCTCAACTACAGTGGTTAACATGGTGGAAAGAGGACGCTTCAGTCATGGAGCAATAAAATTGGACTAGAGGCATTAATATTGTCAAGGATCAGTTGCTAAGTGATGATCAATATTCTGAATTAAGAGTACAGATTATATTTGATGATGCCATCTTAGAATAATATCATACAATAGCTTAAATGCTTAGGACAAGGTTGAATAACAGGGATAAGCTGAATCCTCTACAAAGATAACTTAGGATTCAAATGAATCTTTCTCTGACTTTTTACAAAGATTAGCATCAGCTCTAAATAGAGCAATATCAGATCTAAATGCTAGAGAATTTTTAATTGAATCTTTGGGTTTTGATAGTGCTAATACTGAAGGCAAAAAGTCTATTAGACCGTTAAGGGCCTGATCTGCACCTATTTATGAATGGATTAAAACTACTGTGGATATTGAATCTAATGCTCACAATTCAGTTGAGATTGGACAGATAATTACAAAAGATATAAAAACTCAGCTGTCCATTATTGTGGCTGTGAAAGACCAGGTCATTTCTAAAGGACTGCCGAGAAACAGCTCCTAGGATAAATTTTTCTCTAATAATAACCCAGGGCAAATGTTTCCTGGGATATGTAAAATGTGAAAGGAACAGATGCAGGGCTTATGAATGAAAATCATCCAGAGATATTCAAGGTAATTCCTTAATGTTGGAAAATTGACTAAGGGGCATGGCTCAGGGTCTGGCAAAAAAACAACATAAGACATTCATTTCCTGTCAGTCAAAGAAAAATTGTTCTGGAAAGTGACTAGAAAAATTAAAGCCTGATAGGACAAGCAGTGCTGCTCAAAACTTAAACCATTTATGAGAGATAGAGCAGCTCCAATAGACAGAACAAGAGATGCTGAAGATAAAAAAAAACAAAAACAAAAAATCCAGGTATTTTGTCAAACTATTATAAATGATATAAGACTAAGGTTGAAATTGCAATTAGACAGAATTGAGATTAAGGGCCTAGTGAATAAAGGAGTGAATACAATAATTTCAAAAGATTCCTGGAATACAGCTTGGTCATTTCATTATTTTGGTTTTTTGTTTTTTGTTTTTTTTTGGTTTTTTGAGACAGGGTTTCTCTGTATAGCCTTGGCTGTCCTGGAACTCACTTTGTATACCAGGCTGGCCTCGAACTCTGAAATCCGCCTGCCTCTGCCTCCCAAGTGCTGGGATTAAAGGAGCTTGGTCATTTCAAAGGGTAGCTACATAGCTCCTAGGAACTGGAGCTCAAGTAAAACAAAGTCTAAAATGGATTTAATGCATAGGGCCAGAAGATCAGGTGGAAAATTAAAGTCATACGTGGCATATATAGCCATGAATTTATGGGGAAGAGATCTATTACAATAGTGAGAAGCACAGATGGGCATTCCTTTATTTTCAAAGGCAATCTATAAAGAGGAGATGTTCCTGATAAAGATATTTTAAAAATGTTATCAAAGATAGATACAGACTGCCCAAGTTGTCAATAAGCAGGACACAGCAGAGGTTAGCTATCCAAATTTATAAGAAGAGCCACTGCTGATAGAGTACCAACTGCCCTACCACCAAAATAGTTAACTGAAAAGCATGTTTGGGTTGACCCTTAAATAAAGAAAAGTTTCAGGCACTAGAATAGCTGGTCCAAGAGCAGTTGGAAGCTCAGCATATAGAAGAGTCCACCAGCCCTTGAAATTCTTATATATGTTATAAAAAAAATTTGGAAAGTGGAGGATGCTTGACAGATCTGAGATCAATAAATGAAGTCATTCTACCTATGGGTTCCTTACAACATGGAATCCCTTTAACTTCTTTGTTCCTAAAGCATGGCCTATTATAGTGATTGATTTTAAGGACTGTTCTTTTTCAATACCCTTTGAGAAAAAAGACAAAGATTTGCTTTCACTGTGCCCACATTTAATTATGCCATGCCAACTAGGATATGTCAGTGGACGCTCTTGCCACAAGGAATGTTAAACAGTCCCACCTTGTCTCAATATTTTGTCCAAGAAACATTAGAAATAATTCATTCTATCTATAACTTGTCATTTTATAGATGATATTTTGCTGGCTGATTCAGATACAGATACCTTAAAAATCAATACTTGATAAAGTAAAAATAATTTTGATTTGTTGGGGATTACAAATTGCTCCTGAAAAAATACAAAGAGGAGATTCTATTATTTATCTAGGATATAAGATATGTCTACAGAAAATCCAGCTACAGAAGGGTACAGGTTAGAAGAGGCCAATTACAAACAATGAATTTCAAAAGTTGCTGAGAGGTATTAATTGGCTAAGATCCATAATTGGATTAACTACTCAAGAGCTGGGTAATTTATTTCAAACCTTACAAGGTGATTTGGACTTAAATACTACAAGAAAATTATCAGCTGAAGCTGAAAAAGAATTGGCTTTCATAGAAAAGGGATTATAGGATATACATGCACTACTTGAACCCAAAGGTGGATTGTATTTTAGTGATTTTGCTTTTTACTCATTTTCCCACAGGAATTCTTATACAGAAAGAAGTTAATATCTTAGAATGGATATATTTAGTATATAAACAGAGTAAAAAGTTAAAAACTTATATAGAAAAGGTTTCTGATTTGATTGTGAAAAGGAGAATAAGACCACCAGTTAGCAGGAATAGACCCAGCAGAGATTGTAGTGCCTTAAACTGATGTTCATTAATTACCTCACTGTGGGTAATCAATGAGGATTGGCAAAGAGCTTGCAGTAATTTTAGGAGAGAGAGAAATTAACAACAAATACCTCCAAAGTAACGGACTTCAGTTTATAAAAATAACTATGGATTCTTCCTCACATAATAAGAGGAAGACCAATTTGTAAAGCTCCTACCTTTTATACAGATGCCAATAAATCAGGAATAGCAGGTTATAAGTCAGAAAATAGAAGTAAAATCATTCAAAGCCCATAGGCTTCAGCTCAGAAATCAGAATTATATGCTATTCTCATGGTTCTACTAGATTTTCCAGAATCTCTTAATATTATTGATGACCCTTAATATGCAGAGAGAGTTGTTTTCCATGTAGAAACTGCTGAATTTGCCAGGCGGTGGTGGTGCACGCCTTTAATCCCAGCACTTGGGAGGCAGAGGCAGGAGGATTTCTGAGTTCGAGGCCAGCCTGGTCTACAAAGTGAGTTCCAGGACAGCCAGGGCTACACAGAGAAACCCTGTCTCGAAAAAACCAAAAAAAAAAAGAAAAAAAAAAGAAACTGCTGGATTTGTTCCAGATGATTCAGAACTAACTTTGTTATTTATATAACTGCAACAAGTAATTTAAAACAGATCATTCAATATATATAACTCGTATTCATTATTACACAGGCTTGCTGGAACAATTGGCATTAGGAAATGAGGAGATAGATAAGTTATTAATAGGAAACATATTAGAGGCTTCAAATTTTCATGAAAGAAATCATATAAATAGAAGTTTAAAGACAAATTTTTCTATAATATTGTGATAAGGCAAGGAAATTATTAAAAATTATCCTACTTGTTCTTTGTATAATCAAGCTCCATCAACTCCTGGAAGTAACTCTAAAGGTAACCAAAGAAAGGAATTTGACAGATGAATGCTTTTCACTTTGCAGATTGTGGAAAATTAAAGTATGTGTATTGTTCAATTGAAACGTATTCAGGATTCCAGTGGGCTTCTGCCATAAGTTCTGAAAAGGCTGATTCTGTAATTACACATTTTTTAGAAGTGTTGACTATATTAGAGACACCTTTACAGATTAAAACTGACAATGTTATTGCATATGCATCCAATAAAATGCAACAATTCTTTAAACATTATAACATAAAACATGTTACTGATATACCTTAACATCCTATAGCTCAAGCAATTGTAGAGAGATCTAACTTCACTTTAAAGAAAATGCTCATAAAACAGAAGGGGGATATGAGATCTCCCAAAGAAGGATTAAATAATGCTTTATTAACTTAATTTTTTAAAATATCAATGAGACAGATAACACAGTTGCTGAAAAACACTAGATCTTAGAAAGAACTGCTGAATTAAACCATCCCATATATTATAAGGATGTTTTAACTTAGTAATCAGTAAATGTGTTGCACTGGGGGAGAGGTTATGCCTTTGTTTCAGCAGGAAATAAAAAACTGGAAATTCCTTCAAAATTAACCAGGATTAGATTTGATGGGGGGAGAGGGACCTCCTGAAAATCTTGGCTGCAGACATAAAGGAAAAACAACAAAATAGGTGATGTGGATGCTGATCCCCTCCATGGGAAGAGCTTGAGACTGGCTGAGACATGAATGTTTGCAGTAGCCAATGAACCTTGTTGACTATTAGGTCCTTCATGACTTATTGTTACATGCCATTCTTTCATATGGCGTGGATGGAGATTTATATTACAGTTTGGTTATACAGTACAAATGAACTTATAAAGTTGATAAATGCCTTTCTCCTGCTCAAACATACAGCAGAGAATCATCTGAGGCCGATCTGTGATCACCACACATTCTATACATGGATTAAAAGAAGATATGTATGCTACCTTTAAAAGTTTGTATGTTTTCAGAGCAAACTGACCAGACTCCAATGAAGACAAGTAGCCTAGGTGAGCCAACCTCACCAAACTGCCTCATTTCCTACATCCAGGACAACTTCAAAGTGGCTAGCTCAAATAGTCTAGCCTCACAGACTGTTCCAGCCAGAACTTCAGTTAAGCCCTGCCCTTTCGCATCCCACAGAGACTGGACAGAAAATGATACAGTTAGCTCTCCCAGGACTTAACCAATATCCCAATTTGCTTAGTGTCCCCAAAAGATGCCTTTGCTCCCAGACAGCAGCAAGTCATTTTAAGAACATGACACCTCCACTTTCAAGAGAAGTCGTTTTGGTCATTTGGTGGGTGATGAATGTTTGTCCTTGTTTAGGGGAGTTAGTCACAAGTTGTTAATGGACTTGCTCAGGGAAGAAACAAAATAAGAGAGGTTAGATTCAGGGATCTCTTTCCCTCCTCCTCTTCCTCCTCCTCCTCTTTCTCTTTCTCTCCTCTATCTTTCTTTCTCTTCTAGCTACTGTAAGGGAAGAAAAGGGGGAGTTGGAATAAAAAGAAGAAAGGTGGATATAGGGATATAAGGAAAAGAAAGGTAGATCATTGAATCTACTTTTAAACTAGAAAGCAACTTCAAGTCTCAAATATTTTTACATTGATATGGATTTTTGTATATTGGTAGAAATTTAAGGTTATATTTGCTGCAACATATCGAATACATGGTTCAACTCTTGTTTAAGGTATTGTACATATACAAGTCATTTTAAAATTTGATGTAAAGTTCTAGTCCTTGAAAGCTACTACTACAACATATTTAGGATAATTAAGAAATGCAATAGTCAGCTATAATGTTCAAACTTGTGGTATTGTTAGGTATGAGTTTAGTTAATTACAGAAATAAGCTTTATTTAGCCTCCTATATGTGTTTTCAAAGTTAAACTTCAGATTCTTCTACCAGAGACCCTCTCTCAGACCAGAAGTCCTGCCTTCTAGTTTCTACATAGCTCTTGGCCATCAGATCCTTATTGAGCCAATCAGGGAGTGAAGAAGTATGTTTACAAACTACTGAGTCAGGTGAGGAAACATAAGAATCATCATGTCAAAGCCTGGGAAGTACTCAACTCACTGCCAGTACAAAATTAACAACTGAATATACAGAGACAATCTTCATACAGTACACAAAAATGTTTCCCCATCATCTCCCCCTTTGAGTCCAATAAAGGGCTTTTTCTCTAACAATAATAAACCATATATAATAAGAACAATTATAAGAACTATCAGGTAAGGATTACATTCACAATGTCCAGTCCATTTGTATTTGGCAACCTAGGAGAAAGCACTCCGGTATCTATCCTATCTTGGTGAGTTCAAAGTTCCATAACTAAATTATTTTCTATCACTATTTAAGCTTTTATATCCTGTATAAAACTCTATAACTTGAATTACCAATCTAAAAACATCTTTTTAGATCTTAAAACTTTTTCTTAAATACTAAATAACTTAAGCTTATATTTGAGACTATAATTATCTAGTCTTCAACCGCATTAGACCTGAGAAGGATAGATACTACCTGAGTAAACAGAAAGAGCAAAGCAAGAAGCTTCCCAAACCATAGAAATGACAGAGAATATTGGCTTCCTGGACAATCACCCAAGGTTCCTCTGTATCACTGGGGCATAAATCAAAAATCTGCCAACAATTTATGAATATCTAATTTATATATTTTTTTAAAAAATCATGAACTAATAATTCTGAGGAAGTTGTGGTAGTAAGTTGAAACAGAAATAAAACTTTAGAGGAAATCTTTAGGTATCCAAGTATATTCACTAAGTTGCTAATTTATTTTTGAGGAATTAGCATTCTGACTGACACAAAGTCTGTTCTTTTCTGGCATAAAAATCCAGATTTCTTGGTACTTCACAACAATGAAAGCTGATGAACTCACCTTTCCTGGTTCTCCAGAGTTCATCTAGGTTCCACTTTAAGAGGAGGGGTGCACAGAGGCAACAGAGGCCAGACCTTTCCTTCCTTAGCCATTGTCATTAACTCCACAGAGACCTATGGAGCTAGCTTTTATGGGGGGGGCACTTTAGAACTGAAAAGCTCCAGCTTCAGGGTATTTGAGGCAGCTGGATGAGTGCTTAGGCTGTGGTAGGTGGATTAAGTAACACATCCTTCTGTCATCTTAGGATTTTGTATATAATTCTGTCTCAGAGTCATTATTTTGGGGAACAAAGAGGCCAAGTGGAAAAACACAAGGTTCCAGATGGCTTCAACTACACCTAGCCATGGTAAGAGAGGTCGTTCTTGCAGCATAGAGAAGAACATACTACTGTCACTTTCCTAAACCAGTACAATGCCTAACTGCATCCTAGATATACATCCTCATATCTACTGATATATGTACCTCTCAACCCCCATCAAAGAAACTTCTTTTTGCAGTAGGTAAAGCCCTTCGTAGAAAACCACAAGTTGTCAAAATGCAGAAAACTGACTGTGGTGGCCCAACCACAATTGATACATCTACACCTAAGGATTGGAAATTTTGGGGAGGAGAGATCAGAAAGAGTCAGAGGACCAGCAAATCTGCTGCAAGATTGTGTCTTCTAGATGTGACAGGAAAATTACACATCTGGACAATATGGCTAAAGAAGACCTGAACAATGACAACACTAATTGACATATCAGTGTGAATGGAAGAAATCTCATGTGGTCCCTCACAGAGGCAAAGAGCTACAGGTAACTGCTGAGAGAGGGAGAATATATATGTACCAATAATAATTAAATTAAAAAGTCATGGATTTAAAAGTGGGGACATGGGAGGTCTCAGAGGAAAGAGAGTGAGGGGGCAAATGGTGCAATTATATTTTAATTAAATAAAAATTAATGACTGAAAAGAAATTTCTATGTGTTTAAACATGTTGAAATAAAATTTACACAACCATGAGGAAGATGATGTGAATTGGTAATTGAGTCGAATTTAAAACAACTCCTCAGGCAGCTAAAATAAAACATTGTTTGAGAAAGGGGAAAGTAGCCACACCCATTATGTATTAGCTATGCACATTATTTACAAACGAATACAGAACAAACAATAAACACTGAGCAAAACAAATTCTGTTCCAGACTTACTGGGAGCGGTGGTGAGTATGTGAAAGAACAAAACTTCCCCTTCTAAGTGAATGAAGAGCTGTTGGACTGAATAGTAAAAACCAGTAAGGCCTGAATGGTATCTGAAGACTAAGGAGTAAATGCTTCCAGTGTTACACTATTGAACATCACCACTCAGAACTGAAAAACAGGAATTGTAATGGTTCTCTTGATTTTCACAGTGAACCTTGTAGAACTGTTAACTTTGTGTGTTTATAACCTCAAAAAAATTTTTTCTTTTCGGTTTTCAACTATAATTAGGTCAGGGTAACTTCCTACCCAAACTATTACCCAAGTCCTTGTTAGGACTGAGTGAGTCTGAGATCCATTACTACCCACATCATCCTATGAGACCGAGCTCTGCCTTCTCTCCATATCTGCTCACTCCCTCTCTACTGTCATAATGCTCCAGTCACAATGGCTACCCTAAGATCTGGAACCCACTATTCTTCCTGGTACAAGAGATCTGTACATGCTTCTGCTTTTGCTAGAAATGTTTCCCACACCTGCAACTTGAAATGACACCAGTCTGGCCTGGAACTCCCAGAGATCTGCCTGCATCTTTTTCCTAAGTGTGAGGATTAAAGCTATATGCCAATATGGCCACCCAGAATCTACTTAGTTAAGTGTCCTTAATAGAACTAAGTCACTCTGGACATTGCAGACTAGAAGCCCATTTCAGACTCTAAGTTTAGCATTTTATGCACAAGAGAAATCCAGTGGGTGTGGTTTTGTTGTTGAGAATGTTATGCCAAGCTTTTAAAGGAGCACATGCACCTCATCTTTGGATTTGAACAAATTCAACAACCCAGAGATATATCCAAGTATATTTAAGCACTTGGAAAACTATTTAAGATAAAATAAGATCTTTCCTGACTACAAGGAAATCATGTTCTCCACCCTCCATAGAAGAGGCTCCATTCCTCAATACGGAGTCTTCCTCCTCATACCCCGACTCAAGGGAGTTTCTGGAAAGAAGGGAAAACTTCTAGAAGGACTGAAAAGGGAAGCCTGACTCATGCCTGCTCCCTGCCAAAGGTGAATATTTAACTTCAGAACTCTGACCCCTTCTTCTCCCAGGCTCTGTAACAAAAGACAAGATCAGCGAGCTCTGAGGCAGAGGAGAGGAGAGGCAGAAGCAAGGTCACAGCAGTGAGTGCACCCTGAGAATCCAGCAAGACAGAGACAGGTGTTGCATTCTTAGTCCTTAAAGACACTGAACAAAGATGAACCACTCTCCTCAAGGCAATCTTCATCCATTACTAAGGGAAATGTGGTGGTTTGAACATGTTTGGCCCCCATAGATTCATGTGTTTGAATTCTTGACCCATAGGGAGTGGCACTATTAGGAGGTGTGACCTTGTTGGAGGAAGTGGGTCACTGTATAGGTGAGCTTTGAGGTCTCCCAGGCTCAGGCTCTGCCCAGTACGGAAGAGAGTCTCCTCTTGGCTGCCTGAAAGAGACAGTCCTCTTCTGCTATTTGTGGATGAAGATGTAGAACTCTCACCTCCTCCAGCACCAAGTCTGCCTGCATGCTGTCATGCTTTCCACCATGACGAAAATGGTGGAAACCTCTAAAACTGTCAGCCAGCCCCAAAGAAATGTTTGCCTCTATAAGAGTTGCCTTGGTCATGGTATCTTCACAGCAATAAAACCTCAACTAAGACAGAAGTGGGGAGGAGTAGTCTTTACCAGATAAGCGAACAATGGAGAATCCTCTCAGGGGTAGAGGACAGATGAAGAGGTAAGCTCCTATGGCAGAGGTAAGGCAACATGGTGAAGTTGCAGACATGACAGAGACTGGTGCTTGATAAGTCCTTCACATGATTATGCCATTCAGTCTATACTCAGGCACTCAAGATATTGTAAGAAAACCATGGCTCAGGGGCCTCATTTGTTGAGTAGGGACATCATAGCTGCATAGGGATGCCATGTCACTTAATGGGTCTTACAATAGTTAGAACAGTAGCAGGAGTAAAGAAAATATCAAAGTACTTGTTAATCAAAAAAACAAATTCCCCTTTTTTTTCTTTCCCCTTTCTTCATATTTACAAATTGTGTTAACTTGTTTTAACATAACTTTCTCTTTTTTTATTAGATATATTCTTTATTTACATTTTAAATGATTTCCCCTTTCCTGGATGCCCCCTCCTTGAAAGTCCCATAGCCCTCTTCCCTCACCCTGTTCCCTAATCAACCTTTCCCTCTTCCCTGTAATGGCAATCCCCTACACTTCTGCATTGAGCGTTGCCATGACCAGAGGCCTCCCCTTCTTCCGTCTTGGGCATCAATTCATATGTGAATTGTTTCTTGGGTATTCTGAGCTTCTGGGATAATATCAAATTCCCCTTTTAAAGGTAAGAAAATGCATTCACTTCTGTGGCTAACAAGCTATGTGGCTGCAAGCAAGACCATGAGCACGTTGGCCTTGAGCCCTCAAAGCTGCAGGGTGAACGTGACTACCATGAGCGTCTCAGCCAAAAGCTTCTAGCGAAAACAATTTGCTTTCTTCTTTCGCTAAGTTTTTTTATTCGTTAATATATTTTCAGACAGGGTCTCAGGTCAGCCAGGCTGGCCTCACACTTGCTAGATAGCTAGAATGACTTTGAACCTCTGTGTAGTATGTGTGTAATGTATGTGTACGCGTGTATGCAGGTGACCACGCTCATGTATGGAGGCTACAGTTAACTCCACTCTTACTCTCCACCTTATCTTTTTGAAACAGGATCTTACTGAACTCAGAGAGCTCAATGATTGGCTAGATTGGCTAGCCAGCAAGTCCCAAGGTTCCACCTGCCTCTGTGCTCCCTAGGCTAGGATTACAGACACAGTGCAACCATACCAGACTGTGATGTGGTTACCAGGGGTTCGAACACACGTCTGAATCTTTGCATGGCAAACATTTTACTGATCAAGCCATCTCTCCAGGCCCTATCTTGAACTTCTCCTCTTCCCTCTACTTCCTAAGTGTTAGGATTATAAATTTGCGCCACCACGCCTGTTTTATTCAGTGCTAAGAATCAGTGCATACTACTCAAGCGTACTACTAAGCCCCCAGGTGAGCTCTCTACAGTCTACCTACTGAGCTACACTCTAAACCTGAACGTGATTTCTCTATAGCTTGTTCATCCTTTTATTCTCCCCATGTGTGTGTAACCAATTTAACAGATGGAGAAGAGAGGAGCCTGGAAAACTCGGGGCAGCCTTGGCTGCCTTGGATTCCTGCTATGTGATAGTAGTTAAGAATTCTTTTTTGTTTGGTTGGTTGGTTCATTGATTTTTCAAGACAGACTTTCTCTATGGAGCCCTGGTTGTCCTGGACCTCCCTCTGTAGACCAGGCTGGCCTCAAACTCAGAGAGTGCTGGGATTAATGGTGTGCACCACTGTGGCCCAGCATAGTTAAGAATTCTTAACCCTGACAGTGCATGTGTTCCAGTCTCACCAACAGCTGTGGTTCCCCTGCGGACAACACCATTTGCGTCAGATGCTGATGGAAGCCTTGGCAAAATTCATGGGAGAACAAAGGGTAGGGTTTCTGTCAGACCCCTGCAGCCACCCACCGTGAAGTCACGCAGACTGTGGCCACACAGTCCTAAGGTTACAAAGCCGTGGTCTGTAGTCACGCAGACACGCACATGCCTGAAATCCCACGGTTTCTGTTGCCAAGCAGTGGGCCGTACAAGCATGACATGGGTGATAAAGTGGGTGCAGGCCTTGGGAAAAGTTAAAAGATCTCCGCTTCTTTCAAGCTCTTGTAAGAGACAATGAATACCACACAATTTCTGTCCCAAAGAAACTCTTCTTGTTGTGGAAGGGCAGAGCTGAGCCCTTGTACACAAGACTAACCACACAGCGACAGAAGTGATGTCTGAAAGAACCAAACAGAGCAGGAAATGGGGAACAGATGAGTCCCGAGGGAAGCCTGGGGAAGCTTTGCACAGAGGGTGACTGTGGAAAACTTGTACCATACAGTGAAAGCAACAAAGGGAAGATGTTCCATGTGGAGAAACTGTGAGACTGAAGCGACAGAGAGAGGAAGGAAGCAAGCAAGCAGGGAGGGATTCCAGAGACTGGTAGAGGCAGAAGGCTGCTGGCTACTACGAGCCATAAAAATGCATAGTCAATCCAGGACAGAGCTCAGTGGTAAATCATCAAAAATGGGCAAAGCCTCGTGTTTAACCCCCAAGACTAAAAACAGCAAAACTAAATCAATCAAACAAACAAATCATTAGATGTGTGTGCATACAATTAGGAAATCCATCATGTCTTATGTTTGCCCATGAAGTTTTTTAGTTGGCTGGAATAGCTACAATGCCTGCTACTAAACTGTAATGAAAGCATATTGAGTCTGAGCTACACATCTCAAAGCAGCAAGGGCTGGGACTGAGTGACAGTCCAGTAGAAGAGCATTTGCCTGGTTTATACAAGGCCTGGGGTTTAATCACCAGAATTGCAAGAAAAAATTGCCTTTTGAGACAGGTGTGTCCCATGCTAGTGATGTACTTTGTGCTTAGAAGGAAATTAATGTATATTTAGTGCCTTATAGACTGTCTATGCCATCAACCCAGTGCAGGGGTCAGGCTGCAAAGGGAACTGGGTGGACTTGAGGCACCTGGCACCTCACAATAGTCAGAAGTACAGTTGGTAATAGGGTGGGGAATCCACCAGGAGATGGCCAGTGCAGATGAGTTCCTTGAGAGTAGGCCTGCTGAATCAGGAGGAGTAGGGAGATGGCTTGAAGCATCCCAGAAATCTGGGGGTGGGGGGTCTGCAGGAACAGGAAGGGGAACACTGAAAGAGGACTACACAGGCCAGAGGTGAGGTGAAGCTGGGGAGGAACTGGGAAGAGGAACTTGGCCAAATGGTGTCACTACAGGCTTCTGACAGGTTGATGGAAATGAGCCAAGACTCTCCTCAGGGTCACAGGTACAAACAATTGTGAGAAGAGAGTCAGCAGAGTGTAAGGAACAACAATCTCCTGTAATACCTATGCAGGAATCCACCAGGACCTCAGTACCCCGACACACACACACACACACACACACACACAAACACATGCACACATGTGTCTATGAACATAGACACACACACCACATGCACACAAGCATTCACATACCCACCACATACATGTGCACACATGCACACACTACACACATCCAACTGCACACATGCACACTCCACACATATATCACCCACAGACTTGCACACACACACACACACACACACACACACACACACACACACACATACTTACACACCCTGAGAAAGGCAGCTGGTGTACTCTTCCACAGCAACAAAGTCCTTTGTTTCTGACTCAGGAATTTCCATGTCTCACCAGAGAAACAGCAACAGGTTGATTTATAGGGAAAATCGAAGCTCCCGCACAGTTCTCAAAACCACCATGTTTTCCTAGAACCTTGCCACACCTTGATCAAGGATTGAAGTCTAGTTACTCTATTTGTAACCAGGATCCCAGGCAAGGCAGCTCTGCCTTGCTAGCAAAGGCCCACCCTGACAACCCATGCACTTATGTCCCAGGCTAACTGCCCTTGGTCTGCAGTGCTACAAGGACCCTGCACCGGCCTGTGCCAGAAGGGCCATACGGAGAGGCCCTGGCACTGCCAAGAGATGATGCCAGCCAGTCCAACTGTGCCACATGAGGACAGCACCTCAGCAAGTCTATTCACCAAGTGATCAGACTGATGTTCTGCTTCTCACAGTGCCTCAGTCATCCATCCCCAAAGGGTGAATATTTGCAGCCTAGTAAATTCAGTCAGAAGACGGAGCCTAGAGACAAGCACACACTTTGTGCAAGAGCCAGAAAAGACGGTTCGCCCATAACCGTATGAAGAGACAGCAGCCTCACTCCAGGAGGCACACCGACACTAACTAAGCTGCAGTTTCTCACCTGCTACGATGAGAAAAATCCCAGAGTTTGAGGGAATGTGCGCTCTGTCTATGTCTAAGGCTATGGGGAAACAGGAACGTACTCTCATATGCTGCCAGCAGGGATTCTGAGTAGCATGAGCTCCTCAGAGAGAAGTTCCTTTGGCCTCTGTGGGGATTACATTCCTGCAGCCTACCTCCCTACATATCCCCCCACTCACGCACATACACATAAATTAAAATTACAAATAAAATGCGAAAGAATCTTTATCCTTTAACATGTATTTATGACAAAGTTACATGACTCCTAGAATTTACTCTTGAAATACATGAGTATAGTTTAGATTTTTGCAACCTTTATATGAGCCTGAAATGCTTTTTAAAATTGCTTAGGCTGTGATTAAGAGGTCTTAGAATTGATTTGAGCAACTATACTGGAATAACGTGCTGCTCAACTGAATTTATCATCTCTGGGGTGTGTGTGTGTGTATGTGTGTATCTGTGTATATGTGTGTATGTATGTATGTATGTGTGTGTGTTTGTGTGTGTGTGTGTGCATGCATGTTATATCACCTTTTCAAGTAACTTTTTGTTACATTTTTAGGGCTTTGCATACAGCTTTAGATTTGGGACTTTGGGATTTGCAACACCGAGAATAGTCAGTGTCTGAATTTTTAATTCATATTCAAAACAGAAAAACATAGTTCAGAAGAGCCCAGGCATACGTGAGACCTCGGGCTCTTCTTGCTGGTGAGAATGTTGAGCAGTTTCTATTTAAACGATGAGTTCCTTAGGACATTCACTGGCTGTTTCCTGAAGCCTTACATAACGCCTGGCAGCCCCCATTTTCTGCAAAAAAACACCTAATTCACAAAACTAAACACCGGAACAGAACCCCATTCATCAACTACCCAGACTCAGAACCAACCAGACGTGGAATGACTTTCTAAAATCCCCCGACTTGGCATTCCAGCCTGTGGCCATGGCTGACAGTTGAGGAAAGGTAAACACAACTCAGAGGGCCACGGGGTGATGGTGACTCTTCTCACCAGCAAGCAGCTACACTCCACACTTGGAAAGGCGACTGTCTGAATCAAGGCCACCTAGAAAACCAGCCACAGTCCCCAGCTGCTTCCCTTGAGGCTGTCAGTCAACAGTGGCCAGCAAAGTCCACCCAGGCAGGGAGAGCTCCCTTGAGAGGACGAAAGGTGATGAAATTAATCTTTGGTCACTCCTGCCCCACTGTGGGTGATGTCACATGATGTCTCGCAAGAGAGCATAATGAGAATAATAGTCTCTAACATGCATTCCTTAGCATCCTAATGTTATCAGAGGTTATTAGCAACCTGCAAAAACGTCCTCCTTTCACACCTGGTGGTGCATGCATTAATTCCAGTATATATTGGGAGGCACAAGCAAGTGGATTTCTGTGAGTTTGGAGGCCAGTCTGGTCTACATAAAGAACTCCAGACCAGCCACGGCTACACATAAAATCAAATTCTCAAAAACAGAAAAGAAAAGTAAAATTTCCTTCAAAGTGAGAAATAAGTTTATCTCATTTACTTATTCCTTATTAAATAGCATTGACTTTTTGGTATATGCAGGGTATTTAGATGTATCTTTGAGGACTGGGACTAACTTACTCTCTTTTCTATATTCTATACCAACTTTGGCCTCAAAGGCAGAGAGTCTGAGATCTAATAACACCAAAGATCCATCTAGGACAAGAGTAGACTGGTGGGATGGCCACTGGATGTGGAACCCTGATGACTGAATCCTGAAGACTGAAGTTAATAGGACTCACATGGTACAGGAGAGAGCCTGCTCCCACAAAGTGTCCTCTAACCCCTGCTCCCCCCCCACCAACACACACACAAACAAATGCTGGATAAGTAAAAGTTAACTTAAAATTTAAAACCAGGCTGGAAAGTGTCTCAGGCACGAAGAAGACTTGTTGCTCTTTTATAAGGACCAGGGTATGGATCCCAGCAAACATGTCACAAACATCTGTAACTCTGGACCCATGGATCCGATACCCTCTTCAGGCCTCGGCAGGCACCTGCACACACACATACATACACACAAATATACACACAAACATACACACACAGAGCGGGGAGTGAGAGAGGAGAGAGAGGGAATAAAAAGCAGTTAATATTTTAAAATTAAAAACAAGCATTGTTATTGGACACAGACTGGCTTGTCTGTGAGTTGTCTGTGACTGAGTTGACACTGAAAAATGAGAAGTTCAGAAACTACCAAAGAAATCATGTGGCCCTCAAGCCTAGAATATTTACTGTCTAGCCTTTACAGCCATTTACTGACCTCAGCCTACAGCCTCTGGTCTCCATGAGTTCATAGCCAGCAGCGGTAGCACTGACAGGGAGCTCGTGACTGAGCCACGGCAGGGCCACAGGCAGGGCTACAAAGAGCTGAGTGGGGAGACCCTGCAGGGAGGCTATTGGATGACAAGGCTGGAGCGAGAGACTTCAGTGGGCGGCTGCCCTCAGAGTGGGCAGTGGTGAGTCATGACCTCTGAGAATCCCAGCTGAGACGAGTGAAAGGCATTGGAACGGAGCTGTGAAGGGGCCATTCCTAAAGCTGTCCTAGACAGGTAAACAGCAACGAGGGAGGAACAGAACCAGCAACCCCCGGGCTCCAAGTGAGACTGGCCTGCGTTCTGAACCACTCCCACCTCTTCCAGCCGCATCACATGGCCTCTGCCTCTGCCATCTGTAAGATGGAGATAACTGGTTACATAATAACCATGGGATGCTTGGCACTGGAGAGGCACACAGTGAGTGCAAACTGTGCTCATGAGACAGTGGCTGCATTCATGTGTGCATGCACTCATCCCTCATCAGCCCCAACGGCAGGACTGACCCCCAGCTACACCCTGACTGTCTGGAAAGGGACTCTCAGAGGAAATAACTAAAGGTGGCCTTGGTTACAGAAACGCTTGTCATTTCAAATCCTTAAACCTGCATCCCTCCTAGGAAGGGTGCATAAGGCCACTGCAGCTTCTTTGTAACCAATGCCATGTCCTGTTGTTATGGCAACCAGTTTTCCTAACAGCCCTGGTATTTTCTACAAACCTTCTAGCTTCCTCATGTACTAAAGCCCATAAGCAAGGAATTTTTATTTTGTAATTTCCACAGGGAATGCAGTCATCTCTTAAAATTTGCCAACTAGCTGTCTGAAGCTTCCCTGACAGAAACCTCCAGGTTGAGCAGGAACATGGCCCCGCACAAGAAACTCCCACAAGCCCAGCAAGGTAGTGCTCACTTTCAATCCCAGAGCTTGGGAGGCAGAGGTAGGTGAATCTCTGAGTTTGAGACTAGCCTGGTCTATAGAGGGAGTTCCTAGACAGTCAGAGAGAAATGGGAGAAGGAAGGAAGGAAGGAAGGAAGGAAGGAAGGAAGGAAGGAAGGAAGGAAGGAAGGAAGGAAGAAGAAAAGAAAAAAAACAAAAGAAGAGGAAGCAATCAGAAAATACTGCCAGAGAGTAACATTGCTGGAGAGGGAGTTGAGTGACTGTCTGAGCCTCTTGCAGTCTGGGAGGTGCGTGTCTCACCACCTCCCAGAAAGTCTATTAGCTCCCTGTTATGGTGGACCTGCATTTAAGATTGTTCTCTCTGCTAGTCTTGAGGGTTGCATACCTGTAATTCCTGTGATTCCAATACTTACTTAGGAAGCATGGGGTGAGTTCAAGGATAATCTAGAATCTGGTCTACACAGTGGGACCCTGTCTCAAAGATATGGGGGTGGGGGGAGTGGATATTGTTCTCCCTGTGAGAAGAAAATAAATGCCAAGGGTTACAGTGGGAGGAGATCAGTGCAGAGGTTCGCGTGGACCATGACGGTGAGGCGGGCTGCAGAGAAGGTCATCTGTGTGCTTGCCTGTGAACTTAGCCTCCTCTCCTCTACTCAGACTGCAGGAGAGAAGGGTAAAGATGGTTTTGAACTCTAAAGTAGCAAATAGGTTGCATACTAAGGAAACAAGATCCCTCACTTTGTAATAAGAGTACTGGAGACTCAGAGTACCAAAAATGTGACATTTGTTTTCAGCTTTGCAGAAGCAGGAGTGGAGGTGGGGTTTGTGAGGGGGAGGGGGAAGGGAAAGGGGAGGAGGGGTGATCAGCCTGAACTAATGGCAAAAATGACTGACACAGCAATTTGATATAAAACAGAGCTCTACCATTCCTGATCACAAAATACCCCTACCCTTTCTTCCCCATAGACTGGTAGACTAGAAGTTCTGACCTTTCCCACTAGCCTAGCACAGTCCCCACCCTCTGGGGGCTTGAGATGCCCCCTTCTTCCTGACACAGGGGTTCACTTATGTAGCAAACTGTCTATAACTTTCTTCTCAAGACAAGGTTTCTTTGTGTAGCCATGGCTGTTTTGGAACTCGATCTGTAAACCAGGCTGGCCTTGAACTTAGAGATCTGCCTGTCTCTGCCTCCAAAGTGATGGGATTAAAGGCATGCACCGCCACTGCCCACTGACCTGTCTGTAACTTTTCAACATAAAATAAAATGTTTGCAGGCAAGCAGGTGCCAGCCACTTAGGCAGGAAAGCAGAAGCCTTGTGCATCATGCTTATCGGAATCTCTGGCAAGCTCTAAATGCATCTCGAACTGAAAACAGACCATAATGAGTTCTTTCTTATACAGTGACAGGAGGCAATATCAGAGGATTCACAGCAGGTATTTGATTTCTTTTGGTATTCAGAAAAAAAGCATACCTAGCCCTGAAGCTGAAGATGAGGACCGCCGTAACAGGGAGCTTATAGACTTTCTGGGAGGTGGTGAGACACACACCTCCCAGACTGCAAGAGACATAGACAGTCACTCAACTCCCTCTCCAGCAATGCCCAGCAGCTCAGACACAGGGGTATAGGAAGTCAAGGAGCAGAGTGACCCAAGACTTGGCATGAAAAGCCCAGACAAGGCTGAAAGAAGAAACAAAGTCCTGGGTGATAGGCTATGCAGCCAGATATGAGACTCTGAGTATCCCTGTGACTGGTTAATTCTTCAGAGATTTCTATCCCACCAGAGAAGAACTGAAGCCCAGAATAGACGAGACCTCAATAGTCGAGACCTCCGTGTGTGGCTCAAGGTCACACAACTATTACCTGCAGTTAAAGTCAGATTCCTTAACTACATAACTGTGCTGACTTTGAACAAAGCAGCAAGAAAGATTCTGTGTGAAGGAGGAGAGGTTTGAGGACTCGGGTCACAGTACACAGGTCGTGCTGCGTTGGTACCATAAGGAGGAAGTACATGAGGCTTAAAGGGAAAGACCTTGTCTGTCTGTCTGTATGGCCTAGGAATGTGGCTATAGCAGAGCACAGGGCAGTGGTTTGGAGAAGATGGCTGGGTTCTTGGCTGGATCCCAGCCAAAGGCATCTGTTCTAACAGCACTGGTTCAGCTCAGCTAACTGCCCACTAAAATGCCAATGCAGACAAGCCAAGATTCAGCGTCACCACGAAGAAAAGCTAACTGAACCCAGAGTCTGTGGGAATTTGCACCATTTGTAAAGCTGATGGGGCTTCCGGCTTCGATTCCTTACACGAAAGTCTCATGACCAGGCACGGCATCCCACCTGAGGGACCTGGAGAACCAGTGCCTGGACGAGAGGGAGTTGTGTCCTACAGAACAGACAATGGCCAGCCTGCCTGACTCCATGGGCACCTGAGATTCAGACACGGAGCTGATGCTTCCAACTATACCCCACTCCCACACAGAGGCTGCACTGCGTTGTTTAATGTCAACTTGACAAGCTAAAGTCATCTAAAAGCAGAGAACCTCAATTTTAAAAAAAAAGGTATCCACAGGCTGAAGAGATGGCTCAGTGGTTAAGAGCATTGGCTGTTCTTCCAGAGGTCCTGAGTTCAATTCCTAGCAACCACATGGTGACTCACAACCACCTGTAATGGTATTCAATGCCCTCTTCTGGTGCATGTGTCTGAAGACAGCAAAAGTGTACTCATATAAATAAAATAAATAAATATTTTTAAAAAAAAATGCATCCATAAGATCAAGCCATAGGCAAGCCTGTAGGTCATTTCTTTTAATTAGTGATTGATGTGGGAGGGCCCACATTGTGTGTGTCATCCCTGGCTGGTGGTCCTGGGTTCTATAAGAAAGCTGACTGAGCAAGGCAGGATGAGCAAGCCAGTAAGCAGCATCCTCCAGGGCCTCTGTATCAACAGCTCCTGCCTCCTGCTTCCTGCCCAGTTTGAGTTCCTGTCCTGATTTCCTTTGATGATGAACAGCAATGTGGAAGTGTAAGCTGAATAAACCCTTTCCTCCCTAAGTTGTTTTGGTCAGTGTTTAATCACAGCAATAGAAACCCTGACTAGGACAGAGGCCATCCTGCTTCCATATCACAGACTGTACCTCACAGAAAACAGATGGGAAAACTGGGAATCAGCACGGCTCCCTCTGCAGAGCATGGAGAGGCTGCACACAAATGCATTTACCACAAGGCATGTTTGCCCTGCACATACTCTGCTGCACTTAACTGCCTTTTCTTAATACTGAAAGAAAAACATTGAAAGAAGAAAGAAAAGTCCTTTCACCCATCCTTTGATCTTCCTCCTGCCAAAATAGACTCCCTCCTAACACTTACACACAGTTTAAATGCAAGTGTGTGTGTGTAAATGTGTGCACATAAGTGCAGACACCTTTTGAGATCAGAGATGTTGTATCTCCCTGGAGCTAGAGATAGAGCCTGATGTTGGTGCTGGGAACTGACCTCTGGAAGAACTGCCCTGTGCCCCGCTACCTCTCAACAACTAAATCCATCTCTTCAGCCCCCACTTCCTTCATTTTTTATAAGGAATATATGTTTGGTTTTAAATCTAAAAAACGGTGTTATTCTTCCCAGAGACATTCATTGGACAACTCTGAAATCACCCCTGCAGTGCCTCTCTGCAGAGATGGACACACAAGGGCCAGCAAAACATGGGGAGGGGCTTGTCCAGGGCCACATTGCTACAGGAGCCCAGATGAGGGAGAGGAGGGCTGGAAATCCCCGCTGAGACATCCCAGCCTCCTCATAGTGTGGACATTACCCAGGTTTAGAAGCAAGAGGCCTGAGTTCCCGTCAGGTTGCTCTGCTTCCTGGCGGTTCGACCTCGTACAGTCTGTTAACCACTGAACCTCAGGTTCTTCCTCCTGAACAATGGTGATGACCATAGCTTATGAGCCGGCTCCTGCTTGTTTTTCTTATTGTTTTTTTGAGACAGGGTCTCACATAGCTCATCCTGATCTTGAATTTGCTAGGTAGCCAAGAATGCGCTCCTGAACCTCCTCCCGCCACCTCCCAAGCGCTGAGGTGACAGCATAGGTCTGGTTTTGGTCTGTGTCTCCTGCGAGAGTGCGAAGCAAACTCAGTTTATTAACTGAGTTACACCCCAACCTCTGTGAGGTTATTTTGTAGAGTAATTTAATTCAATGTCAAAAAAAAAAAACACACATACAGCAGATGCTCAGTAAATGCTACTCAGATCTAAACAGCAGAGGAAGGAAGGAAACGGAAGAGAAAACTCTAGAAATCCTCTGTTTCCAGAGTCCAGTGTCTGTGTTCACAACACACTAGTATGAGTTTACTAATGCTGTTGCAATGAAGTGCCACAAACCACCCAGCTCAAACATCAGAAATCCACTGTCTCAGCTCTGAAGACAAGAAGCCCAAAGTCAGGGTGTACAACACTGCCTCCTTGTTATAAATGTGAGAGAGGCTGTGCCCCAGGTCTCCATCCCAGCCTCTGGGTTTCTGCTGCATCCTATGGTACTCAGAGCAATTCCAACACCTTGTCTTGAAGAAACGTCACCTACCTCTGCTTCCAACCTCACACAGAATCTTCTCCATGTTTCTCCTTTCTATAAGGACACCAGTCACCCTGGATGAGGCCACACCCTCATGACCTCATTTTAACTTGATTATCTTTGTTAAGATCTTGTCCCCAAGAAGTACCTGTGTACTGAGGTTAGGATTCCAACGGATGAATCACAAGAGGAAAGGCATTTCTCCAATTGATTACGATTTGAGCTAAGGGTACAGAGTATCCCTAGAGTCTGCACTACAGAGCCTGCACTCTAGATGGCAGCCTTTCAGAGAAGCTCTTGGGGCTCCTGGGGAGATAGGATTTGCATTGAAACCAAAATGTCTGCTGAGGGTAACTAGATGCTCTGGGTCAGACACAGAAAGGCACCAGGCGAATTTAGCCAAGAACAACGGGTTCAGACGACCAAATTTACTAATGAAATGCACAGATACTAGATGAAGGCATCCTGAAAGAGGGTCCCAGAGGCGTCCGAGCATGGGGAACTAGCCGATCTGCATCAGGACCTACAAAGTCGGGAGGTGAGTCTGGAATGCTGTTGAACCTAACAATGTAGCCTCCTCAAATGTATAACTGGTTAAGTCAGAATTATTTTACTGATGTCCAACTGGTACTGTCTAGGGGTCTTAATCAGTTCTGTTTTCACTGCCAATTAAAGAATGAAAAGGCAAGGGAAACCTCAGACATAGCTAACAGAATTAGCCCGTAAAGAAAGGCTTTATGAGGTGAAGAAAGACAAACAGCAAGGTACACAATAACCCCTTGCTTTGCAGAAGGTGGACTCAGAAAGCTGAAGTCCTGTCTCGGTGAGCATTGGGTTTTTTAAAGGTCCTTGAGGGGGTCTTCTTTCCCCAATTTAGGGTTGATCAGTTTGAACAAAGACAGGGAGACTGATAAGGGATACAACTTTGTGTTACACATGTTGTAGTCTGGCCTTGAACTTGTTGTCCACAGGCAGTGGTGTTATGGTGTACCCAAAGAGAAAAATTCCACAGAGACCTGGTTATGGAGTACCTAAAGAGAAAAACTCTTAAGGCTTAAATAAATCAAATGGAGTCTTTATTAACTGCTGATGGAACTGTCCCAAGCAGTTAATAGAGGGAAGCAGCCTCAATCTCTAGTTGGTTTTTAAGGGCAAAAACTGAAATTGTGATATATGCAGAAAGGCAGTACTGAGCATTTACAGCAAGCAAGCATTGTGTACAGAAGCAGAGAGACAGCAATTAAATGGCCAGCTCAGGGTCACAGTGTATATCAATTTATGGCTGGTCCAGAGACCTGTTTTAAGTAAGATAATTTTAATACTTAAATCACTCTTAGAAATACTTTAATGATATGGCATAACTGTGCAGCCTATTACAGGACAACACGCAGTGGGATAAAAGTCTCACCAAGCCTTTGCTTTAAGCTGCCAGGGTCCTGTCTCAAGAGGGTGAGAAAGAAGCCAGCCACCTAGAAAGTTCACTACCTTTATAATCTAGTCAAGGCCCCTCTCCCCAGCCTTCTGCCTGATGAGAAATCTATCAGCTCTTAGTCTCTCAGAAGGGCTGGGCGATGACATGTAGCTCATGCTGAGAGCAAGACGGGTCATGAGAACTTGGGACCTCTTAGAAATGTATAAATTGTTTGGGTTTATTATCTCCCATTTCTTGTAGTAACACTTACAAAACAAACAATTCCCTTATAACCCCAAGTTTTGCGCTGGAGAGATGGTTTAGAGGGTGAGGGTAAGAGTGTTTGCCATGCAAGCCTGAGACCAGTCCTGGGAACTCATGGAAAGGGGAAAGGAGAGAACTGACTACACAAAGCTGTCCTCTGACATGCACAGGGTGCCGTGGCATGCACACCACACACATCATACATGCTCTCACATACACAATAATGATTAGGAAAATAAAATAAAAGAAATGTTTTCTTACTACACAACACAATTGAGTAGGCAAGAATCTAAAAGGATGTGTCTCAGAACTGATGAGAATTGCTAGCATTTTTCTCTGGGATCTACAGGGAAAGAGGACACATAAACTTCTTAGGTTATTCATTGAAGAGCGCTCCCTCCCAAGCCCAGCTCAGCCATCTGTTCCTTACCTAGCCTAGCCATCACCAGTGAAGGTGGCAGATATGAGTCAATCATTAAGCCAGGAACAGCAAAGGTAGTCGGGATCTGGAAGGGGCTGGGACTGCTGTGGGAGGTTGTGCACAGGAAGACCCAGGTTGGAGGTTCTCAAGGACTGTCCCTCTCAGGACATTGTTCGGGGAAGTCAGGCTGCCACTTGGAAGGGGCCTTGGGAACACTGGCTTCCTCACGTTCCTTGGTTCTTCTGCAATCTCTGTACACAGTCACTCTCCAGGCAGAATGAACTACTCAGCCCTTGAATTCTTCCTGCAGTGTGGATCACGCTGACCTGGTTGTTGTTTCTGTGTCTGTCTCTCATTTATTATTCACCTCTTGAAACAAAGAAAAATGGCTTACTCATCTCTGTGCTAAGTGTCTACTGCACAAACCGAAAAACAAACATCTTCCATCTTCAGCCTGAACATGAACAAACTTAGGCAGTGATTGGAAACCACTAAGGTGAATTTTTAAAACAATAAATGCAAACATCGGGAATGGGGTTATGAACCACGCTTATGTTAATGCAGGATTCCCAGGGTTAGGGACGAGTCATCAATATTTATTGAGTACCATCTATATACCAATCACTGTCTCAAGCTTTGGGTCTATAGCAGAGAAAGCACAATACTCCTGACACAACAGGATACTTAGAAAGAAAGATCTAAGGGTTTTAACTAACCGTGAACTTAATGTGAGTCATCAGGAAACATGTAGACAAACAAGTCTTCGCCTGATTTTTACCTGTGCTGGACAAGTGCACTCCTAGGACCACTTCAGAAGGTCCGTTGTACTTTCCTACACGTGCACATAGACAAATGTCAAGAGCCTAGCTCCAACCCAAGGTGCCTCATGTCAAGGAAGGGCTTGGACAAAGTGAGTACTGTGTTTAGAGAATTAGTGAAGCTCACACAAGGCAAGAAAATGCTTACAGTGTTGTATGTAACCTGAACAGGGAAAGAGGCTTAGAGTGTCCCAAGCATCGTCTCCATCCCAGAACTGAGATTCAGCTTTCTCTGACTGACAAACCCCACACTCTTAAAGACATCCCGCCATCAATGGGGTTTGGTTTTAGAATTCTTGATTTTGCAGTTACTGAGCTGCAAAGCCCAGCTTAAACAAGTGATAATCCAATCAGGCAGCACCAGTCCTGTGTCGGATCCTCCTTTGGGTAGGAAACTTCTTCCACTTCTGCAGAGTGCCTTCCTCTGAGATTTCCTACTTCCTGTGACCACCTGATGATGTCCAGCCCTGTGGCATCAAGTATTGTGTAAACAGCTCTCTCAATCCCAGAGATGCTATTGGTCTCCTAACTAAGTGGTTACTGATGTATGGACCGGCTGTACTAGGCAGGTGTGGCAACCTCAGACTCTCTCTCTCTCCTTGGGGAGCCCCCCTCCCACCATAGAGGTAAAAGAAAAAACTCAACCCAGCACATCAATTTTATGAGAATCCATCCAAGCCAAACTAATTCCATTTCCTACTTCGATAGAGTTTGGAAATGCAGGCAGATGAGGGGTATCAGCTTCACAGTCTTCGGTTCCAACCTACTAATAGTGGAATCTAAAATCTTAATTGCATTCTGCTGGCTGTTGGAAAAAACCTCCAAACCAGGAAACCGAGCCTCGGGGTTGGTTGTGAGAGGGATGGGAGGCAGGCAAGAGACTCAGATGTGCAACTGGTATGAAAATAAGACACCCACCACCCACAGTAAAATTCAGAACTCTTATCAAATGCTGATGGATCACTTGTCATGTGACACGCCCCCAGTCTGGAAGGTGGGAGACAACTGAGGTAAGCATCTAAGGCAACCGTGCTTGACACTTCTCAGTAGATGCGATTGTGGAAATGGCATGTGGTGAGCCTATGGAATTTAAGCTCGGCCGGAAATTTCTATAGAATGGGATAAAGTTGGGTGAAAGACTTTTTTTTAAATGGCAGAAACTGTAGGGTCAGAAAGATCCTTGGGAGAACCCCAGAAATCTGATTCAGGTTGAGAGGTGTCGGGTTGCAAAGACTTCAAGGAAGAGAGTAGAGAATGTAGAAATAGCTGATGCAACTGAGGGTCAAGGTTAGACCGAGCACCTGGGCATCAGGGGAAAACCTTCACGGAACCCCAACCTAGTGTCGCAGGTGCCCTGAGCAAAGGAGGGCAGATGCTAAGGTTGCCAAGAGAAAGGCAGCTCCCATTTGACACTAAGCAAGAGGGACCAGGACCCCAAGAAGAAGGGATTCGTGAGTGGTAAGTGGTTGCGGGAATTTCCAAATGGGGACAATTCACCTGAGAGCCATGCCCTGGACACATGACCTCCAGGGTCCTTTCCAGCTCCAGATCCTAGGACAAAGGCATCTTGGTTATTTACTACTGCGCTCTCTTGAGTCTAGCTCTTCTACGTGGCTGTCTCCATCAGAAAAGGACTGTTATATACAGACTGATATTCTGATTCCTACACAGCACAGGGGGCACATGAGGCTGGGCCGCTAGGAGAAAAAGAATGGGCAATCCTGGCCATGGCCTGGGGTAGCAGAAAACCAGCAGATTTGTAACTTTCTCAGATGACCACAGCTAACTAAAAATGATTAATTTTCAGACTGCAAAGTCACAGCAACCAAGCCTCTCTTCAGCCCCCACCAGACAGCAGTCATTCCATGGAACTCAGGCACATGCAAAATGTGTTCACTTCTGATCTTCAGAAGTATCCCTCTACTGACTGAAAGGTCTAGGGAAATTAAAAAGATGTTGGCCATCTAAGACACTCTCTCTGGACTAGAACAGCCCCTCCCTTGACTCAGCATCTACCTTATGAGGCTGTTCCCATGTTTGGAAATGTTTCATCAGTGAGTGTGGCTGTCCTAAGCATTACCTGTTGTGGGAACCCAACTTCGTGATATAAAGACAGTGAGAATAATGAATAAATGTTGGAAAAGACTTGAGAAATATGTATGCTTATTCAGCCAATCCGCAACAATTCTGACACCCATACAGTAAAGATATGCACACGTGCATGAACACACACACACATACACACATACACACACATGCACATGCACACTGGCACATATGCATACATGCACGTGTGTGCATACACACTTGCACACATGCGTGAGCACACACATGATCATACGCAAATACACACATGCACACAGACATGCACAAATGCGTGAGCACACATGTGTGCTCATACACACACATACATGCACACATGTGTGAGCACACACAGGCTTACAAGCACACACACACATACACACACACATGTGTAAGCACACACACACGTGTGTGCACACACTCCCCAGTACCACCAAAACAACTCTTCTGTGAAGCAGCATTTGTCCTTTTCTGTGCTGAATCTTACCCACCTTATTTCCTTGCAGTACTGCCTGGCCCTGGACCCCACAGAGAAGTATGACTCTTTCTTGGAAATGCTGTCACAGCTAACATTTACAAAGCCTTCAGAGGCTCCTGTCTTATCCTCCTCTGACACTGAATTCAGCCAGCACATCATTTGGGATCCTGCTGGATACCAGGATGCCAGCCCAGTGGCAGCGCAAAATAGCCATTGTGGTCACTGGGAGTCAAACTATTTTAAAATAAATCCAGCGTTACCTCAGTTTTCCAGGCAAGCAGGGGAGGCTAATGCCTATCATCATTTCTTGGGGTAGGGAGTGGGACTGGGGGGAGCTTGAGAAGAAAGAATACTTGAGCCCAGGAGCTCAAGTCCAATCTGGACAATATATCCGAATTTGGTTTCCTTAAAAGAAAAATAAAAAGAGCAGCGTTGATACCAAAGATGGAGATGTCTATTCCCAACATTAATGTGATGCCAATACAATGGGATCAAGCAATAGTTAGAACTTTAAAAACATAAATATTGGTCTATGTAAGAAGTAGTGAGGTTTTTCCTTTTGTTGATGCCACCAACACATATAGGGTCAAAGGTCAGTCCTCTGCAATATTTTTGTGACTGTCTACTTTAAAATCAAATCCTGACTTGTGACTAAACCAGAAAGTTCTCTGCATATCCTTGTCAGATTTCTGCTGACCAAGGAATGGCCTAAGCAAGAGTACTTATAGTACTTTTGTATAGTACTTATACAAAATCTTTTCTGTCTTGCTTCATGTAAAGCATCCAAGCACATTGGGATAAGAAGTCAAGTCCTTTACTACGACATAACCGCTTGTAAAGTGAGCTGGAGAGCAGAACTGGTGGTGGGCAGGCGTGTGTTGAATCCTGAACTAGCTTAGGATTTTGAAGGCCAGCAGCGGAGCTCATTCCCCACTGGAGGGACGGGGGAGGAGACACGATTCCGCCCAGGCGATTCTGCTCAAGAGTCTTGTTCAAACACCAAAGGTTTGCGACAAGCGGCCCACATCTTTGTGGAGACGTGTACCTGGAGAAGCACTGAATACACAGGTGGCCAGAGGGGAAGCTGTTCCGAAGCTGAGTAAAGGCCCACCGGGTCAGGTGGGAAACGTGGGGTGAGCCGAGGTTTGTGGGTGAAGTGGACTGTCCTCCCACCCACCCATTCATCCCCCGGAGCCGATGCATATGCGCTGGTAGGCAGAAGCCAAGGAGTGTTCTATGCTGCAGTGATGCAAAGGGTTAGCTCAGTCCTCTGGGAAGCTGCTCTTCTTGTCCTGGCTTCCTGGGCTTGAGGCTGCCAGCTGGTCAGCCCGCACGTCCTACTCTGTCCCTCTGTCTCTGTCACCCCACCCACAAGCACGCCATAGGGTTCCTGGCTACCCCGGGCTCCCCTGCAGCTCCGGCTCGCTGCAGGTAGCCGGCCTCGCGGGCGCGGGGCTCACTCACCCGCGTGCAGGCCGCCCGCCTCGGGGCCGCTGTCCGTGGCTGCGGCGCTGGGCAGCGCGTCCGAGTCGGTGTAGGTGAGCCAGGTGGACTCTGTCTCCCGGGTCCAGCTCTCGTAGTAGCGGGGCTCGATGGCATCGGCTCGGCTCCCGCCGCAGCCCATTCTCCCGTGTTGCGGGCGCGCCCGGCGGCCGCTCGGCTTGCGGCTGCGGCTGTGGCTGCGGCTCAACCCGGGCGACGCAGCTCCTCCGGCCCGCGAGGAGGAGGCGGCGGCAGCGACATTGGTCCCCTAACCGCCAGAGCCGCCGCCAGCGCCAGGCTCCCCGGGAGCCCGCCGCCCCTCCTCTCTGCCTCCAAGGCCCTCCTCCTCTCTACTCTCCTTCCCCAGCTCCCCTCAACCTCGCCTCTCCCACCGCCCAGCCGCCAGTCCCTCCCTCGGTGTTCTGGTTGATGCTGTGCTACAGAGAAGCAGACAGGTGGTGGGAAGAAGAAAAAGGGTCTCTCTTCAGGCTTCAGTCGACCTCCTGGGTTCCCATCCATCCATCATCTGTCCACCCATGCATCCACCCGCTGATCCAGTCGTCCATCTGCCCATCCATCCTTCTACAAAACCATCTTTCCCTTCTGGGTTCTGAAGCTCACTGGAAGCCCCCCAAGTTTTCTTCTGGTCACTTGTTCCAAAAGCAATGGATGAACAACACTAGCAAATAGGGAGCAGAGTTGTCACTGAAAGTTAAGTTAGAGTCAGTGCCTGCTTACGGAATAGAAAGCAGGGCCCATGATTTCAGACGGTGCCCTTAGACATTTGTCACTAACACCCCTGCCGGGTCTGGAACTCCACCATCTTACGAATTCTGTTCTCAGGAAAGCAAAAGATCACCAGGGCCATGCACCAGCGAGGACTCCAGGGAATGCCTACTGAATAAAGCAGCGTTCTGTAGTGACTACAGTTCAGGCTAAGGAGTCCAGTCTCCCCACAGGTCCCTGTGGCAGGCACTACCAGTGTCTGCGAGGCAGAAAGTAGACTTGGAGACTCCAAGCAAGGCCTGGGCTGCCCCAGCAGGACTCTGCCTCTGAGACAGAGGATGTTCAGTTACCTGGGATGGGTGGCTCCCACAATGTGTGGCAAATTAGAGGACTTCTGACACCTTTTGCTTCCTCTCTTGAATAATTTGGTATAAAAAGAATTGGATCTTCATGAGGTCCTGTGCTCAGTCTCCAATATCAAACTGAAGATGATGTACAAAAAAAGGAGACCCCCTCAGAGAGAGAGCCCCTCTCAGGCTCTAACAGCCTGGGTTCTCTTCACTTCCCTAGCAATGCCAATGGGTGGCCAAAACAGAAGTGCTTAAGTTGGAAGGTTCTAGAAAATCAAAAGAAGGCACTGGGACTGAGACCTGGGGAGCAAAGGAAAGTATGTGAGCCCGGGATGAGGCAGGGTAAGCTGGAGTCAGGCAAGGAGGAAAGACCAAGGGACCGGGCGGGGTGGTGGGGAGGTGTCGGCCTCACTGTAAAACTGCAGGATGGAGAGCAAGGAAGGCTTTAAGCTATGTCTCAGGTCAGCTTGGGGAAACTGTCGCTCAAAAAGCGGGTGGAGAATGAATGAGCAGAGGCCGGTGGAGTCCAGCAAGCGTCTGGAGATGAGAAGATGACCAGTTATGGAGGCGTAAAGGACTAGAGAAGTCCGGCAGGTGCCAAGCCCCAGAGAGAGCAGAGGAATGGGGAGGGATTGTTGCTCTTTTCAGTTTTCCTTTTCTTCCTGTTTAGCTGACTGCAGTTAAAAAGTCCGAAACAAGTGTCACAACCATTTACCATTCTAAGTAACACAACAAACTCTTTCACCATTACAATCTATCCTGCCTGAATACGAATCATCCCTCGACACGGTGTGGTCACGCTCTGTAAACACCTGCCCTGCCATAATTTGGATCTGGAACGTTCCTCAAAGACCCAGGTGTTAAGGTTTAGTCCTCAGGTTGGCTCTGTTGGGACACAGTAGGAACTTTACACATGGAGGCTAGTAGGAAGTCTTCTAGGGACTGTTAATGCAGAAAACGGTTGTGTGAGTATCTTGGATGAATGACCGGTGTCTGGAAAGCACTCCTTGTTGCTGCCATCGCTCTCACGAGACAAGACACAACAACCACATCTCTCTGAGGGAGAAAGCCCCAGAAATTGTTGTTCTTACAAGATTATGCTTGTGGGTTTGGCTGGCACAGAGTGAGAGTTTGGTAAATGTGGATCTTTATTTTTCCAATTTCCCTTTCCCTTCCCTTCTAATAGTATTACTGACCAGCTTCCTGCAAATAAAATTTCCTGTCATTCCTGCATAATCATCTACTGGGCAAAGTTCTATTTTTCAAGGATTCTCTTCTTGTAGATATTTAATACCAAAGATTCAGAGAGTGTTTGTCCCATGAAACTTACAGAGCAGACAACCTGTCCTTGTGTTCACCAACTAGCTGAGAAAGACGTATGGAGCCAGGCACGGGACTACATTCTGGTGCCTCGCTTGTGGGAGGCTAAATGGAGAGGATGGATTGTCCCAGGCTAGCCTGGACTATATAGTGAGCACATGTCTCAAATAAGAAAAATAAGGAAGCCTGAAGTTGTAACTCTGCTGCTAAAGTCCTAGCATGCTTAAGCCCCAAGGACAATCTCTAACACCACATGGAGCCAGTATGGTGATACATGCATGTAATCCAAGTACTTGGGAGATGGAGACAGGATGATATCAGTTTAAGGTAATCCTCAAGTATAAGGGGAGTTCAAGGTCAGCATCCTGGCCATGTAAGACTCCAAAGAAAGAAAGAAACAAACAAACAAGGGAAGACAAGCAGAAACAGAAAGAGAGTAAGGAAGAGGAAGAGGAGAAGGAAAAGAAGAGGAGGGGAGGAGAAGGGGGAGGAGGGGGAGGAGGAGGAAGAGGAGGAGGAGGAGGAGGAAGAGGAGGAGGAGGAGACTAGGTGCTTTGTGGAACTGTCCAAAGTCAGAGTACACATTATCTCTGCAGAGCTGACATCTCAGCCAGACCTCTCTCTACTTGGTACTAAATTTTCTCCCAAGCCTTTAGTAATAAAGTTTAATAAATTAAGTGTAACTGTAAAATCTAGTAAATGTCATAAAGTACATGTTCAGAATCTTCTTTTCTTTTAGGTTTTCTCTGTGTACCTTTGGCTGTCTTGGAACCAGGTCTCTAGACCAGGATGGCCTCGAATCCACAGAGATCCGCCTGCTTGTGCTTCTTGAGTGCTGGGAATAAATGTGTGCTCCGGGCCCTGTTCAGAATCTGTAACCTGACTACCACATGCTGGGATTAAATGTGTGGGCTCGGCCCTGTTCAGAATCTGTAACCTGACTACCACATGCTGGGATTAAACGTGTGGGCTCGGCCCTGTTCAGAATCTGTAACCTGACTACCACGTGCTGGGATTAAATGTGTGGGCTCGGCCCTGTTCAGTATCTGTAACCTGACTACCACAAACTAGCCATCACTTTCCACAAAATTTGAAAGTAAGAAAGAAGGAAAGGAAGGAGGGAAAGAAGGAAGGAAGAAGGAAGAACCAAGGAAGGGGAGAAGGAGGGAAGGAGGGGAAGGGTAGAGAAAGGGCTTCCTTAGCTAGATTAGCTCAGTTGGTACTTGCTTAGCGTGAAGGCCTGGGTTTGATCCCCAGCGCTGGGCCCAGGGGCTCTGTCCTGTAATCCCAGCCCTCAGGAGGTGGAGGCAGGCACACAGGGTTCAAAGGCCGCTGTCTGCATTCTCAGCTACATGGCAAAATGGAGGCCAGCCTACTGTACATTGAGATACTATTTCAAGATAAGAAAAAGAAGAGGAGGAGGAAAAATTCCAAAGTGTGAAGGGCTGCAACTTGGAATTTAAAAACTTCATCAAATGTCCTCACAGCAATGAAGTAAATTCTGTGTTCAAAATTATTGCTGAAGAGACAGGAGAGATGGCTCAGTGGTTGAGTACTGGCTGCTCTTCCAGGAGACCTGGGATCAATTCTCAGTATCCATGTGGCAGTTCCCATCCTTCTGTCCTGGGAATCTGGCCTCCCTGGGAGCCAGACAAACAGACAGTACATAGACATACATGCAGGCATAGAAAATGAGCAATTTTTTTCTGATGTGTACTTGTTATATGAAGGGAGTCTCTCAATAAGGTATCTATGGCTTTAAGACCCCAACTAGTGAGTACCACCTCTGGCTTGTTTCCATGGAAACCCAAATGAGCCTTTAGGGCATAAAGCCCTTCTTCTGCCGAGGTCTCATGTCTCTGGCCCTGCACAACTGGGCTCTGTTCAACTGTCGTGAACAGTAAGGACCTTTGGCATGGCAGACAATCAAAACAGAAGAGAGGTCTCAGCAGGAACCTAGCCTCCCTTCCAGGATCTGCCCTCAAAAGGAGTAAACACAGATAGCACTGCCTTAGAGCACAGAGGTGGTCCAAGGCTGGAGCAACAGCCGCAGTGTTGCCGGCTACACACATATGTGTCAAATATTTGCCTTTGGTTCTGAATTGCCAGCCTCTGCTAATGTTGCCCTCTCCCTGCTCCAGATTCAGGAACATACAGGAACTGCAGCCCTAGACCCCCACTCCACAGGAACTCAGCCCTAGACCCACACTCCACAGGAACTGTAGCCCTAGACCCACACTCCACAGGAACTCAGCCCTAGACCCCCACTCCACAGGAACTCAGTCCTAGACCCACACTCCACAGGAACTCAGCCCTAGACCCACACTCCACAGGAACTCAGCCCTAGACCCCCACTCCACAGGAACTCAGCCCTAGGCCCCCACTCCACAGGAGCTGTAGCCCTAGACCCCCACTCCACAGGAACTCAGCCCTAGACCCCCACTCCACAGGAGCTGTAGCCCTAGACTCCCACTCCACAGGAACTCAGCCCTAGACCCCCACTCCACAGGAACTGTAGTCCTAGACCCTCACTCCACAGGAACTCAGCCCTAGACCCCCACTCCACAGGAACTCAGCCCTAGACCCCCACTCCACAGGAACTCAGCCCTAGACCCCCACTCCACAGGAACTGTAGCCCTAGACCCACACTCCACAGGAACTCAGCCCTAGACCCCCACTCCACAGGAACTCAGTCCTAGACCCACACTCCACAGGAACTCAGCCCTAGACCCCCACTCCACAGGAACTCAGCCCTAGACCCCCACTCCACAGGAACTCAGCCCTAGGCCCCCACTCCACAGGAGCTGTAGCCCTAGACCCCCACTCCACAGGAACTCAGCCCTAGACCCCCACTCCACAGGAGCTGTAGCCCTAGACCCCCACTCCACAGGAACTCAGCCCTAGACCCCCACTCCACAGGAACTGTAGTCCTAGACCCTCACTCCACAGGAACTCAGCCCTAGACCCCCACTCCACAGGAACTCAGCCCTAGACCCCCACTCCACAGGAACTCAGCCCTAGACCCACACTCCACAGGAACTCAGCTCTAGACCCCCACTCCACAGGAACTCAGCCCTAGACCCACACTCCACAGGAACTCAGCCCTAGACCCACACTCCACAGGAACTCAGCCCTAGGCCCCCACTCCACAGGAACTCAGCCCTAGGTTCTCACTCCATGGGCTGAAAGCACTTTCCACTGAACACTCTTCCAGGTCCTCAGACTTGGAGAGCAGATGGCTTCTTGTTGATCTACAAAGTATAATTTAGTTATGAAGAAAGGGAAGTCAAAATTAGCATCCCAAAGCATAACACAGATTCAGCTCCTACTTCTGGAAAAAAAAAATCCCTCAGTGTTGGTTGACAGGAGCCCGCTCATGCACTCCTGGCCTTTAAAAAAATAAATTCACCTGCCAGGGAGTGAAAGATACACCTGGCATGCAGAGAGTGCAGGTGGGTGGGGTGGATTCTGTGACAGACATGGAGTATGAAGAAAGGAAACTGAAATAAGAAAATCGCAAGAGGAAAATGGGATTGTTGTTTGGTATAAAAGTCTAAAAAAGATGAAAACGGAGGAAAGGGAGAGAGAGGAAGGAAGGAAAGGAGGGAGGGATCAGGAGGGAGGGATCTGAGGGAGGGATCAGGAGGGAAGGATCAGGAGAAAGGGATCAGGAGGGAGGGATCGGAGGCTGCCACAGAGCATTTACCCATCTAAGTGAAATATGAGTATTAACTCGAGTACCGAGCGGTTAATTTTTCCTCCACCTGGTAATCTTTAAACAGTTCTCATGAGGAGAGTGGCTAATTGGTTCTCAAGAGATTCAACAGGTTCTCTCCATGACTGCAAAGGTCTTCTTAATGCCTGGATTAATATCAGGTAGCACTTTATCATGCGCCCCAAGTTAGAGCACAGGTAGAAGCTGTCCCCATGTTTCCAAGTGTCTAGTTTTATCATTTTTCCTTTTGGTAGGAGTTATGCCAGCACATGGGTGAGATGCAAGGAAAAACCAATTTGTTCTTACCAAAAAGAGTATGAGCTACATATAAAAAAAAATTGGAGGGGTGGACCAATGGTAACTTTTAAAACCTTTATGAAAAACTTCAATTTATAGGTTGAATAGTTAGAGGGAAGGGTTGAGAAGGAGTAAAGGTAGATGCAGACATATCCCCATGTAAATTGTTCTGGAGTGGATTCTGAGAGCAACAGGTAGGGGTGTGTGTGTGTGTGTGTGTGTGTGTATGTGTGTGTGTCCATCTGTCTATGTGTGTGTGTCTCTGTGTATGTGTGTGTCTTTCTGTCTATATGTGTGTGTGTGTGTCTGCCTGTGTGTGTCTGCGTATGTCTCTGTCTATGTATGTGTGTCTGTCTGTTTGTCTGTCCATGTTGTGTGTGTTTTCGAATGCCTGCAGTGCACATATGCACATGGATTGCTGGGTGTATGCCCTTGAGGAAGGAAGATGCTGGACATTCTGCTCTGTCATTCTTATTCCTTTGAGGCAGGGTTTCTCACGGAACCAGAGGCTAAGCTGGCAGCCAGAAATTGTAGAAACGCTCCTGTCTCCACCACCACTGCCCTACAGCTCCAGGGTAACAGATCCATGCATGGCCACACCTGCCTCTGTAGGTGGATGCTGAACTCAAGGTCAGGGTCTCATAAAAGCTCCCCAGCCCTGAGAGTGAGAGTCCTCCCACTGGGTGAGTTCATAATGCTGTCCTCCACAGTCTGTTTTAATAGAACAAAGAAAATTTGAGTAATTTGCTAAAGACTAATATAAATGTCAAGAAGAGAATAATTAGAACCTAGATCTCTGTCAATAAGCATGGAATCCAACCTCTCTTTAGGAAAAAAGAGGAATAGATCTCCTGGTGGTGACTTCTCCCACACAAAGCAATCTCTATGCCTGAACCACCCAGCACTCTCATTGTGCCTTCCTCTGTAACTGATGAAGACGTGGAAAGGATCTATTTGTCCACTTCCATTGTTGCAACAAAATACAACAGCAATTAGTTTCTCACAGCTCTGGAGGAGGAGAGTCTGGGGCCAGCAGACCAGGTGCCTGGTGAGAGCTGCTGTCTGCCTCTTAGATGGCACTTGCTTATTGTGTCCTCAGAGGGTGGAAGAGATGAAGAGTTAGCTCTTGCCAATCCTTCAGAAGTCTCTAATCCCTTTTATAGGAATTGAACTTAATTTCCCATGACTTGACCACTTCCTCCAAAGCCCTCACATTGAAAGGGTGATGTTTCAACATATGATCACACACACACACACACACACACACACACACACACACACACACACAGACCATAGCAATCCAGGTTTAGGGATGGAGCAGAGAGTGAGAGAAAGAATGTGCCTGTGTCTCAGTAGATCAAGTTACACTAGTATTTATTCATAAGCAACAATGAACAAATATAAAGCAAAAGGGATCACGTTCGTTCACACACACACTCTCACCTCCGATCTGGTAAGTGCTGTAACCTAGTTCTGATGGAAGTGCAGGCCAGGCCCACAGCATTTCGGATCCCTGCTGGAGCCCCTGTCCAGAGTTGGGGTGCCTGGAATCAGGAGTCAGTCTCAACACAAAGAGTCTCTGTTGGAGCTCTTAGGAATGAGCCAAACCTTAGCTGTCAGACCAGGGTTTTTAAGTCTCTTTCAGCACAGGCCTGCAACACCACCTTACCTAACACTAGGCTTATCATCTCCACACACACTCCAGACTTGGTCTTCATGGTATCTTTTTGGTCAATTAAAACTGAGGCATTCACTGAGTCAGGGTGTTTACCTTTATCATATTTCACACTCACACACTCTGGGCTGGGTTACATTTGTCATTTCTTTTATATTGCTTACATTTATTACAAGCATGTACCTCTAAAGATGAATATATGAGAAGGCTATAGGAATGACTGTTAAGAGCATTGGCTGCTCTTGCAGAGGGACCAGGCTGGGTTCTCATTTACCAACATGGTGGCTTACAACCCATATTCCACTTCCAGAGGATGTAACGCCGTCTTCTGGCCTCCTCAAGCACTGAACGCATAGGGTGTACAGATGTACATGCAGGCAAAACACTCATGCCCATAAATGCACACAAATGTGAGAACGAGCAGGTGCTTGAGGGCTAATCTGGGGAAGACACAGCAGATGCTGAGCCAGGCCCACAGCAGAGACTGCTAGTGCACACCAGGACTGTGGAGAGCGAGCGTGGTTTAGAAGGTGATGTTCCAATAGTGAGCACAGTGTTCTCTTCACCCAGGACCTGCACATGGATGAAAACTGCTTCCTGACGCTCTTGAAGGCCCTCAGAAATGTCCATGTAGCTTGAAGTAGGCCAGAAAATTGAAATTATGTCTCTGTACAAAATAAAGCACATTTGGAACACACATTTCATTGCTTTTAAGAGTGGGTGGGATGTGAACTCTATTTATGACCAAGTCAGACCACCTCAGAGCAAAGCTTGGACAAGCAACCCTTAGTCATCTCTTCCCAGCAGTGCCATTTGTGGGTCACTATTATGATTCATGCAGAAGAGAAGGGAGAGCCTGAGAAGGCCAGCCCCTCTCCCTCCTGGCCCTACCCCATTGTAACAGTGGGAAGCCCCCTCTCCCTCCTGGCCCTACCCCATTGTAACAGTGGGAAGCCCCCTCTCCCTCCTGCCCCTACCCCATTGTAACAGTGTGAAGCCCCCTCTCCCTCCTGCTCCCACCCTTGTAACAGTGTGAAGCCCCCTCTCCCTCCTATTCCCACCCCTGTAACAGTGTGAAGCCCCCTCTCCCTCCTGCCCCTACCCCATTGTAACAGTGGGAAGCCCCCTCTCCCTCCTGTTCCCATCCCTATAACAGTGTGAAGCCACCTGTCTGTCTGTCCACACCCCTGTTACAATGTGACACAGGCCTCCATCCTGCCCCAGCCCCACCCCCTTTGTAACAGTGTGACAACCAGAATTCACTTTGTTTTTGGAGGTCTTCACTCACCTGAAGAGTAATTGACTTATCCCAAATGGGAAAAAAAATGAGTGACTTCCTGATTAAAGAAAGCTAGGGGACAGAAAAAAAGGAGCAAGGCAGACACTATCCAGGGAAAGGGTGGCCTCCCCCAGAAAGCCAGAGCAAGAAGTGGCAGGAGGCTGAGATAGACCACGGGGCATCTTGAAGATGAATGTGGTCCATGGGGGTTAGCTCCTGGGGTGGTTGGCCCACGGTTTAGCTCCTAGGGGTAGTTGGTAGGTGGGCTGATCTGACTGCCAGAGTTTGGGAATAACAGAATCAAAGATTGCAATGGTTTTGTCCTTCCATCCCTCTTCCTTGGGGTAGGGGACAGGAGGGAGAGGGGGCTTCACACTGTTACAGGGTGGGGGCAGGAGGAGAGGGGTTTCACATTGTTACAATGGGGTAGGGCAGGAGTTAGAGGGGGCTGGCCTTCTCAGGCTCTCCCCTTCGCTTCTGCATTAATCATAATAGTGACCCACAAATGACACTGCTGGGAAGAGATGACGTAAGAATCACCGTGTGTTTGTCCAAGCTTTGCTCTGAGGTGGTCTGACTTGGTCATAAATAGAGTTCACATCCCACCCATTCTTAAAAGGCAACTGGATCTTCTTCGTGTTTGTCAACATAGCAGACCATATGTGTGTGTGTGTGTGTGTGTGTGTGTGTGTGTGTGTGTGTGTGTGTCTGTGAGAGAGAGAGAGAGAATGTCTTTAAAGTCCTGGAATTCTCTGAATAAGGCAAACAGTGGGGAGAGAGACTAAGGGAACCCCAGCGCCCTTCTGGAAACTCAGAAACCCGTCACTCTCTTTATGTCTCACTTCTGGCCACAGAGGCTAAACTCAAAGCGGAAATCTGGTACCCACAGATTCAGTTGCGTTTTATTTCCAGGAAACTCTGGAAAGCTACTGGGGCACTGGAGTGGGCCCCTTCCCATGAGGGCGCCCTGTCTGCTGAACACCGGGCTGAGGAGCAGGGGAATGCGCATGTCAGGCTCAAGGTTCAGAAAGGACTCCAGCAAGACAGCGTTGGTTTCCCGCAGCTCCTGTGACTGATAATCGCTCCCATCTATACTTCATTTATGTCTTCCGTTCCCTGTATAATAAGCACGCATCATCCTACTCAGCCCTCAGAGGAAGACTGGGAGTCCCGTTATCACAAGAGCGCCGAGGCGGGGTCAAGTGAGTTGCCCAATGTCAACCCCAAAGCCTTTAAATCCAGGTCTCCTCCAATGTCAGTTTCGTATCTTAAAGCTGTTCTCCTGGAGCCACCACACACCGGGAGGGGCTACAACACAGTGCCTGGTGGAGGGTTTGCCAGGAGCCCTCAACAGCCCCACTGTGGGAAACCTACGCGACTTCCTGTAAGTCCAAGGTTAGGGATACGGGTAACAAAGATGGCTAAGAGCTCTGGGTATTGTGTGCTATGAGCGATCCAATCTGGAATTGAGAAAAACAGAAGACTTACTAGAAATAGGGTCACAAATACTCTCAGCATCACTAGAAGTGCCTCATAAGCAGCCATATGACCTAGCCCGGGAGCTAGCCACCGACAGAATGATGATTTGATTGTCTTTATTATCTGTGTATCTGAGCTATGACCCTGACAGCACTAGGGGGAATAAGCTAGTAAAATCATGTGTAGGCTAATAGTATGTCTGCACTCTGCATTGTGGTACCTTCTCATGGATTCTTATAAGGTTGGATTAATTGATGTGCATTTCAAGTTCCCAGCTAGCTGCAAGCAAGTCATGCAGTGAATTTCAAAGAACTGCTGTTGTTGGGGGCCAGAGCTGGGCATTCATTCCACTATCAAAGTGTCTCGGATGGGAACAGGATCTGAGGGGAGAGGAGGCCTAGGGCATTTGCACCTACAGAGAAAGTTCAAGGCTGGGTTGTGAGACCCTAACTGAAGAAAAAACGGACTTTAAAATTGAGATGGGACAATACCTTAATAAATAAGCCCTGTACTGTGTTAGAAAGGCGGTTTGAATAAGAATGGCCTCCGTATGCTTGGAGATTTGAATGCTTGATCATTAGGGAGTGACAGTACTGGACAGGAATTAGGAGGTGTGGTCTTATTGGAGTGGGTGTGTCCTTATGGGAGGAAGTGTGTTACAGAGATGGGCTCTGAGGTCTCAGATGCTCAAGCCAGGCCCAGTGTCTTTCCTGTCTTCCTGCTGCCTTCCAATTCCAATGTAGAACTCTCAACTACCTCTCCAGCACCACGTCTGACTGTGCACTGCCATGCTCTCCTCCATGATGATAATGGACTAAATCTCTGAACCATAAGGCAGGCCCCATTAAAGGTTTTCCTTTAAAAGGAAAACCTTTGGTCATGGTGTCTCTTCATGCAATAGAACACTAAGTTTCTTTTTGCTCCCTGAGGCAGGCATGCCAATGTTCTAACAGGGAAAAAGCACATGGTGATTAGAGACATTTTTAAGCAAAGGAAGATGAGGTAAAGCTAACGGAAACACGTCTAGATAAAGGCTCCGATGGACTCTACCTGAGAAGATGGTTTTAGGAGAGTCAATGTATTTACAAAGCAAGGCTGGGGCTTCCACTTGCAACTTAGTGCAAACTTGTGTTTTTGATCCCTGAGGGTGTTTCACTTTTAACTCAAAAATAAGAACATCTCTATTACGACAATGGCAGATCTTCTAACAGCAACACAGTGGACCTAAGGCCACATCTTGTAAGGCAATCATATTTTATTTTTTTTTATTATTTATTTTATTTTTTTTTAATTTACATTCCAAATCATTTCCCCTTTCCCGTTTCCTCCCTCCCGGAAAGTCCCATAAGCCCCCTTCCCTCCCTCTTTTCTCCATTCAACCCCCTCTCATTTCTCTGTCCTGGCGTTCCCCTACATCCAGTCTTTCCAGGACCAGGGGTCTCTCCTTCCATCTTCTTAGAAATCTATTGATATGTGGATTGTGTCTAGGGTATTCCGAGATTCTGGGTCAATATCCCCTTATCAGTGACTGCATACCATGTGTGTTCTTTTGTGATTGGGTTACCTCACTAAGGATGATATTTTCAAGATCTGACCATTTGCCTAGGAATTTCGTGAATTCATTGTTTTTAATTGCAGAGTAGTATTCCATTGTGTAGATATACCACATCTTCTGAATCCATTCCTCCGTTGAGGGACATCTGGGTTCTTTCCAGCTTCTGGCTATTATAAATAAGGCTGCTATGAACATAGTGGAGCATGTGTCCTTATTGCATGCAGGTAAAGCCTCTGGGTATATGCCCAGGAGTGGTATAGCTGGATCCTCTGGGAGTGTCATGCCCAGTTTTCTGAGGAACCGCCAGACTGCTTTCCAGAGTGGTTGTACCAGCTTGCAATTCCACCAGCAGTGGAGGAGTGTTCCTCTTTCTCCACATCCTCGCCAACAACTGCTGTCTCCTGTGTTTTTGATCTTAGCCATCCTGACTGGTGTGAGATGGAATCTCAGGGTTGTTTTGATTTGCATTTCCCTAATGACTAAGGATGATGAACATCTCTTTAGGTGCTTCTCAGCCATTAGATATTCTTCAGGTGAGAACTCTTTGTTTAGCTCTGTACCCCATTTTTAATAGGGTTACTTGCCTCTCTGGAGTTTAACTTCTTGAGTTCTTTGTATATATTGGATATTAGCCCTCTGTCGGATGTAAGGTTGGTAAAGATCATTTCCCAGTTAGTTGGTTGCCACTTTGTCTTTTTGACAGTGTCTTTTGCCTTGCAAAAACTTTGTAATTTAATGAGGTCCCATTTGTCTATTCTTGATCTTAGAGCATAAGCTATTGGAGTTCTGTTCAGGAAATTCTCCCCTGTGCCCATATGTTCAAGGTTCTTCCCTAGTTTCCCTTCTATTAGTTTCAGTGTGTCTGGTTTTATGTGGAGATCTTTGATCCACTTAGAATTGAGCTTAGTGCAAGGAGATAAGAATGGGTCAATTTGCATTCTTCTGCATGTTGACCTCCAGCTGAGCCAGCACCATTTGTTGAAAAGGCTATCTTTTTTCCACTAGATGGTTTTAACTCCTTTGTCAAAGATCAAGTGACCATAGGAGTGTGGATTCATTTCTGGGTCTTCAATTCTGTTCCATTGATCTACATGTCTGTTACTGTACCAATACCATGCGGTTTTTAACACTATTGCTCTGTAGTACAGCTTGAGGTCTGGGATACTGATTACCCCAGAGGTTCTTTTACTCTTGAGAATAGTTTTAGCTATTCTGGGTTTTCTGTTATTCCAGATGAATTTTTGAATTGCTCTTTCTAACTCTATGAAGAATTGAGTTGGGATTTTGATGGGGATTGCATTGAATCTGTGTATTATTTTTGGTAAGATGCTCATTTTTACTATATTAATCCTGCCAATCCATGAGCATGGCAGATTTTTCCATCTTCTGAGGTCTTCTTCAATTTCTTTCTTCAGAGACTTGAAGTTCTTGTCATACAGATCTTTCACTTGTTTGGTTAGAGTCACGCCAAGATACTTAATATGGTTTGTGGCTATCGTGAAGGGTATTATTTCTCTTACTTCTTTCTCAGCCTGCTTATCCTTTGAGTATAGGAAGGCTTCTGACTTGCTTGAGTTGATTTTATATCCGCCCACTTTGCTGAAGTCGTTTATCAGCTGTAGGAGTTCTCTGGTGAAGTTCCTTGGGTCGCTTAAGTATACTATCATATCGTCTGCAAATAGTGATAGTTTGACTTCTTCCTTTCCAGTTTGTATCCCTTTGACCTCTTTTTGTTGTCTAATTGCTCTAGCTAGAACTTCGAGTACTATATTGAAAAGATATGGAGAGAGAGGGCAGCCTTGTCTAGTCCCTGATTTTAGTGGGATCGCTTCAAGTTTCTCTCCATTTAGATTGATGCTGGCTACTGGTTTGCTGTAAATTGCTTTTACTATGTTTAGATATGGGCCTTGAAATCCTGATCTTTCCAAGACCTTTAGCGTGAAAGGATGCTGAATTTTGTCAAATGCTTTCTCAGCATCTAATGAGATGACCATGTGTTTTTTTTCTTTGAGATTGTTTATGTAGTGGATTACACTGATGGATTTCCTTATGTTGAACCATCCCTGCATACCTGGGATGAAGCCTACTTGATCGTGGTGAATGATCGTTTTGATGTGTTCTTGGATTCGGTTGGCAAGAATTTTATTGAGTATTTTTGCATCGATATTCATAAGAGAGATTGGCCTGAGATTCTCTTTCTTTGTCGGATCTTTGTGTGCTTTTGGTATAAGTGTAATTGTGGCTTCATAGAACGAGTTGGGTAGTGTTCCTTCTGTTTCTATTTTGTGGAACAGTTTGAAGAGTATTGGTGTTAGGTCTTCTTTGAAGGTCTGATAGAATTCTGCACTAAAACCATCTGGACCTGTGCTTTTTTTGGTTGGAAGACTTCCAATGACAACTTCTATTTCTTCAGGGGTTATAGGACGGTTTAGATGGTCTATTTGATCCTGATTTAATTTTGGTACTTGGTATCTGTCAAGGAAATTGTCCATTTCCTCAAGATTTTCTAGTTGTGTTGAATACAGGTTTTTGTAGTAGGATCTGATGATTTTTTGAATTTCCTCAGTTTCTGTTGTTATCTCTCCCTTTTCGTTTCTGATTTTATTAATTTGGATACTATCTCTGTGCCCTCTGGTTAGTCTGGCTAAGGGCTTATCTATCTTGTTGATTTTCTCAAAGAACCAACTCCTCGTTTTGTTGATTCTTTGTATGGTTTTATTTGTTTCTACTTGATTGATTTCAGCCCTGAGTTTGATGATTTCCTGCCTTCTACTCCTCTTTGGTGTATTTGCTTCTTTTTGTTCCAGGGCTTTCAGGTGTGCCATTAAGCTGTTAGTGTATGCTGTCTCCCGTTTCTTTTTGGCGGCACTCAGGGCTATGAATTTTCCTCTTAGCACTGCTTTCATTGTGTCCCATAAATTAGGGTATGTTGTGCCTTCATTTTCATTAACTTTCAAAAAGTCTTTGATTTCTTTCTTTATTTCCACCTTAACCAAGTTATCATTGAGTAGAGCATTGTTCAGCCTCCATGTGTACGTGGGTTTTCTTTTGTTTTTGTTGCCATTGAAGACCACCCTTATTCCATAGTGATCTGATAGGAGGCATGGGATTATTTCTATCTTCTTATATCTGTTGAGGTCTGATTTGTGACCAATTATATGGTCAATTTTGGAGAAGGTACCATGAGGAGCTGAGAAGAAGGTGTATTCTTTAGCTCTAGGATGAAATGTTCTATATATATCTGTTAGTTCCAGTTGGTCCAAGGCTTCAATTAGATTCACTGTGTCCCTGTTTAGTTTCTGCTTTCCTGAACGATCCATTTCAGAGAGCGGGGTGTTGAAGTCACCCACTATTATTGTGTGTGGTGCGATGTGTGCTTTGAGTTTTAGTAAAGTTTCTTTTACGAATGAGGGTGCCCTTGCATTTGGAGCACAGATACTCAGAATTGAGAGTTCTTGATGGTGGATTTTTCCCTTGATCAGTATGTAGTGTCCTTCTGTGTCTTTTTTGATGACTTTAGGTTGAAAATCAATTTTATCTGATATTAGGATGGCTACTCCACCTCGTTTCTTGGGGCCATTTGCTTGTAAAATTGTTTTCCAGCCTTTTACTCTGAGGTAGTGTTTGTCTTTGATACTGAGGTGCGTTTCCTGCATGCAGCAAAATGCTGGGTCCTGTTTACATATCCAGTCTGCTAGTCTATGTCTTTTAATTGGGGAATTGAGACCATTGATATTAAGAGAGATTAAGGCATAGTGATTATTGCCTTCTGCCATTCTTGACGCTATCTTTATGTTTGAGTGGTTATCTACTTTTGGGTTTGATTCAAGAAGGTTATTATCTCATTTTTTCCAGGGTGTTGTTTCTCTCCCTGTATTGGAGGTTTCCACCTATTATCCGTTGCAGGGCTGGATTTGTGGAAAGATATTGTGAAAATTTGGTTTTATCATGGAATATCTTGGTCTCTCCATCTATGGTGATTGAGAGTTTTGCTGGGTATAGTAGTCTAGGCTGGCATTTGTGCTGTCTTAGTGTCTGCATGAGATCTGCCCAGGATCTTCTGGCTTTCATAGTCTCTGGTGAGAAGTCTGATGTGATTCGGATAGGTCTTCCTTTGTATGTTACTTGGCCCTTTTCTCTTACTGCTTTTAGTATTCTTTCTTTGTTTAGAACATTCGGTGTTTTGATTATTATGTGACGGGAGGTATTTCTGTTCTGGTCCAGTCTGTTTGGAGTTCTGTAGGCTTCTTGTACGTTCATCGGCATCTCTCTCTTTAGGTTAGGGAAGTTTTCCTCCATAATTTTGTTGAAGATGTTTACTGGCCCTTTAAGTTGCAAATCTTCACTCTCATCTATACCTATAATCCTTAGGTTTGGTCTTCTCATTGTGTCCTGGATTTCCTGGATGTTTTGGGTTACACGTTTTTTGCATTTTGCATTTTCTTTGACTGTTGAGTCAATGCTTTCTATGGAATCTTCAGCACCTGAGATTCTTTCTTCCATCTCTTGTATTCTATTGTTGATGTTTGCATCTATGACTCCTGATTTCTTCCCAAGGTTTTCTATCTCCAAAGTTGTCTCCCTTTGTGATTTCTTAGTTGTTTCTACTTCCTTTTTTAGTTCCTGGATGGATTTGCTGAGATCCTTCACTTGTTTGTTTGTATTTTCCTGTATTTCTTTAAGGTATTTTTGCATTGCCTCTTTCAGGATTTCTTCCTGATGACCCACGTTCTCCTGCATTTCTCTGAGTGATTTTTGTGTTTCCTCCTCATGGGAATCCATCTGTTGATCCATTGTCTCCTGCATTTCTTTAAGCAGTTCTCGTGTTTCCTTTGTAAGGGCATCTAACCGTTGATTCATTTCTTTAAGCAATTGTTGTGTTGCCTCCTTATGGGCATCCGTCTGTTGACCCATATTCTTCTGCATTTCTTTATGCAATTTTTGTGATTCCTTTGTGAGTGCATCTACTCGTTGATTCATCTCGTTAAGCGATTTTTGTGTTGTCTCCTTGTGCGCCTCCATCTTTTGATCCATGTTCTCCCGCATTTCTCTAAGCGATTTTTGTGTTTCCTTTGTAAGGGCTTCTAACCGTTGATTCATGGTCTCCTATAATTCTTTATGAGATTTATTTGTGTCCTTCTTGTGATCCTCTAATAGCATCATGAAAAGTGATTTTAAATCCAGATCTTGTCTTTCGGGTGTGGTGGGGTATCCAGGACTTGCTACTGTTGGAGAGTTGGGTTCGGATGGTCCCATATTACTTTGATTTCTGTTAGTAACATTCCTACGTTTGCCTTTTGCCATCTGGATACCTCTGATGTTAGTTGGTCCTGCTGCCACTGGCTGTTGGTTGGACCTCCTGTGAGCCTGCAAAGCTATTTCTGCCCCCCCCCCCCGGATTACCAGGATTCCCCTGGCACCGATTTCTGGGGCCTGCCTGCTCCTGAGTGACTTTGGAGCCCTGATGTGCCTTGCCCCAAGTGATCTTATATTGGGGAGTCCTTGCACATCCAAAGGCTCAGCCTAGTGGATTCCTGGAACAGAGGTCGCCAAAGGGAGGCTGGTAGGCTCCTGCCCTGTGCAGGGGTATGTGATCTCTCCTGGGGGGGGAGGGGGCGTCCCTCTGCCAGGCAGAAGTCCCACAGCAGAGCTAGCACGCTGGTTACTGTAGATCCGCCCAGCTCTTGGGAGCCACATGCACACAATCCGCCCGAGACCCAAGCGATATTATGCCTGTCTGTCTCAGAACCTGGCTGTCCCACCTTCCCAGCCACTGGAGCAAAGATGGCGGAGTGCACTCTGCACACTCTCTGTGGCGCTGCTCACCCTGCAGACGCGATGGCCTGCAGATCTGGCACCCAGACGACCACAGCGCTGACCCGTTCTTGGGCGCAGACGGAAGCCCCAACAGGCTGTGTCCCAAGTGATGTTATATTGGGGGAGAGCCTGGGTACTGTCTCTTCAGTGCAGTCTGCGGGAGCAGAGGTCGCGGAAGGAAAGCTGGTAGGCTCCCGCCCAGTGCGGGGTCCCTCTGTCAGGCAGAAGTCCCACAGCAGAGCAGGCGCGCTGGTTACTACAGATCAGCCCAGCACTTGGGAGCCGCATACACACAAGCCGCCCGAGACCCAAGCGATATTATGCCTGTCTCTCTCAGAACCTGGCTGTCCCAACTTCCCAGCCACTGGAGCAAAGATGGCGGAGTGCGGCAATCATATTTTAGATAGAACAGATTGCTAATGCAATGCCAGGCTTGCGGATATAGGGACTATTGACAAGGGACAGGAGTTCTCCAAAGGAACAGAACCAATCGAACATGAATGTTACATAGGGATATATTAGATTGACCCACAGTTAGAGGCCGGATAGTCCCAGCTCTCTGCAAACTGGAGATTCAGAGAACCCAGGAGCTGAAAGTACAGGAGAGCCCAGAACTCCGGCCCCAGCCAACAGTTGAGCGTCACTGGTGGCAGAAAGCTTAAGAAGCTAGAGTCTCAGACCATAACAATGACACATTCACTCACGATGACGGAGCTCACTTCCTCTCCTCCTGCCAAGGCTGCCAACCTACTGGAGGATGTTAACTTAGAGCAGGCCACTCCCACTTGGTTCCTGTCGCACACGCCAAATATTCCTAGAATGCTCTCACGGACACACCCAGAAGGGTGCTGCCCTGCCAGCTATTTGGTATCTCCAGGGCAATGAAGCTGACAATCGAGATCAGTCACCACACGCCCCTCTCCTCAAGAGAGAGCAAGCTGGAAGGGTGATCACAGTTGGACAAACGAGTGAACCTGGAGGAATGGACCAGCCTTAGGAAGGAACCGTCACAGCCAGGCCATGATCCAGATATCAACTTTGGATCACTGTCCAGGAGAGAGATCCCGGTCTAAGAGTCCCCTATGACATCACCTCTAGAAGAATCCCACAGAGAAAGAAGTTAGAAACTTCCACACCGCTGACACATCAAAGTCCTCAGGGCTGGACATTAGCTCAGAAGTAAAGTATGAGGACTGGAGTTTGGATCCCCAACAGCCATGTAAAAGCTGGTGCAGGAGCATGTCTGCAATCTCAGCCCTGGGGGAAGGGAGCAAAACAGCAGGTGCTAGGGACTCACTGGCCAAGACAAAATCGTAAGCTCCAGATTGAGTGGGAGCCCCGCCCCCTGCCCAAGAAATAAGGTGAAGGTGAGGGTGGAGCACTCAGGAGGCAGGGGAAGGCAGAGCTCTGTGAGTTCAAGGACAGCCTGATCTATACATCAGGTTCCAGGCTAGCTAGGACTACATGGTGAGAATCTGCATTTTAAAAAGGTCGGGGGGTCTTCTTACAGGAGAAAATATACTCCTGTAAGTTGTCTTCTGACCTCTGTGTGTGTGAGGCTCTGTGTGTGTGTGTGTGTGTGTGTGTGTGTGTGTGTGTGTGTGTGTGTACAAATATATAAATTTAAAAATAGCCAGGCAGTAATAGTGCACACCTTTAATCATAGCACAAATGAGGCAGAGGCAGGCAGATCTCTGTGAACTCAAGGGCAGCCTTTTCTACAGAGTGAGTTCCAGGACAGTCAAGGCAGAGAAACCCTGTCTTAGAAAAAGAAAAAGAAAGAGGAAGAGGAAGAGAAAGAGAAAAAATAAAACTAATTAAGTAAGTAAAAAATAAAGTGGTAGGTTGGGACTGTAGCTTGATGCCCTAGGCTCAATCCCCAGTAATTCACAGTGAATAAACAAACAAACGAACAAGCAAATAAATAAGAAAGAGACAATAGAGGAAGACACCAGTGTGGACAGGTAAATGCACACACACACACAAACACACCTAAAAATAATTAAAAACTAATAAAAATTAATCTCAAAAAGTGTGCTTACTTAGGACAGAATGTTTGTGGCCCTAAACCCACATAATGTACCTTGTGAAGCCTATACCTTCCTTTACAAAGGGAAATTCTTTAAGACAAGAAAGATAAGTAAGACAGTTCTCTTTTTTTGTTTGTTTGTTTGTTTTATTTTGGGTTTTTGTGGGGGGTTGTTTGTTTTTTGTTTTGTTTTTTACTTAAGTTTTAAACTTTGTTTAATCTTTAAGCCTTGTTGTAATTACATCCTCTGCGCATGTGATTTAGACACACAGGATTGCACAGAGAGCTATTACAAAGATACCTGTGGGTGAGTAACTCTCTCTATAAAAGCCAGCATCATGCCTTGTAGCTGCTCATTGTCTTTTTCCTGGGTGCCTCGCAGGGCCCCCTACAGCCTGCCCTTGGATGTGAAGCATGTAAATGATTTACCTTTATGTAATGAAACTACCAATTTTGCTTCACTTCTGACTTGTCCTGAAATTCTTTTCCGAAGCTAGGCTAGTTCTACTGGAGTGGAGGTCCCTAGAGGGTAGAACTCCTCAGGCTGCTGTGGCAGTGTGGGGGCTTTGTCCCTTCACACCACTGATAGTCATTATTAGTGTGACAGTCCAGGGAGTTCTCACTACTACCCGACTGATGGCTGATTGTATACACCAGTGAATCCCTATCACCTGTGGGGGTTATGAACGACGCTTTCCCAGAATCGTCTAAGGCCATCAGAAAACAGATATTTACATCCATAACAGTAGCAAAATTAGTTATGAAACAGAAATGAAAATAATGTTGTGGTTGGGGGTCACCAAAACATGAGGAACTGTATCAAAGGGCTGCAGCGTTAGGAAGGCCGAGAGCCGCTGATACACACCATCCCAAGCCTTACCAGTTAGGAATGTTTCACCGCTCACTCTATCAATACAAAGAGCTCCACACTTAGTCCTCTGGCTGCAGGACCCCACTGTTGTGTGAAGTGTTGTGACCCTGGTTTGCCGGACCAGGTCCTAGCCATTAACTGCAATCCCAGTCTTAGAAAAAAACTCTACTCCGTCCTTGTGTCTTAAGATTCTCAGGATCTTTTACTACGAGAAACAGCCACACCCTTGGGTCACTGTAGCATCAGGTGTTTAAGGAGCACAAGTCAGACAAAAAAGACCTTGGGGAGAGTAGGAGGCAGTGCAACTCCATCCTGGGCTCCAGGCGCCAAGCCTGTGAGGGCCCCTTCTCCCAGGTACCCGGACTCACACAGCAACTCCCACTCCCACTGTGCTGGCCTCCCCCTGACTATACCTGAGGCCAAGAAGCTGCACTGGAACAGAGCAGGGTGGCCAGTGCACAGCCACAGCCATGAAAGGAGACCTGCCTCCACCCGCCAGGGATAGCCAGGGTGGGAGCCAACAGGTTAGAGTCATGAGGACCTGTACACTGACATCCGTGTTTCCTGCTCGGGAATGGGAAGAGCTTGAATGGGCTGGATCCCTGCTGAGCAAGTGAGGCTGGCATCTGAGTCCCTGTTTAAGTGACCTTAATCTTAGATTCAGACTGATTCATTCTGGGGGGAGTTGATGGAGGAGGGGTGTCGGAGATGATGATAAAAAGAAACCACTTCTAACGCTTCTTAGCTTCAAATACAACTTCACATCTCTTGGGTCACTGGTCTTCTGAAGTAAGCATTATCAGCAGCTCTCCCATTTTACAGATGAGTAAACTGAGATTGCCAGTGTCATGCCACCAGTAGCTGGAGAACAAGACCCACGTCTTAAGATTCTAGTTTGTGCCTTCTCCAGGTGGTACTGCAGCACAGAGTTCTCCCGCTGACACATCTTCTCCTGTTACATCCATGAAGCCAGTTCCACGGTGGCCTGGTGCGTTTTCTCATATTTTAGGGTCATCCACTTGGGTAACGCTGGATACAAACCTTCACCACAGAGAATCTCAAGACATTTTAGAACTTCTGTAAAGTTTTAATTATTTTGTGTGTACGGATATTTTGCCTGCATGTATGTCTGTGCACCGTGTGCATGGCTGATACCTAGGAAAGCCAGAAGAGAGTGTTGCATTCCCTGGAATTGGAGTTAATGTGGATTTTGAGCCAGCATATTGGTCCTGGAAATCAAACTCAGGTCTTGTGGAAAAGCAGCCAGTACTCTTAACTTCTGAGTCATTTCTCCAACACTGGAACCTTAAAATAATTTTTCTGTGTATGCATGGTGTGGGTGTGTGTGTGCATGTGTGAGTGTGTGTGTGTGAGCTTGCACTTGTGAGCATGTTGCACATATATGCTGGCATGCATGATCAGAGAACAAGTCAAGTCAGCTTTTTCTTTCTTCTGTGTGTTCTAAGGGTCAAACTCAAGTCATCTAGCTTGTGCAGTGAACTTCTCCCTACTCGCCCAAACCATAACAGGCATCTTGAACATGGGTTTTAAATATGGAAATTACTTGAAAGAGAGGCACTCAGAAAAGAGTAAGACACACCCTAGATCATGGGTGTGGACTTCTCCAAGGGAAGTCTAAATTAAGTGTCTACAGCAGTCATAGGGTTTGGTGGTTTCTGACATTTGAACTCAGAAGGTTGCCAAAAAAATCTTTTCCTTTGTTTTCTCTTTTCTGTTTCTTTTTCTTGTTCTTCTTTTAATTATAGGGTGTTCCTGATGTGTTTGGTATTGACTTATAGCTGATAAACTGAAACCCTAGGTCACAGACTTGTGGAGACCTTAAGATGTGTTTACTATAAACAAAGGTTAAGTCTTGACTCTGAGATTCCCAGAAAATATCTGGGAAAGGAAGAAGGCCACACTCAACAGTCACACAGGCCCAGTCTTACACATGTTCATTATTTTAATGTGCTAATTTGAAAATATCTCTGTATAAAAGAAATCTTATCTCTGCATAGCCTTCACAACAGAAGGTATCATGATGGAATTCTTGACACTCCACTGGTAAGAGGATCCCATTGAATTCCTTTCTTCTCCCCACGATGTTTAGTTTTCCTGTCCGGCCTCAGCATGCTGATTAACACTGGACTTTCCAGTAACCGAGGCAATGCAAGTTTCCCCTCACTGCACTGAACTGGGTAAACACTTCACTCCAGGGACAGAAAATGCCAGACGCTGTTTATGAGCAACAAGGACAACGCCTGGGTTAGGATGAAACTATGGGCAAGTCCACAGCATCCACCATCCCTCACCCAGTAGATCGTCTTGTCTCTGGAGCCTGTAACTTGTTCTAAGGACTCGGGGAGGGCAGGACTCAAGAGTTCCTGCAAAATTAAAAAAATAAAATAAAATAAATAATAATAAAAAAAAAGAGTTCCTGTAATACTTGTTACTCCATACCTCACTGAAGAGTGCACATTATAAACTTTCCAGAGTTTCCACAGAGCACAGAATTCATGCTCTGCAGACAAAGGAGTCTGCTGTTGACTGCAAATGAACATATGAAAGAATCCCAGAAAATCAGCAAGACAAACTATCCTGACTGTGCTCTCTGGAGCCAGTTTTCCCTATGAATATCTGTCTCATAACACCTTCTGAAGCAGTTTTTCCTCAAGAGTAGTTTAGGTGCAGAGGCCCTAGAGGCTTCTGGAATAAACCTACTCATGTTAGTAGACAAGTGCAGGCCTGCCTTCAGAATCTGCCAGAAACATCTTGTTCCAGTTCATTCTGGCCTTTCAAGATTGAGCTCAGCTATATGCACTACACACAAAGACACACATACAACAAACACAGACACACAGAGACAGACACACATAGAGACACACAACACACACTCACAAACACAAAAGGAAGCGTAAAACACATACATAAAAAACAGAGACACACAGATATACAGACACAAACACCACGGGTACATACACACACAGATGCATATACAGAGAGACACCCATAGATACACACACACACACACACACACACTCAGAAGAAAGATTTCAATGTGTCTTCTCTTAATTTGAAGCAGGATGGAGTGTTAGGGGAAACTGAGGTGAGAAAAAGGAACACCTCACCCAGGAGTCTGGTTGAAGTCTTTCACCAGCTGATAGTCAAGAATTTCAGCACAGTAAATAAAATTTGCTGTGAAGATTCCCTACATGGAAACAATCTCTTTTTTACATATTATTATTTCAAATGAGAATTAACAAGGAGATGAAGGCAGAACTAAGCAGTTAGGAGCACTCCCTGCTCAGGGGTTAGGAGCAGTCCCTGATCAGGGGTTAGGAGCACTCCCTGCTCAGGGGTTAGGAGCACTCCCTGCTCAGGGGTTAGGAGCACTCATTGCTCAGGGGTTAGGAGCACTCCCTGATCAGGGGTTAGGAGCAATCCCTGCTCAGGGGTTAGGAGCTCCCTGCTCAGGGGTTAGGAACACTCCCTGCTCAGGGGTTAGGAGCACTCATTGCTCAGGGGTTAGGAGCACTCCCTGCTCAGGGGTTAGGACAACTCCCTGCTCAGGGGTTAGGAACACTCACTACTCAGGGGTTAGGAACACTTACTACTCAGGGGTTAGGAACACTCACTACTCAGGGGTTAGGAGCACTCCCTGCTCAGGGGTTAGGACAACTCCCTGCTCAGGGGTTAGGAACACTCACTACTCAGGGGTTAGGAACACTCACTACTCAGGGGTTAGGAACACTCACTACTCAGGGGTTAGGAGCACTCCCTGCTCAGGGGTTAGGACAACTCCCTGCTCAGGGGTTAGGAACACTCACTGCTCAGGGATTAGGAGCACTCCCTGCTCAGCAGTTAGGAGCACTCGCTACTCAGCAGTTAGGAGCACTCACTACTCAGGGGTTAGGAGCACTCCCTGCTCAGGGGTTAGGAGCACTCCCTGCTCAGCAGTTAGGAGTACTTGCTACTCTTACCCAGGACCCAAGTTCTGTTCTCAGCACCCATGTCAGGCAGCTCACAATCATCTGTAATTCCAGATCCAGGGAATCTCATGTCCTCTTCTAGGTTTTGGGAGAATTCACACATACATGCATGTACACATTACACATACACATATACATGACTAAACAATAATAATAGCAACAATGATAATAGAAATAGCAAAGAACCATGTTTATGGTCAAAGTGCGTGTTACCTCTGAATTTAACTTGATTCCTTTCCTAGAAGCTGAAACTCTCTCTGAGACTCTCCCAAACAAGAGTGTGAAGTTAGGCTGGGCATGGTGTCACAAACGTTTAATCCCCGCACTAAAGAGACATAGGTAGATGTATTTATGTGATTTCCGAGCCAGCTGGTTTGTATAGCAAGTTCTAGGCTAGCCAGGGCTACATGGTGAGAACCTATCTCAAAAAAAAAAGATTATGAAATTTATTTATAGTCAAAACCTATGTCTTAGGATTGGGGAGATGGTCTATGCTATATAATATTGGAAACCTGACTTCAGATCCTAGTATCCATGGCAAAAACTAGGCATGGCCCAGGAAGCAAAGATGATCCCTGGTGCTTGGGGGCCAGTCAGTCTAGGCAGAATGGTAAACTCTAGGTTCAGTGAGATAGCCTATTCATAAAGGAGGTGGGGAGATAGGGGAAGACACTCTGCTCTCTGTATACATGTTCATATGTATATACATGTCTATATACATACATACACAGACAAACACAATACACACAAAAAATATGTTTTAACTTTTTTGTGTACTAAGTATATATGTGTGCATATGTATGTATGCATGTATGTATGTATATGTATAGTATGTATAGTCTCTCAACCTTTGTGATCTATAGATTTGTCTTGTTGGCTGTAATCCTGTCTCAAAACCTAAAAAAAAAAAAACAAAAACAAAACAAAAAAAAAAAAAACACCCCGTGGGAGCTGGAGAGACAGCTCAGTGGTTAAGAGCACTGGCTACTCTTCCAGAGGACCTATGTTCAGTTCTCAGTACCCACATGACAGCTCAGAACCCTCTGTACTTCCAGTTAGAGAATCTGTCGCCCTCTTCTGGCCTCTGTGGGCACTGCATGCACATGGTGTGTAGACAAAATACTCATACACATAAACTAATAATGACCACCATATGATCTAATTTACTAAAAGGAAAAACAAAGAGAAGCTCCTTAGAAACTCTTCAAACAATATAATTTTAGCAGCCACCAAAATTGCCAGTATGGACTCTTGAGAATCTCCAAGTTGGATGTATATTGTTCTTTCCCTAAGCCCTTAATTCCTGTGTTTTAATCTATAGCAAAACTCTTAACAAACTCCAACTCTGCCTCCTACTGACTCATGCTGACTTCTCTTCCTGTGTGTTGGAGACTTGTTCTAATGCTTTGATTCAATCTGGAATCTGTGTGCCCAAACGTTAATGGTCCTTGTCCCCAATTGGTTTTTGATCAATCAATAAAGATGCCAGCAGCCAGTGGCTTGGCAAAGGGAGACAGAGCTGGACCCTTAAGAGTTGAGTGGGCTAGACTGGAGGAGAGATCGCCATGAAGTAGTGGGAGACAGATGGACATAGGAGCTTCTGGAGATAGAGACAATGAGCCATGTATGAATTAGGGTCAGTGGCCACCGGCCACTTTCCTGATTGGGCCTGGGGTAGCAGGGGAAGATTTCGGAGTGCCCAGCCTCAGAATCTACAAGCTGGTCCTAATTTAATGTTGTTTTGATCATGGTGTCTTTTCACAGCAATGAAAATTCTTAACTAAGACAGAAGTTAGTACCAAGGACTAGGGTATTGCTGTGATAGGCAGCCTGACCACGCTTTTGTGGATTTTGGAACTTTGGATTTGGAAAACAGTGGAATGCTTTAAGTGTGACTTAATGGGCCAGCCTAGTAGGAATAGGGAGGACATTGGTGCTGATGGTGACTTGAACTCTGGGGGCCTGGTTCAAAAGATTTCAGAGGAGAATAACTCTAGTGTGTGGCTCTAGAGACTGTTTTTGTGATATTTTGGTGAAGAATGTAGGTGCTTTTTGCCCCTGTCTGAAAAGTCTGCCTGAGGCTAAGGTGAAGAGATTCAAATTAATTGCAATGACAGAAGTCTCAGAAAAGGCCTGCATACTTTGTCCCCTGGTATAATCTTTTGATCAAGTGTAACAAGCTTAGAAAGGAAAAATACAAAAATGCTTCAAGTATTAAAGTGCAACAGAGCTAAATAGGAGATAAAGAGACTGAGGGAATGGTGACCTCAGGGCAAGATCCCACCCAGCTAACCTTGTTTGTGGCTTTGCAGTTGAACAAGCTATACTTATATCTAAGCATTATTATCACCTGGATATTGCTTTCATTTGGACATAAGGAAATGCGATTATATGTCAAATTGACAAGGAATGGATTGTGATGGATATTCTCTAGTTGTCAACTTGACTATATCTGGAATGAACTACAATCTAGAACTCATAAAGGTCTTGTGTAAAGGTAAAGAAAAGCTTAGGTCTAGGTATGCTGGTACATGCCTTGTATCCCAGAACTGAGTGAAGAGTCATGCAGATCTCTGAGTTCAAGGTCAACCTGGTCTACAGATCAAGTTCTAGGACAGCCAAACATTGGCAGTGAAGGAAACAGAAAGCTAGTGATAATGTAATAGAACAAGGGAAGTTATGCTCCAGCTCCAGCAAGCAGCAGAATTCTGAAGCTTCAGCCATGTGGCTGTGGCTTTAGAGTCAAGAATAGAAGGGGCTACTGGAACAATTGATGCTGGAGGTAAGAAATTAGCAGTGATTAAGAAGAGACCAGCATCGCTGAGGTGAAATCTTCTGGGAAGTGTTTTCTGAGAGCACAAAGAAGCTGTGTTCCAGAGATAACCAAGATTGTACCTCGTGCTGCAGCTGGACTTGGAAATGTGTAAGAGTTAGTACTTGTTTTGAAGGCATGAAGGGGACATGGAGGGCAGCTGAGGAGCGGCACTGTGAGAGGCAAGGGTAAGGCATTGGTGAAGGAGTGGCCTCAGTTGCAGTTGATGTCCTAGGGCTAAAGGGATCATGTAAAAAAGTTGAGGCTTGGCACCATGAAGAGAGCCTATGAGAGGCTATTGGTGAAGCCTAGTTGCAGCAGAAGGACCCAGAATATTGGAGATGCCAGTACCATGGGAGGCGCACCAAGAACAGCAGCAGCAATGGGGTGGAGTCAGTCAGTGGAGGGCCCGCCATATTGTAGACTGCCAATGTGACCTTTGGGAGGTGTCAGGGTAGAGAGCACATGCCACAGTGTATCTGGGGGTCAGAGGACAACTGAAAACATTGACTTTCTTCTTCCATTATGAGTCCTGGGGACCAAATATGGGCTGTCAGGCTTGGCAGCAAGCGCCCTTCCTACTGGGCAGCCCTGCCTGCCCCCTTCTCCAGTGCAGTTGCACCTCACTCCTGAGCATGCGACTGCTCTCATTGGTCGTCCTTCCTTCCTCCTGCCCCGTGTTTGCTTCTTCTCTCCTACCTCAGCTGTCATTAAAACCTTCCAGCAAAGGGGAAAGGGGGACAGAAGCAGGGAATTGTAGGGATGAATAAGAAGGAAGCATAAAGATACATAGGCATGTAAACCTCACGGTGACACCCATTTCTTTGTCTGCTAACCAAAATAAACAAATAAGCTTGCAAGAGGAAAACTTCTTATAAGCTCATCCTCAACAGTTATGTGTGACTAACATGAGATAATATCCTTCACCCACATCCTTCCACCAGTAGGAACTTTTATGAGCAACTCATGGCCTTAAAACTGAAAGATGAGACTATAATATTGGGGTTCAGGCATCGGTTAGGAGCATGAAGATCTGTGAATCCTCTTCTGCTCATACTATGCTTCTGTGCTGGTGGGAGACAAGCAATAAAAATGTGACTCAGAGAACATGTTGTGACCCAGCAGATGACAGGGACACTGTAGGTGCTGTGCTCAGTAGCTGGACTCAGCTATATGACCTTGGAGAGATCACTTCTCTTATAGTGAGTATAAATGCCTACAGAACAATAAGAATTAAATGAGTTAATCTCCACAATTCACCTAGTATCCAATATACCCTATCCTCACCATTACTACATAGCAAATTAGTTAGAAACTTGGTCTAAAATAAAAACAGCAATGCACTATTGCCTAGAGGTTTGAGGACCCCAGGTTTCACTCAGTCTGCCTAACCCCTTTGGTATATAACGCCACCAAAGCCCAAAAACAGTTGGCTAAATATCTTAAAGGTACCTGGTCAGACAAATTCCTTAACTATTCTGTGCTTTTCCTGGATGCTGGGTTCTTGGGAAAAGTGTGGGAGAATATTAAGAGGCTGTTTGACCCCTCGTGGATAGACACTTACGCTATGATGGGAGGAATTGTCATACTAATAATCGTTCTGTTTAAGTGTCTCGCACAGCATATCTCCAGGCAGCATTCCATAAATAAGGCGACCCTCCAGGTGCTGATGGCTCTCAGAAATCCCGATTGCAGCCTCCCTAAGAAAATGATCAAAGCCTGGGTGGCAGAGATCCATTAGACCACCATGTAGGCCATTCCTCATCTCCCCCTTGTGCGACATGCCTGTAGAGTGATAGCTCTTTGAGGGCTGGTAGTCAATGTTGGGTAGGATCCTGGAAGGCAGAACAACCTAAGACAGGCACAGTCCAGTATCCTGGGAACCCTCCAAGGTGGGACCAGCAATGTCAAGGCACTGGCACACCAGCTCCCACTAGGCTGTCAAAACCTAAAAACAAGCGTGGATGTGTAGCAAGAACAGCAGGCCTGCCTCTGTGTAAACACTAGAGGCCATGCAGCTACAGAAGCATCTCCTGCAGGAGGACCTAATTGAGGACTGCCTGTGACACCAGCATTCCTGCAGGAGGACCTAATTGAGGACTGCCTGTGACACCAGCATTCCCACAGGAGGACCTAATTGATGACTGCCTGTGACACCAGCATTCCTGCAGGAGGACTTAATTGAGGACTGCCTGAGAAAGCAAGGATTGCTGGTGCAAATAATGCCAGCCAATCAGGAACTGCTGTTTAGAATACTTTCTTGGGACTGATGGGGGCTTGGGCGGAGGGCATTAAAGGAGCTTGCGGCAGTGTTTCTCACCTGCTTCTGGAGTCTGTGTCGTTGACCCCCAACACCCAAGGGCAGGTAGGGTCAGGCAGAGAGCTGTCCAGGGCACAGGCAACAAAGGGTTTATTCATTTTTAATTAAATTTATTTATTTATTCACTCTACGACCCACTATCAGCCCTTCCTCTCCTCCCAGTACCCCCTCACACAATTCCTCTCCCAATTCAACCTTTCCCTTCTCTTTTGAAAAGAGGAAGCCCCCTCCCCCAGGGAGATACAATATATTAACATGTATTTTTTTAAAGTGTCTTAAAGAATTACATTAGCTGAGGAAATTTTAGGTTGGGAGGGTATTCTGGAACATGGTAATATGCAAAATATTGGAGAATATGAAACAGTTAAAGAAAATAAGATCCTGCCAAACAGAAAGGGGTCCAGGGGACAGTTGCCAATCATCAAATACACAAGAGTTATACACAACCCTTAACACATATTGATCACACTTAACTACTCACAGCAAAGTTTCACAAGGTTTACTTGAACTGACACCCTAAGATTAAACTAGTTTCTACAACAGCTAAAACTGATTTGCTGTATTTCTAAGTAATAACACCAAAGAGGGAGAAATAGGGCCATAGAAAGGAAAAATCAGACCCAAGCAACATCGCAGCCTCATAGGGTAGATACCAAATTCTTTAGCCTTGTGTCCAGCAGCTAGAGATCATGATGAAATCCCTGCACATCAGAGGCTTGTGCACACATGGCCTCTCCTGGGTTGGCTCTTCTTCACACCTGCGCCCTTCCTTGGGGAATGTCCCACAGTCCTACCATTGCCAACTGCCTGAGGTCTACATTACAACAGAATGATCCCTCTCCCTCTCCCTCTCTCCCTCTCTCCCTCTCTCTCTCCCTTTTTTCCCTCCTCCCCTCCATCCTCCCTCTCACTCTGTGTACATCCATGTGTGTGTTTGTGTGTGTGCATGTGTTACATGAAAGTCATGGTGTATGTGTGTAGGTCAGAGGACAGTCTGGGGTCCCATGGTGCCAGCCACACTGTTCCTTGAAAAAAGAACATCTTCTCATCAGGGGACACCTCTGACACCAGGTCCTCCAGAGAGAGTAGGCTGTGACACCTTCCCCTCTAGACCCTCTAGTGTCTTCCTCAGAATGGATATGGTGACACCACTTCCCTTACAAAGAGCTGGGAAGACATGAAGACCAACCCCATTGCTTCTGGTGCCACTCAGAAATGTAACTCTTATTGTTGGCATCAGTATGTTTGGGACCAGAGAGGCTATTTCCCTTTCTTTGATATATACTAACCACCATCCTCCAGTTTGTTACCTACATTATTGTATCTAAAATGCTATTGTGTCTAAAATACCTATCCTTACAGGAAGGAACAAGTCTTAGCTTTCTTGTGTCTAATACAATTAATTTTATAAGAAATTTGCTTTCCTTGTCTTTTTAATTATTTAATTACTTCATAACTGTCCTAACTAGTTTTATGTCAATTTGACAGAAGCTAGAGTCATCTGAAAGGAGGGAACTTCAATTGAGAAAATGACTCCATGACATAGGGCTGTAGGCAAGCCTGTAGGGCATTTTCTCAATTGGTGATTGATGGGGCAAGGTCCAGCCCATTGTGGGTGGGGCCATCCCTAGGCTGGTGGTCCTGGGTTTTATAAGAAAGCAGGCTAAGCAAGCCAGTAAACAGCACCCTCCACAGCCTCTGCATCAGCTCCAGCCTCTAGGTTCCTGCCCTGTTTGAGTTATGCTCAGAGTTATGGAAGTGTAAGGCAAATAAACCCTTTCCTCTCTAAGTTGCTTTGTTCATGGTATTTTATCACAGCAGCATTAACCCTAACTAAGACAACAAATTAAAATTTCCTCTCTTTTAAATTACTTAGTTAACACAGATGAGAGTTTGGAGCTGCCATTAAGGCCAGGAAAGTGGAATCGTTAGAGCTGTCTTTTATCATGTCTCCTACTCCTTCTCCAGTTACTCTGGTCTCCGAGGCTGATGCATGCCTGCTGAGGTAAACAACTCTTCTGGAGTGGTTTGCAGGTGTCACTGACTTCATAGACTCATTGTTTCCAGAATCCAGAGGCCTCGGGGTGACACGGGTAGTCTGGTGGTCTCTGAGCTATCCCAGAAGCAGCTCTACACACTAACCAGGCTGATCTTGGCCATATATACAAACTCACATACACAGATGTTGGGGGATGGTTTTGTGCACTGGGAATTCAAATGCTGATTACTGTGCCCAGAGATCTGGTTGTAGTCCAGACTTGGTCATTGTCAAGTATCTCTTGTTTCAATATTGTATAAAAAATTGCTTTCTATCAACTCTGATTGGTTAATAAAGAGCTGATCAGCTGGGCAGGAGAATTGGAGGCAGGACTTCCTATCCCAGTGTTGGGGCTGGAAAGATAAAAGAAGGAAGTCACCATGTGGGACCTGGGAGAGTTGAGATTGAGACATGGATGAAGAAGGAAGCCAAGGCAAGACCAAGATGGCAGGCAATGCCACATGACTAGGAAGTGACTGGGAAGTAGGCCAGGCCAGCACAGTCAGGTAAGAACAGATGAGAACCCAGCCCAGCTACAGTGCACGAAGCCTTTGAATAAATACACCAGGTCTCTTTCATTATTTCAAGGCAAAGGAGAATGCAGAAAAGCCCCATACTTTTAACCTCCCTCTCCTTCTCCCCGTCCCCCTTCCTTCTTCCCCTCCTCTTCCTCTACCCCTCCCTCTCCTTCTCCCCCTCCCTCTTCCTTCTTCCCCTCCTCTTCCTCTACCCCTCCCTCTCCTTCTCCCCCTCCCTCTTCCTTCTTCCCCTCCTCTTCCTCTACCCCTCCCTCTCCTTCTCCCCCTCCCCCTTCCTTCTTCCCCACCTCTTCCCCTCCCCCTCCACATCCCTTGAGTTCCTCTCCACTTTTCCTCTCCTCCCTCACTCCAAGATTGACTGGCAGACTTACTAAGCCATCTGGCCAGCAGGATTTCTGGACTGGCAGTTGTAGCTAGTGTACTTTCTCTCCTCTAGCCTTAAAGGGAATGGACATCTGTCTGGCCATTGTACACAGCACTCTCTCAGATCCCATTCTGATATTTGCTGACTTTGTGGTGAGGCCTTAGTTATGGTGACCTATTAATTCAGACTCTTTTAGCCCTGCCTGGCCTATGGTGAAGGCAAGAAAACCACTCACTTGCCCAACTGGTGGTAGATATTACCATGTCACCAACTTGGAAGCAGGAACAAGGGCTCTTATGACAGAAGCTGGCTTCTCTCTGAATTTCATAAACACTGACAAGAATCTGTTGCTTTTCCTAAGCCCTTCACTGTCTTTCCAAGAAGAACTTCTTTTGTCCTTAACTAAATGCGAAAAGCTGATGAGCACAAATGAATCAAAGCGTCAACAGCAAGCTGATGTGGCATCTTTTAAAGGGAGTGAAATATTTAAAGACAGAGTCTTCTATTTTCCCCCTGAGGAAGAAACCCTTTAATATTCCAGTTAACCTTGACATGCATGAATCACAGAGCTCTACCATGCCTGTAGGTAGATAACCATGACTCACCACAGACTGTGGGCTTCATGCAATCCTGATGACTCACCACAGACTGTGGGCTTCATGCAATCCTGACAGCAGACGCCTTCCCTGGGGAGTTGTGTGAAGCCATTGGCTGGGAACTGACCTCTTCCTGTGTCTTTATGGAGCCCAGGGATGGACTAGGCGTGGCCCTGGGCGGAGCTTTGCATTGTGTATCAAAACACGACTCCAGCCGGGCGGTGGTGGCGCACGCCTTTAATCCCAGCACTTGGGAGGCAGAGGCAGGTGGATTTCTGAGTTCGAGGCCAGCCTGGTCTACAGAGTGAGTTCCAGGACAGCCAGGGCTACACAGAGAAACCCTGTCTCGAAAAACCAAAAAAAAAAACACGACTCCACCCTGAGGCCACCGTGTGAACTACACTTCACCTTGGATAAGAAAGAAATTGCATTATTTTTACTTCAGAATTTGTTAAAGAAAAATTTATTATTACTTTTAAGAATAAACTTTACTTAAATATACTCTATATTCAATCAGATATGCCCACTGCTGGAGACTGAGTATTTGTGTTTCGCCCCAAAATTTCTCAATGAAAACTAAGCCCTAAGGTGATGGCACCAGGAAGTGGGGTTGTTGGAAGTGATTAGGTCATAAGGCAGAGTTGTTGCTATATTTTTCCAACCCAATTACACGGTAAAAGAAATCTCAACTCAATCAGTAACAATGCAAGCTATAAGCCTAGATTGGGCAGATCCCCCCACTACACTACTCTATTCCCATCTACATTATCCCATATAATTTGCGGTTTCTCCAGACCATGAGCTTCTCTCCAGCCTCTCCATCAGTCCTCCGTAGTTCCTCCCACTTCTGTCGATCCTTTTCTCCTCCCCCAAACTCTCAGCTCCTCCTCCTTCCTCCTGCCCAGTCCCTGGCTCTAGCCTTTATTTGAAAAGTTAAGGTGGGGAGAAGGTTTACAAGGCACTTGTATATATGATTAACATCTCGTCTGCAGCCCCTCCCAGGAGTAGAATTAGCATCAAAATACAAGTCCAGGACTATCCACAACACACAGTCTTCATGAATAGTATTCATACCTTGATAAAAAGAGATCCAGAGAACTCAATGACCCCTACATCAGTGAGGATACAGAGAAAAGTTATCAAAGGAGTTTTCCTTGGACCCTGCCATGCTGACATCGAGTTGGGCTCCAGACTCCAGAACTCTAAGAACTAAATTTCCAGTGTTGATAAGGTACCTGGCCCAAGGTACTTCAGTGTAGAATTTGAAATGGATAAAGATGGCCACTTATATGCACAGTTCAAGTGTAAGCAGGCTCTACACTAGTGATACATGTAACCACTCTCCATACACTTAATGTGCTCTCTCCACTATTGATACGTTGTAACCATTCTCCATACTCTTAAAGTGCTCTCTACACTACTGATACATTATAACTACTCTCCATACACTTAACAGGCTAGACCATGCAGATGGGGGAAGGGTAGCTCTGTCAATAGAAAGTGCTTGCCTTGCAAACCTGGAGTTTGATCCCCAGAGCCAACATTGAAAAGGTGGTGGTGGGCGGTGCATAAAATTCCAGCACCAGGGAGGCAGAAACAGGCTCTAATTGGCTGACTAAACTAGCTTAGTCTATTAACTTCAGGTCAAAGTTTTGTTGAAAGAAAGAGAGAGAGAGAGAGAGAGAGAGAGAGAGAGAGAGAGAGAGGAAGAAAAGAAAATTTAAAAAACACAAGAAGGTAGGCATCAATTGAGGAAGAACATTCCAGGTAGGTCTCTGGTCTCTGCATAGCTGCACATACATGTGCACCCATGGTGCACACACAGACATAGCTCATGCCCTCCATCTCCAAAGGTCCCTCTTGCCCACTGCACTCAGTTCCTCCTGTCCCCAATGCGGGCAGCAGACCTTTCAGCCACTTCCTCTTCAGCAGATTAATTTGCTATTGTAGATCACCGTGTGTAGTCTTTCTGTCTGGCTTCTTTGGAGCAACATACTGTTTTTGAGAGTCACTAATGTTATTTTACATGGTGCTAATTGATTTTAATGACAGAATAGTATTCTGTTATATAGATGTACAATTCATTTATCGTTTCTCCTCTTGGTAAGTGTGCTTGGGTTGTTTCCAGTTTTGCTACCAAGAACGACTGCTGTAAACATGACATAAAAGTATCTCTGTGGGCGCATATACACAGTCTCCAGGCATGTACACCCCGGAGTGAGTGGAGCAGACTGAAGTTTTAAGAATGTATCAAGACAGAGTGAGTTCCAGGTCAGCCAGAGCTATACAGAGAAACCCTGTCTCGAAAAACCAAAAAAAAAAAAAAGAATGTATCAAGAGTGAAGTATGGTGGTGCATGCCTTCAGTCCCAGCACTCAGAAGGCAGAGGCAGGAGAATCTCTGTAAGTTTTAGGCCAGCCTGATCTACATAGGAGTTCCAGCCAGTGACATGGTCTAGAGAGAGAGAAAAAGTTAAGGTAGGCATGATGACACATAGCTATAAAATGGGATGGGAAGAACTAGAGGGCAAGACCAACCTGGCCTGCTAACTGAGCTTAAAACCATCCTGGATGGAAGACAGACAGGCAGACAGACAGACAGATTTCTTTTTCATATTAACTAAAAGAATGTAGGCCAGGAGAGATGGCTCAGCAGTTAAGAGCCTAGGCTGTTCTTGCAGGGGATCAGAGCTTGATTCCCAGCACCCATGCCAGGCAGCTCACAGTTGTCTGTAACTCGCGCTCTGGCATCCCAACACCCTTTTCTGGCCTCTGCCAGCTTGAGAGACATTTCTAGGTCACAGAGCTGACAAAATAGTAATAGGTTCTCCAAGGATTTATGTACATTTCCATGAATGAAGAATTTACAGTTTTGAGTTTTCTAACATACATGTTCAAAGAAACAGAAAGAACAGGAAAAGGGGGAAGGCTTTTTCGATCCTCTGTGGACCGTGCGGCGCCCCGCTCAGCCTGCATGTGCTGCTGCCGCACATATTCACCACCACACACAACTCTCATTTTCGGCAAGATCCAAACCTTATTTTTAATTCGTATGTGTCCTTACAGTCTACAAGGGTTTGTTTGTTCGCTTGCTTGCTTGCTGGGTACTGGTTGTGGGGCTAGAATCCAGAGCACCAAGCACAATCAGCCTTGCCCCTGCCCACTATAAATGCTCCTCAACACGATGCCCGTTAAAGGAAACCTCCAAGTTCGGGCTCTCCGTTAGGAGCCCCGGCCTTCGGCACGGGTGAGGCGCGAAGCCGAAACCTCCAACCAATGCAGCCTGTAGCTCACACGGAGCACTCTGGCCATACTTGACATCTCTATTCCTACCCAAGCGTCTCTACGTCAAACTCATGTTTATTCATGAGAAGGCGGCTCCTAGGAAACCACCCTTCCTTTCCTCCCACTGCTAACTGTTGCTGGGGTCACGACAATCCTTCACAAGTCCCAGAAAAGTCCTTAATTGACCCCTTACCTCTGAAGGCACCCGAGGTCAGGGAGGGCACAAGACTGCCTTGGTGACAGGCACTGTTTCGGTCACTCATTAGCTCCAAGCACCGGCCATGACCCGCACTTCTTAGCTTAGCTGATTTTCCTGTTGTTCTGTCTGAAAAGACATCTTTAAATGGCTCTATTTAAGCACTGCAGTTTCTTTCTCTCAGAAATGCTACCAAGCTCTACATGTTTTTAAGTGTAATTGGGTGGCTTTTCTTTCTAATTAACTCAAGTGGCCTCTTCCTGATAATGGTGGCTATAATTATGCACTTAACTCCTAGAGGACTGTTTTACAATTGGAGGACAGACAGACAAGGTCACCTTTTCCACCCTTGTTTTTCTCTGCTTGCTTCTGAGGAAGAGGAAGGCATCTCTCTCTACATGCAGAATGGTTTGCATGGTTCAGAGGGACAGCCTGAGACCCCGCAGGGACAGCCTGTGACTCGCAGGGACAGCCTGTGACTCGCCCACCCACGGTCCCTTTATTCTCTCCCTGCAGTGCTCAGGAGCTGAGTCAGTGGGTTCAGAACTGGTGCTCACGTCTTTGGTGATGTGAGACACTGTGGGAGGAGGGACATGGTGATACTGTCATTATTTAAAATCACTTCCACCCACCAGCTGAGTCACTGGGACGTCACTGCTTAGGATTCTGCATCAGTCTCAAAAATATCCCTCTGCAGAGTGGGGGGGAGGGGGAGGGGGCTGCCTGCTGCTCCCCTCAGAGGAAAACACTGGTCCCCTCCACACAAGCCCCGCCTTTGCATTGCCCCGCCCATACGGTGCTGTCCTGACCACCAACCCGTGCACCACCCGACCTGAGGGAGGCCAAACAAATAATTTGAACTTTCCAAGATTCTAGGAGGCCGAAGTCGACCTCATCTAAGTAAAGAAGCCAGGACTAGAATCTAAGTTTCCTCCCTCCCAGCCTTGCTCTGAACTGATAACAGAGGGGTAAAGACCTTGAGTCTGAAAATAAGAATCTCTCCCCGAAAGGCCATCAGCTGTAACGTAGCAGTCTGCGGAAACGACTGGGTTGACTACATTCAACCACAGACTTCAGAACAAACTAGAGTGCCCCGCCCCCAGACTTTTTTTTTTCTTTTCAGATCATGACTAATAATCACTCCTGACTCCTCCAAGTTCAAAACGAGAGCTTTCCTACAAACGCTTGGCTGCTTTCCAGACCACCACTGAGAGTCCAGAAGGAAAAGTAATTTGCCACATGGTGAGGTGGTAGGGCTGGGTGGCTAAGGTCTCAACTTTGGAGCCAGGCAGACTGGAGGAAGACTGATGAGTGCTCGCGCAGGGCAGGGGGAGGGTGTAGGGAGGGGGGTTAGGGAAGGGGGCGGCTTGGCTTTCAGTTGTCAGTTTCCAGCCACCATGGTCACCAAGGGCTGCTCTGAGGATTAAATGAGCTGATGACCAAAGCACTCAGTTTAGGGTGACACTTGCCAAACCCTCTGCAAAGGTCAGAGCTGCTACTGTGAGTTTAGACAATTACCCCCCAGCCTCATGGCTGGCAGTGGCTGGCCCTGGTCAGATATTGTGAGTGGTGGGTCTGGTCTCACTTTTGAAGACTTTTCTGTAATGACTTTTGTGCAGGGGAGTCCTGGGTCTGAAGCCAGAGCCTCCTGAATGAATGTATGTACTCTACCACTGAGCTACACTCTCAGACGTAGGCAGGGGTTATTTAAGTCTTAATAATTGTTTAAATATATGTTAAAATTAAAATAAGGTATTCTATTTCTAAACAGTTTTTAAAATCATGTTGGCACAGCAAATCTGTACTGGAAAAAGAAAAAAATATTTTTTTTCATTTATCGTATGGGTAAATAGAGCCCCCTACTGTTTGGAAAGTCTGACCTGTCTGGGTCTGAGAAGAGCAGATTACCCTCTAAAGTGTAGGTAGATACCAGCTCAGTTGAAAGCCTAACCGGAATAAAATACTGACCCCAGGGAGAAAGGTTAGAAGCTAACTCAGACCTGAACTGCAATTACTTTTATCTCCTTGGTACAATTGTATCTGGTTTCTAAAAGAGCTTTTTGTGTTAATCTTTGTTGATTTATATTCAGTGTCCAGGCCTGTGTTTGCCAAGCTGAAGACTAAGACCCATTATCAGTTTGTAAAGCCAACTGGGGGGGGGTGTCTCAGTGAGCATTTTCTCCCACCTCCCTTGCTTCCCCCCCCTTTCTTTATTAGACAGTGTCTCATAGCCCTACATGAATTTTTTTCTTTTGTATGTTTTCAATTGTACATTGTCTTGGAGAACGTAAACCCTGGGGTGCAGGTCAGGGGTGAATGGAATGAGAACATGACCTCTCCTGGGTATGATGGGGGAGAAGGGTTTTATTGTAGATATGAGGGAGACTACAGCCAGAGGCATCTGGAAGAATCCAGACTGAACATGGCCAGCAGATTAGAGCAGGCCGTGAGAGGAGAGAGATTAAGGGAGAGCAAAAGAGGGAGACAAAAGAAGGCCAAGAGGATGGAAAGAACCGAGAAGCCAAGAAAGCATGAGGCCAAAATGGCCGCATTATAGGAAAGAGAAGTCTGGAGAAGGGAAGCAAAGCTGGGGTGTGAGGTCCATGATTCGCTGAAGAGTGACACCCAGGAGTCAAACAGTAGGTAAGCACAAAGAGTGTTTTATTCTGCAGAAGTCTAGCATGCTGGGGCCTCCCATTACCAGAATAGAGAGACACCCAAGTGAGCTTGCAGGCCTGATTTAAAGCACATTAGGGAATTCTGGGGTAGGTGACCTCTATGTTAATCTGTTGGGTCCATCTCTATGGGTATTCCATTATCAGGGTGTGGGGGCTGGAAACTTGCTGGGGAGGTCTGGAATCTGTTACTGGGGTAGTGGCTGGGGCAGTCTGGAAACTGCTGCTGACCCATTGTCCTTGCCTCAGGGCAGATGGTGGGGCAGCTTCTGAGGCCTGGACTTGCCTGGAATTGCCCAGTTCTGGGAGACAGAGATTTAGGCCTGGTCTCCTGAACTGCCAATCTGAAGCCTGTCATGGAGTCAGCCTAGCCTTCTCAAGGGGCTGGAGAGGTTTTGTGTGAGGTGGGTGTGGTGAGAAGTGCTGAGAAGAGCCAGGACTCCCTAACAGGTACTGAGAGCCTGGTGGCCAGTGTCCCAGATTGATATGTTAATAGATACCTCAATTAGCCATTTGTTGGGGTTTCTAAGTGGATCTGCTATTGTGAGTTCACAAGGGAAGTAACCAGGAACTGGTTACTGGTCCTCCTGGTGGGAATCTCATCTCACATAGATGTGGCAAGTGGCTTTTGGGTTGACCAGCAAAGAATCCAGGTGTGATACTTTTTATTCATTTGCTTTAGTCTTTTTGTTGGCATTATTTGTTTGAAACAGGGTCGCAGTATATAGCCCAGGCTGGACCAAACAAATTATGTAGCCCAGGCTAGTCTTGAACTCACAAGCCTCCTGACTCAGAAGGCTGAGCAATTGAATTTCTGATGTCAAGTGGTTTGGAATAAACTATCCAGTCCCTCTTTGTTGTTTAAACACATGGCAAGATTTATCCAGTAAACTGAGGGAACCATAAAAGACACACAGGATATTTAATAAGCCAAACATTCCCAACATACATTTAAACATGGACACTGAAGTGTCCCTTCTCTTCTGGGCTCTCTCTGGCTCCCTCTTGTCTTCTGTGGTGTGAGGCTAAGTTGACTAATGAAGCAGCTTCAGCAGGGCAGAACTGAAGATTGGGGGCCTAGCCCCAGGGCCAGATGAAACCCTCAGGAAATCTTGCTTTAGTATGTCTAAAGCCAAATCACCTTATGTCATTCCTCTCCTCTAAAAATGAGAACAAATTGAATGTTCCATAGTCCCACAAGCTATTTAGCCATTTGTTTATAGTGTGTATGAGCACGTGTTGGTGTGTAGTATGTATGTGTGTGCTTGTGTGTGTGTGCATGTGTGTGAGCACAGGTGTGTGGTTATGTGTACATATATGCTTGTGCGTGCTTGTGGGTGCGTGTACATGTGTGCACATGTCTGTGTGTGTGCATATATGTGCTTGCATGTGAGCATTCATGTATGTGTGGTGTATATGTGCCTGTGTGTGTATGCATGTGGTTGTGGTATAATTGTGATTGTTTATTGTGCTATTTAGTATTCTGTTTTTACTTAGTGCATTCTGATTTAATGTGCTTAATTATCCATCCTTAATTTTACTGCACATGTTTTTAGTCACTTGCTTTCAATGGAAAAGAAAATGGAACCCAGTACAGATCGTGCTGTTTGGATCATTTTTACTTGTTCCCATGGCTTGGCTTTGAGAAACTGTGAGGCCTAAGAAAGAAGCAGCAACCTGGGCTAGGGACAGCTCAGTGGTAGCTCTGGTCCTGGATGTGCAAGGAGGGCCCTGAGTTCAATCTCTAGCACCTCAGAAAAAAGAGGAGGAAGAAAAGGAGGATAAAGAAGGGGGTGGGGAGAGAAGGAGGAGAAGAGAGAGGAGGAAGGGGAGGAGGAGAAAGGAGGAGGAGGAGACAGTCTTGCCTCACTTCCAGTGGACATGTGAACAGTTGCCTCCCAGACCCAAGCTCTTTTCTACACTGTTCCCTCACAACCCTCATCCCTCACACCCCTCATCCCTCACACCCTCCTCCCTCACACACCTCATCCCTCACACCCCTCATCCCTCACACCCTCCTCCCTTACACCCCTCCTCCTTCACACCCCTCATCCCTCACACCCTCCTCCCTTACACCCCTCCTCCTTCACACCCCTCATCCCTCACACCCTCCTCTCTCATACCCTCATCTCTCACACCCAATTCCCTCACACCCTCCTCTCTCACACCCTCCTCCCTCACACCCTCATCTCTCACACCCTCCTCCCTCACACCCTCATCTCTCACACCCTCCTCTCTCACACCCTCCTCCCTCACATCCTCATCCCTCACACCCCTCCTCCCACACACCCCTCATCCCTCACACCCTCATCCTCACACCCCTCCTCCCTCACACCCCTCATCCCTCACACCCCTCATCCCTCACACCCTCCTCCCTCATACCCCTCCTCCCTCACATCCTCCTCCCTCATGCCCTCCTCCCTCACACCCTCCTCCCTCACACAGCCTCCTCCCTCACGCCCTCCTCCCTCACACCCTCCTCTCTCACACCCTCCTCCCTCACACCCTCCTCCCACACACCCCTCATCCCTCACACCCTCCTCCCTCACACCCCTCCTCCCACACACCCCTCATCCCTCACACCCTCATCCCTCACACTCCTCCTCCAACACACCCCTCATCCCTCACACCCTCCTCCCTCACACCCTCCTCCCTCACACCCTCCTCCCTCACACTCCTCCTCCCACACACCCCTCCTCCCTCACACCCCTCCTCCCTCACACCCCTCCTCCCTCACACCCTCCTCCCTCACACCCTCCTCCCACACACCCCTCCTCCCTCACACCCCTCAGGTCGTCATTGCTGCCTCACGCCTCGGGCTATTCTGTCCAGCTGCAGTTGGTACTAGGGAACTCCTTCAACTTTGTCCTCACTTTGTGCTGACAATGGTTCTGGTAACAGGCCTCGATGGCCAATTCAGAGCTCTTCAGTCTGGTTTGACTGTTCATGCTGGGGCCTGGGGAGTGCCCATGCCTGAACTGTAGCATAGAAAGGCGTTAGAGTCAGAACAAATTCCCTAAGGAGCCTGCCCAGGACGTGGGGGTGGGGGGCAGGGGTTCAGTCCCCTCTCTCCTTCAGCCTGATAGGGCCAGGACTTCTGACTACTTCTCCAGCATGCCCTGTGTGCCCCTGGGTATTAGAAGGTAGAGCAGGAATGGCCTGACAGGGTGGATGGATGCCACTCAGGTGAGTGACTAGAGGAAGGCAGAGGCTGTGCTGTCAGGCTGCAGCACCTACTGCTGTTTCCCACTCAGTGGGCAACCTACCCAGCCCCCACCCACACCCCGCCATTTCACCGAGGGAGAGCTCGCTTTCCATACTACAGAGACAGGGTCATTTTGTTGTGTTGTTTTGTGGAGCTGGGGAATAACCTGGACATCACACATGCCGTGTGCATGCTCTGCCACTGAGCTCAAGCACAAACACAGAATGTGCAAGGTGTGCTGCTGGAGGAGGTGTCAGGGGCTCTGCTAAGTGTCTACGGCATTCCTTCTGCTGAAAGGAAAGCTGTGCACGAACAGTCAGCCTTATTTATTTATTTGTATGAACTTATTTGCGGTGTGTGTGTACACACACATGCGCATGTCTGAGGACAGCTTGTGTGTCTCTGGGACTAAACACAGATTGTCAGGAGGCTCGGGTCCCTGCAGCTGGCTGGTCTGTTCTAGTTAGTTAATGTAGTTCTAGGAGGATGCACTGCTTTGTACCACGTCCCCTTGCGCTCGCAGCCCTCTGAGCGTGCGCTGCTAAGCAGTCTGAAGGCTGGCATCTGTTGTCCAGCAGTCTGTGGACAGAGGTAACCCTCTTCCGGTCAACAGTGCCAGTGTGAGACTCAGCTGGAGATGGGGGTGGTGCTCTCGGGGTGGGTGGCGCTCTCGGGGGTGGAAGCTGAGGGTGCTGACTCAGCTCCTGACCTGAGGGCACCTTTGTTTACTGTTTGTATTTTGAGAGACAGTCTCTTCATGAACCAGGCTCATCACAAAATCATCAGGTAGTCTAGGAAGGCCTTGAACTTGAGACTTTTCTGTCTCATGACCTTCAAACTGAGACATTGGCTCCTTCTGGCTTTCATATTCAGATAGGGATACTGGGAGAACAAACTCTTGGTGATAGATATTTTTATAATTATATATAAATCCTTTCTCTGAAGAACTCTAATTCATTACCACACTCCGCTGTGCTAGCTAATTTTATGTCAACTTGACACAAACTAGATTCATCTGAGAGGAGGAGATCTCAATTGAGAAAATGCCTCCTGAGACCAGGCTATAGGTAAGCCTGTAAGGTATTTTCCTAATTAATGAATGATGGGGAATGTCCCAGTCTCCATTGGGGGTGATGCCATCCCTACGCTGTTGGTCCTGGTTCTAAAAGAAAGCAGGCAGAGCAAGCTATGGGGAGCAAGCCAGCAAGCAGCACGCAACGTCCTCGGCCTCTGCATCAGCTCCTGCCTCCAGGTTCCTGTCGTTTGGGTTCCTGTCCTGACTTCCTTTGCTAATGAACAGTGCTGTGGAAGTGTAAGCCACGTAAACCCTGCCCCCCCCCCAGCTGCTTTGGCTGTGGTGTGTCACCACAGCAACAGCATCCCTGACGAGGACAATCCCTGTCCGGCTTGACCAACAGGGATTCCGTTACACTGTAGTCCTTAGAGAGAAAGAAAGGAAAGAGAAAACAGATTCATCAGAAAGGAAGTAAGACAAAAGAATATGAAATAGTTTGGGTGACATAAATTACACAGCAGAGAAATGGGGATAGGTGTGATCAGTTAGGAAACAAATCCAATAAGTCAGACATTCAGTAGCATTTTAAAAAGAGAAAGAAACCTCACAAATACATTTCATCGCCCCTCCCTTCCAGTGTGGGATAGAGTGTCTGGAGTGTGGACAGCACCATGCTGTTAAAAGAACGGCAGGCACCATGTGGTTACTGAGGAGTTAACTTTGGTGGTCAGGAGGAACTGGAGCTCTGAGCCTGGCTGTGGAGATAAGAGGGCGCAGAGCCAATGAAAATCTGGAAAGCTGCGACTGTGGAAAATTTTACGTTTCCTTTCAACATAGGTCCCTAATTACACAGGCTCAGACTCAGAAGGAAAGCTTACACTTCACAGGCAATCAATTCAGTATTCCAACGGTCATGTCTCCCCTGAAACTCTGCACATCCCCTGGAAGAGGAGGAGGGATTCTGCATCACTGCCCAAGCAAAGGCTTTAAAGCCTTCCGCAGTAAGAGGGACACAAGGGCAGATGTGCACGGGGTTTGGAGTAAGCAGAAATCATTGCTTGTCTCTCAGCACAAAGCTGGGACAGTTTAAAATAACGGCAGCTCTTCCCACTAAAGGAACTGGAGGTGAGAAACATAAACATACTAGAAAAATACAGGGAAGACAGTGTTGCCCCTGGAAAAATAACAAACACACAGAGAGTTGCTAAGGTCGGATCTTGGCTGCTATTGGGGGATTAAGGGGGCTACATAAGAGATATTACTTAAGATGACAGAACAGCTGCAGAAATTAGCAATAAAGGGGTGCTTGAATAAGACCCCACATTCTCAGGCATTTGCATATTTGGCCCCCAGGTGGTGGCTCTGCCTGGGCAAGCTTAGTAAGTATAGCCATTCTGGAGGAAGTATGTAGGGGTGAGTTTTGAGAGATAAAAGACTTGCACCATTCCAAATTGGCTATTTCCAGTTTACCATTGGAGACACTAAGCTCTCGGCAGTTCCTGCTGCTATGCCTGGTGCTGGCGGACACACTTCCCCGCCACAATGCTGATGGACTGTTATAAAGAACCCTTACTTTTGTAAGCTGCCTTGGTCATGCTGTTATATCACAGCAATGGAAAGAGAACTAAGGCATACAAATTTCAAGGCTGAAGAGATGGCTGGCTCAAAGGTTAAGAGCATTCATTCTTACAGAAGACCTGGGTTTGGTTCCCAGCACCCACAAATGGAGGCTAAAAACTGTCTGTAACTCAGTTCCGGAGGATCCAACACCCTCTTCTGGCCTCTCTGGGGACCAAGCATGCATTTGGTACAAGACATACACAAAGGCAAACTATCCAAATACATAACATAAAAAAATAAAGCTTACAGATTACTAAATTCTATCTGGAATTTCATGGTCACTTGGAGAACAAGAGGGATTAAGTATCTCTGCAACAAGTGAAAAGTCCCCAGCACTGCTGTGCATGAGGTCCTGCACGAAATCCTGCACTGGGAAAAGAGAGAAACAGAAAGGAAAGGTGACGAGAACTTCCCGGCACAGGCTAGCCCACTTCCTAGACTCAGTAAGCTCACCCACTGGAGAGCCAGGACCCAGAGCCTACTTGAATGTGCCAAGTCCAAAAGAAGGAACTGTTATGAACTCATAAGATAATGCTAGGGCTGTCCTTGAAAACGTGGATGCATCCCTGGGTTACCAAGTTTGAGTACTGGGTCCAAAATGGCCAATGTAAACAACTGCGGCGGGAAAGCATTTCTTCTGGCTTATTTGCATCCTTGTCTCCTCGACTCTGTGCTAGTGAGACAGTATCGCTGTGGTGGGAGCACGTGACAAGCAGAGCAAAGTTGGGAAGAAGCCAAGGAAACAGTCCCAGCCACTAAGTTCCTCCAGCAAGGTCAAACTTCCGGACATTTGCAGAACCTCCGGAAATAGCACTGCCCACCAAGGGCTGTGCTTGAACACTTGGTCCCCAGGTGGCGGCACTGTTTAAGAAGGTTTGCAAACCTCGAGGAGGTGGGGCCTATTTTTAAAAAGTGACTGGAGTGTGTGTGGGAGCGGGGTAGGGCTGAGGGTGGTATCTCCACACACCTTCCGGTGAGCTTTCCGCTTCCTGCTCCATTGAAATGTGAACAAGCCGCTTCCCGTCCCCACTGCAGCCACAGGCAGGAGCCCGATGACAGATTGCACCCTGTCAAATCGTGAGCCAAATTAAGATGCTTCCTCCTTTAAATTGCTTCTTTCAGATATTTTATTACATCAACCACAAAAGCGCTAACACGGAAAGCTAGTGTCAAGAGCCCGTCTACTGTTGCAGTTGAGAAAGCCCCGTGTGTTTCATAGGAACTGGTTTGTAAGGAGGAATGTGGCATGGTTTGGAGCTAAAGGAGCCCGAGAATGTGGTAAACAGCTTAGAGGGGGATTCTGGGGCGAGTTTACCAGGACGAGGTTTCCTTTTAAAAAATGAAGACAATAAAGCCTGCTTAGAGCCTTCAGAGGAGGAATGGTCAGCAGTTAGTGAGTTAGTTAGTTAGTTAGGTTACAGGCTGTGGAAGAACTTAGCCACCTCCTTCCTGTCCTGAAATTTTAGTGAGGTGGCCTCAAAAGCAAAGGACTAATAAGTAATTAACTATAGCTGAATTATCAAGACAGCACAATACAAAAGCTGTATGGTTGCTGCTTAGTGTTTAATGAATGTTACAGTGAAAAGTCAAATTAAAAATAAAGATGTGAAGATATACAATCTGAAAAAGAAGGAAGTGTGAGAGGATTTGAAGCTGTGGTCAGAGCTGGGGGTACAGCAGTGGTGACTGTCGGAGGTACAGCCAACAGCTCGCTCTGCGTGGGGACAAAGGTACCTTGAGCGCAAGACCTCACCCAGGAGTCCAGGGCGTAGCAACACAAAGCAACGCAGGAAAAACCTTCGATTTGAAAAGTGTTCTCACTGGAATCCTGAGAAGGGACCACTCCCTTCGTATGAAATATACCTCATATAAAATATAGTTTTCCAAAAAGAAACTTCAAGCGGGGCGGTGGTGGTGCACACCTTAAATCACAGTACTTGGGAAGCAGGTAAATATCTGCATTCCAGGCCAGCCTGGGCTATCTCATGAGTCCCAGGCCAGCCTGGGCTATCTCATGAGTCCCAGGCCAGCCTGGGCTATCTCATGAGTCCCAGGCCAGCCTGGGCTATCTCATGAGTCCCAGGCCTACACAGTGAGACCCTCTCAAGAACAAAAGCAACGGGCGCGGAGTGAGGACTCCAGCCTCAGGAGCCAACTGTTGAGTGACTGTTCCAAGGGCACCGTGACCTGGGCAAGGCGCCAACTGTTGAGCGGCTGTTCCAAGGCCCCGTGACCTGGGCAAGGCGTGCACTAAAGCAACAAAGATATTGGCAAACTGGCAAGGCTCCCCCGCCAGGCTGCTTCGGAGGGTGCTAGGAACAATCGACTGTTGCTGTGGACACTGTGACCATCCAAGGGGCCCATCTGGGACACCAGGCCTGGAAGCAGAGGTTTGCAGGAGGCTGCAGCTATAACAATGTAACAATGTGCGCAGTTGAGACGGTAACAATGTAACAATGTAACAGTGTGCGCAGCTGAGACGGTAACAATGTAACAGTGTGCACAGCTGAGACGGTAACAATGTAACAGTGTGCTCAGCTGAGACGGTAACAATGTAACAGTGTGCGCAGCTGAGACGGTAACAATGTAACAGTGTGCACAGCTGAGACGGTAGCAATGTAACAATGTGTGCAGCTGAGACGGTAACAATGTAACAATGTGCGCAGCAAAAGCAGAAGGAATGCACACAGAAAATGGGGAGTGAAACAGTGCTGAAGACGCCTTATCCATCATGACAGAATGGGGACATGCATGTCCTCAAACTGTGCAGGAAGACAGTAAGCAAATCACTACTGAAATTCCAGATATCCCTGGGTTTCACAGAATAAAATTGATATTTTTAAAGTTGTGTCATGTGGGGCTGGAGGGACGGCTCAGCAGTTACGAGAACTGGCTGTTCTTCCGGAGGGCCTTGTTCAGTTCCCAGAGCCTATGTGACAGCTCACAACCAACTGTAACTCCAGTTTCAGGAGATCTGACACCCTCCTCTGCTCTCAGACTCATGACACACACACACACACACACACACAAACTAAAAGAATTAAAAATTATGTCACTTGATGGTTTTTAGTATGTTCACAAAGTTGTACACCCATTAGCAACACATCTATTTTTTATGGTTTTCTTAAAAACCCTCTACCAATCGACCTTCCTCTTTGGTACCTTCCTACCACCGAGCTTGAGTCAGTGGATCTGCTATCTACAGTTCACATGATGAAATCATGTGATTTTTGTGTGACTGGCTTCTCAACATGTTTTCAAGGCTCATCCACATACTTTGCATGCTCTGAACTTCCTAAGTTTTTGTGTAGTTTCAATTTTCTTAGGTGTGTGGGATTCTCAGCAGTTAAGAATACTGGCTGCTCTTCCAGAGGACCTCACGGCTGTCTCTAATTCCAGTCAAAGAAAATCTGGTGCCTTCTTCTGCCCTCTGTATGCACGTGATGCACAGACATACATGCAGGCAAAATACCCATGTACATAATAAACAATAAAAAAATAAAGGAAAAAAAGGTTCCTATCAAATTAAAAAAAAATTGAAGAAGATTCTGCTTCCAGGAAACATAGAGAAGCCAAGTGTAAAAGAGAGAAAATCCTATTTGAATAAGGCCTTTGTGGGCAGTGAGCTCATGATTCAGAACAGTGACTGGCCATCCCCTGCCTCAGAGCTAAGAGGACTAATGAAAAGTAAGCAGAGATGGGGACCAAGTAGCCACCAAGGGGCTGCCAAATATACTGGAGAAGATGCACAGACAGCAGAGATGGCAAAGGAAAGGCTGGGGAAGGGGAGAGATCCAAAATGTTCCACATACCAGGTGCAAAGGGTAAGTGACCCCCAGTCTGCCACTGGGCAGGGCAGTGCCTCTGGGCTCAGGGAAGTGACAAGACTCTTACCTACACACTACTAACAAAACTTGACCCTTTCCTAAACATAGTGCCTCTTCCTAAAAGCATTTGTGCCTCTTGCAAGAGGCCTGAACTCCTCCCATTATCTGAGCTGCAAATCCTGTTAATGTAAACTAATAATATAGTTCAGAAGCATCTCTTTGATGTTTCCCTAGCGCCAGTGTAGTGAATGCCCTGCACAAAATGAATGCTAAGTAGGCATTGACAGACAGGAAATTATGCTCCCATCAGAAGCACACAGCTGTGTTTTCAATTCTGCTGATTCAATATTTCCCATCAGAAACAGCTTTTGGTCTTTTCAGTTCTGCAACCAGTTTATCCTCTTGCACAGAGGCACAGAATGTATGCAGTACCTTTGTGATCAAAGGGAATGCTGTATGTAGCAACCCAAGGCACATCAACAGTGATTCACAGAGCGATCCTTTCTTCCCCTCTTCTCAGACTGTTGAGAAATCAAATCTGGCCTCAAGGCAAATAGAAGCAGGCCTAACTCTTCTAGTTACAGGAACATCAAAAAGGGGGGAAAGGGGCCAACAGATGCAGGCCATGTGGCAGCAAGGGTAAAAGGGGCTCACTACCAGATATGCCACCACATGGCCACGGAGCCACACAGACAGTCAAATGCCTATTTCTGTCACATTAGTTACAAGTGATCAACACCAAGCCAGACTAACTACTGTACAATCACAGACAATTATTTTGAACAATGTTATCTTCGGCCAGACCTACTGTGTGGTTGGAATTGGCAAAGTACGGGTCTACAGGCTGACTTTCCAGACAGGCAGATGACACCATAGTAGCTACGTTTCTCCTTTGTGCCCAAATACCTGACAACAATTTAAGGGAAGGAGGATTTACATGAGCTTGTGGTTTAAGAAGGGACAGTCCACCTTGGTGGGGAGGCATGGTGGCAGGGATGTAATTAGGCCGGTAGTACTGCCCAACTGCAAGGTAGGAAGAAGATGAGTGTCAGTGCACCTCCTTCCACTCAGTCTGTAACTCCAGACCCTGGGGCACAACACACACACGTATTATCTAGTGTTTTCTGGAACTTTTCTAGAAATATGGTTTAATAAAATACCCCCAATCAGAACGCTGCCGCAGTTGGGCTTCACAAGAATTTCAGAACCAACCACTTGGGTGGAGGACAAGGAAAGTTATTCCTTTTCAGCTGCACAGCAGTGCCCTCTTGTGGCAACACATACGACCTGCATGGTCATGAGTTTTATAGGAAGCAAAAGTAACTTTATGCTTTGAATCAACATAAAATCTGTACAGACCTACACTCTGAGAATTAGTCCAAATATAAAATGGGTAACTATGAGACATGGTGATCTGTGTTAAAGAAAAGGAACTATTTGAGCAAAATAAGTCCTCCTTGAAAGAAAGGTGGACCTGCTAAGGTCCACTACGTACCTGGTTTTCAGCAAAATAAAATGAAACCCTGTCTTTGGATATGATAGTCTCTGTATTTGCTGTCTTCCTGATCTCACGGCCACCTCCAAGTTCAAAACAGTGCTGTAAACATCCCTTCACCTGGCAGTGATTCCTTCCTCAACTTTTTCTTACCCTCTATGGCTTCCTGAAACAAGCTGTTCATTCTTTCCAAGTCTTGTTTGTACAGCTCGTAAGTGTATGGATTAATCACAGCAAGCCGGTGACCTTGATTGCTATGGGCAGGTTTTACAGTCGGTTTGACACGAAGCCTTATGTATGATGCCTGAGGAGGCTCTCTGGCTTCCTGGGGTGACAAGTCACAACAGCTGGTCTGACCATGGTCACTATCTGAATGAGGTCCCGAGTCTTCATCGCTTGAGTCAGCATTTCCAGTACACTTCGGAGGAAGCTTCTCAAAGACAGCCTGAGACCTACTGTCTGACCACAAACATGAGCATCCCCTGGGTGTCCATGCGCCAGGACAGCCCATTTCAATCCCATATAACTGGCAGGAAATCTCTGCTTTTTTGCTGCCTCCTGCTTAAAAAGCCTAATTTTCCTGATTTCTGTTTTTCTCCAGACAAGGTTTCTCTGTCTAACAGCCTTGACTGTCCTAGAAATCACTTTGTAGACCAGCTGGCCTCGAACTCAGAGAGATCTACCTTCCTTTGCCTCCGTGGGAGCAAAGGTATGAGCCACCACTCCCAGTTTTAAAGTCTCCATGCTGAACATTCCTGACTGTCCCTTCTGTAGAGCTAGTCAACAGCAAAGGCTTCTCTGACTGAACAACACTGTGGCTTCACTCTAATCCCATCTCTCTCAGATCACGGAGCTTGTGTCCAAACACACCATGAAGACAGAGCTTCTGGACAATTAGATGCTTCCAATGCAATAAGTTCTTACTGAGAAACCAGAATTACATTCAGGTTTAAAGACTTGTTTTCATGTGTATGAGTGTTTACCTGCGTGAGCACCACACGTGTGTGGCGTGCAGGGTCCACAGAGCCAGAGAATCCTGGCTCCCCTGGAGCTGGAGCTGCAGGATCCTGTGAGCCTGTGGCTGCTGGGAATCAAACCTGGGTCCTCTGCAGGAACGCTAGCCGCTGAGCCCTCTCTCCAGTCTCCACACTCAGATGATTTTAAAGAACCTAATACTATAAAAAAAAATGCAGACTATGACTAAGTTTATAATGACATAATTTTTAAAAAATTACTGTTTTATTTTTGTTTTTGAGACAAGGTCTTCTCTCTACATAGCCCTGGCTGTTCTAGAACTCACTATGTAGACCAGGCTGGCCTATCACAGAGATCTACCTGCTTCCCCAGCCAGCAGCAGGATCAAGCATGCACGGTCACACTTGGCAGTAAGCACTTTTTAACTGAGTGCTGGTCTCTAAATTGTAAAGCTTTCCATGTTTTCTCTAAAACACAATACTGTTACAGACTTTTGAAACAAACTATCTTTCACTGACTTACTACATTTGATTTTAACCAAGAAACTGAGAAGGGACCTCTGTTACTAATCCTAGCACAACAATAACCATCTATTTTTCTAAAGGCAGCAAAGGTTTTCACTGTAAGCAGTCTGTAGTATCTGTGCATGTGGTTTTTAGCCTTGCGCATTTTCTTAAGATAGAAAGGAAGCCAGTAGAGAGAAAACTGTCAACATTAATTCCTGTTTCATTTCAAATACCTGGGAGCATAATTCAGAAATAAGAGCAGAGATGTTTACACTATTGAGTGGACAGGCACAAAGGATTGCTCTGAAGACACTATCTGATGTATGCTTGTTCCAAAATCCATTCAGGACAAGTTCCACAGAGGGCTCGTTTAAAAGCAACTTCAGCAGAAGCGCAGAGGCAAACAATCTCCTGTGCAGTGTGCTGCAGGTCAATACAGCACGACTCATCATCTGAGACTGCTCTGGGCTCCTGCCAAACACCAACACAGTTTAGTACCTGTGTATCCACTCTCCAAGCTCATTTCTATCACAAAGAGTAAGGGATGTGCTCTGGCCACTCCCATGGCACCTTGGAGCACAGATGTATGATGGAAAGATCCCAGCAGTCAGAAATGACAGATTCAAATATGTCTCTGACTCCAAGTTTGTGAGCCCAAGTTGTCAGGGCTGGGGAATGTAGTCCAGTGGTGGAATGATAGGTTGCCTAGCACATGTCAGCCTTGGTTCTATGCCCGGCACCACGCATACATGCACATACTTTTAACTCCTATGACCCTGAGTCTGTACACTGTGAAACAGAACTGACCATCCTCCTATCACCACAAAGGCTAAGGCAACAGGTAAGAATGGTCTCTTAATGTTCAAGATCTCTTACAATTACCTAGGCTTCTTACAGGAGACCCAGGAGACTCCTCGGGAAGAAGGGAACAGGACCAGTCCTCTCCCATAATGGTGGCTGCCAGCAACAATATCAATACTCCACCGTGGACTGAACTCACTGACACTGAAGCTGCATTAAGATTGTATTCTCCATCTTTGCTCCTGTGACTGAGCGGACAGGTGCAGCCAGGAACGCAGGGAACACACGAGTGTGAGAGATCAGTCGGGACTCGGTCCGCCAGGGCCCCACCTGCACCCAGGAGCTGGACAGTGCCGCAGCACTCTGTGCCAGGGGAGAGCCCGTCACACACGGGTGCTGAGACAGGCTTGCAGGCACACAGGAGAGACAAACATCCGCCAGAGACAGCAGGACCAACTAACACCAGACATAACCAGATGGCAAAAGGCAAACATAGGAACATTACCAACAGAAATCAAAGCAACATGGCACCATCCAAACCCAATTCTTCCACAACAGCAAGTCCTGGATACCCCAACAAACTGGAAAAGCAAGACTTGAATTTAAAATTACAGTTCATGATGCTGATAGAGGGCTAAAAGAAGGACATAAATAACTCCTTTAAAGAAATACAGGAGAACACAGGTAAACAGGTAGAAGCACTTAAAAGAACTACAGAAAGCACAACAAAACAGGTGAAGGAACTGAACAAAACCTAGATCTTGAACAAAACACAAATGCCAACCCAAGCTGCTATACCCAGCAAATCTCTCAATTACCATAGATGGAGAAATGAAGGTATTCCATGACAAAAACAAATTTACACAATATCTTTCCACAAATCCAGCCCTTCAAAGGATAATAAATGGAAAACATCAACAAAAGGAGGGAAACTACACACTAGAAAAAGCAAGAAATTAATCTTCTTTCAACAATCCCAAAAGAAGATAACCACACAAACATAAAAATTACATCAAAAATAACAGGAAGCAACAATCACTATTCCTTAATATCTCTTAACATCAATGGACTCAATTCCCCAATAAAAAGACATAGACTAACAGACTAGATATGTAAACAGGACCCAACATTTTGCTGCATACAGGAAACACATCTCAGTGTCAATGACAAACACTACCTCAGAGTAAAAGGCTGGAAAACAATTTTCCAAGCAAATGGTTCCAGGAAACGAGCCAGAATAGACATTCTAGTATTGGATAAAATAGACTTCCAACCAAAAGTCATCAAAAAAGACGTGGAAGGACACTTCATACTCATCAAAGGAAAAATCTACCAAGAAGAAATCTCAACTCTGAACTTCTATGCTCCCAATGCAAGGGCACCCTCATTCGTAAAAGAAACGTTACTAAAGCTTAAAGCACACATCGCACCCCACACAATAATTGTGGGTGACTCCAACACCCCACTCTCCTTAATGGACAGATCAGGGAAACACAAACTAAACAGAGACACAGTAAAACTAACAAAAGTTTTGAATGAAATGGACTTAATAGATATCTATAGAACATTTCATCCTAAAACAATATACCTTCTTAGAACCTCATGGTACCTTCTCCAATATTGACCACATAATTGGTCACAAAACAGACCTCAACAGATAAAAGAAGATCGAACTAATTCCAGGCCTCCTCCTATCAGATCACTATGGAATGAGGGTGGTGGTCTTCAACAGCAACAAAAACAACAGAAAGCCCACATACACACAGAAGCTGAACAATGCTCTAGTCAATGATACCTTGTTCAAGGAAGAAATTAAGAAATCAAAGACTTTTTAGAATTTAATGAAAATGAAGGCACAACATACCCAAATTTATGGGACACAATGAAAGCGGGATTGTGTGTGTTTGTGTGTGTGTGTGTGTGTTTGTAGATAGATAGATAGATAGATAGATAGATAGATAGATAGATAGATAGAAAGAACTCAAGAAGTTAGACTCCAGAGAGCCAAATAATCCTATTAAAAATGGGGTACAGAGCTAAACAAAGAATTTTCACACCTGAGGAATATCAAATGGCTGAGAAGCACCTAAAGAAATGTTAAACATCCTTAGTCATCAGGGAAATGCAAATCAAAATAACCCTGAGATTCTACCTCACACCAGTCAGAATGGCTAAGTTCAAAAACTCAGGAGACAGCAGATGCTGGCAAGGATGTGGAGAAAGAGGAACACTCCTCCATTGCTGGTGGGATTGCACACTGGTACAACCCCTCTGGATATCATTCTGGGGTGTCCTCAGAAAACTGGGCATGATACTACCAGAGGACCCTGTTATACCACTCCTGGGCATAAACCCAGATGATTCTCCATGTAATTAAGGACACATGTTCCACTATGTTCATAGCAGCCCTATTTATAATAGCCAGAAGCTGGAAAGAACCCAGATGTCCCTCAACGGCAGAATGGATACAGAAAATGTGGTAAATTTACACAATGGAATACTACTCAGCTATTAAAAACAATGAATTCAGTCGGGCGGTGGTGGCGCACGCCTTTAATCCCAGCACTTGGGAGGCAGAGGCAGGCGGATTTCTGAGTTCAAGGCCAGCCTGGTCTACAAAGTGAGTTCCAGGACAGCCAAGACTACACAGAGAAACCCTGTCTCGAAAAACCAAAAAAAAAAAAACAATGAATTCATAAAATTCCTAGGCAAATGGGTGGAGCTGGAAAATATCCTTAAGTGAGGTAACCCAATCACAAAAGAACACACATGGTATGCACTCACTGATAAGTGTATATTAGCCCAGAAGCTTGGAATACCCAAGACACAATTTCCATATCAAATGATGCCCAAGAAGAAGAAAGAACAAAGTATGGATACTCTGGTCCTTCTTAGAAAAGGGAACAAAATACCCACAGAAGGAGATACAAAGTATGGAGCAGAGTCTGAGGGAAAGACCATCCAGAGACTACCCCACCTAGTGATCCATCCCATATAGAGTTACAAAACCCAGACACTATTTTCGATGCCCACAAGTACTTGCTGACCGGAGCCTGATATAGCTGTCACCTGGGAAGCTCTGCTAGTGCCTGACAAATACAGAGGGGGACACTCTCAGCCAGCCGTTGAACTGAGCACAGGGTCCCCAATGGGGGAGCTAGAGGGGTTTGCAGCGCCATAGGAGGGACAATGATATGAGCCACCCAGTACTCCCAGAGTTCCCAGGGACAAAAATATCAACCAGATAGTACACATGGCATTGCCCATGGCTCCAGACGCATAGGCAGCTGAGGATGTTCTTGTTGGACATCAAAGGGAGGAGAGGCCCCTGGGCCTGGAAAGACTCGACGCAGCAGTGTAGAGGAGGAATACCAGGATAGAGAAGCGAGAGAGGGTTGATTGGAGAACAGGGGGAGGGGAGATGGCTTATGGGATTTTCGGGGGGGGGGGACACTAGGAAAGAGGAAATCATTTTAAAAGTAAATAAAGAATATCTAAAAAAAAACCAATAAAGATTGTATTCTTGACACAAACTTGATCTGACTTGCTAGCATTTCTAGTCTTTACACTCAACAGTGTGTACCCCAAAGTTCAAGTTCCCATATTAGTCACCATGAAGCAGTACCCAGCAATAAGGACACATGTGTTAAGCTCTCGCCAGGCAACACTCTGCACTATCTGTGCACACGGGTTCCCAGTTACTCATCACAATAACCTTGAACCATCTCCATGGGATGGGCCTGGGACGCAGAACCATGCCTCTGCCTTCTGCAGCACTGTATGCAGTGGAAGGGACAGTAAAGCATCAGAGCTTCACACACACTAATAATAATTTACAAGGGGTATGGTCCTTCCCACTCATTTCAGAATTATAGCCCAAACACAACCTTAAAGGCTACTGTCTAAACACATTTCCTACGGCAGAGATTACCCACATCCCCCAGATCCTAAGGTTCAAGGGACACTTGCAAAAAAAAGAAAAAAAACCTACAGAAATTTCTGACACTCAAGTGGAAGATTTCAGCTCCCTCCTGTCTACAGACAACAGAAAATAAACCCGCACCCCTGCCACGTGTGGCTGCCTTGCCTTTAATCTCAGCAGTTGAAGCAGAGGCAGGCAGCTCTCTCTGTTCAAGGCTAGCCAACCAGAGCTACATAATGAGACTCTGTGTCAACAACAACCACACCCTGTATTTCTAACATATCTGGAATTTAGAATTCTGACCAGTAATTTGGTAGCATGTGTCAAAATGTAATATATACACTTGTAGAGTCTCTTACTACTGGGTACATCTGAAGTGCAGAGACCTATGCAAGGAAGTGCTATGAGAAAACTGCAGCCCCAACACCCGTCACTGTCCTCTGTGACGGTCACCTGGTAGACCAGCATGGTCAGGACGGTGAAGAGTCTCAGCAATGTGGGTCTCAGACAGTGTGCAGGATAATCCTTGTGTTCTTCAAGCGAGCTCTGAGATGAGGGGCGAGGGGAGGAGGGAGAGAAGTTAAGGAATAGATAGATGCTGAACATGGGAAAGGGCCACAAACTTCCTGAGGGTAGAAATTAGCAAGACAGGGATATCTCTCGCATGTTCTACTTTGTAGATATTTGTGTGTTTGAAGTAGATAATTACTTATGAAACAAAATGCAAAATCCCAAACAGCAAAGCTGTTGAAGGCTAATCTTCTAAGGGTAAGGCGGTGCAGACATTTGCAAAGCTGTGTGAGTCAAGGAGCACAGTGTTACCTCAACTCCACTCTGAGTTCTTTCTAAATTTTACGTCAAGTTGTTCACTTCAGGGGTTTGAAAGGCCAGTAATGCCTATTTTCAGACTGGGTCAGAAAGGCAAAGTAAAAATAAGGCCTTTATGAGTATCAACATTAGAAAACAAACATAAAGACTTAGACAAAATAAATGACTAGCACTGCATAGTTTTGCTACACTTTATTCAAAACTGGCCCCACTTCTTATTTAAGATAGCTAAACATCCAGTGTCCAAATATAAATATCACCATGGGTTGGAAAAATAACCTTCTGATTTGTGCTCCGACTCAAATTTGGCACAATTAAGTCCTATGCAAGTCAGACACAAATGCTCACAGCTCAGCAGCAGTGAGCTCCTGAAAGCAGCCCGGCCAGGCTGCGGCTCCCTGGAGCCTCCCAAGTCACACACACAGCACACCGTGCACAGGTTCTTTTATTCTGTCCTGTGGGTGTCAACAGTGCTGACAAGGTAGTGTTGGAACATTCCGAAAGCACACACCTAAACGTTGTCACATAGCACTACATCACAACTTAGAAACTACTCAACAGTTATGTCTGCTAATACAGTGAATGAAATGGTATGCTTACACCATTCCCTGTAAACAAGGCTGTGCACAACAGTAACACACAGAATTATGCATACCATGATATCAAGGAGGAAAATACCTCTTTAAATAAACTATTCTATTTATAAATAAACTCTGATTTTTTTTCAGTACACATTTACAGACCTGATCAATAAAAAGAAACAATATATATATTTTTTTCTTTAAAAAGTAAATGTTGAGATATGGACCACATGAGAAATCCACCTAGGGGAAGGGTGAGGAGCAAGCAGAGGGCACGAGGTCATGGGAGTTAACCCTGTGAGCACAAGGACAGGACTGACTGGGAGGAGCTCATCTTTACTTGAATTCCAGCAAGTTGCAATCGATCTTGTAATACACATAGGGGTAGTATTCTTGCTGACTCAGGTTTAGGCCAGGAATATCCATAGGTGCCTAGGGGAAAACCACAAACACCAGTCAGTTACTTACTGGACCTTTTATGGCTGAAGTCATGCATTTAAACTAATTTAATCTAAGTATTCACTGCTGTAAGTACTGGAAGAGTCTCAGTCTGCTGAGTCACCGAGAAACACAGTGAGCAGGAAGGCCAGACCAGACTCTGCCCCGAAGCCTGTTTGACTGAACCATGACTTTCCCAGTTTATTGTGTAGAACTGCAAAAGGAACCTTTTAAATCTTGGATTTTAGACACAAGAATTTTAAAACATAGTATCTAAACAAATTAAGTGTGGTTTGAAAGATTTCAGGTCTATTTGCACCTTGTAAGAATTTACTGGGAGCAACGTTTGTACCAAACACTTAGGATTCTTATTTTCTCCAAAACCTTAAGATAGCAGGTTATTTCGTACATTTTCTCTTACCAAGAAAACTATTTTTTCATTTTTTCTAATACATGTGATCTTAAACTACAGAGAAAACCAGCAAGATCTGTGAAATTTAAACTAAAATCAAAGCCCACTAATACAGTGAACCGACGACCACACGGACCGTGCTGTCTGCTGCTGTTTTAGAAGCTGCGGCAACGACTCCTCTGCATGAGCAGCATGGCCTCTTCCTCCCAAGGACAGTGGTCCAGTTCCCTGCACCCACATGACTGCTCACGACCCCCGTCTGCAACTCCAGCTCTAGGGAGTCGGGCCCCGCTTCTGGGCCCGAGTGTTAAGCACTCACCGCTGCACAGATATACATGCATGCAAAACACCTATAAACTAACATTTTCTTTTTTTTTTTTTTTTTTTTTTTGGTTTTTCGAGACAGGGTTTCTCTGTGTAGCCCTGGCTGTCCTGGAACTCACTCTGTAGACCAGGCTGGCCTCGAACTCAGAAATCCTCCTGCCTCTGCCTCCCAAGTGCTGGGATTAAAGGCATGCGCCACCACCGCCCGGCTTCAGATGAACATTTTGAGGGGAATTGTCATTTCTCTAAAACTGTTAGAAAATGTTAGTTTGGGCGGTGGTGGCGCACGCCTTTAATCCCAGCACTTGGGAGGCAGAGGCAGGAGGATTTCTGAGTTCGAGGCCAGCCTGGTCTACAGAGCGAGTTCCAGGCCAGCCAGGGCTATACAGAGAAACCCTGTCTCGAAAAAACCAAAAAAAAAAAAAATGTTCATCTGAGCCAGAGATCAGAAACGGCACAGTGGGTAAAGATAATTGCTGTTAAGCCTCCTGATGACCTGAGTTTAACTCTTGGCCCCACAAGGTGGAAGGAAAAGATACATAAACAAACAGGCAGGCAGGCAGGCAGACAGGAAGGAAAGCAGGTACGCGCGCACGCACACACACCCAAATGAACACATGTGCACACACACAAATGCATGCACACACACATGTACACATGCACGCCCTTCCAAAATAAATAAAAACATAAATTGCTAATCTACTATTACTTCTACCAAACAAAATAATTTCATATCTTCTTCCTCTCTGCAATCTACAGTTTTTAAGATCAATTACAACACTGGCTGTTTCTGAACTTCTGCAACTATAAACATCTGATAAGTAACAAAACAATGATGAGCCTCTAGAAACACCAAGGACAGCTGCAGCTAGTATACAGCCGTAGAAAGGGAGGTGCTCAGGGGACGCATGGCCTGGTGTCCTGTGCATGTCTGCTGTCCTGGCCGAGCATCCTCCTGCAGTCTTCTCTCCATCTCCCAAGTCCTACTGCCCTATGCTAAGGTGCACTCACATACTGACAGGGCTGCATGGCTGCCCCATGCTAGGGTGCACTCACATCACTGACAGGGCTGCACTGCTGCCCCATGCTAGGGTGCACTTACATCACTGACAGGGCTGCATTGCTGCCCCATGCTAGGGTGCACTCACATCACTGACAGGGCTGCACTGCTGCCCCATGCTAGGGTGCACTCACATCACTGACAGAGGCTGCACTGCTGCCCCATGCTAGGGTGCACTCACATCACTGACAGGGCTGCACGGCTGCCCCATGCTAGGGTGCACTTACATCACTAACAGGGCTGCACTGCTGCCCTACGCTAGGGTGCACTCACATCACTGACAGGGCTGCACTGCTGCCCCATGCTAGGGTGCACTTACATCACTGACAGGGCTGCACTGCTGCCCCATGCTAGGGTGCACTCACATCACTGACAGGGCTGCACTGCCGCCCCATGCTAGGGTGCACTCACATCACTGACAGGGCTGCACTGCTGCCCCATGCTAGGGTGCACTTACATCAATGATGGCGGCCGCACTGCTGTCTAGATGCTTGTATAGCTCGTGTAGCACTTCTCTTAGCTTCTTCACTGACTTCTTATTAGGCTGAAGGAGCATTGCTTGGAAGTTCACCGGCAAGCCATACCTTAAAAAGCAACAGAAACAGTGTACAGCACAGCATATAAAGCACATTTTCTCTTTAGAGCAAACAGCCTCCCGCTACTCTCCTCATGGGCACAGCGTATCTCATGTTAAATGCTCCCTTTCCCAGTCTGTCACCGGCCACAGACGCTCATATGAGCATGGAATCACAAACCTCCGAGCCCAGTAGTGCCCTTTTAGTAAAAACCCAGCCACTCCATGCAGTGTGAGCTCAGGCCTGTGATCCCAACACTGGGGAGGCTAAGGCAAGGGGTTGTAGAAGTTCAAGACCAATCTGGGCTGTAGAGGAGGAAAAACAGACACGCCAATCACTAGGAATTGATTAATATTCAATTTCACAATAATCTATGAATATGCCCAGTATGTAAAGATAATAATATATGGCTAGAAGATGTTTGTAATTAAAAGCTGAGACTTTCCATGCCTACTGTAAGCACTGTAAGAAACAAAACTGAGAAGCGTGGCTGCAGACCAGTCTAAACCATTATAGCATGTGTAGAGGGCCACGAGACAAATCTATACTGTACATCAAATTACATGCAAAATATTTGAAAAATCTTCATTTTAAACAAACATTGGCATTTTCTTTTAAAGACGGGGTTCACTAACTGTGTAAACAGGGCTGGCCTTGAACCCAGAAATCTGCCTGCCTCTACTTTCTACCTGCTGGGATTACAAGGTGTGCACTACCATCCCCAACATGGCTAATAACTTAAAATTTCTTTTGCAATTAACCACAAATCATGTCCCACATACTGATATATTTAGTGAACCAAGAACCACAAAACTAACGGTGGCTCCATGAAGCAGGAGAGAGGCTCAGTGGTTAGGAGCACAGGCTGCTCTTCCAGAGGACCTGGGTTCAGTCCCCACCCCCACATGGCAGCTCCCAACCTTGGTACCTCCAGTTCTAGAGGATCTGACGGCCCTTCTGGACTTCATGGGCACTTTGGTACACAGACATCAGACAGGCAAAATACTCACACACAATAACGAATCATTTTTAAAAATGGCGGTGCTTCCCCATTATAATGAAGCTCAACTTTGCTTTGCCTGGAGCCCTTCATCGCTGTGCCGTCCTGGGGTTTGGGGGGAGCTGGAGTACACAAACCTGCACCTCCAGGGGATGTCCCACATACTGGTCAACACCAAAAGGCCATGTGGAACACACATGATAGCACACACCTGCTGGGCTAGCACTCAGGAGGCTGAGGCAGGAAGATCAAAGTTTGAGCTAGCCTTGGTAAAACTGAGCTCCAGATCAGCCTGGAGAGACTACATCAAACAAAACAAGTGGCCACGGTGAACAACTGATACACACACTGACTAGACACAGCTACAGTACATTCTGTGTGCCCCACAAGGAAATCGCTAACTGCTCAGACTGACTCTCCTTAAGCAGTTCATGACTAAATGTGATAGAGCAGTGTGGGTCTCTTTTCCTAAACCTGGTGTTAAAGAACGAGATAAATATGCACTTGACAAGTTGGGTGACCCTACAGCCACTCCCTCCTAACTGGCTCTGGCTGTTCCAAGTCACCGTCCTAAGGCTGGATTAGGTCAAGAAAGAGGCACACCGAGCTCTGCAACTCCAACCTTCTCCATTCACTTTCTTACCTTAAAACAGACTCCACAAAAACCCGTAATGCTTTTATATGAATCCACGCAATAAACGCCTCACTGAAATTCACTTTAAGCCACCGCACAAGTGGTCCCTTTAAAAAGAAAAGCACAAAATCACCACAAATTTGGTTTGCAAATGGCAATTAGATAAGTCAAACATTTTTTTAAGTGATTAGCCACATTATGAAAGTTTCAAACATTATAGTGGATACCAATTATCTTACCATGCTCTTAAATGAAAGGGTAAGCCTCTACTCAGTACGCTCAGCAGAGTCTAGAGTGAACTAGGTTCATCAGCAGTAAAAGGCACATGGCTTCATGAAAGCAGTTCAAAGTGGATTTGAAAGCTGTAGCACAGACACTTGAGCACACTCTATGATACTCTACGTACTTAACACACAGAGAAGCCAACCATAGCCTCTCAGGAGCACAGCCATTCCCATCCGGAGTCTGAAACCTGCTCAGGATTTAATTTTCCTGATTCTATGACAATGCAAGTTCTTTTGAACTTAACTGTTTAGTACAATTTAAAAACTTCATCGAAAATGTCAAACAATACCTCTTCCTGTCCACCTAAAAAGACCTCACTGACTCAGCACCTAACTTAGAATCATTTGGACACACCAAGCGACTATTTTTAGGCAAAGAGGATACAACAAGCTCTGATCAAAATGTCGGCTCTTTGAGCTGGCGTGGCACCCAGCATTTGTCATCTGCCTGCTAGGAACAGTCAAGTGGGGTAAGGAGTGGCTGGGTGGCTGTGCAGTGTCAAGACTGCTCCCTGGTGTCTAAGGAAAGCCTAGGCTGGACTGGGATGAGCTTCCACAGGCACCACCTTCTTATACACAACCCTGCGCTGCTGGGAATCAGTACATACATATATAACCATATCTCTTAATTACTTTTGAGACAAGTTCTCATGTAACCAAGGATGACCTAGAACTTCCTGACCCTCCTGCCTCTTCTCCCAATGCTGGGATTACACGGTATGCCACCACGACCAGTTTTTGTCACCGTGGCACTAGGTAATTTTGTGCACACTAGGTAAGCACTCCTCTGAACTACATCTTTAACTCCAACACTTACGTTTTTTTCTAGCACCAAATTAAAAACTACATTTTCTTGTCTTCCTCTCCTTTCAGTATCCCCAGAATGTATTTTTCCATTTTCCAAGTCTCAAAAGCAAAATAAGCTCTAAACATATCCAATGAAGAGGCTACAGAAGGAGGCTGGGGTTCAGGGGTGGAGCCTGAGGTTAGATCCGAGCCATGTAAAGGGGGTGAGGCAGGCATGCACACACAGGCTTGTAACCCCAGTGCCGTGGGAGTGCTGGCAGAGGGATCTAGCACTTGCTGGCTGCCTATAATCCCTACACTCTAAAGCGGAGGCAGAAGAATCCCCAAGCTCCAGACAGCCCTGGGCCACACAGTGCATTCCACCTGAACCATGGGATGAAACCCTGTCTCAGTCCTAGTCAAAGAAGGCAGCACTGTTTCACCTTCGGCTACACTGACTACACTAAGGAAGAACACGTACAAACTGCTTCTTCTTGTCAGTAGACAGTCTGTTCATTTCTTCTTTATCTGCTTTCATCTCCTCCTCATTATACTGGAAGTCACGAACTATGAACCTAAATGTGGAGGAAAAAAACAAATTTGTCTACACCACATATAGCCAAGCCAACACATTTAAATTATATATACATACATCTCTGTATATACATGAGACAGACAGACTTACTTGTTTTCTCTGGCTTTGTGTCTGAAATCATCAACTGCTTTTCTAAACAAGGTGACGTTACACAGATAACTGTCTTGGTCCTCTGAAAGAACACTAAAGGGGGGAAAAGTCATTTTAAGCTCTGTGCTTACTGTGGAGTTCAGAAACAGGAGGATGGGAAGGAACCCTCACTGCATCTGCACCACCTCCAGCAGGAAGGACAATGGCCATCGCTGACAGTCTCTGATTTGGATGTTTTCACACCCTCTACGACACTGACACTTACTAGCTAACCAAATGATCTGCTCACTAAGGGAAGCCATACTCTGGAGCACGCTGTTCAACCTCTAGCATCAGTCTGGTCAGTCAAACTGTCTCTTCTAGTCTCATGGACTATTCTTCCTCTTTCCAGTCCAATCCAGCCAGCCCACCAGGGTCTGCCCCAACCACTCTGGACCAGTATCCACTCCTGCCCCAGGTATTCATCCCTGTCTTCCCACCCACCACAGCCCCAATCAGAACTTGCCAGCTCTGAATGAACACACGTGTGTCTAGGCTCTACGGTGTCAGTGAGTACACAACTTCCAGCCACAGAAACCTGCAATGCCCTGAGGAGCGCAGGCCACCATTGGGAAGGGTGAACTGCATGGCTCAGACATAGGAATATGATTCTCTTCCTGAAGAGTCTCATATGCAAAGTCTGCAAAGCCAAACACAATGTTTTCAACAACCGAGACCCCCATGCGGGGGATATGACTGAGGTGTGGAACTCTCCCACTGTTCATATACTGGGCATTTTCTAATGTTTAGTTTGTGGTTTTATAAAAGAAAAACACCTTCTGAAGTTTAAGTGACACACACACACACACTCCCCCCATTGCCATGTGTAAGCTGGCTCACAAAGGGGCACTACCACAAAGAATCTCCACACTCTCAGTAACAAGCACCCGCCCTTCTCAAGGCGCCTTGTGTCATTGGCTTTTGTGGTTTTTCTTTTTATGTTTAGGGCTTTGTTTTTTTAATTACTTCTATTTGGGAGAGGGGCTGCGCGTACACACGCATATGCCTGAGAAGGCTGTTCAATGCTGTGGCGCTGGAGTTGCAGACAGTTGTGAGCCACTCAAGGTGGGTGCTGGTAACAGAGCCCAGGCCCTCTCCTAACCACTCAGCCATCTCTCCAGCCCGTAGTATTTATTTATAATGTGATAATTCTAAAACCAGAAGTAAGACTGATGAAACTGACGGGGTACTTGAGAAATTTAAATGCTTTCTTTAAAAAAATAGATTAGACTAAGTATTTTAGGTTTCATTTTTCCCAGAGGCCTAGTGAACAACTCATTCGTCCAGGAAATCCAGGTGCTAGCTACAGAGCTCACCTAAAGGCTGGCTTTAAGAACTAAATCTGCCCTGGCTCTTGACCAATCAACCAGCTACCCACTTGAGACCACCTCCACAGTCCAGGATGGGAAGACCCCTCAAGGGCCTCACCCTGTCGTCAGTGAAATGCAGAGGAACTCATCCGTTCTTGACTCAGGACACTCACACCTCCCTTTCTAAGCCTCCCGATGAAATGATCACCTAGTTCTTGTTCCTAGTGCCTTCCAAACTCAGGTGGGCAGGAATCCATAAAAGGGTGTTAACGAGAGCTGGAGAGACCGCTCAGCAGGAGAGCAGATTGAGGTTGGGTTCCCAGATTCATAACTACAGTTTCAGGGGAGCCAATACCTTGACATCCCTGGGCACCAGGCATGCACATGGTACACATGTACACATGTATGTACACACACACACACACACACACACACACACCACTCATAAAATAATCTTTCAAAATTAAGAATACTAGTTGAAAACAAATAAACCTGGATGTGATGAATCACTCCCATAACCCCAACACTTGGGAAGTTGAGACAAGAAGATCACTAGGAGTTCAAGGCCAGCCTAGGCTACAGAGTGAATTCTAGGCTAGCCTGCACTACAGTGAGAGAATCCTTCTCAAAAGGAACCCAAAATCTAGGTAAGTTGGTACATACTTATGCACTATCTAGGTAAGATGATATTACTCAGTACCTGGGAGGCAGAGTTGAAAGGATAATGAGTCCCAAGCCAGACCTAGCTACATATATGTCAAGCTTGGTCTGGTGGGACATATAGCCCTTGAGAGATAGACACAGGCAAATTAAGAGTTCAGGCCAGCCTGGGCTACATGAGAAACTATCTCAATAAAAATAAAAAGGAAGGGAGGGAGGGAGGGAAGGAGGGAAGAATAGAGGAAGAGAGGAAGGGCGGGCAAGCAGATGATTAAGTGATACTATCTATTTCTTTAATATTTATTTTTATTTTGAGTACTGGTGTTTGCCTGCATATATGTCTGTGCACTGTGTGTGTGTGTGTGTGTGTGTGTGTGGTACCATTGGAGGTGAGAAGAGAGTCAGATCCCTAGTAACTTAAGTTAGAGGTTATTGTGAGCTACCATGTAGGTGCTGGAACCAAACCTGGATCTTCTGCAAGAATAGCCAATGCTCTTAACTGCTAAGCCAACTCTAACCCCATTACTATCCACATTGTTTGTACTGATTTATTTTCACTTTACATGCATTGGTGTTTTGCCTGAGTGAATGTTTGTGTAATGGTTTCAGAGCCTCTAAACTGGAATTATAGGCAGTAATGAGCTGCCATGTGGTGCTGGGAATTGAACACAAGTCCTCTGGAAGAGTAGTCAATGTTCTTAACCACTTAGCCCATGTCTCCAACCCTACTATCCATATCTAATTGACTTAATTTGAGTAAAGGCTTGAAACAATGACTACCTCGAGGTAATTAAAATGTTAACTGAGATGAGGCTCGGAGTAGACTACTTGCCTATCATGTGCCAAGTTCTGGGTTTGACACCCAATACCACACACACACACACACACACACACACACACACAAAATGTTAGCTACAGGCCAAACAAAAATTCTCATCAAGGCAGAGAGCTCTTTCCTGAATAGTGGGCGCCGGCCCTGAAGGCCCAGCTGCTTGTGTGGACTCTGTGCTCTCCCTCTGCTAGCTCTATGTTCTCCATGGACATCGATGCCAAATGCACTTTACACTGTGAGGTGGGGCTGGGGATCCCATTAGGACAAGTATTGCCTGGATTTTACTATCCTTCCTTTAAATTATTAAAGTGATTAGCAAACAATCTAACTCTCTGAAACGGTATAAAGTCCTTTAAAAATGAGAACTTATTGCCTGACCTATGCAGTACCCCACTCAGCCCTGAAGTCTGACTTCTGTACAGGACCCTGTACACTGAGCCTCACCCTCCTCCTGGGCACCTGCTTCCTGAATACTGTGTTCATCTCTGAGCTCAAATGCTGTAAAGAAGTTACTACTGGTCAGGATTGACAGCCCAGAGGAGACTGCATGTCAAGATATAACCACTGTCTTCAGTTTATCATGTGAAGAGTTGGCTTTAATAAAGGGTATTACTTCAAATACAGGGGGAAATCACAATGAGCTCAGGTTTGTGGCTTATTTCTCAAGAGACCAATACTTCTCAAATGTCAATGGTACCTTATGTTTTATATACTCTATCAAGTCTTAAACTAACCTAACTTCTTTGACATTTGAGATAAGACAGTGGGACCCAGAAGTTCAAAGACATACCCAGGTCACACGGCAAGATGGAAGAAGAACCATCAATAGGGCATGACTTTCAAATATACTAAATTAACTCCTGCATGACACAATGAACTGGAAAAGAAAGTACTTCTGGTCTGATCTTACTAAATTCACTTCCTTACTGTCTTTGATAACCGTCTTTAACAAGGCATCTCATGCAACAATAACTGGCCACAGACTGATGATATAGATGACAAGCTACAAAACCACTGTCAGCCCTGCCTTGTCGCACTGGGCACTGAAAACCATGAGCTTTAGACCACTTAAACATGGTCTCCTATCCTATGAAGAAATTAGCTGGCTAAACTGCCTCACAGCACTGCTGTAACTTACAAACAGACAATGCACATTAAACTCAGAACTCAAAAATGCTTACTAAAAAGGCAAGCCTTGTGTTACTTTTTAAAGACTATGCAGATCTGGCCTCATCATCTGCTCAAATAAAATCTGAAGGTTCACACAATGCTCCAGGAGCCGCCTGGTTTGACTCCTTTGCTAGGTAAATGAAGACTCAGTTCCTAGAGGAGACACAGCAACAGCGCATGAAAACTTCAAGGAGGTAGCAAGATGGAGCAGAAGCCCCGGTCCTGGTCCTCAAGCCCATGGCTGGCCCCAGTCCTGGCCCTGGCCCTGCCATCCTCTCAGCAAACAACCTCATCTCACTGTCCTCACATCTCCATCTATGAAAATGAGGGGTCAAACCAACTGTGCCAGTCCCTTCTGGATCTGAAATGATGTTAACTAGAGTTCACAATTTATGAAGTAAAAAGGATGGCTCTAAAATTACAGATTTACTGCAAAGAAAACATAGCCCACCAAGAGATTTCCTAATCCCACAAGCTGTTGGCAGACTTCTAGGAAACAAGGCACTGTTACACGATGGCTACTTACTTGCTCGACCTCGGTACTACCATTTCTGCAAGCGTTTCATACTGCTTAATCCAGTCATTGTGGTTCAACCTGCAGAAAAGGCACAATAAACATCAGGAAGGGAAGACACGTCCCAGGAAGAGAAAACAGTGGACCCCTGGGACATGTGGCTCCAATAAAGCATATCACATGTGTAGCAAAACATCAGTCTCCTACTGAGAGCAACTCACAAACACAAATGAAGCAACAAGTCTGGACTGCCTCCCTCACATCCAGGGACTATTTCAACAGAGGCACAGCCTGGCCTGTGAAGGCGGCAAAGCACATTCTACATTATTTTTAAACTGCATGGCTGGAAAACATTAATTTATACCTCATTTAAAAAACAGAAGAGGCCATGGGAAATTGCTACCATTTGGTGGCCATTACAAAAGGCTGACTAAAACCCTATTTACAGAAAGTAGGGCGTACCCCAGGAAGCACGAGGACACAGTAACAATAAAGGATGCTGCCTCACAACACTGTCCAACAGCTTTCTGGAAAGGCCACTGGCTTTGGGGGTGTAGAGAAAAAACTATGTGCAATTTACAGTAAAGATTGGTAGACACAGGTAATTTATTATGTAAAGTGATCTACAGAGGGTCTCGTTTACATTTTAAGGTACAAAAAGCTGAAAATTTCTCAACACAATTTTTAAATAAAGCTATATAAGAAAAATATGGGCAAATATAAACAGGGTTTTTAAATAAGTCTCCTGTCCCAATGTTCCAGGGACAAGTATGCAAGGAAAGCAGGAAGCAAAGCTTTGCGCCCTGGGAGCAGTGACGCATGCGTGCCCGTGACTCCAGAGCTTGGGAAGTGAAGGCAGGAGCAGGAAGATCCCGAGCTAGCCAGACCACAGTGCCATTCAAGGGCAGCCCTAAAAAACAGGAAAATCCAAAAGCCTTAGAAAGGAGAAATGCTCAATCAGGTAACATTAGGGAAACTGAATCCCCTAACATTCCTCTCTGCCCTCCCCCAAAAGCCAGTGTTTCTCTTTTACTCCTAATTCCCTAACCAGATAAAATACAGAAAAAGAAGGCAGGCTTCATGCAGTAATATTCTGAAAAAAGCAACATAGCCTGACTCAGCTTAGACTCCCCAGAGATGTCAGCAGTGTAGGAGCTGAGGCCTTGCTTTGAGACACAGTCTTACTATGTATCTGGCTGGCCTGGAATCCCTTGTGCAATCTAGGCTAGCCTCAGCTCACAGAGATCTGTCTGCCTCTGCCTGTCCAGTGCTGGGATTAAAGGCGTGTGCCACACTGTGCAAGCCACTCAGTTCTACTCTTTCCAGACTCTCCAAAACTACACATGAGCAAATATCCATACAGAAGTCAAAGGGAGATCTCAAAGGGTTATTAAATCCAAAGGTCGGCAAACTATGTGCATTTTACAGAATTTTTTTATTTTATTTTATTTATTTTTTTTTACTTAACCTGTTTACAGGTTCTGTGGCTACTTCAGCTCTAACAACCAATTAACATGGCAAAGCAGAGTAGTTTTAAGAGCGGCAAAGCCAAAAAGACTGTCCAGCCCTGTATGAAAGAGCGGCAGCGACTATCCAGCCCTTTACAGGGAAAAAACACATTCTTCACTTTTGGGGGGTTTTTTGTTGTTCTTTTTGAGACAGGGTCTCTCTGTGCAGCCCTGGCTGTCCTGACACTCACTCTGTAGATTAGACTGGCCTTGAACTCTCAGACATCCACCTGCCTCTGCCTCCCCAGTGCTGGCATTCAAGGTGAGTACCACTATGGACTCTTGTAACAGACATACTTGGGAACTACCACCAGTAATGTGACAAGATACTCCGAATCAAGAACAAAGTCATCTTTCTTCACGATCTCGGCCAGGCTTCGAGTTAGCAAACTTCCCCTGAAGAAGAAGAAGAAAATCCCTAGTGGGTACATGTTTGTGTTCGAGAAAGGCAGTCTAATCTCGCCATGATGCACCTCGGAGGGATCAGTCTTAGATAAACAGTTTTGCTCCATAAGAAGTCAACAGTTAGGGGCTGGAGAGCTGGCTCAGTGGTTAAAAGCACTAGCAAGTGATCCTGATTCAAGTTCCAACACCCACACAATGACTCAGCTGCAAGGGATCTGACACCTTCTGACATCCAAGGGTCCTAGGCATGCACTTGGTCCACATACATACATAATACACAGAAAATAAAAACTTTTAATTTAAAAAAATGTATTTAAGAAGTCGATAGCCAGATGTATCCTACCCGCACAACCCAAGAAGTGCCAATGCCTGTCAAAGTTTCCCACCAATGTCCAACTCTGTGCTTATTTTAATTACAATAGCTCAGTTCTTCTCTTAATTACATATCCTGCCTGGGACAGTAGGAGTCACCAGATACCAGTCTATTTCATTGTAATTATGAAATTACGTCATCTAAGCAAAACCTCTGCTTTTTTCTCTCTTTCCCGGGATATCATGTGATACCAGACAATTTTGGTTATTTTACACAATAATCAACTTTCAAATCAGTCTTCATTTGGTCTACCATAATGAAAATGCCTGTCTTATTTGTACCACAGACCATTTCCATCCAGCTTTCTCCTTGGATGGTGATACAACTTTGAATAGCTATGTACTTATAACTATGCTTGGCGGATAGAAAGATGGCTCAGTAGTTAAGAGCACTTGCTACACAACCATGTGAACCTGAGTTCAGATACCAGCATCCATGTACCAAGCTATGCACACTTATAACCCAAGTTATATGAGGAGTGGAGACAGGATGACACCAGGAGGGAACCTGATTGACTCCCCTGTTCTCCACATGTACACACACACTCATGTGCAATTCTCTCAAACACACCACACACATGTACACACGCACACATATGCAAGAGCACGTGCGCACACCTGCACAAAGAAATTACCAACAACAAAACAGCCTAAACCTATACTTGCAATAATACTGTAAGATCAATCAAATAAGACTCCAAGTTAATGCTTTAAAAAGTCTAAACCTAGAAACAGAAAAAGTAGAAAATAATCATTATAGCACGGATTATTACAGAAAGAAATCTTTTGAGCAGCAGGTGATTGTTATGTAATAAATAAACTGATAAAATAATTAATTTTACACAAATTTCAGTAAAATATCAAATGCATTAAAGGAACTAAACCAGAGCTCAGGTGACAAGTCAATTTATAAACAGTTAAATAAACCAGCAACACTGATTTATCATGACTGCTCAATCCTGTAAAATTCATGAACTTTATCAAATACTTTAAAAAATATAAAAAAGTATTTTTCATGTGTGTACACTTAAGTAAGTTTATGTATGGCATACATATGGAGCCTGCAGAGGTTAGAAAAAGAAATCAGATCTCCTAGAAATGAAGTTACAGACAAGTATCAGCTACCATGTGAGTGCTGGGAACCGACTGGGGTCCACTGCAAGAACAGCCAACACTCACTGCTGAGCCCTCTATCCAGCTCCCCACAAATCATTCTGATTACAGAAAAGTACAAACTAGAACTTTCTAAACCCTAATAGTGTCCCACACAACAAGTGCCAAACGCACACGCACGAATGCATGTATACACACACACACCCACATATTTAGCATCCACAAAGACTTGAGAGCTTACGCATTCTTTCGCTCCAAATTCTGAAGATTCCCTTTCAGGTTATTGTATGCAGATGCCCGAGACTTTAGGTCATTATCGATCTGAGTCACTCCCTTCCAAAGAGAAGAAAATGGACAAGTTATTCCTAGGTTTGCCTCTACTAATACAATTTAAATATTTTCTGGCATGAAAATATATGATTTCATTAAAAGTACAACTTTAAAAGGACATTTAAAAAATAACCAACTTCACTGCCTTTAATCCCACTTGAGAAGCAAAGGCAGATGGATCTCTGAGTTCCAGGCCAGCCTGGTCTACAGAATGAGCTCCAGGACAGCTAAGGCTACACAGAGAAACCCTGTCTCAAAAAAAACAAAACAAACAAAAACAAAAACTTCATTATTAGCAAATTTCCTTATGAATCTTTTGTACTATATTAGTCCACATAGTTAGTTTACTTGCTATTGCCACATTACTTCCTAAATCAAGACCCCAGCCTACTAGGTTGAAGATTACTAATCAAAAGGCTTCAAGGCCAGACATGGTGGCACAAACCTTTAATCCTAGCACTCAGGGAGCAGAGGTAGGAGAACCTCTGAGTTCAAGGACAGTCAAGACAAGAGAGACCTTGTCTCAAAAGACAAAACAAAGGGGCTGGAGTGATGACTCAAGGGTTAAGAGCACTGGCTGCTCCTCTAGAGGACCCGGTTTAATTCCCAGCACCTAAACAGCAGCTCACACCTGCTTTTAACTCCAGTTTAAGGGGTTGACACCCTCATACAGATATATATGCAAGCAAAACACCAATGCACATAAAATAGAAATAAAGGTTGAAAAAAATTTTAAAAAGGAAAAACCTAAAAGTACTTAATAGTGTGTGTTTTCTCTCTCTCTCTCTCTCTCTGTGTGTGTGTATGTATGTATGTATGTATGTATGTATAGCAGAATTTTCCCTGTCCAATCAATTTAAATATTAATACATCAAGAAGTCTGTGATTAGACAGGGAAAAGGGAGGTGGAGCTAAGAGTTTCAGAGTCAGAAAAGGAAGAAAGATGGCACAAGAGGAAGATAATCCTTGTGGCTTTAAATAGCCACAGGTAGCTATGAATATCATAAAGGAAAGAATAATTGAGAACACTTGTCTAATCTAGGTGGCAGCTTGTATCATTATCAATTGGCTCTGAAATTATTGTGTGGGCATCTTGCGAATTGAGAATGTATTAATATATAAAACTGACTGATTATTCATAAGATTCTGGAGTTTTGATTTTACTGGGTTACTGGGATTTGGGACCAGTGACCACAGGGGGTAGATGGCTGGGAATGTGAGTCAAATCTGGAGCAAGAAAACCACAACCGGTCGCTGCATGGGGCAAGCCTAGAGTTGGCAAGACCACAGGCAGAGAGTAGCAGCGAATAGCACTGGATGGTGCCGATTTTTTAATATTTCCTGCAACATGTACATATGTATACACACACTTATATATGATACATATCCATACACATACATAATTTAAGCAAATATTCAATAAATCAGTGTGCCCCACCTGCCTCATTTCTTATCTTACCTTGGCAATTATTTCAGAAATATTTTTCAGAGACTGCTTGATTGGATATTTAGCCATATCCCACTGGAACCTTGTTATGTAAGTAACCAAGTCAACTGAAATAAAACAACAAATTAATTACTGAAGAGAAGTAGCAGTAAATTCTTGTGGGGGGTTTTGTTTGTTTGTTTGTTTAGATTTTTCAACACAAGGTTTCTCTGGGTAGCCTCTGACGGTCCTAGAACTCACTCTATAAACAAGACTGGCCTCGAACTTAGAGATCCATCCGCGTCTATTCCTCCTGAATGTTGAGACTAAAGGCATGTACCACTATGCCTGGCAGTTTGCTTGCTTCTTTTTTTTTTTTTTTTTTGGTTTTTCGAGACAGGGTTTCTCTGTGTAGCCCTGGCTGTCCTGGAACTCACTTTGTAGACCAGGCTGGCCTCGAACTCAGAAATCCTCCTGCCTCTGCCTCCCAAGTGCTGGGATTAAAGGTGTGTGCCACCACTGCCCGGCTGCTTGCTTCTTAACATAGGCAAATATATGATTTCTGAAGGGTCCTGATTAAATAAATGTGAATGAGATTAGAAGAACACTAACTTTAAGGTTTATTTTATTTTTTAATCATGTATATGAGGCGGAGGGCAGGTGTGTAAATATGAATGCAGGTGCCCACAGAAGGAGGCCAGAAAAAGATTCCCTGAAGCTGGAGTTAGAGGTGGTTACGAGCTACCCAATGTGTCTGCCAGGAATCAAACTCAGGCCCTCTGAAAGAGCAGTACACCCTCTGAACCACTGAGCCCCAGAAAACTAGACTGTTCAAAAATAATATTGTTGGATGTGATGACCACCTTTAATCCCATGTAAAGGTAGGAGAACCTCCTGAATTCAAGTTCAGCCTAGTCTACATAGTGAGTTCCAGGCCAGCCAGGAAATCTGAGACTGTCTCAAAAACAAATGAATTAGTTAATTGATTAATTAACATCAATATAATAAATGAGATAAAAATCTTCTTTATAAAGCCATCATCACTGAGCAAGCTCATTATAAATATTAACTGATAGCTGCAGGCAGATATCTATCTATACAGATATATATAAATTATGGGTACTAAGAACCATGTAATAAAATCAGTCACTTCCGAGGCATCGAACTGCACTGAAGCTGAGACATCCAGCTTCAAGTCAGCAAGCAGTTCCCGACTGAGCTAAAGAAAGAGCGCTTCTGCAGGAGGCCTGACACCGCCTGATATCGCGCCTTACACTACACGTACCACCTAAGAGTACCATGGAATTGTGTTTCAAGGAGCAGACACAACTAGTAACATCGCCAGTAATACCCTCCCCACTTTGCCAGAGCAGCCGCCCATCTATGACTTCCCAACCTTTCTGATGTTTCTAAGCACTACTAACTAGGGATCATAACCAATGAGCTCACCTCCACTGGCCAGCAAGTTCTCCTGGACTTTATCTTTACTGTCCTCCAGCACATCAGCCATGTACTGAGCCACTTTCTTAACCACACTGGGAAATTAAAAAACAAAATTATCATTTTTAGAAAAAAAATCCATGTTATATAGACTACCATACTATACAATGAATCCTTACACAAAACATAAAGAATACAGTGGATCAAGGTCTGGTTATATGCAAAAGCAACTGTACAACTGTAGGGTTTTAAAGAGACATGTAAAGTGTTTCCTAGAAAGAAAGTCACGAACACTGGTCACAGTGCCACATGCCTATAATCCTAGCACATTCAAGGTGGAAGCAGAAGGATCAACTTCAAGATCATCCTCTGCTACCTATGGAATTATGACCCTCAGCGTAACTTGATACTTTTTTCTCCTCCTTGCTTTTTCATTCTACTGGGCAAGTCCCTGACCTCATTTGAGGCTTTCCCCCCAACTAGGTTCTATGACACAGCCCTTCTTTATACAACGAAGGCTGGCTTGAACAGGTAATCCTCATGCCTCATTCCTCTGCTCCTCGAGAACTGGGAAATACAAAACAGGTATGCAGCATAGCCTACAGACACTCACCTCTTTCCTACACACAACCATGGCCTTCAGTCACTCACCTCTTACCTACACACAACTGTTGCCTACAACAGGCCTTCTTTTCTTGTCTTCAATATTACAGAAAACCAATACAATATTGGGACTACTTTCTTACTGCACGCGCTCATGTTAAAATAATTTCTCATACTGAGCATGGTAGTGTACAACTGTAATCCCAGCACTCCAAAGGCTGAGGCAGTAAAAAAAATAAATAAATAAAGGCGGGGGAGGGCCTCCAGAGATAGACGGCCTATGAAATGGTTGTAATGATGGTTATGAAAAAAACATACTTTCAGAGAACCCAAGTTCAGTTTCCAACACCCAAGTCAGGAGGCTCACCACCAACTGCAACTCCCATTCCAGGGGAATCTATAGCCCTTTTCTGGTCTCTACGGGCATCTGCACTCACACTACACACACACACACACACACACACACACACACACACACACACACACACACACACACACACACACACACACACACACACCCCACATATATACATAAAAATAAGTCCTTACAAATAAATAAATAGAATAAGCCATCCTTCATTAGTTAGAGTGACATGAGTGAAAATCAGAATGTGGCCAGTCACGTGGCCTTCAGTCTCAGCATCTGGGAGTAAAGGCAAGCAGAGCGGTCTACAGAGAGTTCTAGGCCAGCCAGGGCTACAAAGTATGCCTATCTCCAAAACAAAACAATTGAAAACAACAAACAAACGATGAGATACTGCTTTGTACCCACCAGGAGGGTTACAATAAAATCAGTTCACGGTAGGTCCTAGCACAAATCCAGCACTGACCACACCTGTAATCCAGCACTGACCACACCTGTCATCCAGCACTGACCACACTTGTCATCCAGCACTGACCACACCTGTAATACAGCACTGGCCACACTTGTCATCCAGCACTGACCACACCTGTCATCCAGCACTGGCCACACCTGTCATCCAGCACTGACCACACCTGTAACCCAGCACTGACCACACCTGTAACCCAGCACTGACCACACCTGTCATCCAGCACTGACCACACCTGTCACCCAGCACTGACCACACCTGTCATCCAGCACTGACCACACCTTTCATCCAGCACTGACCACACCTGTAATACAGCACTGGCCACACCTGTAATCCAGCACTGACCACACCTGTAATCCAGCACTGGCCACACCTGTCATCCAGCACTGACCACACCTGTAACCCAGCACTGACCACACCTGTAACCCAGCACTGACCACACCTGTCATCCAGCACTGACCACACCTGTCATCCAGCACTGACCACACCTGTCATCCAGCACTGACCACACCTGTCATCCAGCACTGACCACACCTGTAACCCAGCGCTGACCACACCTGTCACCCAGCACTGACCACACCTGTCATCCAGCACTGACCACACCTGACCACACCTGTCATCCAGCACTGACCACACCTGTCATCCAGCACTGACCACACCTGTAACCCAGCACTGACCACACCTGTAACCCAGCACTGACCACACCTGTAACCCAGCGCTGACGACACCTGTAATCCCGCACTGACCACACCTGTAATCCAGCGCTGACCATACCTGTAATCCAGCACTGACCACACCTGTCATCCAGCGCTGACCACACCTGTCATCCAGCGCTGACCACACCTGTCATCCAGCACTGACCACACCTGTCATCCAGCACTGACCACACCTGTAATACAGCGCTGACCACACCTGTAACCCAGCGCTGACCACACCTGTAACTCAGCGCTGACCACACCTGTAATCCAGCACTGACCACACCTGTCATCCAGCACTGACCACACCTGCCATCCAGCGCCGACCACACCTGTAATCCAGCGCTGACCACACCTGTAATCCAGCGCTGACCACACCTGTAACTCAGCGCTGACCACACCTGTAATCCAGCGCTGACCACACCTGTAATCCAGCGCTGACCACACCTGTAACCCAGCGCTGACCACACCTGTAACCCAGCGCTGACCACACCTGCAATCCAGCGCTGACCACACCTGTAATCCAGCGCTGACCACACCTGTAACCCAGCGCTGACCACACCTGCAATCCAGCGCTGACCACACCTGTAATCCAGCGCTGACCACACCTGTAATCCAGCGCTGACCACACCTGTAACCCAACACTGAGAAGACTGAAGCAGAACTGCTATAAGTGCTGGGCCAACCTGAGCTACACTGCAAGTTCCAAGGCAGCCTGGGCAACAGTGTAAAAACCTGTCTCAAAAAAACAAAAATAATAAAATCTAACAATGCAAATATGAACTGGTACAGCCACTGTCAAAACAGTTCTCTATAAAGAACCAAGAAACCCAATGGTTCCACTCCCAGGCACACACATTCAAGAAAAAGAAACAGAAACACATCTCACAAACAGTACATAAGCCAAAAAGAGAATAAACTAAACGTTCTGCAGTTGATGGATCAATAGGGCATGATACATAGTAGAGTGATTAGTAACAACGGGTATCCTGAGCTGGGCATGGTGGTACGTGTTTGCAATCCCAGGGTTGGGGAAGCAGAGAGGAGGATCCAAAGGCTTCCTGGTCAGTGGCCCAACTGAATCTGTAAGCCCTGAGGGGTTCCAATGAAAGACCTTGTAACAAGGAAAAAAGCAAACCCAAGGTAGAAGGCTCCTGACATCCATGTGTACCTGCACACAGATGTGCACACATACATATATATACAAATAAAATATTGATATACAGAGAAAAATAGTCATCTCCTAAAGTCCTTCAGCTAGTGTAGCGTACACATGGACTAGAACAGTATCTGGAGAGACTCTCCAGAGAGCCTGGTACTGACAACAGCGTCTCCCTGTTCCACCCAAACACATGCAGATACGTTAGTTACCCTTCTACAAATGCATCCAGTTTAGCCAGTTCATCCGACAAGCCAACCAAGACATCCAACGTGCCAACCTACAAAAGAAATTCAGCTTAGTACTCAGGTCTCGTCACGTCATCCTTTTGACTGAAGAGGGAGCATCTGGTCTTACTATGAGATCCAGATGAGCCTTGGGCCCCCATTCCTCCTCCGTCTCCTCAGTGCTGGGGTTACAGCCTGCAGCCCACCCAGCTCCACGCCCCTTTTCCTTTTTTTACCTTTTTTAATAGATGATGTATCTTTATCTGAAGGGTCTACAAATCTTTTACTCTCCATTTATTTCATAAAGTAGAGCACAAAAAGTTTGTTGAACATTTAAGTCATTTGTATGTATGAGTTAATTCTCTGAGTCAGAAAGCACCATTTAGAACATGAAAATCTGGCACTTAATGAACAGGTCTGTGCTTCGACAAGCCCAGGAACTACGGGCAATGTGAAGTCCTGCTTTACAAGGACCCTACGATGGGTCTGTGGATGTCCATCACTGGTAGATTGATTACTGGTCTTCAATAAATGTTAAATACATTAACTGGATTAAATAATGCCTCAATAGGTACTGTGTTAACAGAATATAAACTTAACAACAGATATATTACTGTGATATTTAAAAATATATGCTAAGATTTTTCTCTTCTGAAAATTCCACTTTGTGATGCAATATCTAGGCTTCCTTATAATTTATGAAAACAGAAGACTCCCAACAAGATGACTTTAGTGACATTCAAAGACTCAGATCCACTCTACATTAAGTCCACAGCTAGAGGGGAGTGACTTTTCTCCTCAAGGAACAAAAACCTCCATTCTGCCAAAATGGAGAGAGTTCCTCACCGGGCTCCTATGACAAAATCACAGTCCTCTGCACAGTGGAGTCACCTGTCACCTCACCTTTAAGTCAGGAATGTTGAACTTGGAAGAGACGGCAAGGTTATTGTTCTTGGTGGTTGCTGCATGTAGTTTCTCCCATGTTTGCTGACAGGTCTTCTCCCCAGGAGCAGATATGAGCCAGAACTCAGCCATGTTTGTTACCTCTCTGGCAAGCAAGGGAGAAGCTGTAATGTAAAACAGAGCAGTAACATTTAATGTCCTACAGTACAACCTGACAACAAACAGGATCTAAAATGCCCCCAGAAACCCCAGTGATCCCTAGGCAGTGGGACTACTGGGAGACTTTTATAAACAGGTGTGGGGGAGATCTTGTGAGAAGTTAGATCACTTGGAGAATGCACCTGAAGCAGATATTAGGACCCCTTTTCTCCTTCCCCCGTCTTTATCTAGGGTCTCATTATTCTGCCCAAGCTGGCCTGAAACTTTTGGCCACTTTTTCCCACTTTGGCTTCCCAAATGGCTGCAATTACAGGAACACGATGTCACCAAGCTTGGCTTCTCTTTTTTGCTCTCACCAGTATGAAGAAAACAAGACTTCTCAGCTACAAAAGCAGGCCTGATACACTCAGACACAGCAGCCCCAACGGCAGTTGGCCTCTTCTCTGCCATCTTGGCTACTTGGCCGAGGCTATTTTCCCATCTGGTTTCCTCTGCCTAAAATTACTCAACAGAGCTCTCATACCCCAGATACTAATCAGGAGACTATCCTGACTGTACAATCACCAGCTTCTCAGAGAATCTACTTGCATGTTTAAGCCTCTGGTTGTTTTGTTTGTAGACCAGTATGGAAATTAAACCAGGACCTCAAGTACTCTTATGACTTAATTCTTGCCCGTGTTCCTCAGACAGGGTCTCACTAAACTTAGTTGGCCTTGCACTCTCCTACAACCCAGGCAGGACCTGAACTTTTAATCTTCCTGCTTTGGCATCCCAAGTAGATAGGATGACAGGCCTGCAGCAACTCTAAACCACCTTTAATAATACCAATTTCCTAGGTGACCACAGTTTTGAGGAAATGAATGTTTTATTACGTGTTTATTCCAGCAGATCTGGTGAAGTATATTTGTGGGTATATTTTCTACTCGCTGTCTCTCCAAATGGCAGGTAAGGAAAACAACTGTCCTAACTCATCCTGACAGCAATGCCACATCTGCTGAGCTTTTAACCTCTCTATAACAGTGAGCCAGCAGATGTCTGTTCCACCATTCTAAATACCTTTCTTGGCCCACGTATGTCCAAAAGAACAGGAAAAAAGACCCTATTTTCTCATCTATAAATACCTGCCTCTAGACTCCAGTTTTTATCAGCATAAAAGGAAATAATGTCACAAATCATCCTATACACAGTGGAGCAGTTTCTGTGAAACCCATAGAAAGCTAAGTGTTGCTTTTAACTGGAGCCTTTTTGGGGAGAGAAGAAAGGCCACTGTACTGTACACACAGGTCTGCAAACTATCATGTTCCATTCTCACAATTACCCTATAAAATAAATACTTACAGCTTAGTCATTTACCTTACGGCACAACACACAATTGGGATCAAGTCTAACATTTGACACCAAGGGCCACATTCTCTAAAGTACTCTTCCTGTGCTGTTAGGAAAAAATGCTGGGGGGGTGTGTGTGTGTGTTTTCACACCACTGCATGTGTGTGGAGGTCAGAGAACTAATCTTGGGAGTTGTTTCCCACCTAATTTATTGGGCAAGGCAGGGTTTCTGGTTTCTACTGCACTGTGTTCTCTGGGGTGATCTCTGTGTCCTTCCAGCCCCCGACCGGAGTCCTGTGATTACAGGCGTGCACTACTGCACCTGGCGTCCAGGGTCATGAAGCTTGTGCAGCTAGGACTTTCTTTTACCCACTTAACATCTTCAAGTACTGCTTGAATATTGAATGAATAACCGAGGATAAATCAGCTAACAGATAAAGTGAATTATAACTGGTTATCTATTTTCCCTTTCCTGTTCTTGAAATATCTACACATGGTGTAATACACCCATCTTAAGACTTCAATCAGTTCCTGAGTCATGTACAGACCCGTTGAGCTACTGCCAAAACTAAAATTAAGAACATTTGTAGTGGCTCATGTCTTTTACCCCCAAAAAAGAGTTTGAGTATGCGCATGCATACTCCCTGGTGTGCATGCGCGCGCGCGCACACACACACACACACACACACACACTCGCGCCGGTGCCCTCAGATGTCAGAACAGGACTTTGGATGCCTTGAACTTGATAGAGTTATGAATGGCTGTGTGAACTCCAGGTTGGTACTGGGAAGTAAATCCAGGAGTTCCTTGCAAGAGCAGCAACTGCTCTAGCCGACTTTGTTTGCCGTGTGGTCTGCTATTCTTCTCACCTGATAACATTATACTTCACATAAACTTTCCAGCTTTAAGTTCCACCTTTTACATTTTTCCATTTACTTGCTCATTGTGATACTTTCCATTAAACCACTGATCGTATTTTTAATTCATTGTGCTACATTGATTACTGCAATGTATTCTCCTTTTGAGATGGTGGGAGGGCAGAACAGATGGCTCAGTGGGTGGAGCATAACACCAGGCTTCATGACCAAGCTGCATCCTTTAGGACCTACATGGTAGAAGTAGGGATGTTTCCTACAAGCTGTTCTGACTTCCACACATGTTCATGCACATACATGCACATACTAGCATGTGCATGCAGACGTTATATAGTTTTTTAAAAGGTTTGAGATAGGGTCTTACTATACAGCCCTGGCTGGCCTGGAGTTTGTTATGTTGACTAAACTAACCTCAAACTCACAGACCAGCTTGCCTCGGCTTCCTAGTTGCTGAAATTAAAGGCTTGTGCCACCAAGTCCAGCCTTTTTTAAAAAAGACAATGCTGTACTTTGTTCTAAATCCCTCAGGTCTGGAGTCAAGAAAAGACAGAGGGAGTCGGGCGGTGGTGGCGCACGCCTTTAATCCTAGCACTTGGGAGGCAGAGGCAGGCAGATCTCTTAGTTCAAGGCCAGCCTGGTCTACAGAGTGAGTTCCAGGACAGCCAGGGCTACACAGAGAAACCCTGTCTCGAAAAACCAAAAAAAAAAAAGAAAAGACAGAGGGAAGCAGGAAGGGGAGGTCGGAAAGGGAAGCTATGTGCAGGCAGCTCTTCGGGCACAGCTATCTACTCATTCCTTGTTCAGCCTCCCATCGAGAGCCCTACAAAGGCTGCTCATGTTTCTCTGTGGACTTTACCTGTCAATTTTAACTAGATAAGCCTTCGTCTAGACCAATGTCAGCAACATCACTGACTACAGTGCAGTGCGCCTTCGAGAATTCAGGCCAGCCTGGGCAACACAGTAAGTCCCTGTGGTGAGTGAGTGTGGGGTGGCACTGTTTCCTCTCCGGAGAACAGGAGGCTGAGTAACTCACCACACATACGCACCGAGTTCTGGTTCACACTGGGATGAAATTTAAATCTACCCTCAGTCCTTGGCTGCATTTTTCCTGCCTGGTCCTCACAAGCTTCCAGGATCCTCCTTTTCCACCTTAACCTCAACTCTGCCCTTAGTTTTCTTTCCTATTTTGCCTTTTGGCTCAATTCACTTTGCACAAACTCTGCTTATAAAAAACACCCAAGTCATTTTCTCAACTAAGTGCATCTATCCACCAAATCAATCAACATACACCCAACTACATCTCTCTCAATCCACATCCGCTGAACCCAAGCACACATTACAACTGTATTAAGGCAGATACATATTTTATGTCTAGTCTCTTATTTAACTAGTAATTGTTTTCAATTTAGGGTCTTACTCCTCTCAAATCCCTGGAACTGTGGTTGTCTTTGGGAAGCAAAACGAATGAAATGTAGTCCCTGTCATCAAGGATGGCCACAGATCTCTATGAGAATGTGGGCAGGTGTAAGTAGGTAAAGAGAGATATGAGAGGGAGGCCTGTGCAGAGACCAAGACAGGAAAACAACCTCAGCACAATGTATTAGCACAAGGCCGAAGCCCAAACCCAAGGAAAGCACAGGTCCACAGCTCCAGGATTAATTACTACATCTCCTGCCTAGGGTAAGTTGAAGGCTACAATTATTCTCCTACTGCACAGATTTAAATGTAAAGAAAAAAACAATGTAGCAACTTACACAGCACCACAAAGGTGGGGTACTATGTCCAGGCAGATCAGATCAGCTCACTGACAAAGAGGACAACCACAGAAAACAGGATATACCCCAACCCGGTACTGATTTTAGTGCTTTCAAGAAACAACTCTGTAGTCCAGCTGCAGTGGCATACACCCATAACCTTAGCACTTGGAGAACTGATGCAGCAAGTTTGAGGCTATCCTAAATGACAATGGTGACTTCCAGATCAGCTTGAACACAGTAAGACTTTGTCTCAAAAGGAAGGACAGAACAAAGGCAAGAAGGAAGGCGGCTGGCAGCACACTATTTCTTTGAAATGCACTTATCCCTAACAGTAAGTGCAATTCCATATGAATTAAGGCTGAAAGATGATCTAGATGCAAAATGACTTCCTTTTTGGTCCTTCAAGTTATAGTCAGCCTTCCACATCCAAGGACTCCTATATGGAGGAGAGCAAGTGAGATGGCTCAGTGGGTAAGGGTACTTGCCACCAAGCCTGATGACCGGAACCCCAATACACAGGAACTCAATGATGGAGGGCACTGACCACACACACACACATACACACACACTCACACACACACACACACACACACACACACACAAATACACAGGAAACTCCATGATGGAGAGCACTGACCACACACACAATACACAGCACACAATACACAGGAACTCAATGATGGAAAGCACTGACACACACACACTGCACAGGAACTCCATGATGGAGGGCACTGAACACACACACAACACACAAACACACACTACATACAAATACACAGGAACTCCATGATGGAGGTCATTGACCAAACACACACACCACAGACACAATACACAGGAACTCCATGATGGAGAGCACTGACCACACACACAATACACAGCACACAATACATAGGAACTCAATGATGGAGAGCACTGACACACACACACTGCACAGGAACTCCATGATGGAGGGCACTGAACACACACACAACACACAAACACACACTACATACAAATACACAGGAACTCCATGATGGAGGTCATTGACCAAACACACACACCACAGACACAATACACAGGAACTCCATGATGGAGGGCACTGACCACACACACACACACACACACACACACCCCTCTGCAATTTGCATGAAGACCTACACAAAAGCACTGTGGCAAATGCATACATATATACTCACTCACACACATACATGGTTTTTAAAAGTCAAAAAATATTGTGAGGACATATGTACCAGTGATGTCCATGTCTAGACTCTTCCTTTATCATTACTCCCTAAAGCAGAACAGCCCCTTACACAGCATGTCCCCCTGAACATTTAACACTGACAGATAACACTGAGATGGTTTAAAGTGCACAGGGCATGTGTGTAGTGGCATGGAGACACTAGGCCACAGGGAAGAGGGAAGATGCTGAAAGAAGTCCTTTGGACACCAGGACAAGCAAGCACACTGAAGCAGATTATTCCAACAGGCACAGGAAATGGCAAGTGGCAGGTGACAGCACAACAGCCCTCCAAGTAGCACTCCACCTTTACAAAGGGATCACAGTGAGACAACACTGTCACACCCTACCCCTACAATATCATTTACACTATACAAATAAATGTTTCCTCTTTGCGTGTAAAGATGTTACCCTTCACAGCAGACACATCTTAGTTATAATTGAAGGAGGGGAAACTTGTTCCTAGCTTGTTTAATTGTTTCTAGCAACTAAAGGAGAACTCACCTTTCAATATTTCCAGGATTTATATGAGATCTAGAACTGCCAAACTATGCATTATCAATAAATAAATACATCTTAACTTTTTCAAGTTTTATTTTTAAGTGAAACAATATTAACTAAAGACTACCTAAGTGTCTTCAGTACATTTACATATGAAAGAAGCGATTTCTAATTAATTAGTTCAGTTTATAAACAGCTATCTTGTCATCCCAGTTGTCAAGAAAAAGATTTGTAAACAGAGAGCTTTACAGATGCCTATCAACAAGTGGGAAGAATCTGAGGCAGGTTAGGACCAACAGAGCAAATTTCAGTGTCTTCCCCAGCCCGCTATGCTCTTGGAATGTACTCAAAACCCATTCTTTGGAGCTGGGGAAAGTAGCTTGGTTGGCAGGGTTCTTGCCTAGCAATCCTGAAGCCCTAAATTCTATCCCCAACAACACATAAATTATGCGTGGTGGCACTCACCTGTATTCCTAGCACTTGGGAAGTAGAGACAGGAGGATCCAAAGTTCAAGGTCATCCCTGATTATATACAGTTCTAGTTGAGACCAGCCTAGGTTACATGAGACTCTTACAAAAAGAAGAAAAGGTCACTATACAAAATACAGTATTGGAAAGTACCTAGTAATTTCTGGTAAAGCTATTATACTTGAATGGGCACACTGTCCAACATGTGCAATACGTCTATCATTGAAAGTCATTACCTAGAACTCTCTCAGCCTGGGAAGGTGACTCGCCTTTAGAATCTCAGCATCTAGGAGACTGGAAGGTAGAGTTTGAGACTAGCTTGGACTTTATAGGGAGCATGAGGCCAACCTGGGCCAGTGTGAAACCCCAGCTTAGAAAACAAAAACAGCCTGGCAGTGGTGGCGCACGCCTTTAATCCCAGCACTTGGGAGGTAGAGACAGGCGGATTTCTGAGTTCGAGGCCAGCCTGGTCTACAGAGTGAGTTCCAGGACAGCCAGGGCTACACAGAGAAACCCTGTCTCGAAAAAAAACAAACAAAAAACAACAGGGCCATGGAAATAGCTCGGTTGGGTAAGCACCCTAACTGTACAGCCTGAGGATCCAAGTTCTATCCCCAGAACCTGAGAAAAGGATGGCACAGTTGTAATCCCTGTACACTTACCTCAAGATGAGAGGCAATGACAGGAGACTCGCCCAGAAGCTTACAAGTCAGCCACCCTTGTGTACACAGTGCAGCAGAAACCACAGGAAGAAATCAATGCTCAAAGTTGTCTCCTGACCTCCACACAACCCATACCTCACGAACCCCTGAACCAAGCTCTACCCCACCTCTCAGGACTTCTTTCTTTGGGACTGGTCATTTATATAATCATTTATAGTTTATAATGATCTCTCAGATATATTCAAGCCTGGAATTCAAGTTAAAGGTCTAAAGTCAGGGCTAGGGGTATAGCTAAACTATAGAATGCACTCTGTGAGCTACACACAAGACTCCGTCCGACTCAATCCTTCACCTTCACACTGCCTCCCTTAAAATAAAAAGCTCATGTGAGCTTTTTAACTGCTTCAAGGATGACACATTTTGAATCATAATGAAAAATACTGCAATACATTAAACAATTTGGTGATAAATTCCTCTAGAGCAGATGCTTCATTGCTCCTTTAGAGCAGAGAACAGTTAATGAAGATATCTGTCCGAAGTCATAGCTAGTAACTACACTTACTGCAACTGATGGAAACCTATTTAAGTTCTCATATAGTTAGAGATACTAAAATGTATTTCTGCAATTAATAGTAAAACCATTAAAAGAAAAACTGAATTCACAGAAGTACTGATCTTATTTTCTCTATCTTCAACGTTGGAGATTGTCAAAGTATGTGATAACAGTGCATGCTTACCTGTCTCCGTGAGAAACACACAGGACTATTTCAAGTACTAATCAGAACTTGGTGAATGTATCTAAACATGGAAGAATTTTGTCTAAAATAATGTTAGCATTACAGTTCAGAAGCCCTGAACTAGTACAACCTCAATGGGGCTGGAGACGGCCGACAGCTAAGAGCATTTGCTGCTCTTGCAGAAGAAGTTCAGTTCTCAACTCTCCACTCAGTTCACAACCACCACCCAGTTCTGGGGGATCCAATGCCCTTTCCTGGCTTCCACGAGCACCAGGCACAAGTGGTATATATAACATACATGCATACAAAACATTCATACACACAAAATAAAAATAAATTATTTTAAAAAGTTAATGTGCCAGTTGTGTTAACTTATATATGACTTCCTATTTATTCAGTCTGCTTTAATTGCTTAGGAAATGTCTGCCTCTTCCCACTCCCCCACATGGGTCATAATAGGTAGCTCTGGCTGACACTGAATTCAGAGATTCTCATGCCTTTGCCTCAAAAGTGCTGAGATTAAAGGTATGCATCACAACTGGCACCAACCTCTTTCTATAAAATGCCAGTACTGCATCCACCCAGCATTTCATTTTCAAACGCCCATCATGTTCCTTACTTCAGATGCTAATGAGACTCTTTATCCTGCTATAGCATAAGCACCTCTCCTCCACTGACTTCTGGACTTAATTCTCTGAACTCAGTATGTGTGTGTGTGTGTGTGTGTATATACAACAAGGACATTTCCTCCTGGAAAATGCTGTTACCTAGCTTAATGTTATTACCTAGCTTACAGAAAAGAGATAAGTTCAATGATACAGGTCTGTATTGTTACTTAGGCACAGGCAGAAGGATCAGGAGTTCAAGGCTCACCTTGGTTTAATGCCTAAGCTAGTTCCAAGAACGCCATGCTAATGCTGTTTTTAACACTGATGATAGCAGGTGTGTGGTGGCCCACACCTTTCGTCCCAGCTCTCAGAGGCAGAGGCAGGCAGAACTCTGAGAGTTTGAGGTCAGCTTGGTCTACAAAACAAGTTCCAGGACAGCCAGGGCTGTTATACAAAGAAACCTTGTCTCAAGGGGGGCAAAAAAAAAATTGATGAAATGGAAATCAAATGCAAATTAATTTGTATCTAAAAATGAAACAACTCTACATCCAAATGGTGAAAACGACACATCCTCAGACAGAATACAGTCTGGGCAAGGACAAACAATAGCAGACACTTAGTCAAAACTACTGCTATTCCAGGCAAAAACCAAGTACAAAGGGGAGAGGGACTATGCAGCTGTGCACAGGCCGACAGGTAGTTCCATGGGATACACAAGTCAAAAGGGACTGGTGGCCTTGCCAGGGTTCACTGTGGCATGCTGGTCTTGCTCTTGACCAATGGACATGATCCTACAAGTTAGGGCAATGATCACAGAATCCATTTTCTAAAGCCTGTAAGTTTTAGGTTTAAGAAAAAAACAAAACAACTAATGTAAATGAGAATGCTAAGATTTATAAATATGCTGGGTGGTATAGGCCAGCCTAGTCTACAGAGTGAGTTCCAGGAGAGTCAGGGCTACACAGAGAAACCCTGTCTCAAAAATATAAACAAATATTTATAAACATGGACATGCCAGCACTCAGGAGGCAGAGGCAGCAGATTTCTGGATTCAAGGACAACCTTGTCTACATAAAGAAACCCTGTCTCAAAAAACCAAAGAGTAAAAAAATAAATATACACACACAAAGATGAGTCTTTAATCCCAGCACTCAGGAAGCAGGTGTATCTCTGTGAGTTCAAGGTCAACCTGGTCTATATAATGAGTTCGAGGACATCCAGGGACCCTGTCTCAATAAATAAATAAATAAATAAATAAATAAATAAATAAAATATATAAATCCTGCCCTGTTTTAGCAGAATAAGAGTAGCCACCTAGCTCTCAACATTCAGGATGCAGAGTACTATTTCTTGATGCAGAGTACTATTTCTTGAGATCCGATCTGGTACCTGCAAAGTAACCAAAAGACAAAAGAATCCTGTAGTTTTGAGCCGAAAACCCGAGGCTTCAGCACAATGAGACTCACTTGTTGCCAAACAACTGTGATTACCACCTTGAGCGCTTCAGCTCACCTTGTTGCTCATCTCCTCCTGCTAGACAGTACACAGAAGCCCAAACCACTGTCACAGAAAAGCAATTCTTGTTTTTTCCAGACAGGGTCTTGCTATGCAGCCCTGGCTGGCCTACAACTCTATCTGCCAGGCTGGCTCAAACTGTGGGGGACTTGTAGGACTTGTAGGGCCACAGTCTGTCTCCGCTGCCTATAATCTTCAGTACATCCTCTTTGCATCTAACAGAAAAGCCCTGCAGTCTGACTCCAGCTCTCCCCGGGTAGGCCTGTCTGCCCACATCCCACTACCACACCTTTCTCATTCCCGGGCTCCCTGCAAGTTCTACAAAGGTGTGTTCCTCCTCTCCTTGCAAGGCCTTGACAAACTCCGTCCCCTCAGCCTGGAATGTTCATTTCACTCCTGCCTGCTCATCTCCTTTCCACACCAACCTCTTCTCAGACCTCGTCATATCCTCAGCAAAGCCTTCTTTGAATCTTCCACAAAGGTCATATTCCTGGGGATCATCTCTGTACTGCTCCATTACTCCTTTGAAGTAGATTTTACCTGTGTATAACATTTTTTTTTTGACACACGGTCTCACTATTTAGCTTTGGCTGGCTCTGCCTCCCAAGTGCTAGGATTAAAGGTGAGGGCTCTATCACATACCACATATATGACTATTAAAACCTATCTCCTCCGTATCTGTCTGGAAGCTCTGACAGCAGTCCCTGTCTGCTTCCGAAGCCTTAGCACTCCCATAGTATCTGTCATAGAGCATGCACTATACGAACAAGTATCACCAGACTTCCAAACTATTACCCACGTTTCCACAATGCAGCCTACTACAAACCTGGCCTTTGGTACTCCTGAAACATGTCTTCTTCTCTCATCAGGCCCTCAAATAACGGGGCTTTCACTGAATAAAAAGTTATCCTCTGTTTCCTCCAAGCCCACCAACTTGCCAAGACCCAAACTCAAGTTTTCTTTCTCCTCTTTCTGTTTTTACCAGTTCTATACGACTTCATCTTTCCCCTGTGACTTACCTTCCCACCATCAATATGAACTTCTAGGGCTGGGCTATTCCCACCCCACCACTCCATTCCCGGGTCACCACTGAATACTGAGGGGACAATTTTTCCCGATAACATTTTTCCTCTGAAAAGAATAGTAGCTTCCCTCTTATGCCTCATAGGTGATTCAATTTGCCCTTATAAGAGACTCTGCCCGCAAGTTCCTTTCCGGGAACTTTGCTCAACCTCCCCCAACCCCAATCTAGAGAAATGTTTTTAGTTGTCTGTAGTTCTGTTCCGTCCACTGCCTACAATGACCCCCGTGTCCTCTGTGACCGCCCCCTGCCTGCAGTGGGCACCCCTTCCGCCCAGAAAACTGTAATCCCCTCTATTCACACACAGGTATAAACACCCAGTGGAGACTGCACACACACACCAACCCAGATCCTCACCTGAGCCAGTCTATCACTTTCCACCTTCTCATAAGTGACCAGGACTCGCTGGGACTCCCACCCGAGAAGGACCCGAATGTACAAAACTTCTCCCTTCTGCCTCTGAGTTCCCCGCCTGGGCCCCTTCCCCCTCCTTCTTCTTCCAAAGACACGAACCCTAGGCCCCTGAGATGCGGAGAGCCTGCACCCAGGCAGGCTGCAGGTCCGACGCCACAGTCTAGGCCCCCGCGCCGCCCCCATCCTTCCCCGGCGGCCACTGCAGTGCCAGCTCCCCGCAGGGCTGTCGCTCACTGACCCGGGAAGGTGTCTCAGAAGGCAGCGGCGGCGGCGGGTGCGGAGGCAGGAAGCCTGGCAGACGTTAACCGCTCAGCGCTCCATCCCTCCCGGACCTAAGCTCCGGCCTCTCGGCTTCCTCGACCCCTGCGCCCAGAGCAAGTCACGTGCCAGCCGGAGCAGTCAGCTGACCGCGGCGCACGCCGCTCCGCCTACGCGCGCGCAGCCCCGCGCGCAATCACGACGCGGCCCGGCCTCCGGAGTGGGCGGGGCTGAGAGCGCGCAGAGCGGGCTTCCGGGTGGGCGGAGCTTGCCGCTCCCCCAGATGCACCTGCGGTGGCTGGCTAGCCACCGGAAACGTCCCCGCCCACCGTAAAATTACCTAGGTTTCAGCCATTCGGTCTCCCCCAAGCTCCTGCACTGACTTCTGCACTGCAAGTTTTGACAGTCCAGTTTTCGGGGAAATTTTTTCTAATAATCCACTTCAGTAGTTCCATATTTTTCATCCAATCTGGTATCACTTCGTTCCATAAAGTGATAAAATGTTCAGGTTTAGTTATTCAGCACCAAACATTGTTAATCAGATTTTTAAAATTAGCTAGTGGAGTGACCCCTTGCCAGGAACTCCATATCTGATTTAGGGGTACCAAAATGGAAACAGGAAGTCAAGGAAGGTTTAAGGACAGAGACATGGGCAGGGAAACCATCAGCCTTGGGTTTCAAAAAAATACTGACTTGCTCTCTCAAACCATGCACATCTCTTTGGTTGAGAAGTTAGGTGGTACATATCTCAGCATTTTAGGTACTTGAGGATTGGGGGATTTTCTATTTTAATCGTTTAGATTTACAGCTTAGCAAAGTGAAGGTCTAGAGGTTATGGAGCTGTTTGCACAATGAATGGGCTCTCCTGACATTAAGTTCTGACTGTTCTTAAGAGATTTTCATTGTCAACTTGACTGGTTTCAGAATTGCTAGGAGACAAACCTCTGGGAGGGAGTTTAGCCAGGTTTAAGTTAGGACACTAACCTTGAATATGGGCAGCAACCAACACAGAATGTTATTTTCAAGGGATGGAGAGATGGCTCCAAGGTTAAGAACACATACTGCTCTCACAGAGGATCTGAATTCTGTTACTAGCACCCTCCTGGAGTGCCTTGTGACTCCAGCTACCTCCAGCGGATCCGACAGCTTCATCTGGCCTCCTGCAGAATCGGTGATCATATGCACTCCCCAGAAAGACAAACACTCATACACACAAATACGAATAAAGTAAATCTTTAAAAACTGATAAATAAGATCTAGAGAGAGAAGGTTTAACAGGTAACGGAGCACTTGCCACCAAGCCTGATGACCTGAGTTGTATCCCCAGAACCAACATCGTGGATTCTGCAAGATAGCCTCCCATCTCCACATGCAAGCTATAGTACCCACAAATAAATAAATGTAATAAAATTGTTAAATAAATGATCTTTTTTAAAGGAGAAAGCTAAGCTTCAGTCTCTCTCTCTCTCTCTCTCTCTCTCTCTCTCTCTTTTTCTCTCTGCTTCCTGACTACCAATACTATGTAACCAGGGCTCTCAGACTCCCGCCTTCAGAGCTACAGTTACTCTTACCACCCTGCCTTAAACTGTGAGCCAAAAAAACCCTTTCTGTATTCATTACTTTTCTTTCTTTTTTTTATTTTTTTAAAGATTTATTTATTTATTATATGTAAGTACACTCTAGTTGTCTTCAGACACCAGAGGAGGGCATCAGATCTCATTACAGTTGGTTGTGAGTCATCATGTGGTTGCTGGGAATTGAACTCAGGATCTCCGGAAGAGCAGTCAGTGCTTTTAACCACTGAGCCATCTCTCCAGCCCCTTCATTACTTTTCTATTGCTGTGATAAAACACCATGACCAAGGCAACATATAGCAGAAAATATGTATTTGGGCTTACATTCCAGAAAAATAAAGAGTCCATTTCCATCACAGCAGGGAATTGTGGCAGCAGACAAGCATAGCAATCAACAATCAGAACAGAAGAGAGCTCACAAATCAAACCACCAGCAGGAAGCAAAAAGCAAAGTAAAAATGATATGAGTCTTTGAACCCTCAAAGCCCACTCTACAGTGACATACTTCCTCCTGCAAGGCCACATCCCCTAAATTTCCTCAAAGAGCCCCACCAAAGGGACCAAGTATTTAAAAGCCTAAGGCTGTGCAGGATGCTTCATTCACAAGACTACAGCTTCCTTCCTTAAGTTGTTTTTGTGGAGTATTTCATAGCAACAACAAAAAAGGCAAGTAATACACAAAATTGTTACCAGGGAATGGGCCTTTCGGTCTAATAAACCTGAACATGTGCTTCTTAAGCCTTTGAAACTGGTTTGTAGGATCTGTGTGTGAGAGTTTAGAGCTGTGGCCTAGAATAGCTCTAGAATGCTGTAAGGACAGTTTAATGAGGCATAGTGGTGGGGTCCAGAAAACCAAATGCACACAGAAATAAATGAAATCTGGACTCACTAGGTTTCAGAGGGGAACAATGATTCCACTGGGAACCAGACTAGAAGTCTTTTGAATCCGATTCTGGAAAATAACTTGGCTACATTCTGGCTCTGTCTTGAAATTTTAGTTTTAAAATTTAAGGTTTCAGCTCAAAGTAATGGACTAAGTGATTTGGCAAGGGATTTTATGGCAGTATAACATCCAGCCTGCAGAATGGTTACTGCTCCCTGAACTTAGCTTTTAATCAGGAAGAAAAACTTTATGAAATATGCAGTTTGATTGAAAGATCTTGAACATACTTAAAACAGCCGATAAGTTAGATATAAAGAAAGAAGATATTCCATTGATAACTCCAACTTATGGAAATACAAATTGAAGGAACTGTGGCCGGCCATAGCATGGCGACCATGGCAACCACAGTGAGTGTGGCTCAGGCAGGCCTTGCCCTTCTCCCCCATTCCCTCTGCCTTGCTAAAATCTATTAGATTACATTCCTGAAGCTCCCCACCAGGGTCTATTCCCTTATTTGGCCAATTCCTTCTCCTGAGGCTGACTGCCAAGGTCCAGCAGAGGTGTTGAAGTATTGAATCCAGCAATCAAATGCCCCCTTTGGCTCACCTAATTAGCATGCCTAATTAAAATTAAACATCTCACCCTAACACAGGGGTCTCCTTGCACCTTTATGAACTGCCATTTTCCTACGTGCCACATCTGTCTCCTCTCTATCCAGAGGCAGTCCTTTGTCTCCTCCAGGACAAATACCCTTCCCCCTCTCTTTGGTTCCCTTCCCCTTCTCCCTTATCCTTTATCTCCTGTCTTTGTCTCTTATTCCATGCTTTGTCCTAGCACAAATAAATCATCTTTTGTGCTAAGAACTTGGTTGTGGGGTGTCCTGAGCTGATACAGACCGCTTCATAAGTACAGTGGAAAGCAGAGAACCCAAGAAGAGTATTGCTGAAGGAGTCTTTCTTCAAAAACACTTAAAAGAGTCTGGCAGTGGTGGCGCACGCCTTTAATCCCAGCACTTGGGAGGCAGAGGCAGGCGGATTTCTGAGTTCGAGGCCAGCCTGGTCTACAAAGTGAGTTCCAGGACAGCCAAGGCTACACAGAGAAACCCTGTCTCGAAAAACCAAAAAAAAAAAAATGACTGCTGTGGGAGGGCTTAGCCACTGTGGTCAGTGCCACCCCTCGGTAGGTAGTTCTGGATTGTATAAAAAAGCAAACCGAGCAAGCTATAGAGAGCAAGCCAGCACACAGAGTTCCTCCATGATCTGTGCTTCAGTTCCTGCCACCGGGTTCTTGCTTGAATTCTTGACTTTGCTTTCTTCAACGATGGACTGCAGCTGTAAGATGGAATAAGCCTCCTCAAGTTGCTTTGGGTCCAGCAGGACAAGTAGACAGTGTGCTTGACATAAATTATGGAAGCAAATGCCCATCAAAACATTCTTGGCATAACTGGATCTTGGAAGGAAGAGGTATGAGGGTCCTCTGATTATCAAGAACTGAACACAGTGATCCTGGGCTCACCAAAGGGGAGAAGAGCTGCTTTTCCTTTCCTACAGGGGCTGGGAAGGGGCACAGACTGATACAATGAGCCAGGTAGGCCTGGCTCTGTAGTTGCTGGTGTTTATGGGGCTCAATTTAGCCATATATAAATCCCAATAGGTTTATTCAGCAGTTCAGTAAGATAATGCGAATAATGCAGTTGACTAAGCACCTGGCTTCATCTGTCTCCACACAAAATGCTGGTTGTAATGTCATGGCGACTTTTATAAAAAGAATTGGAACACGAGGAAAAGATTGAATCTCAAAAAGGCAGTAACCAAGTTACCAGAACAGAGGCACCTGACTAGACAGGCAGACAGATGGTGGCTCTGAGCCACAGTGTGGTGAGTTAGCTACTTGGGCTCAGTGAGATGCAGCGAGCCCTGAGCCTCAGAGACTTTGGAGGGTTTGTTGTTGCTGTTGTTTTACTTAAAGTTTTTGTTTTGCTGGTGAGACAAAGACTTAGGGTGCAGCCAAGTTGACTCTGTAGCCCACAGTAGCCTAGGACTTCCGATCTCGAAGCCTCCTGAGTGCTGCAATTGCAGGAGTATGCCACCATACATCTGGCTTAAATTAGCTAAAAAATAAAGGGTGAGGGGAGCAGGGCATGGTGTTGCATACTTTTAATGCCAGTTCTTGGGAGGCAGAGATGGTCAGATCTCTGAGTTCTAAGTCAGCCTGGCCTATACAGCAAGTTCCTAGACCAGATGAAGCTACACAATGAACACTGTCTCAAAAGGGGGTGTGGTGGGCAAAATGGCTAACAGGGTAAAAGTACTTGCCACCAAGCCTGAATCCCATGGTGGAAGGAGAAAACGGACTCCCTCAACTTTTCATCTGATCTCCATGACGTGAGTGTACACATGTGCATACTAAATAAATAAGTAAATTTAAGTTTTAAAAACTTTTAATTTTATCTCCTAATTATATCAGCAATGCATGGTGGCTCATACCTGCAATCCCAGCACTAGGAGACTGAGGCAGGAGGATTGTTATGAGTTTGAAGCTAGCCTGAACTACATAGTGAGGCCCTATCTGAAAAAATCTAAATTATAAATAATTAGATAGATAGATAGATAGATAGATAGATAGATAGATAGATAGATAGAAGAAATGTCACACCCAGGTACCCTGACACCTGCCTTTGTGGCTCTTGGGAGGTTGAGGTAGAAGGATCATAAGTTTTAAGCCAGTCTCGGCTATGCGACTCTGTCTCAAAAAAGGGGGGGGGGGAAGCTTATTGATGAAGCTACTACAGAGGCTAAGGCAGGAAGACTGGGACTTCAAGACCTGCCAAGGCTACTGAGAGAGTTCAAGGCCAACCTGGACAACTTAGTGAGATGCTGAACAAATGAATAAATATATAGTAAAAGGTGAAGCAAGTATTGGACTCTGATATAGCTCTGTTGCGGAACATCTTCACAGGTCCTGGACAATTCAGCCCTTAGCACACAAGTAAAATGAATGAACAGACAAAAAAGTCTTTGCAACGTCAGAAGATAAATTGCTAGGTTTTTAGTTTGTTAACTCACAAATGTTTTAAGAAGTAAGCACTTGGTTTGGGGGGGGGTTGTTATTGTTGTTTGTTTGTTTGTTTGTTTGTTTGTTGAGTGCCAGTTTCTTTGGATGTCCTGGAATTCACACTGCAGACCAGGCTGGCCTCAGACTCTGCCTGTGTCTGCCTTAGTGTTGAGACTAAGGGCATGTACCACCATACCCAGTTGGAACTGGCAACTCTTCAGATGCTGTAAGGTTGCTGGAAGGATTGTCCCTTAGCATGCAGAAGTATTACCATGAAGTTAACATTCTGTGGCAGTCCTTCTAGCTGGGTTTCAGCTAGACCGCCTAAAGATGGCTTTCTGGCCTCCAAGCATCTCGTTCTTGTAAAGTTGTTCAGATACTTGTCTCCATGACAGCTTAAACTGCACAACTTTCTTCTCCTCTCCATTCTTTTCCTCCAGGTAGCTGCTGAAGCTTACAGGTTGCCTGTTGTGGTGGTTTGAATAAGAATTGCCACCATAGGAGCAGGGACTGAAGTAAAGGTCACCTAGAGACTGCCCTACCTGGGGATTCACCCTATAAACAGTCACCAAATTCCAACACTACTATGGACGACAAGAAGCGCATACCAAAAGGAGCATGCCATGGTTGTCTTCAGAGGGGCCCTGCCAGAGCCTTACACATACAGAGGCAGATGCTAACAGCCAATCATTGGTCTGGGAGTGGGGTCCCCAAGGGAGGAGTTGGAGGGTGATACGGAGGAGCTGAAGGGGTTTACAGCCCCATGGGAAGAACATCTATGTTGGCCACCCAGATGCCCCAGGACTCCCAGGGACTAAACCATCAACCAAGGGGTACACATGGTTTCAGCCAAAAATGTGGTAGAGGAATGCCTTGTTGGGCATCGGTGGGAGGAGTGGTCCTTGATCAGGTGAAGGCTCAATAGATGTCCCAACAAGGGAAAATGGGGGAGGGGGAGGGGGTTGGGTAGAAGGGCATATACTTGGAGGCAGGGAGTAGGAGGAGGGGTTGGGGGTATTGAGGAGGGGGGAAACTGGGAAAGGTTTTACCACGTGAAATGTAAATGAAGATTATATTTAATAAAAAAAATAAAAATAAAAAAAATAAAAAAAAGAATGGCCACCATCACCTCATATATTTGAATGCTTACTTAATAGGGAGTGCAGCTGTTTGAAAGGATTAGAAGGACCAGGAGGTGTAGCCTTATTGGGGTAGGTATGGCCTTGTTGAAGGAAGTATTTCACTGAGGATGAGTTTTGAGGTTTCAAAAGCCCGCACTGGGCCCAATCTCTTTTGAGTCCATTTTAAAGTCTTTTATTAATGAGATGTAAAACCCAAAAAGTGTATCCTAATTTCCCCTGTATCATCTGTCACTCATGAATGAACATCAAAATTCTAGTGCAAGTGTTATGATCTAAGGAACTGTCACCATAAAGTCACACCATGCAGCAGATCTCAGTTTGGAGGTTTACTGTGGGAGCGGGTATATAAGGCTGCCTCTGGGCAAGGGTAGAGGGAAGAAGAGAGCAGGAGAGGAGGGACTGGCCTTTTATATGGGGTTGGAGTACATGTGCATCGGGGAGAATATTCAGCCTGTGGTGACAGAGGGAAAGTGTCACATCTGGCAGCTAGTGATGAGATGTCTGCTGTGAGTACTTAAAGGGCAGAAAAAGGGAAAGAGGAACAGGAATTGCAACTTCTCCCTTTTTTGGATCCTTGTTGGCAATTGCTTAGATTATCTAGAGACACAAGGTGGGGGTGAGATGAAAAGTATCAGGTGGAATATAAACATCTCTGAAAACCAGCCATTACTGAGGGCCATTGCTGGGGAGCAGACAGAGCAGAGAAAGAAAACAATAAATCCAGGAAAACAAGTAATTTTAGTTCTGGGAACTAAGTTACTCTGGTTTCAAGAATTGTAATTATTTAACCAAAATAAAGGAGCTTTTAAAAATGATGCAACCACAGCTTGTTTATCCCTCAAACATAAACAAGATGATTTGGGGAGATACTGAGCTCAGTACCTAGGCAGCACATGCAGTAGCACTGGAGTCTAACATCTCCTCCCAAACTCATGTTGAAATTTAATTGCCATTGTAACAATGTTGACAGGTAAGACCTCTGGGATGTGATCTGTGTCACCTAATTGATTAGTTAGTTTTATGTCAGCCCGACACAAGCTAGAGTCATTTGGGAAGAGAATCAATCACTCAATTAGGAAAATGGTTGTAGAACATGTTCTCGATAATGATGCATGTGGGAGGGCTGTATAGTGGGTCGGTCTGATGCTGCTTGTATCAGATGCTGAATTCTGTACCCCAAGATCTGGTTGCTCCAAGATCAGCAGATCTTCATGTATAAAACCTGTCCTCCAAGTTATTTCTGATTGGTTAATAAAGATGCCTACAGCCTGTAGTTGGGCAGAAGAGAGGTAAGCAGGACTTTGGTTCCCAGGCTTGGGATCTGAGGTGAGGACCAGGAGAAGGGAGGAGAGGAGGAAGAAGAAAGAAGTCACCATGAGATGGGTGGATATGAGCACATGGCCAGAAGGGCCAGCTGGAGTAGGAACCCTGAGCAGGTGGTCCCCGCTGTGTAAGAAAGCAGGCTGAGCAAGCCATGAAGAGCAAGCTTTGCACCATCCACAGGGGCTGAGCTGTTTGGTAAATATTATTGGGGGCTTTTTATCTGACCTTACATCATTTAGTTCCCAAATAAAAAACACAAAACCTTTAGATTTATAATAAGCTTAAAGCACTAGAGCTGGGCAGGTATCAGCCCTCTGTGCGATTTTGTCAATAACCCAAAGATATCACTTGCCAAGTTCTGCCTGGTCTGTTCCTACCCCAGCTGGCTGGCCCTTACGGCCATGCGCTCATTTTCCACCCACCTCACGGGGAACAGACTGGGCAGCATTCTTGCACGGCCTTGACTTCAGCTCCTGATTCACTTTGAGTTCCTGCTCTGACTTTCTATCCTGATGACCAATGAAGTGGAAGTGTAAACCTTCTCAAGTTCATGTTGGTTTTCTAACAGTGATGGAAACCCTAAATTAAGAGACCAAATCATGCCTTTAATCCACTTAGGAGGCAGAGGCAGGCAGATCTCTGTGAGTTCAAGGCCAGCCTGAATCGTGACTCCCAGTCAATAGACAAAGATTTCAGAGAAGCCAGAGATCTTCTAGTCACCAGCACAATTCCTAAGAGTTTTTATCCTTCTGCTTGTTTTTTTTGTTTGTTTGTTTGGTTGGTTTTTTGGGGTTTTTGTTTTTTGTTTTTTGGGTTTTTTTTTTTTTTTTGAGGCAGGGTTTCTCTGTGTAGCCCTGGCTGTCCTGGAACTCACTCTGTAGACCAGGCTGGCCTCGAACTCAGAAATCCAATCCGTCTGCCTCTGCTTCCCAAGTGCTGGGATTAAAGGCGTGCGCCACCACTGCCCGGCTCTGCTTGGGTTTATATTAGCTTCTTCCTACCTCCAGAGACTGAAACTGAACTTATTTTCCAAGGCTCAAGTCAAAGTCTAAAATTATCCTAACATGTAAGTTGGGCCAATTAAAATCAATAGCTACTGTGGTTAGGAGCTGACTCTGTGTGGGCCACTGTGCAATCCCACCTCACTGAGCTACTGTGCTGATATACACATAGGGTGTACCCTGAAGTCAGTGGAAAATGTCCAGTAAAAACTGACCGAGATGCCAGGAATCATGCCATTGAAATGTCACATTGACATTCCTGTTACTTGTCAAGATTGCCAAGTCTTGAACACCCAAGAGAGAATAAGAGGCAGGCAGTAGTTTGGAGAAAGAGAGACCCAACCAGTTCCTCCCTGAATCCCTTAGCTTGACTTTCTGGGCCTTAGGCAAATAAAAAGCCAGGTTCCAAAGCGTCCTATCACCTGGTGAGAGAATTGTTCTTTACATTTCCATGATGTGTGCATTTTACGGATCCCTTCACTTCCCTGTTCTGGGCCCAAATGCGGAACTCAGAGAACACCGAGACAGTACAAGTTCTTTCCAAGATGATAAATAGGAATAGGACGGGGGGGGGGGGGGGGGGGGGGGAACGTTGCTTAAAAGAAAGCTCTGTCTTAGCGGGCAGGTGCTCTTCTCCAAGGCTCAGTCCCTGTAAGATAATAGAGGTCATGTTTCCCTCTGCATCGCAGGCTTCAGTTGACTGAAGCTGGGAGGCAAATAAACTAATTCCTCTTTTCAAAATAGAAAGAAAGGAAGGAAGGAAGGGAGGGAGGGTGGGAGGGAGGAAAAGAGGGTGGAAGGGAGGGAGGGAGGAAGGAAGGAAGGAAGGAAGGAAGGAAGGAAGGAAGGGAAGGAGGGAGGGAAGGAGGGAAAAAAGGGAGGAAGGAAGGGAGGGAGAATGTTGTGTACAACTGTCCCTGAAGCTGAAGCAAGTGTTCAAAGCCAGTGTTAGCTGTTTTAGAACCCTGCCTCAAAAAGAGGGGTGCCCCCACGCACTCCACATACCCCTCTACACTTCTTCAATTCCTGTTTCTGGAAGCCAAAAGCAATTCAAGAGAGGGTTATTACCTAGGAATGTCAAATATATGGCTTTCACACTAAACCTGTGACATCCTTTCAAACAGTTCAGTACTGGAAAATTAGCAATCTAAATCACTTTGAACTGTGCAGTGGGAGAGCATCAAAAACCAAACAAAACAGAAAAAAAAAACCCTGCATTCAATTACACCAGGTTAGAAACTGTGATTTATATAATAACTATTAGTTAATAAACGTAACTTATAACAAGAGCTGTTTAGAACCTAAGGGTCTCTGGTCACCCTGAATACGGGCAAACAGGGATCTGGCAGGCCTTGCCCTTCTCCCTTCCCCTTTCTTGCTAAAATCTATTAGATTACATTCCTGAAGCTCCCCACTAGGGTCTATTCCCTTATTTGGCCAATTCCTCCTCCTGAGGCTGACTGCCAAGGTCCAGCAGAGGTGTTGAAGTATTGAATCCAGCAATCAAATGCCCCCTTTGACTCTCCTAATTAACATGCCCAATTAAAATTAAACATCTCACCCTAACACAGGGGTCTCCTTGCACCTTTATGAACTGCCATTTTCCTATGTGCCACATCTGTCTCCTCTCTATCCAGAGGCAGTCCTTTGTCTCCTCCAGGACAAGTACCCCTTGTCCCTCTCCCTTGTTCCCTTCCTCTTCTCCCTTGTCCTATCTCCTGTCTTTGTCTCTTATTCCTGTCCCTCTGGGGCAAATAAATCTTCATTGTGCTGAGAATTTGGTCTTGGGGGTCCTGGGCCAATACCAGTCCTTTCAGAACCAGCCTTAAAAGATTCAGATAGTCCAAGGAAAGCTCCAAATATGGAGCTTTGAAAAACATGGTGCCCTACAATACTTGAAGGACAGTAACTGAAATTGTGAATATGAGAGGTGCATCCATTCTGGATGATAACCTGAAAGATCCTGTCTCGGGAAGCCAGGTACACACCAGCATGCATGTTCCTCTATCCCTAATGTTGTGTTATGAAATACAATGCCATGAGGGGGTTGTTTGGTTTCAGACCCAGGACAGGGGAGTGAGGTGCTTATTTTACATAACAAAGCAGCCTGGCCTCCAGGTCCTCCCAGCACCTCAGTCCCTACCTGACATACTGTGCCCTCAACCTTGAACTTTCCAGACCAGAGGCTGGGCTGCCTTCCCCCAGAGGCTCTTCCCCAAACAATCCAGTCATTTTGCCTCCCTGCTCCAACCTTCTCCTTCTTCTCTTCTCTCTCTCTTCATGCTTGCCCGCCTCCCACTCCACCCAGCTATTTTCCCATGGTGACTTTCCTGGCCTCTGTCCTTGGGGTTAGTGAACTCACCTACTTCCCAATAAACCTGCTGTTATGATCATAAAAAGAGAAGGAGGTTTGGAGAATATGGTATTTGGCAGTGTGGGGGAAGGGGGTGCCCCAGAGGGCCCATGCCGAGGCATCTCTTCCCTCGAGGGACCAGACACACACAGACATGGTATAGAGTAGAGTTTATTCAGGGTAGAGGATGGGAGTTAATGGGGTAGTGGAGGCAGAGAATGCAGAGAGAGAGTAGAGAGGTAGAGAAGTAGAGGCCGGCCATGACCACGTGGAGAGAGGGGGAGGGGAGGAGAACCCAAGAGGAGCAGAGAAGTAAGAGAGCAAGAGAAGCAAGAGAAATAAGAGGGAGAGGAGGGGCAAGCAGCCCCTTTGATAGTAGGCTAGGCCTACCTGGCTATTGCTAGGTAACTGTGGGGAGGGGCATACCTGGCTGTTGCTAGGTAATCATGGGGTGGAGCTTAGCAACACTTGCCTTAATATAATCTAGTCTGGCTTCAATTGGCTCATTGGCGGTGGCAGAGAGATAACCTATCAGGATACCTGAGAGGTCCATGCCAAGGTATGCCTCTGAGCAATGCTCACCTTGTAAGTGCCATTCGACAGATCTGGTATAAAAGAGATTTATTAGGGAAGGGAGAGGAGTGAGGACCTGGAGAAGGGGTAGAGACAAGTGGACATATAGACAGGCAGACAGACAGAAGCAGGGTAGAGAAGTGGGGGACAGAGAAAGACAGGAATGGGGAAGAGAGAGACCACCAGGAACACGTGGCAACTGAGACAGAGCGTGCTTTACTAGAGTGAGGAGGGGGTGGTTCCTTTTATACAAAGCCCATACCTGGTGCATCTGGTGGCCCCAGTAGATGATGACATAAGCCATTGATTGCTAGGTCCGTGAGAGGAGCCTCATGGAATAGCTTGTAAGCTAGCATTCCTCCCTTTTTGTTTAATTAAAAATGAGGAACTAGGAAGAAGTGATGGAATGGTGGGGTGGGCGTGGCTGTGAGTTAACACCCAACCTCTCCTCTTAAGCTTCACCCTGGAATCAATGCTGTTACAAACATGGATGCCCACATTAAATCACCAGAGCCTAAAGCAGGAAGATTCACAGGGTCAAAGGCCATCTTGGGTAACAGTGAGAGCCAGCCACAAACAAAGAAAAAGGTATCTAGGTGTGGCCTGAAGGGGGGCTGTTGCTTGTTCCTCTGATATGTTTTGGTAGTGGTCCCCTGCCTTTTTCTTCTCTTTCTTTTTTTCTCTTTCAGCCAAACATACTTGAATTTGTTCTAGAGCAGAAGTGTTAGTCCCCAGGCTGTCCAAATACGCAGGAATGAGCTCAAGCTAAACTATATGGCATCTGGCAGTGAGAGCAAAGCCAGCACTCCTCAGGAACTTGTGAAACTGGCTCCTACTTTCCAAAAGCAATCATTTCCCTTACCTCTGGCAAAAGGAACGTATGGCTGTGGTGGCATATCAAAGCACATGCTGGTCTCCAGACCCTCAGAGTAACAGGGCCACAGACCCTAGCAGGAACCCAGATCTTAGCCAAACTGACTCAATGAAGTCTCAGGAAGGTTTGCTTTGTTCTGAGTAAATGAAGATGAACAGATCAGTCCCCCTCTATTTTCACAGCACTGAGATTGCAAGTGTCTGGCTTCAAAGTCCTAGGTACAAGTCAATTTTGTTGACTGTAGTATAGTTATAATTAAAATTTCAATTTCATGCTAGGTCAGGTGCATGAAAGGCCCATTAAGGGAAAGCTGTTGTCTCCTAGCCAAAAGAATGAGATCTACCTCTGTGTAGGAACATGCCATTGTTTCTGCCTTTAAGGGGTGGGGGGTCGAGACAGAAAAAAGTCAGTTTGCCTAAAACTATCCTTGGGGTATGTGGGGTCCCAGATAAATAAATTTTAGCCTGTGGTGGTGCACACCATTAGTCCCAGCATTTGGGAGGCAGATACAGGTAAATCTCTGTGAGTTCGAGGCTGGCCTGGTCTACAGAGTGAGTTCCAGGACAACCAGGGCTACACAGAGAAACCCTGTCTCGGAAAAACAAAACAAAACAAAACAAAAGAGTTGGTCTGGTTAGTTCAGGAAGGGGTAAATTTTCCTTTCTCCTCTCTTCTGTGTTCTTTCTGACCCTGGCCAGAGCCGAAGTCTGCTTTTCTTTTCCTGGTACTTCAGGACTTTTCACTCTTCCTGTAAAGCTTCCCTCCTTCCTTTATGACTGTCTGTGCAGTGGCTGGCTTCCATGTTGTCTAACTCAACTGGCAAGGCCTCTCTCTCTCTCTCTCTCTCTCTCTCTCTCTCTCTCTCTCTCTCTCTTTCTCTCTCCCTCCCTCCCTCTCTCCCTCCCTCCCTCCCTCTGTGTGTGTCTTGTCATTTATTTATCTATCTTTATCTGTCTGTCTGTCTGTCTGTCTGTCTGTCTGTCTGTCTCTCCCCCTCCAACAGCTGCTAAGATTTACCTGCCCTGGGGCTTCCCCTTTAAATTTAAATTGTCCTTGAGCTCTGTTTGAATCCTTCTGTTTGTTTGTTTGTTTGTTTTAAAACAGAGTTTTACTATGTAACCCTGTTCTATAACCCACTAAGTAGACCCGGCTGGCCTACAACACAGAGACCTGCCTGCCGGTCTCCTGATTGATAGGATTAGAGGTTTGAGCTACCGTTCCTAGTTTAAGTCCATTCTTAAAGTAAAAAAGATGTACATATTTAAACACACACACACACACACATATTCATATACATTTGTTTGGGGGCGTGCCTGCCATGAGCCCATGGGCACTGTGTGTGCCAGGTCTTCTGATAAAGCACCAAGTGCTTTAACCACTGAGCCATCTCTCTAACCACAGTGCTAGAAATTTTTTTATTAATGAGACTAAGAATTCTAGGAGGGACCTTGATTTTCTTGGTATGATAGTGACAGAGGTCTGTAATTCCAGACTTAGGCAGTATATGCAGAAAGATCACAATTTCAAGGCCAACATAGGCTACATATTGACACTGTCTTGGGTGAATGAATGAATTAATTCAGTTCAGTAATAATGGAAATAAAGATATAATTTCCCATTCCATCCATGTTCTCAGATATTTTAACATAAGGGTGTCTGGGTTGCAGGTTAGGAATTCTTGCCCTAAAAATTAATGGCTTGCTTATTTTGAAGAGGTGTAAAGCATTCATTGTATTATAGGTGGTCAGAGCAGGCCCTTCCAGGACAAATAGGCTGTTTCTTTCCTGGTTAAATATGGAGGGCCTGATGCACCCCAGGCTGGCCTCAGATTCCTTGAGGATGATCTTGAACTCTAAATTCTCCTTCACCTTCCAAGTTATAACAAATGGTACCATCATACAGTTGGTGGAAACCTAGGGCCTTGTGCATGACAGACAACTGGTCTACCAACTGAGCATCCCCCACCACAAACAGTTCTCAGTCTCTGGCAGTTACCTCCCACTTTGCCTGATAGGAAGTGATTAAAGTGCAAACTTCTTTTCTTCGAGGTTTATGTTCTGTTTTACATTATTCATTTGTTTAGTGGGGGAAGGAGGGTGTATGAGTAGAAGTCAGAGGAAGTAAAAGGTACAGGAAAAGGACCAAGTAAGGTGACCTGGGGACACAGTAGGTCTTACTTCAGAGTTGTACCCTAGAAGGATAAAAAAATGGGATTACTTACATCTTTATATCTGTGGCAGGATCTCATACAGACCAGGCTGGTTTTAAGCTCACTGTCTAGTTAAGAAACACTTTAAACACCTAATCCACCACTTCTGGAGTTCCAGATGCTGGGATTATGGCATATACCACCATGACTGGCTCTCTCAGTCATTGATAAGATTGTTGAAAGGGGGAGGACCAGGGAACTCCCCAGATACTTGGAGCTCCCCTGTGCACACAGGTGAAGTGGCTTAGTCAGTGTTCTATTGTTGTGAAGACATACCAGGACCACAGCAACTCTTACAAAGGGGTCTTATAGCACTTATCATTGTGGCTTGCTTACAGTTTCAGAGGTTTAACCCATTATCATCATGGCTTCATGCAGGCAGATATGGTACTGAACAGGTAACTGAGAGTTCTGTATCTGAAACTGAAGATGGCAGGAAGAGAGAGCCACTGGGCCTAGCTTGGGCTTCTGAAACCTCAAAGCCCACCCCCAGTGACACAACTCCTCTAACAAGACCACACCTACTCCAACAAGGCCACGGCTCCTGATCCTTTCAAACAGTCCCACTCCCTATGAGTCTTTGGGGGCCATTTTCATTCAAAGCACCACAGATAGATGGAAAAGAAGGTGGACCACAGAGAGCAAAGCACACCTAGACCATGAGCCCACCCAGCATCCACTGTGGTAATCCGCAATTGGTGAGACACCAAGCGTGGAAGCAAAGTTGCTGCTTTGCTTGGTTTTGTGTCCCTAAGAATATTAAACATCATTGAATGATGAGAGTAAGCCCCTGGAGGAGGAAGTGCTAAACTAGGAGTCAGGAGGTCTGGCTTTGATGCTAGTCTTGCCAAATGGGTAGTTGTGCAAGGGTGTATGCATGTGTGCATGTGTATGCGCACATGTTCCAGTTGTTATGGCCTTCGTAAGTACACAGCTGATGGTTGAAAACATGCTATTATTTCTGCACCTTAGAAATCTGGGTCACGGCTAATGTCCAAGCTCTCTTCCTGGGAGGTTTGTAGCCATGAGGCTTCCTCTCATTTGTCACTGTGTCACAGACTTCCTTCTAAGGGAATTTGCTTCTGTACATGTGACTCAGCTCTGCAGAGGGAACCCATGAGAGTCACGTGAAATGAACTTAACTTTGTACATGTTAGCTGTGTGTTAGTAACCAGGCAGGCCAGGTGACCCTGCATTTCCAAAGAAGAATGGGAAGCAGAAATTATTCAAGATTTTCTACTAGATTTTAAAAAGGAAAATGCAACTCATGATTCTTTGTGAGTACCCATGTTGTAACAAAAACATAGCAAAAAGAGGTGTCTTTGTTTCAAATATGTATGAGTAAATACACACTGTTTCAAAAATAATCCCAAAGTGAGATGTATGCCTTATAGTGCCATTTATGCAAGTTTATAACTGTTCTGCATCTGGAATGAACTTTTGTCACAGCTGGGACTGAAGAATGTGAATTTTAAAGATATAATAGAACATGAGTGTCATCCCATCTGCCCTCAAGGAAAGGCAGGCCAGCTATAGAGTTTGTAGAGCAAATAACATTCACTTGTCAGCTCCTGCAAGGTCAGCTTCCTCTGAGGTTACATCCTTCCAGGTTAGTGGCAGACTAGGGGCAGCAGGGACAACATAAGCACTGCCATTTGGCCCAAGCAAACTGACAAGTGGTGGTAACTCAGAATCTTCCTGCAAGGTTGCCAAAGGCTTCGTTGTGCTGACATCATAACTAACTTCTTCCTCAGGACCATCTTGCTTCTGCTCACATCTCATTGCAAGTCAGAGAGTTAATAACTACCCTGATCCAAATTTCCAGAGGCTCTGATCTCCTTCAGTGGGTACTGGGTATGATCTGAGAAAGTAGACAATACAGTGAGGTTTGGAAATTGGATTGCACACCCTGAGGCTACTCATTGGGCCCCTTTCACTGGTGTCCAGTAGAAATGCTTGCAGAGGTGGCAGCTTAGTGGTCACATCTTTCACTAGGGTGGACTGAGAGGTACAGCAATGGGAGCTGTGAACTAGCAGGTCCACTGTATTTATCAAACATTTGGGACTTTGAAGAAAAGGCTACTGGGGTGAAAAGATTGGGTGTCTGTTGCTGTTCAACTTCCACAGAAAGGAAAGGGGCAGCTTTGAGGCTTTGATGGCTGTAGCCAAAACCCCTAGGGCCATGCAATGGTAGAATAGAATAAGTTTTGAGACTTGCAGAGCAAATCACTGAACTCTGAAAAAGGTCAGTTTGTGTTAAAGTCAGGGCCAAGATTAGAGAGAAATCCTTCAACTCTAAGAGATGAAACACAGACACCTGTGGGTGTTTCCAGAGATTTAACACTCCAGGCCCTGACCTTCCTAAGCTGTCAGTTACGTCAGTGGCATGATGGTACCAGAAACAGAGCCAATAACTCAGAAAGGCAGTCTTCATCTTGCATCGTAGTATAGGCTACAAAAATCCATCATTGTCTTTTTCTTCCTCATCTCTGAGGAGGGTGAATAAACAAATAGTATTCTAAAACTAACGCTGGCTAAACTACTGGAATCCATTGGATTTCCCTGGCTACACATTTTACAAATGGCTTTATTGTCAGTTGGATCTAGCCCTGCTAGAAATCACAAGCTTGACACCTGTACCATTCATGACAGAATCTCATTGTTTTCTAAATTGCTACTCTCTGATATGACTCAGTAATGCCACGCCTCGATTAATTATGCCAAAGCATGTCTCTAGTGTGAGAGGTGTCTTCTGAGTTCCGTAGATGGGTGATCAAAACTCTCATTACTTGAACCCAGAAGACGGGTTCTTTTGGAAAAAAGATACCAAAGAAAGATCACGCTTGGGCCAGACTGGAAGAGCTAACTACGTCACGTTCTTCTCATCACTCACATTTCAGCCATGTTTCAGGTCCTTACGTCTTAGATCTATGTTCCTCAGCTCAAGAGCCCCTCCAAGCTCTCTGAGCTGGATACCAGTTGGGGACCTCAGTAAAGTGACAGGTCCCTTCCCAGAAGCAGATGCTACTGTGAATGCAAACAGTTTCCACAGATCACAAATCAAGAATGCTCTATTGCTCTCATGCAACTCCTACTAGTTTTTCTCTCCCGTTCTTTCTGCCTTATTACTGAGCTATGGCAGACCACAAAATTCTTGCACGGCTACAGATCCTTTGGTCTGTCTTGTGACAATTTATCAGACTTTCAGATTTTAGATTGTTGTAGAATTAAACTTCTAAAGACACGTTTATTTTTCCTTACCCCACCCCCTTTGAGACGGGGTTTTTCTGCATAGCCATGGCTCTCCTGGAACTCGCTCTTGTAGATCAGACTGGCTTTCTGCCTCCCCAAGTGCTGGGATTAAAGGCATGTGCCAAAACCGCCCTGTGAGACCCATTCATTTTTATTCTAATTTAATCTAACAGATGCCCAGGTCTACTGACTATACTATGTAGCAGAACATGTGAAACCAAAAAAGGAACCACATTGTTGTTAAGGAGTTACATTGTTATAAAGTCTCCACATTGTTGTTAAGGAGTTACATTGTTATACATTGTTACTAAGTCTCCATAGGCTACAAGAATAAGTTTTAAATTTGTTTCCTAAACCTAATGTATCCTGCAAATCATGTTTTTCAACCTATGCTGAACTTGTAACCCTGCGATGTACACTCACCTGTTTGCCTTGCTAAACTCTTGAACACCTGTGGTGACTCTTCTCCAAGCTATAGCCCCCAGGCTTTTCTACCCTACGGGTGGCCCTGAGTTCTGAGTCCCCCATTCTTCTGTGCAGGTGCTAACAGCAAATTATCTCTGCTGTTTTCTATCAACCCTAAAACCCTTTCCCATAAAAGAGACCTCAAAAGCCAGTGAGGGACTGCTCTCTGAAATCCCCAACTTAGGTAGAGGTGGTCATCTGGTCAGTCCCTTGTGAACTTTTAAATATAAGTTGCTTTAATCACTGTTGTGGAAATGTTTTTTCCTCAGGACTAACAAACCAAGGGCAATGTGCAAGAATGTCGATCTACCTGCATATTTGGCAACCTTATAACATGTATAATTTGGCTTCAGTCTCCCGATTATAAAGATGCTTATACCCATGAATGGCTCAGAAGTGAAGTCACCCAACGACAAGTTTTGTGTGCACCCCCAGAGTACATCTTTATCTACAGAAGATTTAACTCAAACATACGTTTTAGTCCATTCTGCTTCTTGATGAAAAGCCAGTGGAGACTAAGAGCTTTGACAGTTCCTCTGTTACCTCATATAACATGGACGAAAGTTAAACGTTAACTCAGCCCTCTAATCCGTGTGCTGGTTAATTTTTACCTTCAAGTTCACTGGGTTTGGAGTCGCATAGGACACATACCTCTAACCACATCTCTTAGGTATTTCCACACGGGCTTCAGTGAGGAAGGAATACCCACCCTGAATGTGGATGACATCATGCAATAAACTGAAATCCCAGGCTGAAGGAGAAGGAAGACAAGGAGAATGGAAGCCAAGCTTCAATGTCCATCTCTCTGTATTTTCTGAGTGTTGATGGAATTGTGACCACCTGCTTCCTACTGTGGCCACTTCGAGAACTGTTCCTTCAGCCATGCCTTCTCCTCCATGATGACTGTATCTTCATATTGTGAGCCAACATGAACACTTACTTTCTTTTTTTTTTTTTTTTTTTTTTTTTTGGTTTTTCGAGACAGGGTTTCTCTGTGTAGCCCTGGCTGTCCTGGAACTCACTTTGTAGACCAGGCTGGCCTCGAACTCAGATATCCTCCTGCCTCTGCCTCCCAAGTGCTGGGATTAAAGGCGTGCACCACCACCACCCGGCTCTTTTTTTTTCAAAGATTTATTATTTATTATATGTGAGTACACTGTAGCTGTCTTCAGACACTTGAGAAGAGGGCATCAGATCTCATTATGGAAGCCGGACAGTGGTGATGCATGCCTTTAATCCCAGCACTTGGGAGGCAGAGGCAGGCGGATTTCTGAGTTCTAGGCCAGCCTGGTCTACAGAGCGAGTTCCAGGACAGCCTATATCATTCAGGGCTATACAGAGAAACCCTGTCTCGAAAAACCAAAAAAAAAAAAAAAAAGATCTCATTACGGATGGTTTGTTAGCCACCAAGTGGTTGCTGGGATTTGAACTCAGGACCTTCAGAAGAGCAGTCAGTGCTCTTAATCTGTGAGCCATCTCTCCAGCTCTTACTTTCTTAGGTTGCTTTTTTCAGGCACTTTGCCACAACAAAGAGAAAAATAACAATACAATGTGTATGGTACCAGGAAATGTCAACCCTACTGAATGGGCATCATTTATGAGATCTCTTCTCCCAGAGTTTGGAGTGAGTACACACACATACAGTGAGACACTGCTTCAAATGAACAGACCAGCAGTTTGAATTCTTGTTGTGGTTTCAATGAAAGTGGCTACCACAGGCTCATAGAGAGTGGCACTGTCGGGAAGTGTGGCCTTGATGGAGATAGTGTGTCTCTGGGGGTGGGGGGTGGGCTTTGAGATTTCTAAGGTTCAAGCCAGAGACACTCACTCTTCCTGCTGCCTTCAGATGTACAACTCTCAGCTTCTCCAGCACCATGTGTCATGCATGATGTCATGCTGCCTACCATGAAAATAATGGACTAAACTGAAACTGCACACCACCCCAATTAAATGGTTTTCTTTATAAGAGTTGTATCTTCACAACAACAGAAACCCTAACTAAGACAATTTCCTCATGGTTCATTTGATTTTTACTATTATTATTATTATCATTATTATTACTATTAGTTGTTGTTGTTTTAAAAGAATTTTTAGATTTTAATATGTGTGTGTGTATGGGTGTATGTGTGTATGTATGTATATGTATATGATGTATATGTATGTGTATATGTATATGAATATGTAGATGTATATATGTGTTTTGCTTGCATGTTTGGGGCAAATGGAACCATGTCCCCAGACGGAAAAACTGATAAGGTTGAGCAGATTAAGAAACCTCTGAAAGTCGGGCAGTGATGGCACAGGCCTTTAATCCCAGCACTTGGGAGGCAGAGGCAGGCGAATTTTTGAATTGTATGCCAGCCTGGCCTACAGAGTGAGTTCCAGGACAGCCAGGGCTACACAGAGAAACCCTGTCTCAAAAAAAAAAAGAAAAAAGAAAAAAGAAACCCTTGAAAATCTCATTCTCCTGAGAATGGCAGGCTTTTGAATCTTCTCCTGAATCTCTTCCTGTCCTGGAACTACAACACCCCACTAAGAAGACCATGGCAACTGGTCATCTAGGATAGAGCCCAGAGTTCTCCATGTTAATGAGTTATCTAGATAGGCCTCAAGGGTTTAGGCAATAAGCTTCCCTTCTGGACATTCTCCCCTGAAAAAGGTATTTAATCTCTGGTCCACCCTGAGTAAATTGTATGCACTATTTTCATCATGAATAAACAGTTCGGACAAGCAAGGGCTGTCTCTCTCACCAAGAACTGCCGTCGAGGGAAGCCTTCCTTATCAAGCCTAAGTGTCTAGCAGAAGGCCCCTCTGTACTCCAGATACTCACCCCTAAACTAAGCCGCATTAGCACCCCACCCCACCCCACCCCTTGGCTCATCACAGGCCTCCATTCTGACTCCTCCTCACAGTTCCCGGCAGCGTCTAGATATCTGGGAGTTTGGGAACCACAACCTCGGCCTCAGCCTACATCATTTCTCACCAGGAGAGACAACTCAGGCTGAGGTCCCCATTCTTTTTTATTTCTTTTATTTTTTTACAGTCCAACTATTACCCCTCACCAGGTCCCTCCTCCCACAGCTCCTCATCACATTCCTCCTCTCCTCTGTCACTGAGAGGATGCTCCCTACTTCACCAGACCTTCCTACTTCCTGGGGTCTCAAGTCTCTGGAGGATTAGGCGCATCTTCTTTCAACTGTGGCCAGGCCAGGTAGACCTCTGCTATATATGTAACAGGGGTGGGGTGGCGGGGGTTATGGGGGGTGCTCAGACCAGCTTGTGTATACTGCCTGATGGGTGGCTCGGTGTCTGGGATATCTCAGGGGTCTGGTTTGTTAAGACTGCTGGTCTTCCTATGGAGTCACCCTCCTCTTCAGCTTCTTCCAACCTTTCCCTAATTCAACCATAGGGGTCTCCAACTTCAGTCCAATTGTTGGGTGTATCTGCATCTGTCTCATCAGCTGCTAGTTGGGCCTCAGAGGACAGCCATGCTAGGCTCCTGTCTGTAAGCACACCATAGCATCAATAATAGTGTCAGGCTTTGGTGCCTCCCCACGAGATGCATCCCAAGTTGGACCAGTCACTGGACCACCTGTCCCTCAGTCTCTTCTCCATTTTTGTCTCCGCAGTTCTTTTAAAGTTTTTTTTTTAATTATTCTCTTGTGTACATGAGTGCACTGTAACTATCTTCAGACACCCCAGAAGAGGGCATCAGATCCCATTACAGATGGTTGTGAGCCACTATGAGGTTGCTGGGAATTGAACTCAGGACCTCTGGAAGAGCAGTCAGTGCTCTTAACCGCTGACCCATCTCTCCAGGCCCCCTGCAGTTCTTTTAGAGCCAAAATTTCTGACCCAGAAATTTTGTGGGTTGGCGACCCCATCCCTCCACTTGAGGCTCTGTCTATCTACTGGAGATGAAATCTTCAAGTTTTCTCTCCCCACTGTTGAGCATTTCATCTAAGGTCACTCCCATTAACGACCTGAGAGTTTCACACCTCCCAGGTCTCTGGTACTTTATAGAGCCCCCCCCCATATATGAGGCTACATATTTCCATTCATTCTGCTGGCCCTCTGGGCTTCTCTCCTGTCCCACCCCCACACCTGAACCTGCCCCTCTTTTCCCCTCCCCATCTTCTCTCCTACCCAGGTCCTTACCTCCCTCTGCCTGCTGTGACTATTTTCTTCCCCCTTCCAAGTGGGATTGTAGCACCCTCACTTGGGCCCTTCTTCTTGCTAAACTTAAGTTCTGTAGGTTGTGTCCTAGGTATTCTGTACTGTTTGGACTAATATCTACTTATTAGTGGGTACATACCATGGATGTCCTTTTGGGTCTGGGTTACCTCATTGAGGATGATATTTTCTAGTTCCATCCATTTGCCTGCAAAACTCATGATGTCCTCATTCTTAATAGCTAAATAGTATTCCATTGTGTAAATGAAGCACATTTCCTATATTCATTCTTCATTTGAGGGACATCTAGGTTGTTTCCACCTTCTGGTTATCATAGATAAGGCCACTATGAACACAGTAGAGCATGTGTCCCTGTGGTATGGTGGAACATCTTTTGCGTTAATGCCCAAGAGTGGTATAGCTGGGTCTTCAGGTAGATCTATTTCCACTTTTCTGAGGAACCTCCAGATTGATTACCAGAGTGGTTGTACCAGTTTGCAATCCCACCAGCAATGGAGGAGTGTTCCTCTTTCTCCACATCCTCACCAACATGTACAGTCACCTAAGTTTTTGATCTTAGCCATTCTGATTGGTGTAAGGTGGAATCTCAGGGTCATTTTGATTTGCATTTCCCTGATGACTAAGGACTTTGAACATTTCTTTAAGTGTTTCTCACCCATTCGAGATTCCTCTTTTGTGAATTCCCTGTTTAGGTCTTTACCCCATTTCTTAATTAGGTTATTTGGGTTTTTTTGGAGGTTAATTTCTTGAGTTTTTTTTTATATATATATTTTGGGTATTAGCCCTCTACCAGATGTCGAGTTAGTGAAGATTTTTTTTCCCAATCTGTAGGTTGCCAATTTGTCCTATTGACTATGTCCTTTGCCTTACAGAAGCTTTTCAGTTTCATGAGGTCCCATTTATCAATTCTTGATCTTAGAGCTGGAGTTATGAATGTTTGTGAGCCACATGAGGCTGGGAAACAAAGCAGCCAGTGTTCTTAACCAATGAGACAGCCCCCCAACCCTTGTTTGATTTTTAAGAAATAGACAGCAATCTGCTTTAAATTTCTATCACTTTAACTCTAGTACTAGACAAAAACTCGGCTCCCGTACAGCCCGTTCCCTCTTATGTTGTTGTCCTCACAAATCATATCTTTGTGCATTACGTGCTTATTAACATAGATCTATAATTACTGTTTATGCAGCTGCATGTTAACTCAAGAGGAAGAGATGTTACAACCTAAAAACACAACAGTATTGGGTTTGTATTGAACTATGTGGTTACATTTGCCAGTAGATTTTATTTATTTCTGGGACTTCAAGCCCCTGTCTAGAGTCCTTTTTCTTTTTTCTTTCTCTCTTTCTTTCTTTCTTTCTTTTTTTTTTTATTTCTGGTGAAAGGACTCCTGTTAGGACTTCTTACAGACAGATCTACAAAGTGCACATATTGGAGCGAGGAATGTGAGCCGCCGTGGTGTATCTAGGAAAGGCCTCAGAAGCTCTGTCTTGAGAGTCCAGCTCAAAACATACCTCCCCAGATGATTCAGAGGAGAGCCTCACTCAGGCTTTGGACAGTCAAAGTATTCTTTCCCACTGCAGTTTTGAAGGTCTTGTCTAGCCCAGGCAGGCTCTCTTGCTATGTGGCAAAAATAACTGTGACTGCCAGACAGTGGTGGCGCATGCCTCTAATCCCACCACTTGGGAGGCAGAGGCAGGCAGATTTCTGAGTTTGAGGCCAGCCTGGTCTACACAGTGAAACCCTATCTCAAAAGACCAAAACAAAAAACAAACAAACAAAAATAACTGTGACCTCTTGACCTCCTGCCTCCACCTCACAAGTGCTGGGGTCCCATGTGTTTGGCATCTATGTTTTCATCCCAATTCCTCTAACTATCCAAGCAACCACGGTTAATGGTCCCTCAAGAACAGCACCAATACCTTTATAAAAGAGGCCCAGGGCTGACAAGAGAGCTCAGAGGGGGAAAAAACACACTCTCCATTCAAATCTGGTGAACTGAGTTCAGTTCCCAGAACCCACATAAAAGTGGGAAAGAGGCCCAACTCCACTAAGCTGTCCTCTGACTGCTGCATGCATGCTATGGTGTGCTTGCCTCTATGCACATTTTTTAAAAAGTCAATAGAAAGCAAACACAGCAAGACCACACCATCCATAAACCAGAAAGCTCTCAGCTAAGTTGGCTGGCACCTTGATTTTAACTCCTAGCCTCCTATCTTACTATAGCAGCCTGAATAAACTAATGGTACTGTTGTTTACACAAGGAGAAGGCAATAAGGACTGTGAGAATCAATCAATCTTGACTAGAAAGGGGGTAGGACTTAAGTTTACTAGATTAAATGCTACAAATTGTACATAAAGATTATTTTTTAATTATTATAATGCAGGCAATCAGTAGCCACCTTAAAATTCATAGTGAGACACTGCGAATAAGGTGTGAAAAGATGAGAGAACAGATGTCTCTCCCAGGTCGGTTTCAGTGAGAAGCTGCCGTGCACCTTCGCCTACGGCTCTAAGTGGGTGGACAGGGTCCCATCTGCTTGCCTTTGCTTACTGCTCTATCTAAGCGTGTGGACATGGTCCCTTACCACTCCACCTAAGCAGGTGGGCGTGTTCCCTTCTGCTCAGGGAGCAATGAAGACACTTGACACTCTCAGTTTCCCTTGGCCACTGTAGAAAACGACTACAAACATAATGTCTTCAAACAACAAAAATGTATTTATTTATATGTGTATACGTGTGGGGAGGCCAGACGTTGTTGCTGGAACTCTCTTTAATTGTTTAATTCTTTATTTACTCCCCACTCCCCACTTCATTTTTTTGGGATCAGTCCTCCTGGCTCTCATCAATAGGCTAGATGGTAGGGAAGCTTCAGGAACCCACCCTCCTTGCTCTACTCCACCAACACCAGGATTACCGGTGTGAGCCAATACAGCCAGCTGTATTTATTCTCTTATCTTGTTTTGTTTTTTTTTCCCATCTGGGCCCTCTGGATTGAACTCAGCTCAGGTCCTTGGGTTTATTTCCATAGTGCCTTCTGCATTATCTCTCTGGTCCTTTATTTTTGAGACAGGATCTCAAAAGTTGCCCAGGCTATACTTAACTCAGACAGGCCTCAAATTTAAGATCATCCTGCATCAGCTTCTCAGATAGCTAGGGCTATAGGTGTCTGCCACCGGGCCCAATAAAAGACTCAAAATCTTAGAAACAGCTCAAGCAGAGTTTCCAGGAAGAAGTGGAAACCACTAATCTTTTTCTTATGATCAGTTCTGACGTGTGCGATATTAGAACCTTTCAAATTAAAGTGTCACTGTGAGTGCAGGGAGGCAGAACTGGTGACCCCATAGCTGAGGAGGCTGATCACTGAGGGAGGGGACTGCTTAAGCCAAGAAGTTAAAACCAGAAGGGGCAACATACTGAGATCTATCTCCAAAGGAAGAAAGGGAGAAATGAAAAGAAGCAAGAAAAGGCATTATTAAAATAAAATCTGGCCTGGCATGGTGGCACACACCTTTAATGCCAGTTCTCAAGAGGCAGGAGCAGGCAAGTGGATTTCTGTGGGTTCTAGGCCAGCCAGGGCTACACAGTGAGACCTTGGCTCAAAACCAGCCAACCAAACAAACAAAATAAAAAACCAAACAGACAATCTCCCCTCCCAATAATCGGAACATAAAGTTTCTAACCGGTGTGAAGCCCATGGTCAGGCCACTATCATGACAAAAAGAAAAATAGTGACAGAGGCTGGAGAGATGGCTTAGCAGGTAAGCGCACTTGTTGCCTTTGCAGAAGCCCCAATTTGGTTCTTACTACCGACATGATGGCTCACAACCATTAGTGACTCTACTTTTAGGGGAACTGACACCCTCTTCTGAACTCTGAGGGAACAAGGCACATGCATGGTGAACACAGGTTCATGCAGGCCAAACTCTCTCTCTCACACACACACACACAAAATAAAATTCAAAACAGGAAAGAAAAACAGAAAGGATGGAGCTCTTCTTGTACATTCACAACTTACTTAAAGTTGAGACAGGCTAGGTCAATTCCATGACAGGCTTCAAATTGGCAGTTCAGGAGATAGGCATAAATCTGCTTCCAAGAACTGGGCAAGTCCAGGCCTCGGAAGCTGCCCTGCCACCTGGCCTGAGGCAAGGACAATGGGTCAGCAGCAGTTTCCAGACTTCCCCAGCAATAGTTTCCAGACTTCCTCAACAACAGTTTCCAGCCCCTCATTCCAGCAATGATTATGGAATGTCCCTAGAGATAGAAGAGGTCACCTACACCCTCCCCGGAATTACCCTAACTTGCTTTACATTGGGTCTGTGAGCTCAACTGGGGAGATCTCAGCATGTTGGACTTCTGCAGAATAAAAGGCTCTCTGCTATTAATGCTCATACTATTTATGTCTAGGGTATCATTCTTTGGTGGATCATGGACCCTTACAAAGTGAAGAGGAAAGTTCAAGGCTTCAGGCACTCAAGGACCTGGGATGTTCTCCACTCCTTGGCTCTACAATGTTGACATCAGCTCCTTTCTGACAATTTTCCTCTCCAGTGATAACCAACTACAACATTCCTAAGATACCCTTCAGATTCAGAAAGAAAACTGCTTCTCCCTGAGAGTGACTATACTTGGAGTATCTAGGGCACTATGGAGTTGACTGTCCAGGCCTGATCAGGCATCAGAGTCCCCCACAGCAAGCACAGGAAGGGTTGAGGTGGGGCAGCTCCCTTAGAGGAATTCTGAATGATGGCACCAAGAGATAGGGACTTAATTAGATGCTGGTCGCCTCTACGGTCCTTCCACCCCATGAGATGCCAAATGACAAGAAGATTCCCAGTGTTCATGGTGCTAGTAGCGTACAGGCAATTTCGTTGGCCTGATCCCAGGGACCTAGTAATTGCTTATGACATCACCTGCTGCTGTCCGGTGCATCAGCCGGATGAAAGGACTCACTCACCACCCCAGATCTGTCTCTCTGTTCTCAGTTTCCTCTCGTTCTTGGAGCGCTTGGGTCTGTGTTCTGCTCCACTGCACGTTCCTCACCACCATCAGGGTCTAGTGGGAAGGCAGAACACAGCTTAAGATGGGGGGTCCCAGTCTGTGTTTCTCTGGGTAAGAGACACGGACTGGGGCCCAGGCTGGGGTTCTCAAACTCCTGGGCACTCAGAGACTGCTGGGAACCTTGAGTTGTTTAAGAATGGGGCCTTAGGTCTGAGATGAACTCAGGGCAGGGGGGAATCTGGCTTAGCTCAGGGGTGAGTGTCTGGAGTGCAGAGGGGTCTTCTGCCAGAGACTTAGATTTGATAATGAAGGCTTCCCCCCGCCCCCCGTGGTGGTCCTTGAGGAAGGCGACAGTCCTTGTCTGTCCAAACTGTTTATTCATGGTGGAAAAGATGCATACAACTTACTCAGGGTGGACCAGAGATTAAATATCTTTTGCTGGAAGGAATGTCTGGGAAGGAAGCTTATGGGCTAACCCTCAAGGGCAGCCCTTCTAGATACCTCATTAGCATGGAGAACTCTGGGCTGTGTGCTACTGACTGTTGTTATGAGCCCCTTAGTGGGGTGTCGTGGTCGTGTGCCCCAGGACAGGAATCTGGTCAGGTGCTGATTCAAAAGCCTCCCAGTTATGAGAATTGCTGGGATTCCTTAATCCGCTGCCGACCTTCCCAGTTTTTCTGTATGGTGACTCGGTTCCATGTGCCCCACAGGCAGGTGATCCCTCCCTCCTTCTAAGCCCCGCTTTTCTCTGCCCTCATGGCTCTACTCCCATCTGTCTGTCCGTCTACATGCCTACTAGTCTGCCTCTACCGCTTCCTCAGGTCCTCAGTCCTCTCCCCTAATAAACCTCCCTATAGCAGATCTGTTGCATGGCCTAATTTTCCAGGGGCGTATCTTGGCGTGGGCAGGGACCCCTCTGCCATACTTCTCACAGGTCTAACCCATATACCTTGACCCTATCTATTTCCAGCCTGCCACCACCTGCAACAGATCTCCTTTCTGGTCCACGGATCACTCAACATCCCATCCACAGTGAAATTTGATAACTTTCCCCTTTGGTGTGTATAAGCATTTCCCCAAATCTGAGAAAGTGACCTTTGAGTGTCTGGCACTCCTGTGATACTCTCTTCGAGGTGGAGGTACTCTCGCCACAGCTGTCCTTTTCACCTGATCCCTTCCCACCATTCCACAGAGCTACAGTTCCGCAGTTTCCTATCGCGTCCCTTCCTGCTCTCTTCTACCATCTCTACTGTGGAGCTGCCTGTTAATCCCACAGCTCCTCTGGGCCCTCGTGGCCTTCATGTTCCTCAATCCTTTCCTGAGGATGAGGCCCTAATTAGAACTCAGTTTTCTTCCTTGTTTCCTGGTTTCCACGAAAGTCCGGTACCAGGCCCGAGTCTCTCCTCTGGCTTAGTCAGGCTAAGCCTCCAGTTCCTGTTGAGTGTGGTGATGACCCACTGAACAGCTTGGTCCCCGGTCAGGCCTCCCTGAGTCTGAAAACCTCCAGCCTCTACACCCGAACCTGACCTGAAGGACCCTAAATTTACTCACCTTTCTAATCAAATTTGGTCTCCATATTGGTCATACAATCAATTCAAATGGCCACCTAATAGCACCCCTGATCATAATATTATTAGAGAACTTTATAAATGCTACGAGCAGTCAGGGAAAGGGAAAGAGATTCCTTACTTCCTATCTCTCATTCTCCAAGCCCCATCTCTCCTTCCCCACACTGCTTAAACGTCTTGCCTTTAGTTTACAGCAGGTCGGGGCTGGGTGGGACCAGACTGCAGTACATGCACACCTTTACTACTGCAGCAGCTGCTCTCCAAACCACTCCTGAGGGAGGGATGCACGGGTCATTTGTGAACTTGGCTCCAAACTCTAGAGTGATTCCTCCACGTGGCTCTGGCTCTCAGCCTGCCCGTGTGGACTCTGCCCACCCCCTCCGGCTTTCTGCAGCCAGCTGGCCTGCACTAAGCTAAGCACACACATTCTCTGTTTCTTCATGGACACAGATCTTTTTTTTTAAAGATTTATTTATTGTTATATGTAAGTACAAAGCTGTCTTCAGATACTCCAGAAGAGTGTGTCAGATCCCATTACAGATGGATGTGAGCCACCATGTGGTGGCTGGGATTTGAACTCAGGACCTTTGGAAGAGCAGTCAGTGCCCTTAACCGCTGAGCCATCTCTCCAGCAGGACACAGATTTTATTACAAAGTGATACACCTGATCTTCAAATCCCTACTACCGTGGACAAATGACTTCCAAATATATCGAAACTTGCTCTGCTCTACGCCTAAGGTTCTACTTCCCCACTCCTAAAAAAATCTTTTGTCTCTGATTTATTTTTACTTTGCTCTCAAAAGAAAAAAATAATGTCTTGAGATTATGCTGTAATCATTATCTAAGGATTTATAAGTTTCTCATTTGGTATGATTTAAAATCTATGTAACTGCAACAATATTTGGCTTTAAACCTATATAATAAAAGGCTTGTAATAAAAATCTATACATGAGTATATGTCTGATTTTATATTTATTTTAGGGTTAGGTTATTGTTCACCCTTTTCTAGACCCAGGCATGTTTTCAAAGCCCAGGGTCAAAAACAGGATTATTGACTTTTGAATTACTGGATATGGTTAAAAATCTGTAAAATTTTTAACAAAAGGTTAACTTAAGACTCATAACTTGGGATTAGTAATTGAAAGTCAGTGCTTAGATAAATTTAAACCATATGGCATGATTTTATTCTGGGATATAAACAACACATGGCTGTCTGCCATCTTTGCTAGGGCTGGAGAAGGTGGAAGTCATGGCTTTTCCACCATCTTGACTAAGGGCAAGAACATATGCCATGAACTGACCGAGAGAGCAGGTCTCCACGGACTGCTCCACGACACTCTTTAAATTGTAAGTTTAAACATCTTAAATGCCGCCGGGCATTGGTGGCGCACGCCTTTAATCCCAGCACTTGGGAGGCAGAGGCAGGCGGATTTCTGAGTTCAAGGCCAACCTGGTCTACAAAGTGAGTTCCAGGACAGCCAGGGCTACACAGAGAAACCCTGTCTCGAAAAAACAAAAAAACAAAAAAACAAAAAAAAAAAAAAAAAACACCACCACCAACAACAAAAAAAACACCTTAAATGCCATATTCAGTAGATCTCTGACAGGTTTGAGGGCTAGTACCTACCATACATATCTGAATTAAAATGTTATTGTCTGCCAGGTGCTCCTCCGTAGTTCCTACAAGCCCAAAGAAAGAATCTCCATGTCTTACCCGGAGCTTCTTCTATAAAGGCTCTTTCAAGCTAAAAAAAGAGAGTGAGGTCCAATTGCTATTAAAGAAGTCTTTAGCTCCTCCTAGACCCTTGGTAGGCTGAACCAAGTCTCCTTACCATTATGGTGATAGGGGGGTTCCAAGCCAACTCAGTAGGAGTGGGGTAGCTCAAAGCTATCCAGCTGAGTTTGCCTCAGGTCATAGAACAAAGGCCACAAGCTCTCTCCCAAGCAACTTGCCTTAAAATAGCTTAAAATAGGCAGGAACTTCACCTTCTTTAGCTTTGTCATCTACGGAGGCTTTTAGAGGCTCACCCAGACTGCACCTCTTCAAGACACCCCTAACTACATCTGACATACACAAATCTGTTAAAACTTTTGCTAGCAATTAAGTTTTCTGTGTACAACGATCAAACATCCTGTAACAATGGGGTGTAGTGGGAAGCTGGCGCGGCAGAGGGGGTGACAACGTGGCACAAAGGGAACAATATTCGTCGTGTATCTGAACACACTAAATCCAGAGAATTTAATGACTTCCACAAGACAGCAATATTTTTGCAGCAATATAGGGAGGAAAACTTTGGAACGACGATGTGTCAGTTACTTTTCTGTTGCTGTGATAAAATACTCTGGCAAAAACAATTTTCAGGAGCAAAGTTAATTATGGTTCACGAGTCCCATCCGAGTTGGGAAGTCTGGGGGAAAGAGCTGGAAGCAGCTGGTCACAACTGTTGGTGAGGGGGGCACAGGAAAGAATCTGCCAGGACAGCTCCAGGATAGGGTTAGGGTCTTTACTGTAGATGTGAGAACAGCCAGAGGCATCCAGAGCAGAGAGAGAAAGAAAGAAGCAGACTGAGCATGGCCAGGGCTAGGGGAGAGGCGGAGTGGGAGAGAACAGTGGAGATGGGAGATGGCAAGAGATGGAGATAGAGAATATAGCCAGAGAACCAGAGGGAGTGAGGTGGAGTGGGAGAGAACAGCGTGGATAGCCAGGCTATAAGGACGGGAGGCCTGTGAGCTGGAGAAAATTAAGGGGAGGGGAGGAGGCCAGGACTAGGATGCTGGCATGGAAATGTATCACAGGCGCTGGCGACGCTGAGGCCAGCACGGGCTGTGATGTGCTGATGGCACCACACTAGCCTGGCTAGTGTCCCTTCTGGGAGAGGTAGGGGAAAGCATTCCTTCTGGCAGGTGGGAACCAGTTTCACAAGGAAACTGAGGAACGTTAGCTTTTATCTAACTGCCAGAATCCTCCTGTAGTCCAGGCTGAGCTCATTCTGAATATTTGGACAACCTTCTAGAGTATTGGGAATTAAGAATTTCCTTTGGACCTGACAACACTAAATCTACAATCTGGAAGCAGAAATTGATTGATGCCTATGTTTAGCTTAATTCTTCACTTATACAGTCCAGGATCCCCTCCAGGGAGTAGAGGGCCACTCACTGTGAGCGAATCTTCTCACCATAATAAAATCAAGATAATCCTACACAGGCGAATTCAGAGAATCACATACTGAGCTAGAGACAAGTCTTGCTTCTAGACAACCTGTTTGTGGGAAACAAACAAAAATATCTTTAATTCCAGCAGTCAAGAGCAAAAATCTTTATATTATTAAAGATAAAAACATCCTTAGCCGGGCGGTGGTGGCGCATGCCTTTAATCCCAGCACTTGGGAGGCAAAGGCAGGAGGATTTCTGAGTTCGAGGCCAGCCTGGTCTACAAAGTGAGTTCCAGGACAGCCAGGGCTACACAGAGAAACCCTGTCTCGAAAAACCAAAAAAAAAAAAAAAAAAAAAATCCTTAATTCCACAGGCAGATGGATCCCTGACGGTTAAAGGCCAGCTTGGTCTAGATATTGAGTTCCAGGCTAACCAGGGTTATATAGTGGACTCCTCCCCCCCCCAAAAAAAAACCCACCCAAAAACAAACAAAAAGGAAGAAGAAGGAGGAGGAGGAGAAGGAACAAAATATTAATATATTTTTTTATCTTCCTTTATCCCAGATAAATGTTTGGTAGCACATGCACATATACGACAATATACTTAAGTGTTGATACGTGTGTGTGTGTGTGCATGTATATATATCTATGTATATATGTATTTACATATGCATAGAGCCAATTGATTATGAACTGAAATGCATGAAACATCTTTTTTTCTTCCCAGCCCTCTGCCTGCCTCTGCCTCCAGAGTCCTGGACTCAAAGGTGTGTGGCACCACACCCCTCAAGTTTTTCTCTTTCTCAGCTAATTATCCCAGATTTTTGCTACAGTGATGAAAAGCTAACACCATGTACGTATATATAGAAAGATTGCATTTTGAAAAATATTTATTTATTTATTTTATGTATATGAGTACATTGTAGCTGTACAATGAGCCATCATATGGTTGCTGGGAATTGAACTCAGGACCTCTGCTCCCTCTGTCCCGCTTGCTCCAGCCCTGTTCGCTCCAGTCCAAAGATTTATTTATCGTTATATTTAAGCACTGTAGCTATCTTCAGACATACCAGAAGAGGGCATCAGATCTTATTATGGATGGTTGTAAGCCACTATGTGGTTGCTGGGATTTGAACTCAGGACCTTTGGAAGAGCAGTCAGTGCTCTTAACTGCTGAGTCGTATCTCCAGCCCAGAGTCTACAGTTTTAAGATTTAGTTTTAATTATGTGTGTTGTCTTACAGGCAATTCCACTAGGCTCCTCCTAACAGCGACCTAGCAGTAGCTTGAGCCATCATCTGCCACCATTGCTACATAAGCCTCTGCTGCATATAAAGCACATAAGAAGGTCGCTTGCTGCCGCACTCCTCTCCCTTCCCCCCCCTTTCTCTTTTTCTGCTTCTACATATTACAGACTGGCTGTCTCTCTCTCTCTCTTTCTGTCCTCTATCCCCACTTTCTCTGCCCTCATGACTCTGTCTGGTTCTAACCCTCCTCCAGGTCCCCTTCCTTCCTGCACAGTAAACCTCCCTTTTACTAGGTCTGTCGCACTGTGTAATTTCTCTGAGGGACACGTTGGCATGAACCCGCCGATACCGAATTTATATTTCATAAAAATGTATGTCTGTGTGTGGGTTTGTATACATGAGTACAGTGACCGAAGAAGCCACAAGAGGGCACTGGATCCCCTGGATCTGACTGAATCAAACTTGGAATAACTTCTTGGAAGAAGGAAGTGCTCTTCACCACTGAGCAGTCTCTCCACCCCCACCTCAAGATTGCAATTTAAAATCGTGTCTGACTAGAAACACTGTTTATGTTTGTTTTCGTTTCCTTCTAACTACAAGGAACCATAGGATGATTAGTGTTTAACACTAAGAAGGAACTGATTGTCTTGAAGTTCCCTCACAGCTTCTGGCAGCTCTACTGAGGTTTCTAAAGCCACCCTGTAGCCACCTGAGTAAATGTATCATGAGTTATCCTCTGAGGTGAAAGCTTTGTTGCTTATGCTGAAAGCGGGGCCACCCCTGCATGAGCATGCTGCAAACTGTGCTAAGACACTGGGGCTGTGCTTGACAGGTCTTATGCAGACAGCGCTACACTACCCGATATAGACACTGATTCATTCGACTTTATCACACCAGAGAGCACAAGAGAGCCGGGACCAATGACACAAGTGCAGAAATTTCTCCATTGAGACAAAAGACTACATTCTAGTCAGGTCTGGTGGCACAGGTCTAGGTTCCCAACAAGTAGACAAACAGAAGCAAGTGGATCGAAAGTTCAAGACCCTCGTGGGCTACAGAGTGAGCTCAAAGCCAGCCTGGACAACTTGGTGAAATCCTGTCTCAAAAGAAGCATGTTTTTAGAAATAAGTGAGAAGAAGGCTGGAGACTTGCTCAGCGGCTAAGCACAGGCCCCTCATGGAACAACTCTGAATCTATTCCTCAGTACTGGAATTTTAAAACAAAAGTTTTTATAGAGGGGATTACGTTTTCCCAAACAAAATAAAACAAACAAGAAATAAACATAAGTCTTAGTAGAAAAGAAAGAGGTGAGGTATGGAAGAAAATCAGGGCTGGAGAGATGGCTCAAGAGATGGAAGCTAAGAGCACTTCCAGCTCTTTCAGAAGACCCAAGTTTGTTTCCTGACACCCGTGTCAGGCAGCTCACAACTGCCTGTAACTCCAGTTCCAAAGAATCCAGTGCCCTCCTTTAGCCTCTACAGGCACCTGCACTCATGTGTGCATACCTACAAACATACAAAGATTTAAAAGTAAATAAATGTTTTAAGAAGAAAAGCATTGAGTTTTTTTATTAAAAAAATAAAAAAAGTCTTGCTAAGAGTCCCCCCACTTAAGAGTAGGAAGTGCCCAGCTAGTCTTCCTCTATTCCCAGTCTTGCCCAGGTCCCGCCCCTCTCTCCACCACAACCTCCGCCCCTGACCCCAGCCCTCTCTAGGTTTGACTGTAGTTATTAAGGTTGTTTCTTATGCAGAGTGTCTGGAGGGTTTCTTTGACTTATATTTTTATACATGTACATAATAAAATTATTTATTAACATGTATAGGTCTCTGAAACAGCATTTGCTTTGAATGTGTGGAGCTCTGGATTTCATCCCTAGCTTCATGAAAGAGGAACAGATGATGAATTCTATGCAAAAGTCATCTATTGTGTAGTCACACAGCCTGGCAGACAGAGCGTGCTGCTGAGACAATCCCTACCCCGTGCCACACTGAGTGAGGGGGGCATAGCACTCCTGAGACAACCCCAGACTCCCAGAGGCCCCAGGCGCCACTAAGAGGAGCAAGTAAGTGGTGGAGAGATGGAAGAGAAAGAGATGAAGAAGAAGAAGAAGAAGAAGAAGAAGAAGAAGAAGAAGAAGAAGAAGAAGAAGAAGAAGAAGAAGAAGAAGAAGAAAAATGTGCGCAATGAACTGGAGACTTCAGGGTAGTGAGGAACCGCCTGAGGTGAGTAGCTGGAGGCGATGCCACCTGAGACCATGGTGACCCGGTGAGGTCCTGGCTACGCTGCCACCAAGGGCCATATCTGAATCCATGGCCCTGCAGCAGAGAGTAATCTGTTACCACCAAAGGCCACGCAGACATCCCTGGCTGGGCTGCCATCTGGGACCATGTTGATATCTGAGGACTGTGCAGAGCTGGCCCTGCCCCTCACCCACAACAGCACTGGGGAGAACTGGCCCCACCCCTCCCTCAGTGAGTTCAGTAGACTTGGTTTCGGGGTTGTGGGTGTGAGCACTGGAAAAATGGCCCTGCTGTGGTGGTGTGGTCAGCAGAGAAATGCCGCCACCCCCACCCTTCTCCTCTTGCTGCAGTCGAGCTGGCCCCACCTCTAGCCTGGGCAGCATAAGAGAGCTGTCTCGGTCCCTCATCTGCGGAGCAAGGTGGAGCTGACCCCGTTGTCAGGAGCATGGGTCAGCCAGCCCTAAGGGTGCTATCTGCGATATCTCGGAGAGCCGGCTCGCCCATGCCAGCTGCAGCATTCAGGTGAGCAGCCCTATACCATACCTGGGCAGCACAGTAGAGCCGGCCCTGTGGCCTGGGTACAGAAGAGCTGGCCCCAATCGTACGAGCGTGGGAGAGCTGTCAGGCTGACCAGCTCCGCTACTGTTGTGTTTTATAAAAAAAAAAAAAGGAAAGAGAGAGAGAGAGAGCATCAAGGAATATGTTTTATAGAGCACGGTATGATGAGGTGTGGGGTGGGGTGGGGGTTACCTCGGCAGGCATCCCTTCCTTCTGAGGTACCAGCCATACGAGGTACTAGGTATAGTGTAGAATAGAGTTTATTTAGGGCATGGAAAGGGGAGTTGGGAAGGAAGGGGGGGGAGGGAGGGAGGGAGAGGGGGAGAAGAAGAGAAGAGAGAGGAGAAGAGAGAAGAGAAGAGAAGAGAAGAGAAGAGGCCAGTCAGGAACAAGTGTGGAGGGGGGAGGGGGATGAAGAGCCAGGGAAAAAGGGGTCGGAGAGAAGAGAGTCAGAGAGAATAAGAAAGTAAGGAGGGGCAAACTGCTCCTTTTATGGTGAGCCCGGCCTACCTGGCTGTTGCCAGGTAACTGCTGGGCGGAGTCTAGAAGGAATGCTAACATTTCTCCGTTTTGGTTTAATTTAAAAAAACGAAAAAACTAGAAAGGATGGTGAAGCAGGAATAGGGTCGTTGTGATCTTTAGTGTTTCCTGCTGCCTTTGGGGCGACCTGTCTCTGGAAACCTAAGAAAATCGGTATGGGGATGCTGGTCCAGACTTAGGAGAGTTGGCTATTTCCTTACTGTCCAGGGTCTGTGGAACCATCGGTGGGTAGGAAGGAGCAAGTCCAGTAGAAGCATCTGCGTCTGTGAGAGAAGATTGGAGCATCTGGGGGTTGCTTCTCTGGAGCTGGCGTGGATGTAGATTTTGAGTAAACGCCTGGACTTGGCAAGATGCTGAAACACACACACACACACACACACACACACACACACACACACACACACTAGAGGAAGAGAATAAAGTACAGTTTGGGAGAAAAGAATTCTTAGGTGTACAATTGAAACCCTTAGGCCTTGGTGGCCAGGGTGAAGGGAGTCCCAGTCCCAGGGCACGGGTGGCCCATCCCAACATCTACCCCATCTATAAATTGTTGGAGCTTGCACGAAGGGGCTGGTCATGGGACAACAACAGGATGTCTGAGAGGAGTCCCAGCGTGCATCTAAGTGTAGCAAAAGCCAGAGGCCTCGAGCCAGACCAGTGACTCACTGCAATGAACTTTTGCAAGAAAAGCTGTTTGAATAAAAGGGTATACTTGGGACACACAGTGACACATGGCAGCTTCCACGACGAGGTTTTGTTTGTTTGTTTTCTTTAAGGAGGAGGTTGGAAGGGCAGAAGGTGGGATACAGAGGGATGCAGAGATGAGTGGAACTGGGGTGGATGATGTGAGAATCACAAAGAATCAATAAAAAGTTAAAAAAGAAAAGAAAACCAGTAATCCAGTGGGGGGTGACATTTATTAATTTAGTCTACTTACAGTCATTTTAAAAACTATGGCCAACTGGGTGGACATGTGCATTTAATCCCAGCACTCAGGGAGCAGAGGCAGGTGAATCTCTGTGAGTTTGAAGTCAGACTCATCTACAAGCAAGTACCAGGACGGTCAGAGCTGTTAACACAGAGAAACCCTGTCTAGGAAAGAGAAAAAGAAAAACAAAATAAGACAAAACAAACAAACAAAAAACCTTTTTACTCTGCGCTGCTTATGTTCCAGGCAGGAGGCTACTGAAGCAGAGACTGGAGACAATATACATTAAAAAATTATAAACCCAGGCAGCTTCTATATTTTTGGAGAGATGGCTTAGTGGTTAAGAGTACTTGTTGCTCTCGCAGAGGACCACAACTATCCAAAATTTTAGTTCCAAGCGATGTGACTCACTCTTCTGACCACCAGGGGTGCAAAGCACACATGTGGTACACGTATGTACATGCAGACAAAACACTCACACACAAAATAAATAAATAACCCAGGGCTGGAGAGATGGCTCAGCCGTTAAGAGCACTGGCTGCTCTTCCAGAGGTCATGAGTTCAATTCCCAGCAAACACTTGGTGGCTCACAACCATCTGTAATGAGATCTGATGCCCTCTTCTGGTGTGTCTGAAGACAGCTACAGTGTACTTACATATAAAAAATAATTTTAAACAAAACAAAACCAAACCATCCTTTGCTATGGTGGAATGATAAAACCCTCTGACATTCTTATCCAGAATCCTCTGTGTTTCAGTTGTTTGTTAATCTTCTATTTAGCAAACTTCTACAGTTGTGCTCTTTGTAATTTTCTACCCCAGTTGCAGAATATTCTTGGTCTTTCTATGAGAACAAGTACAGAGTTCAGCTGCCTGTTTATTGATACGAATCATGTACTAAGGTTACAGTGAGAAGCCACAGAAAGCATGAATTAGTTTTTCTTCTTTATCAGTAGATGTTAATGAAGCCTGGTTCAGTGGAACTCGAAAATCCAGCTTGAAAGTGAAGAAGAAAGGTGGAAGAACCCGGACTCCAAGGGCACTTCTCACACTGTTGGGAGGGGTAAACGGAGGCAGCTTGTTGCTGTGTATTGGAATATTAAATTCTGTATCTCAAGGTCTAGTTGCCTCAGGACAAGTGAATTCTTACAAATACCAGCTTTTGTTGTTGTGCAGGCTTTACTCCTTAATTTAAAACAAGTGTTTAATAAAGAAGCCTACAGCTTGTAACTGGGCTGAAGAGAAGTAGACAGGGCTTCTGAGGCTGGTCTTGGGGTCTGAGGCAGAGACTAAGAGGAGAAGAGGACAGAGAAGGAAGAGGTTGCCGTGGGGTAGATGCATGAGATCTGCCTGTTGGAGTGGGAGCGGCTCATGCAGAACCCGGCAAGTGATGTCTCAGGGTTATTGACCGGGAAGCAGACAAAGCAGCACAGAGGGCTGACACCTGCCCAGCTCTTTAAGGTATATTATAAATATAAAACTTTGTGTCTTTTATTTGGGAACAAAATGATCTAAGGTAAATAATATTTACTGCAACAACAGATTAAATGGAAAATGTGAAGTTCCCCTCTCAAAAAAAAAATCACCATATAATCTGACAACCCTGCTACTGTATCTGCACCCAGAGGAAATCATATCAGTATACAAAAGCCATCTGTGCTCCCATGTTTACTGAAGAACAATTCACAATAGTAAAGAAAGCACAGGACCATCTATGTGTCCATCGAGCGGTAAGTGGATAGAGAAAAGGTGGTACCCACCCACAACAGAACACTCCCCAGCCACGAAAGGATGAGACCGCCTTTGTAACACCATACGTGACTCTAGAGATCACTGATAAATGAAATCAGCCAAGTCCAGAAAGACAAGGACTGTTCTATCTCCTGGAAGGGAGACAATAACGGTGGTTACAAGTGTGGGGTGCGGTGGGGAGGTGAGAGTGGAGAGATGTTAGGTAGCAGGGGCTAAGCAGCAGTGAACAGGAGTATAAAGTCCTAGTGTGCTGTGGCACAGTAGGGCAACTACAGAGAACGATGATGTGCTGTAATTTTCTTTTTTTTAAGATTTATTCATTTATTTTATCTGAGTACATTGTTGCTCTCCTCAGACACACCAGAAGAGGGCATCGGATCCCAATCCAGATGGTTGTGAGGCACCGTGTGGTTGGTGGGAATTGAACTCAGGACCTCTGAGTAAAAGAAAGTATTTCCTGGGGCTGCAGATACCAGCCTTGCCTACATAGCAAGTTAGGGACCAGCCTGGGCATATTAACTACTTTTATGTTGCTGCGATAAAATGCCACGGCCAGGGCACCTGTGGAAAAAGGACAGACAAGGATATGCCAAGGCAGGTAGGTGTGGCAGCAAGCGGCCACAGTGATGAAGACCCAAGTTCAATTCCGAGTACCCACGTCACCGTAATCCAGCTCTGAGAACTTCGCCTGGACTCAGGGTACCTGCACTCGAATGTAATTTTCAAATGTACCCTCATAATTAAAAGTTAAAAAATCTCTTTATTCATAAATGTTCAAGGGGACAGGTGTTCTTGACCTGATTTAAATATTATATAATGTATAATCTAAATATTATATAATATGTAATTTTTTATTTTAAAGCAGAGCCTCACTAAGTTGCCCCATCTAGCATCTATCCTCCTGCCCCAGTCTCTGTAGGAGCTGAGGTTACAGACATATCTCACTGTGTTCAATTTCTGATACATGTAATTTTTATGTCTTTTCAGGCTTGTTTTGTTTTTCTTTGTTTGTCTGCTGTTTGAGACAGGGTTTCACTGTGTAGTTCTGGCTGGTCCCAAACTCACAGAGAACTGCTGGCCTCTCCCTCTCAAGCCCTGGGATTAAAGGTGTACGCCACCTTTTGTTTTCAAGATAGGGGATTGAACCCAGAACCCTGTGTGTCCGAGGGAAGCACTCTGCCGATTGAGCTCCATCCCTCACCTTTCCCTCACTGCTGTGTTGTTTCTGTTTGAGATGGAGTCTCATTATGTATCTCAGACTGGCCTCAAACTCACAGTAGTCCTCCTGCCTCAGCTCCAGAGTTCTTGGGTCTGGGCCGCACTGGCTTGTTTGGGTTTGGGGTTTGAACTTGGTCTCTTACTTCATTGTTCATCCTAGCCCTGGGCTCAAGTGACTCTGTCTCAGCCCCTGAGATTGGTGTGGCTATGGATAGATAGACACTACCAGCCCAGCTTAAAAAGAAGCTAAAAAAAAAAAAAAAAACCCTATTCAGACAAGGTTTTTCACATGGTAACCCAGGCTAGAACTGAGTTCCAGATAATCCTCTGCACTGGGATTACCAATGTGAACCTCCACATCCAATGAGTCTTAATTGAGTTGTTTAAACTCCCATGCTATAAGCACACACCTGTAAGCTCAGCTCTTGGAAGTCGGAGGCAGGAGGATCAGGAGTTCAAGACTAGCCTTGGCTACATGAAACTTCTGAAAAAAGCTAAATTAACGCAAGAACAAGTCATGCTATTGGTGAGGTTTCCACAGAACCTGGAACCTGGTCATTCTGAAAGATGTTAATGAGTGTTCTATGGGAATCCCACCAGAGAAAGCTAAGTGGTATCTGTTAGGCTGGAACCCCTCCTGCTCATCCCCTGCACAAGCCAGGAAACTCTATCTGCCCTCTTTCCCCCAGCCCTGCCCACACAGAGAAAACTGCTCCCCACTCCCACCCAGGTCTGCTTGGAGAAAACTCTGGGCTAACAGGTCATCACTCCTCATCTCCATGTTTCTGGCAACTCCCCCTAAGAGTGCCGCCCAGGGGATCAGTTTTTGACCATGTGTGGTCACAATCCCAGCTCCTAGCTGGCCTGTCATCACTCCTCGCCTAACCTCTATAAAACCTGCTTGAGTCAGTCTGGATGTATGATGTCACTGCCGTCCACCTGTGAGATTGATGACCCCACCCGACAGCTGCCTCCTGATAAACCTGCCTTTATCTCCTTTTAATCTGGTCTAATCTGCAACACTCAGGGAAGAAAATGCCTATCAGTTTCATCCCTTATGGTCCTTTCAGAGCCTATTATAGTCTGGTCCCACATCTCCAAACTTCCTTTGGCAAGTACTGTTTCCACACAGGGTGGAAAGTGCTGCCTTCAACAGTAACTTGGTTTTCTTCTTTCCCACAGGACAGCTGCCACGCCCACTCCCTGCTTCTGCGCTGGGCTTCAAGGCCTCCAAAAAACGCCCTCTCTGCAGCCCACAGCACTCTCTTCTCGGGCTGGCGGGCTGGCGGGCACAGCCGCTTTAACATGCTGCCTTAAGGGAAGGCTGACGCACAATGGCCGTTACTGGGGGCCTGGAGAGTTGGCTCGGCAGAGTTAAGAGCAATTGCTGTTCTTGCAGAGAGCTTAGGGTTCAGTTCCTAGCACCCATGTGGTTCACAACAGTCTGTGATCCAGTTCTGGGGGATCTGATGCCTTCTTCTGACCTCTGCAAACTCTTGTACACATGTGGTACACACACATAAAGTAAGTTTTTATTTATTTTACTTAAAATTTAAATTTACTTAAAATATTTTTTAAAAAGCAACTATTGCTTCAGCAAAATGGCTTTGCAGCAATAATCTCAGAGGACAGCAGATTGCTTGGCTGTTGTTCTTGTATCTGCGCCCTAACTTATAGCTAACTTCACTTGAATAAATTCCACGGGAAGAAAAGAATTCAGTCCGTTGTTTTCTAGCATCCATCTAAGTTGGTATAAATTACTGTTTACTGTGTGCCTCTCCCACTGAGATGAGAGTGTGGATGAGTCATTTATAACAGCCCAATGGGCAGGCAAGGACAGCTCTCTTCATGTTTTGGTGCTTCGATAGGTCTACAGGGAAACTGAGCATAAGGCTGGAAGACAGGAACTATGGCCTAAACAAGGCCTTACCAGCACAAGCAGCGGCCTGAGCTTAAACACCCCAAAAGGTTTTAGACATTAAAAACCTTGATGGGGGGAGCTTGAGAAGAAAAAGGCAGGGAGCAGAAGCACAGGCCTTTTTTTTTAAAATTCCTTTTGTATTTTGCCTGCATATGTGTCTGTGTGAGGGTGTCAGATCCCCTGGAACCAGAGTTACAGACAGTTTTGAGTTTCCAAAAGGATGCTGGGAATTGAACCTAGGTCCTCTGGGAGATCAGCCAGTGCTCTTAACCACTAAGCCACTTCTCCAGTCCCAGAGTTGAAGGTTTTAATCCCAGCACTCAGAAAACAGAGGCCTGCAGATCTCCAGCCTGGTCTACTTATAAAGTACCAGGCCAGCCACAGATTCAAAGTGAGACCCTGTTTCAAAACAAACAAACTAACAATCAAACAGACAAACAAACAGACAAATAAACAACCCAGAAAAACAAGTACAAATGACAAAAGGGGGAGTGCTAGCATTCTGTTTAAGCTCCAACCCAAAGAGGACCCCCGACACTATAAAAGGGGCTGCTTGTCCCCTTCCTCTCTCTCTTTCTCTTCCCCTCTTGCTCAGGCTCTCTCCCCATTCCTTCCCCCCATCTCTCTCTCACACATACACACACATACACACACAGATACATATGTACACACACATACACACATATACACATACACATATACACACACATAAACGCACAAGCACATGGACATTCACACTCATGCACATACATTAATAAGTAAATAAATGTTATATTGTATACTTTCTTCACCTGATCTCTACAAACTTTCCAACTTAATACATCAGTTCTTGCAGCCCTCTGTTCACCTGTCAACACCCCAGAAACATTAGACTGTTAATGCCGTTGTACAGATCTGTCTTGTAGATTTTGTAGATTTAGCTTGCCCACCAGAAGCTCTTGAGAAAACATTCGGTGTAACTTATCATGTTGGTAGTACTCTCAGGGAAAGCAATGAAGTTTCTCCCGCTAGTTTCCTACTTAACTAGTAAGGCACTCATATAGAACTCATTATGTATGTTACCTTGAAAGCCTCTAGGGTTTTACAGACCAACATAGATCACAATCTGTGCTCATAGACACTACCAGGGAGACAGCCAAACAAACACTGAGAGTGGGGTGCAAGGCCTTTGAGAGAGGCATGAGAGCTATGTTTGTGTAGCACCCAGCCCACATTCTTAACAAGGAAGTTGATTGCTTCTCCGTATTCCTCTGCAGGAACCCAAGAAATCTTCACAGAACAAACACTCAATCTTTCAGAATAGTAGAAATATTCCAGGTAAAGAGTATGTGTGGGAGAAGGGGTGTAACTCAGTGGTAGACTTGCCTAGCATGCATATACAAGGGCTTGAGTCCAATGCCCAAAGACAAAAATTAACAGTGATAAGAGTGTCCACATTTGCCAGTATCTATGGTGGACACACCTCTCTTGCAGCAGATTTCAGGCAACCAACAGGACGTCCCCGAGCCCTGGGACCAGCAGAACCTGAGCTGGTAAAACAGCATCACCCACCACATCAGACACGGCACAGCCACAGACGCAGATGGCTGGAGGAGTCTGCAGACAGGTTGACTGCTGCCCTGCAGAGTGTGAGACAGCGACTGGAAGATGTGGGATGTGGAGAAATAGGTGTAGTGTGAGAGAGACGAAGAGCTTGTGACAGGAGACGGGCGTTGTGAAAGTATCAGGAAAACAGGAGGGAAGAGACTGCAGACAATGGATGTGGGCAGTCCTGTCTCTTGTGCAGTGGATAATGTTCTAAACCGTTCATGCTTTAGAGAAATAATTCGGGAGACAGTGTAGGGAAGTGGCTAGTGTTCAGGGAGGCGAGGGTCCCCTGTGGATGGCAGGGTGACTGATCCATACGTTTCAACAGTCTTGCAATGAGCTCTAAGCTAATAGTTGGTCTCTGAGAGCCATAACTAGGACATTTCAGTACAACTTGTGTCTATTCCACCTCAGGGGGTTCTTTAACTCAGACTTTAGAAACGAATGAAAGGAAGTGATAAAATAATATTGCTTTTTAATGTGGCTAAATAGAAACCATACAGTATCCTGCATGCTTTATCCAACATAAAAGTGTGTCTGTACATTTTAATGTGGATAACTCATCTACGAGTCCCTGTTCCTACACCACAGAGACTACTTCCTCTGCCCTTGCCTATCTGATTGTTAATTCTTATTGCCTCTTCCTGAGTGTCACATTGGCCCCATTAAGTGCTCAGATCTGCTGTCTGTTTGCTTTTCTGTTGCAGAAATGCTGAGCCCCTTCGCCAAGGGACGCTGGATTCCACAGCTGTACCTTACCCGCTGCCTACTCCCCGCCTCTCCTCTTGCTAAGCCAGATTTCCAAGGAGGAAAGCGTTGAAGCCAGAAGCAGCATCCATCCCAGAGATGCTCCGTTTCCTTGGGCTTCTCACTTCCCTAGTGATACTCTGGTCACAGGGCCACCTGGATGAATAGTTGCCCACAGATGCTCACAGAACTGCAACTGTACTTACGTCACATGGTTCTGGGATGGCTCTGTGGGTAGCCGCCTGGCCTGGTTTCCTCTCTATGGCTGTGATAAAATACCCTGGAGAAAGCAACTTGAAAAAAAGTGTTTTAGCAGGGCATGGGGCGGGGGCACACATCTTTAATTCCAGCACTGGGGAGGTGGAAGCTGGTGGATTTTTGAGTTCTGGGACAGCCAGGGTAACCCTGCCTCGAACTCCTCCTGTCATCTCAAAAAAGAGAAATCTTTTATTTAGCTTATAGTTCTAGATTGTAGTCCACCATTGTGGGGAAGTCAAGGCAGGACGTCAACCCACGTTTAGTTGGGTCTCTCTTCATCAAATAACATAATCAACACAACCTCCCACAGGCTAACTTGAACCAGACAATCCTCCACTGAGATTCTCTTCTGAGGTGATTACAGGCTGTGTCCAGTTGACAATTAAAACTGCATGTCACAGTGGCACTGTCCACACCTGCAAGAGATCCTGCCATTTGTCAAAACTCACTTACTCTCCTTTCTCCCTTTGATCTCCTCTTTCTATTCTGAGCATCAGAACTGAGGGTTTGTTACTGAAGTCTATGCAGTCCAGCATCTTTAACTGTTTTACCACCAGCAGGTGGGGCAGCGGGAGAGCAGGAAGGAGACCTGCACCTACCTCACTCTTCAACTGAAGCGTGGGTGGAAAGCTAGGAAGTCTACTCATTTCCTCCCATACCGCTGCCACTACCTGCCCAGCATCTGTCAAACTGGGACACCTGATAGATGGACAGGACATTGTAAGACCCTTCAAATCACCGGCAACTACTATTGCCTTACCACCCATAGACTCTGGCATCAAGATCTGGAAGTTGGGTCTGGCCTGGTGGTTTGTAATTTTAGGCTGGCAGGTGGTAGGAAACGAGAGGATTTCAAGTTCAAGGCTTCCTTGGGCTACAGATCAAATTAAAGGCTGACTTTAATTTGTGTGTGTCCTATGGTTCAACAACCTGGTTAAACTTCAGTGATGCTTATGCCAACAAAATTGCCAAATCGAGCAAACTCAGATGCAAATAAGGAATCTCATTTAAACATGAATGTCAGATAAATAATGAATATCTTATGGGTTCCATATTTGTCATAAAACCCAATAATAGTTTTAAACAATCATAATAGTTAACAATTAGTGAACCAAGGAATCGCAGCCTCAAGGTGAGGAGAGAATGAAAACAGTCCTGTCTGGAAGACCTAGCAAAGCGCTACAAAGTAACAGCTGCTGGGACAGGAATAAGCTTGCCATGTTTGGAGAGCACGTTCTCTGCTGCTGTCACAGGAAAAGTCCCACCAAGGAGAAAGTATTTCCTTTTGGACAGGAGAATGAAATCTCTGGTCTAGATGGAGACCTAGCCTTCTAGTTTTGCAGGGCAATGGCCTGGCTAAGGGAGTATGCTTCAGGAAGGTGGAGGTCATCTTTTTTTTTTCCTTCTCTTCTGTCTCTTTCTTTTGGGTGCTGTCCAGAGCCCAGATACACTTCTGGTACCCTGGGCTTCTATGTTCCCTGCTTTCTCTGCAGTTCCCTTCCTGCCATGTGGCTCACCTCCATGCTGGCTCAACTCCAATGATGTGGGTCTCTCTCGTCCTGTTTGTTAAGTTTCCATCCATGAATCTACAAGAAACTTTCCTCTAAAACTTACTCTCTCAAACACACCCCAATATTCCTGTACATTGTCTCCTTGAGTTAGTATCAGATAAAATATTGCTGATGTGTATGATCTTGTCTAAGTTATATTAGCTATAGGCCCATATGCCAACTTGCCATCATTTATCATTTATGGAACAAAGGGGCTGTAGACAAATTAGAAGCAAGACAGAGCAGAAACTCTGAGAACGGCTGTGCCCTGAGTCCTGGATGAGATGGTGGACTAGAAGCTGCCTCTGTGCCGTCTCCACAAGGAGGAGAGTCAGTACAAGAAAAAGACTGTTCCAAAGAGAGGAAGGGAAGCGCTCACAAATTCACAGAGGCAGCAATGGAGTAACAGTTGAAAAGTTCTGAGAAAACCACAAGAGAAAAACTTCCTAAGAAAAAGACCTCACCCATCAATCGGCTGTAACTCGAGACATTGCAAAATTGTATCAAAGGTGAGAGACAGAACTGAGAATGCAGCTGGGGGGAGGGGGGAGGGGGATGGGTGTGTGGATCCTTCCTCCTCTAAAGTAACATGCCTAAGCAAGTGTTGTCCCAGGGTGAGCATACAGAAGCAGATACAGCTGTAGTCCAAGGTGGTAGGGCCCCACCTTGAGCTGACTGTTCATGTAATACTGTTTTAGAAAGCATGAAAGACTCAAGACTGAGGAGATAATGGAGAGCAGCTGAGTCCAGATAACCAGGCTCAAAGCCCTACATAGATGCCCTAAGAGGCCAGGTGTAAAGAAGAGAGGTTGAAGCCCACAGTGTAGTAGGAACCCCAGGACACTGGAGGTGCCAGGGTCATGGAGTGTCTGCCAAGGGTGCTGCAGGCGCTGAGTGAGTCTGCCCCAAGACAAAGGCTGTCTGTGCTTCCAGCCCAACTAGGGAGCAGATTGGACTTGAGCTCTTTGAAGCCCAGCTGTTACGTGATGAGGAACTTGGAGCTATTTGCCCTGCTGAATGCTGACCTTGCTAGGCTCCAGTCACTCCTTGCTCTACCCCGGTTGTTCCTTTCTGGAATAGAAATATTTCCCCTGCGCTATGCTAGAAGGATAATTTGGTTTTTTATTTTATAGGTATGTCCAGTTAAAAAACTTTGGACTATTTAACGTGTTTGGAGTTGCAAAGATATTTGAGGTTGAGCCAAACACATTTTGTAACATAGTCATGAGCCTTATGGTTTAAAATAGTGTGAAAATGAATTGTTTATTTTAGCTGGCTTGTATCACAGACACAAAATTCTGGTACTGGGCAGGTTGTGAACTATTCTAACTTGCATCACAGTCATATGCCCCTTGTTCTTGATATATGAATCTGCCCTGGTTATTTCTGCTCCATCAGCCTGTCCTCAGGGTCCACTTCTGCTGGCCACGTGCTCGGGACCCATCTGGCCTCATGACCACCTCCTCCTGTCCCCATCTCCTTTTTCCACCATTTCCTTTGCCTGGTGGTCCTTACTTGAGACCCCAGGCCTAGCAACTGAGACTCTACCTACCTCTATTTTCTCCTATTGCCTAAAGTTGTCTTCTAATCTCTACATGTTATGACACCCATATTCAACATACATGCACATGTCTTCATGTTACATACACAAGTAAATAAAAGAAGGAAAAAACCCACCCACAGTGAATATAATCCACCTGGTGACTTACAACCACCTGTAGCTCCAGTTCCAGAGAACCCAGTGTCCTCTTCAGGCTTCAAAAGTACCAGACATGCACAGACATGCATGCAGACAAAACATCTATGCACGTAAAATAATATTTAATTTTATTTTTTATAAAAGGTAAAGGTATACACTACCGGGCAGTGGTGGTGCATACCTTTAATCCTAGCACTTGGGAGGCACAGGCAGGAGGAGGATTTCTGAGTTTGAGGCCAGCCTGGTCTACAGAGTGAGTTCCAGGACAGACAGGGCTACACAGAGAAACCCTGTCTTGAAAAAAAAAAGGCATACAGGAGGGGCTGGAGAGATGGCTCAGGGATTGAGAGTAAACACACCCCTGAAGAGGACCTGAGTTTAGTTCCCAGCACCCACATCAGGAAGCTCACAGCTGCCTGTGACTCTAACTCAGACAACTGCCCCATGTACATTCCTTCACACACACACACACACACACACACACACACACACACACACAGAGAGAGAGAGAGAGAGAGAGAGAGAGAGAGAGAGAATTTTAAAATGTAGAATAAATCTTTAAAAAGCTGCAAGAGAAAGCTGGTCACCTGTAACCCCTGCCCTTGAGAGATGGAGTCACTAGAATTGGGAGTTCAAGGCCTGCCTGAGCGAAATGAGACCCTGTCAAAACAAAAAAAAATATGACTGTAGCTTAGTGCTATCATACTTGTCTAGCATGTGAGGCCCTAGGTTCAATCCCAATACTGGAAAATAAAAGTTAAAAGACATATTATAAGACCAAAATGATGGCCTACAGGTAAAGATGCTTGCCGCCAAGCCACATAATCTGAGTGCTACCCCTGTGACCCTGTGCAGGTAGTTTTGTGTCAATTCAATAACACAAGCTACAATCATCTAAAAGGAGGAGGGACCTCAGTTGACAAATTGACTCCATAAGATCGGGTTACACAGCCTGGACTCTCCAAACAAACAAAGAAGACACAACCGGACAAGCAGGGCTCATATTATGAACTTCCTAAGTGACCTCCATGAGTTGGAAGTGACCCTGAATGCTTCTGAAAGGAATTTTGATCCTTCTCCAGAAAACAAATGGGTTTGGCTGCCTGTCCTAACATCAATCTGTGAAGACACCCCATGTTCCAGGAGCAATGAAAGGGTAATTACAGCTCTCTGCGCTCACTGTCTCATTCCCTGGAGAAAGTTCTGGAGGAGGGAGGATAAAGAAACCCTCTGTTGGTTAAGTCTTGAATTTGTGCGTGGATTAACAATTAGTCTGAGTCCAGAGTGTGGGGAGGTGCTTCTCTGACTTGCTATGGTTGCACTTTAGGAATTAACTAGGAAGAATAAAATGTTCTTCCAGAAGGAATGTTCTGGAACCGAAGTCATCTTTACTCGTTTGAAATCCCTTCAGAAAAATGTAAAAAGAGACATAATCAGATCTTATGGAGAGATTCTAGCCTTAACGTTTCCACCTTTGCTCTGAAGTGGATTGAGTTTGTGGATTTCAAAAATCCTCTTCCTTTAAGGCACAGTTAATTTAGTGGGTTAGACGTAGAGTGGGCATGGGCAATCCAGGGTTTGGGAGGTAGAGGCCAGAGCTTCAGGAATCCAAGATTATGAGAAACTGTCTCAAAAACAAACAAACAAACAAACCAATAGAAAAGGCAAAACAAAACAAAACAATACAAAAAAAAACCAAAAACAAAAAAACAAGATCCAGTGGGTTGGCTCGGTGACTGCAGACGCTCACCCAGCAAACTCAACCTCAGTTCCAACCCTGGGATTCCTACTGGTGGAAGGAGAGAACTGAGTCCTATGTGTTGTTTTCTTACCTCCACAGACATGCCATGGCACATATACAATGCCCACCACAAAAACAAAACAAGACAAAAAAATGTAAAAAACAAAAACAAAATTAGTGTTCAAAATAATGACTTTTAAGAATAAAAAATGGCATTGTCCTTTAAATTTTAAATATTTTTGCCTCCCAGTCACATACAGATTGTTAGTTTTGAACCTATTATTGATATGATCTGCTTAATCTTATGAAATATGCATATTCATGAGCCTTAAATACCTTCGATGTTCTAATGGGTTAATCTAAGGGGAACAGTTTAGTTTCTAACTATTTTTCCACTAAGTGAAAAGTTACCTCAAAGGAATTCTCTAATTCTAGTCCTATTTGCTCTCTCACCTTTCAGCTCTAGAGTTCCTTAAAAGCTGTATGTCTGCCTTCAAGATTCACAAAATGACAGAGACTGAAACTTTGGTGGTTCAGTCCCAAGCTGCTGGGACACATGGAAGACCAAGCAGGATGAGTGGCCTCTCTGGGAGATGGAGTCGCTGTGGTAGTCTGTGGTGTACGGATACCCGCGTGACGCCAGCTTCCGCATGTACACCCTACACACACAGCGTTCTCCCTCTCTCTCTCTCTCTAACACTCTCACCAACACACACTCTCTCACCAACACACACACACACACAACTGCGGAACCATGTAGCCCAAGCGTCACAGCTATCGACCATACTTGTTTCCTGAATGTTGTGATATACAAGCCCCCCCCCCAAAAGATTTTTTAATGAGTGTGCCTCATTTGGTAGAGTGCTTGCCTGCTATGTGCAGGCCCAGGATTGGATCTCCATCGCAGCAACAAACAAAACACAAGAACAAACAACAACAACAAAACAAACAAAAAAACCAGCTGGGCATGTTAACTCCTTCCTGTAATCTCAGCATCGCAGCACCGAATTGTTCAAGACTAGCCTGGGTTGCATAAGTCAAATTCTGTCTCTGAAAACCAAAACAAACAAACAAAAAAAAGATAGAATTCACGTGCCGTACAGCTCACACTTAAATTGCACTTAGTACATTCACAGGATGTGAATCCCACCACTAAGTTTAGAGGCTCTCATCACCCCACAAAGAAAACCCGCGTCTGTGAGCAGTGGCTGCTCGGTTTCTGCCTTTCCCCCCATGCTTGGCAACCACGAATCTGCTTCCTGTCTGGGGAAGTCAGAGGACTTTTGTAGTCAGAAGCCGGGTGCTGGTTTCACAATGCGGGGGTGCTCAGCCGGCTCTCTCACTCCCTCATCTATCTGGCGCTCCGTTTCTTCATTTGGCAGACGATGGATGCGTCTCAGTCTCAGCTGCAGAACGGATAGAAACAGGGTATAACTCAGAGGCTTGCATGAGATGTTCGTTCCACTCTGGAAAGAAAGAAAGGAATGAAAAGGAAAAGAAGCCAGGCAGTGGAGGCACAAGCCTTTAATCCCAGCACTGAGGAGGTAGAGGCAGGAGGATCTCTTAGTTTGAGGTCAACCTGCTCTACAGAGCGAGTTCCAGAACAGCCAGGGCTACACAGAGAAACACCCCTCCCCAAAGTAAATGAATGAGGTCTAAAATTTAGAAAAATCACTGATACTTAAGTCCCAGCCTCAGAAATCTTAATTCATTTGATCGGGGGTAGGGCTTTGGAAATTTTAATTAATTTTTTAACATTAAAAGATTTACACTTATCTATCATCTGTCTGTCTAGTCTGTGTGTGGCTTCTCGCCTTCCATCCTGTGGGTCCTAGGGATTGAGCATCAGCCTTGACAGCAGGAGCCTTTGCCTGATGAACCATCCTGCCAGCCCTCTTTCACATTCACTTCTTTATTGTGTGAATGCATGTGGACGTCAGAGGACAATGCCCAAGCATTTTGTTCTGTGTCTACCTGCTGAAGCAAGTTGGTGGCCTTTTTCTTTTTATGTAACGTGAAATGTTGGGCTGGAGCGCTATCTCAGCAGTTAAGAGCACTTACTCTTGCAGAAGACCTGAGTTCCATTCCAGAAGCCACATCTAGCAGCTTACAACCACCTGTAGCTCTAGCTCTGGCGGCTTGGCCTCCAGGGGCATCTGTACTTACACACACATACCTACACACAGACAAGTAATTAAAAATAATAAAAATAAGTCTTAAAAACGGAATATGTGTCCCTAAGCCAGATGTTTTCCACATACACTTTATGATGCAAATGTAACCCTGGTCCGGCAGAGCTAACTCCCACTCTGAGTAAGTAGGCTTCTTGCTTTTCCCCAGGTGTGCACACTAGATTCTAGAAAGTGCTACTTTCCGCTTCTTGACAATTCTAACAGTCCACAGTCGTGTCATCTCTGCTCTTGCCTTGGTGAGCCACCAGGTGACTTTAATAATTAGTTCCCACAGGCCAGGGTTTACCCACACTGGAAAACTGGCTTGGTCTACTTGCTAAACAGGATACGCTATTGGCAGAGGCTTACAGAAGTTTGTTCAGTGATAGCTAGTTACCCAGTGATTTGGAAGAACATCAAGTCATTTAAGGTTGTTTTATCTACTATTCAGAAGGGAGAAATGCTGTGTGTGTGTGTGTGTGTGTGTGTGTCTGATTTAGGTCTGAACCTGTAGGCAATTTTGGAGCATTCTATACATTTTGCAAAAATCATGTATCAAGCAGGCTTACATTTAAAGTATGAGCAGTGAACAGGGCATGGTGACTTTAATCCCTGAGTTCAGAAGACAGAGGGAGGCAGATCTCTGTGAGTTCAAGGCCAGTCAGGATTACATACTGAGACCTTGTCTCAAAAGATAAAGTATAACCAGAAGTGTTCAACTCCATTTGCCAATTAGAATCATCTTATTTTACTTGTTTTTTCATTAATTTGTTTATGTATTAATTTTGTTATTTCCATCCTGGTCTCAGCCTTCCTCTCTCCTTTCCTTTCAGTTCTAAGATCAAAAATCCCCACCCCCCCCCACTTGTTACCTCTATTACCTTCTCTAAGGAGAAGGGGAACCCCCCCTTTGGTACCGCCCCTTTGTGGGACAATGAGTAGCAGCATGATTAAGTGCATCCTCTCCCACTGAGGCCTGACCAGGCAGTCAGGCTAGGGGAAGAGGATCCAATGACAGGCAACAGAGTCTGAGACAGCCAGTTGTTGTAGGAGACCCACATGAAGACCAAGCTACACATCTGCTACAAATGTGTAGGAGGCCTAGGTCCATCCCCAGCATGCTCTCTGGTTGGTGGTTCAGTCTCTGTGGCGCCCATGGGCCCAGCTTAGTTGACTCTGTAGGTCTTCTTGTGGTGTCCTTGACCCCTCCAGCTAGCTCAATCCTGTCTGCCTCTCTGCCACACGTTCCCCAAGCTCTGCCTGATATTTAGATATGTGTCTCTGCATCTTTATCCATCAGCTGCTGGATGAAGCCTCTTAGGAGACAGTTATACTAGACTCCTGTGGTGGTTTGAACATGCTTGACTCAGGGAGTGGCACTGTTTGGAGGTATGACCTTGTTGGAGTAGGTGTGGCCTTGTTGGAGTAGGTGTAGCCTTGTTGGAGTATTGTGTCACTGTAGGGGTGGGCTTTGGGACCCTTCTAGTTGCCTGAAAACTAGGCTGTTCCCTCAATGTGCTCCATCTTTATCCCTGTTCATTTTGTAGGCAGGATAACTTTTGGGTCTAAGGTTTTGTGGGCTTTACTTTTAATTTTTTATTTATTTACTATTATTATTATTATTGTGTTCTACAAGAGCATCAACTACTCTTTTTTAAAAAAACATTTTATTTGTTTTATGAATGTGAGTACACTGTTGATCTCCTCAGACACACCAGAAGAGGGCATCAGATTCCATTACAGATGGTTGTAAGCACCATGTGGTTGCTGTGAATTGAACTCAGGACCTCTGGAAGAACAGTCAGTGCTCTTAACCACTGAACCATCTCTCCAGCCCACTTTTAAAATATTTAAGTTATGCTGTGCATATGTGTGTATGTATATATGTGTATGGGCATGTTCATGCCACGCATTCATGTGGAAATCAGAAGAACACTATTAAGAGTCAGTTCTGTCTTCCATTGTGTGGGTCCTGGGAATTGAACTCAGGTCAGCAGGCTTGGCAACAAGCACATTTACTTGCTCAGCTGTCTTGACGGCTTTTTTTTTTTACGAATTATTATTACATATATATGTATCAGTCAGGGTTCTCTAGAGTCACAGAACTTATGGGTAGTCGCTATATAGTAGGGGAATTTGTTGGTGACTTACAGTCTGTAGTCCAACTCCCCAACAATGGTCAGCAGCAGTTGTGAATGGAAGTCCAAGGATCTAGCACTTGCTCAGTCCCACAAAGCAAGCAGGCAAAGAAGAAAGAAAGAGTAAATCTTCCTTCTTCCAATGTCCTTAAGGTCTTCAGCAGAAGATGTGGCCCAGATTAAAGGTGTGTGGATCATTTGGTCATTTTTCCCAAATGACCTTGAACTCAGAGATCTCCCTGTCTTAATCTTCTGGGATTCATAGCTACTATGCCTCAAGATCTCTATACATACACACACAAACACACACACACACACACACACACACACACACACACTGTTGCTGTCTTCAGACACACCAGAAGAGGGCATCAGATCCCATTACAGATGGTTATGGGCCACCATGAGGTTGCTGGGAATTGAACTCAGGACCTGTGGAAGGGCAGTCAGTGCTCTTAACCACTGAACCATCTCTTCAGCCCCTGACGGCATATTTTTTTAAGACATTGTTTCATGTATGCCAAGTTAGTCTCATATTTGTTATGTAGCCAAAGACTACCTTGGACTTGTGATTCTCCTCCTCTACCTGCCAAGCTCTGGGATTACAGGAATATGCAACCACCATGCTCAGTATAGGTCATGATGAGCATGGAACTCAGGGTTCTGTGCATGCTAGCCATTCCATTGTGCCCTCTAGCTTTTAAAAAATTGAATAGTTCATTTATATTTTTCTCAGTAGTGCTGAGACTCAAACCCAGAACCTCACACATGCTTGTGAGGTAATTCTTACCTTTTTCAGCTCTCTCTCTCTCTCTCTCTCTCTCTCTCTCTCTCTCTCTCTCTCTCTCTTTCTCTCATTTGTGTTTGGTTGTTTGGAGACAAGGCCTCGTGTATCTCAGATCTGAACTCTCTATATAACTGTGGTGGTTTGAATATCGTTGGCCCATAGGAAGTGCTATTGTTAGGAAATGTGGCCTTGTTGGAAGAAATGTGTCACTGTGGGGGCAGGCTTTGAAGCTCTGCCCATTGTGAAATAGTCAGTTTTCTCCTGGGTGCAGTCAGATCAAGATGCAGAACTCTCAGCTCCTCCTGTACTATGCCTGCCTGGAAGCTACCATGCTCCTGCTTTAATGATAATGGACTGAACCTCTGAACCTGTAAGTCAGCCCCAAATAAATGTTGTCCTTATAAGAATTGCCTTGGTTATGATGTCTTTTCACAGCAATGGAAACCTTAACTAAGACAGAAGTTGGTATCAGGGACTGGAGTATTGCTGTGATAAGTCTTACCATGTTCTTGCTTGGAGGAATGTGATTTGGGGACTTTGGATTTGGAAAGTGGTGAAATGCTTTAAGTGGGGCTTAATGGGCCATTCTAGTAGGAATATGGAAGACATTGGTGTTGAGGGTGATTTGAACTGTGGGGGCCTGGCTCAAAAGTTTTCAAAGGAGAAGAATGTTAGTGTGTAACCCAAATACTATTCTTATGATATTTTGGTGAAGACCACGGCTGCTTTTTCCTTGTCTGAAGAGTCTGCGTGTGGCTAAAGTGAAAAGATTCAGATTAATTGCATTGACAAAGGAAGTCTCAAAAAAGCCTAGTTTAGACTTTGTCCGTAGTTCAGTCTTATGAGGAATGTTTTGATCAAGCATAGCAAACTTAAAAAGGAAAAATACAAAATGTATATTTCAAGTAATAAAAGGGCACCAGGAAGTACAGTGAAACTGCATCCTAAGTCTGAGGAGATAAACAGATTAAGAGAGTGGTGACCTCGGGGCAAGAGCCCACCCAGCTAAATGTATTGTTTACTTGGGTTATTGTTTTTATTTGGACTTTTAGACTAGAATGAACTTCAATCTAGAAATGGAGGACACAGGCTTTTTGATCCGGATCTTGAGGAATTGTGCCAGGAAAAGCTTAGGCCCAGGTGTAGTGGTGCACACCACCAATCCCAGGAGACAGAGGCAAGCCGATCTCCGAGTTCAAGACCAGCCGGGTACAGAGCAAGTTCCAAATAGAAAAAGCTTAGGTCCAGATATGGTGGTTCATGCCTTTAATCCTAGAAGTCAGGAGACAAGGCATGTAGACCTCTGAATTCAAGGTCAGTGTACAGAACAAGTTCCAGGACAGTCAAGCGTAGGAAGAGAAGTGTGTAATACAACAAGGGGGTTCCAGCTCCAGCAACCAGCAGAACTCAGCAGTTTTGGCCATGCAGCTCTGGCTTTAGAGTCAAAAATAGAAGGGACTACTGGGACAATTGATGCTGGTTAGGTGGAGCTAAGAAATTATCAGAGATTAAGAAGAGACCAGCATCGCTGAGGTGAAATCTTCTGGGAAGTGTTTTCTGAGAGCACAAAGAAGCTGTGTTCCAGAGATAACCAAGGTTGTACCTCGTACTGCAGCTGGACTTGGAAATGTGTAAGACTCACCCAAGTGGTACTGGGTTTGAAGGTATGTAAGCCATCCTCAATTAAATGTTGTCCTTTATAAAAGTTGCCTCGTGTTTGTTCACAGCAATGGGAACACTAACTAATACAATAACTCTCTATATAACTGAGGATTATCATAAATACCTGATCATTATGTCTCTCCATCCCAAGTGCTGGGATCACAGGTATACACTATCATACCTGACTCTCTAGACAGCTTCAAAACTCCTGATACCTAGATCCCAATCTATACCAAATAGATCAGAACCTTGGTTTCCTTTGCTCTTAATTCCTTAGATGATTCTAGTAGCCAAATTTGAAAATTGCTACTTTGTCTTACTTTTGTTACCCTATCTTTGATACAAAATAAATCCTCTCTTAAATGCCAAGGCTCTATTCCCCCTTTTGGGAGTTTCCTTCAGAAGTTCCATACTGAACATCTTGATGTCTTTATCAGCAGCAAGATTCCAGATAAGGGGTGTTACCAGTGAAGGGACTTCTTAACTGTTTGACCAGATCAGCACAGTGGCCACGCTGCTACTTGTCACCATGTTGTGAGACACAGGCTTTTCTATCAGAGGCAGGTCACCTGACAAGGCCTCACATTTCCTGAACCTACCCTCTTTCTCCTTTGCATCAGTTAGCCAATCCCATCAGGCTGAAGTTGAGCTCCCACCTATAGGCTGAGCTAGAGTCTTCTACCACCTACTTTGGGGATAAAAGATGGAAGCCATCCTGGTCAAGTGTGCTTGCTAGACTAGTTTGAGTCGTAGCAGACTGTATGCAAAAAGAATCGCCTTGCTGAACTAATTTTGCTTTGTTCATGCCTTTCTTTGTGCAACCTTGAGGTCATTCTTTGGCTCTAACAATGTCTCTCCAGTTCCATGCACACTGCGTGCGAATCTACACAAACACTGCAGAGAGGGCCTTCCCTCTCTGTCTGTAGGCTTTAGGAATTATGTCATTGGCTGTGTAGCTTTGACTCATCTCTGGTCGACAAATGCATGAGGATGGTGGTTATAGCCATGCTTATAGACAATGGTTAGATCTAGCCATGGAAGCTTGTTTGTTACCTATGGTGCTATTGGGACATGGAGTAACTTTTATGAAGTGGGACTTAGTGGAAGGGAGTAGGTCATCAGAGGCATGCTCCTGAGGGGGGATGCTGTGATCCTGGACTTTGTCTCTCTGCTTTCTTTACTTTATAGTTTCATTCAATGTCCCTTGTTCTGGGGCTTGCTTCATGTCAACACACAAGGACAAAGGGAGTCGTTTTGCCTTTTATGCTGTCTTGCTCCAGCACTTTCTCCCAGAAAGCAAATACAGTGAACTACTAATTACAATGAAGTACCAGTTACTAAACACGCCGGCTAAAAATGGTTTGGGGCACTTGAAAAAGACTAGAAAGGAAGTCAGAGATAAGATAGCCATAAATAGGAGAGCTCACAACCCGTGCAGGGTAGAAGAGAACTGGGGGGTTGGTTGGTGGTAAAATCCAGAAGGACCTGGGAAGCTTGGAGGAAGAGAAATCAGTATGCACCAAGATAGAGAAGTGTCACAGAGAAGGTTTGTTGTCCTTTTGTTTTGTTTTGTTTTTTTGAAACTGTCTCCCTTTATATTTCCAGATGGTCTGGAGCTGGCTATGAAGACCAGGCTAGCCTCCAACTCACAGAGCTCTACCTGCTTCTACCTCCCCAGTGCTGAGATCAAAGGTGTGTGCCACCACAGCCAGCCAAAGCAATACACTTTTAAATGAAAAATGGGTCACCCAAGAGATCAGACAGGAAATTTTAAAAATTAAAACTATTTTCAAAGACTTGTTGAAGCTGAAGACTTGTGAAGTCCTGTCTCTAGCAGAGCAAAACAAACAAAACCCAATAAAACAAATCTAGCTCAGTATGTGCAACAAGGGCATTTCTCGGCATACAGTGAGGATGAAGAAACTGCCATTTATGAAGCAAATAGAGATCTCCATCTTCAGACAAGGGAGCAGACATGCAGAGGCTCACCAGAAGAAAGAGTGTGGCATGATGAGCCTGGGCAATGGCGATAAAGTAAGACACCACCCTCACCCCCTGAACTCCCACATACAATAACAACAATCTTGTCCAACCCTGCCACTCAGCTGATGAGGACAGAGCTAGCTAGGATTTGAACTCGAATCCATTTGGCTTCTGAGTCTTGCATTCCCTGATCCTTTGCCTCTCAAAACCATGCATTTCTGCAGCGTAGGTATGCTGTGCTGTGATAACACATTTACTCATCTATATTACAGATTTACATATTACTTCTATATTTTATTATTTCTTTGAAAAATATTGCAGTTCTAGAGGATGGATCTTCCAGAGTGAAAAAAAAATGACTTTTTATTTCAGCCCAGTATATGTTCTCAGATGAAGAGAACGAGAAAAGGCTCACAAAACAGCAGCATGCGATCTACACTGCCAGATCCCCTCTACTAAAGGAATTAATAAATAACATGTTGGGATCAGTTTTACAGGCCGACTGAGATCCAAGTTTAAAGAACTGTTCTTTAGTAATGCCTGAGTTACAGTCGATTTTAAGGCAGTTGACCAAGTACCTGTTTATTAATTCAGGAAGGAAACAGCCCCATCAGGAGACTCTAATCCACTCTGGGTGTCATGACTCAGACCTGTAATCCTAGCTCTAAAGTGTCTGACACAGGGGGATGGCAAGTTCAAGGGCAGCCTGGACTCCATAGAAAGGCCATGTCTCAAAACCCAGCAAGTAGAAATGGTCTAGCCCTTGGTCTAAGGATGTGGTTCATGGGTGGGTTGTTTGTCCTGAGTTTGACTCCCAGAAGTACAAAGAAATTGTAAATCTAAGATTAAAAACCAAAATGCCTTTAGGAGAAAAATGTAACATAGACATTGAAGATCACTGAGACCTCAGACTAGGAAAATATGACTACAGATGTGGAGCTGAAATCCCAGTCCCTAGGGAAGCTGAGGCAGGAAAACTGACTAAATCCAGCCTAGGCAACACAGGAGATTCTATTTCAAAACAAAATCAAATCCCAAAGAAGCAAATAGCATCAAACAAACATTAAAAGGATACAGTAACATTTTGCTTTTTCCATGACAGGATCTTATGTGGCCCAAGCTGACCTCAAAATCAGCTATGAGGACCTTGATCTTCCTCTGGCCTCCACCTTCCAAGTGCTGGGTTATAGCTGTATGGACCTCACTGCTGGCTTCTCTGCACTTTCCCTCTGTCCCTCCCTCCCTCCTTCTCTTTCTCCCTCTCTCCCTTCCTTTCTCTTTTCTTCTCTCTCTCTCTCTCTCTCTCTCTCTCTCTCTCTCTCTCTCTCTCTCTCTCTCTCTCTCTCTTGACACAAATCTAATGTAGCCCAGGATAAGGCTATCCTTAACTTTCTGTGGTTTTGTGCAGAGGATGACCTTGAATCCCCACCTCCCTCCTGTTAGGACTTCAGGCATGTGCATCATGGCTGCTTTTTCAGCGTGGTGCTGGGGAGTCAAACCCAGGGTTTCAATCATGCTCAGCAAGCAGTCTCTTAACTGAGCTACAGCGTCAGCTCAGTTTCTGGATTACATATCTTGGAGTTGGCCAAAGACGACTATTCTGGGATATGACTCAGACATATTCTCAGAGACATCACCAGCTCCTGATATCATCTCAGGCCAGGCTCAAAGGTAGACTTTTAATCCTTTCAAGGGAAAAAAATGTCTGAGAGACTAGGCAAGAAACAGGACATCCCTTGCCACCACAGAGCTAGAAGGTGCACAGTGACCCAAACCAGCCTGATCATGCCAGGTCTTGGTAACAGTGGAGGTATGTACATTACTCAATATGGTGGTTGCAAGTTGAGTGTGTGCTGGCCAGTGAACTGGTCTTGGTACCTACAGCAGCAACTCAACCAGATTGCCACTGCATGGTAAACTTGGCACGTTTCCCATGCTCCTTGTGGGTTTGGTGCTGATGCTCTGACCTAAAATAAATTCTGTGCAGTGCGACAGTCTTCAAGTACATGGCAACAAGCACATTTTCAGGAGCCAGTTCCTATAGCAGATCCTCCTTGTTCCCCATCAAAACCCAAAGGACTTGTTTCTTCAGTGGCTGAGTGGGCTGCTGGCAGACTGTCAGACCGCATGAGAATTACCTCTGTGGAGAAGAATGTGCTCCCCTAAGGTCAAGCCCAGCTACTGGGGAAGTCTGAATTCGGACACTGGCCAACACGGCCCCCACATGCTGTTGCAAGACTTCTCACATGGTGCTTAGTTCATTTGTGTTTCAGATAAATGATAATATATAAGTTGCTGTAAAGTATGGGGCACATGCTAAAATTTACTCATTGTATCTATAAAGTTCAAGTCTAACTGCTTTTCTTTGCTAAGTCTGAGAACACCAAACTCAAGGCAACTCGGATTCTGCCAGCCCCAAGTCTTCCATGGTTTAGCCGAGGCTCATGTCAGGACATCCATCACATAGTAGCTCCTCCACTGTAATACCCACTCCACCTCTCCTCCCTCCCCTCTTCATCCCTCTCTCTCTCTTTCTCATGTTTAATTCTCATTATGTAGGTTAGGCAGGGCTGGAACCCGCTGTGTAGCCCAGGTTGGTGTTAGGCTTGTGGCTTTTTTCCCTCAGAGCCCTTGGTCCTTGGGATGATTGGCATGCACCACCCTGATCAATTTCTTCTTTTTCTTCTTGGTGTCCTTTTCCTCATTCTTCTTTTGATAAGACTCACTATGCCCCTCTGTCTGGACTGAAACTCCATATGTAGATGAAGTATGTCCTCCAACATGAAGAACTCTGCCTCTCGAGTGTAGGATGGAAGGTGTGTACCACCACGCCTAGCTTACATTTCTCATCTTTAATGGCAATCTCAAGAGCACTTCTTTTTATTTTTTTTTAGTTTAATTTTATTTTATAAGTATGGATGTTTTGTTTGCATGTGTACCTGTAACACATGCATGCAGTGCCTCCTGGAAGTCAGGAAAGTGTGTTGGATCTCCTGGATGGTTGTGAGCCACCATGTGGGTGCTGGGAATCATACCTAGGTCCTGTGGAAGAGTAACCAGTGTTCTTAGCCATTGAGCACTCACTCCAGCCCCTAGGAGCACTTAAAGGCCCATTACAAGCTAACCTCCATCTCAGAGCTGCTTCCTATACAACCCGACTGACTGGTTCTCTTCCTTGCAATAGGATGACTAATGTATTCATTTGCCTGTGTCTGAGGGGATTCCTGAGTTGATGTATTTTTGATGTACTTTGCATTTTTTGAGGTAAGATCTAGAATTCACTATGTAGACAAAGATGACCTTGAACTTTGCATGTCGCTGCCTCTGCTTTCACGTACTAGAATTCTAGGTATACCCAGTTTTACAATCAATAACAGATCTAACAGATAAAACTCACATTAACCCTGGTGGCCAAAATTCACCACTGTTTCTTGTTCTTGTGATGCGCTCAAAGTATATTTGGAAACTAAGCATGGTAGGGTCCATGATCTCAGCACTTGGTAGACTGAGGCAGGAGGAACTTGAGTTCAAGGTTAGTCTGAACTAACAAGACCATGCATGTGTGTGTGTGTGTGTGTGTGTGTGTGTGTGTGTATACACACACACTACTATTCAGGAGACTGAGGCTGTGAATTTGAGGCCAATCTGGGCAACATAATCAGTTCCTATGACAGAGAAGGCTCCTCTGTAGTAAATATTCCATCTTCTTGGTCACTGCTATAGCTTTTACATTTAATTTTCATAGTACCTGCCACATAACTGGCAATTAATGTGTTTTCCAAATGTTTGAGTGAATATCCTACTGTAATACGAGGCATATAGAAAGCGATGGAGTAATGCCAGAAACAATCTCAGTATTTGTGTGTTTTTCACCCACACTGGACACCAGCTGAAACTCTGGGCCACTTGTACTTCAACCAGTTCTCAGTTAGGGGATCCTGTGACCTTCCCTCCTCAAATTTGGTGCTATGGTGTGGTTGAATGGAAATGGCTCCTAATGGTCATATATTTGAATAGTCTGTGGGAACTCTAAGTCCCTAATAAACTCTTCTATAAGTTGCCTTTGTCACAGTAACTTATCAATAGAAAAGTAACTAAGACAGAAGTTGGGACCCAGGATCAGGTATTGCTCTGACATGCCTGACATTGTTGGTACCCAGAGCCAGGTATTGCTGGGACAAGCCTGACTGAAATGTTTTTGGAAGAACGTGTAAGACTTTAGAACTTTGGGCTAGGAAAGCAGTTGAATGTTATGAGCAGGGCTTAACGGGCCATCCTGATAGGAGCTTGGAAGATATTATCCATGAGGAGAACATGGACTATAGAGGCCCAGCTCAAGAGATCTCAGTGGGGAACCATGTTAGCAACTGGACTAGACACCGTTCTGTTTTAGCAAAGCAAGTGACTGCTTTCTTCCCTTTTCCTAAAAACTTGCCTGAGATAAAATTGAAGAGCATTGGACTTAATTTTGTTGGCAGAAGAGATTTCAAGGCAGCGAAACATTGATTGTTGAGTGGTTATTAGAGCTCTTGCTTATGCAGCTCCACAATGACAGTGAACACGTGGGGCAAAAAGAAGGGGAAAACGTACAGTTTGAGGATAAAAGGAACACCAAGAAATGTGATGTTTGGGCCCAGGTTTGTGAGAAGGAGACATGGAGCACAGAGAGTGGAGCACAGACAGGGAAACTCATGGAGCACAGAGAGTGGAGCACACTGGAGCACAGAAAGTGGAGCCTTGGGGAAAGAGCCCACCCAGCTAGCGTGTGAAAGGAAAAGGCCAGGGGTTTTTCTGGTTCTAAAAATCATTAACAAATGAAATCTTATGTAAATTAACTCCAGGAAAGAGCCTTGCATCTCATGCAGCAGCCTAAGGTGCAGTCTCAGGCATTTCTGGACTTAGGGGTCTGTGGAATCTTCCTCCTAGACTGAGAACAGCTGCTGGGGTGAGCATATGGAGTGTCCTGTGTGAAGACCCAGAGAGGGCACTGCATGAAGCTGTGGAGGTGAAGCCTGGATTGAGTTGGAGACCCCAGGATGCTGGAGGCACCAGAGCCACGGGATACCTGACAAGGAGAGCTGCATACAGGAAGTGCTGCACACAGGAAGTGCTGCACACAGGAAGTGCTGCACACAGGGAGAGCTGCACACAGGAAGTGCTGCACACAGGGAGAGCTGCACACAGGAAGTGCTGCACACAGGGAGTGGAACCAGCTTCAGGAAAGAGAAGCACGCCATAGTTGGCAAAGCTCGAGCAGGGCTTGAGCCCTTTGACATCAGACAGGATTTGAGACTTGTCCTGCTGGGTCACTGTGCCCCCTTTCCTCCCTTTTGGAATGCTAATGTTTATTCTGTGTCATTGTATGTTAGAAGTATGTAATTTGCTTTTTTATTTTACAAGGGGATTACAATTAAGAGATTCCCTTGCATCTCAGAAGAGACTCTGGACCTTGAAACAGTATTGAGACTGTAAGACCATGGGAACTTTTGAAGTTGAATGTATTCTGCTATATATATAGCATATGCTATGGCTACAGGCCTCTGGGGGTCACTGAGTGGAATATGATGCTCTAAATAAGGATGGTCCCTAGGCTCATATAGTTAAATACTTTTGATTCCATTTGGTGAAAATATTTGGAAAGTATTAAGAGGTATGGCCTTATTGGAGGGGTGTGTCCCTGGGGGCAGGCTTTGAGTTTTCAAAAATTCATGCCTTTCCACCATCACCTCCTTGGGGCTGAAGATTAGGATGTAAGCTCTCAGCTACTGCCCCAGCACCGCTCCGCCTGCCTGCGCCATGCTTCCTGCCATGATGTTCATGGCCTCATGCTCTAGAACTGTAAGCCCCAATAAACTCTTTCTTATGTAAGTTGTCTTGGCCCCAGTGTTTTAGCACTGCAATAAAAAAGTAACTAAGACAAATGATTACAGGATTCAAGTCTGGAAGTTTATCCCTCAGAAAAAAACCAGAATCAGTCTTGGGGCTGAAGAAAGGCTCACTTCAGTGACCAAAGGTTGGAGAAGTGAGAGCTTTGCTCATGAATCAGCTTCTCAACCCCAAAATGGACTGGGGGTGGTGATGGTTATTAGATGCACATAGGAATAATGAGATACGGAGACAGCAACAATAACCAGGCAGAATGTTCTTGTCTTTTCTGCGACTATGTGGAGATCTTCCAGAGTGAGGTGTTCTTTTACTCGTGTGGTCAGAAGTTTCCATGCACTTCGGCTGGTGAGGTCTTTTTAAAAAGTTTTTTTTTTCATGTGTGGGTGTTCTTCTGCATGTATGTCTGTGTACCATGTGTGTCCTTAGTGGGACATCAGGTCCCCCGAGACTGAAGTTACAGACAATTGTGAGCCAGCATATAGGTGCTGGAAATTGAACCCCAATCCTCTGGAGGAACAAACAGTGATCTTAACTGCTGAGTCATCATCTCTCCAGTCCCAGATGATATCTTTAGCCTTGGTTGAGGAGGAGTGAGTCTAGGCACGTTTAGGTCAAACTAAACTGTGTTGTAGTTCGGACAGAACATTTTTTGACATGTCCAACATGCCTACCTGCAGAGCTGAGTTGGAGCTGCCCCACAGGTTAGGGCAACAAAGGAGAGAGGCATGATACGAACCAGAGATGCCAAACAAGTTCGTTCCTTTCTACCAGCCCATTGGAAGTCCGAAAACTAGCCAGAGAAGTCTCCAGTGCATGTCAAGTAAGCACAGCAGCTGTAAGCATAACCTACACAGCAGAGGGGCTGCCTGCCGTGGAGTCGGTGGGCGAGTGTGACCCCCAAAGTCAGCAACATGCAAGTCAGCCGGAAGCTGGAGGAGTTAGGGCTTCACTTAATAACAGTAGCGGAGAGAGCTAGGCATGACGGGACATGCCTTTAATCTCAGTAGATCTCCAAATTTGAGGCTATCCTGATCTACAGAGCAAGTTCCAGAGTTCCAGAATGGGGATATACAGGGAATACCCTGTCTCATCCTCCCTTCTCTTCCCCCACCCCAAAAAAAGTAGGAAGAGATCTGTTCCCCATAAAGTTTAGGGAGAGAATTTACTGACCCTTATTCATTTATTATAAAGGATGTAACTTAAGAACTGTCCCCTAGAAGGGCTGCACAGGTCATTGCAGGACAGAGAGATGTGCAGAGCTGCTGATGCTCTGGGAGCTCATCACATCTGCTGACCAAGAGGCTTCTTTTATAGTTTGGTGCTGGAGACTGACAGGGACCTCGTACATCCTAAGCCTGTGCTGTGTTGCTGATCTTCACACCAGCATCCCCAAAGGGTTATCATGCTGTTGTTTCGAGACAGGGTATTATCATATAACTAAGGAGAATTGTGGGACTAAAGAGATGGCTCGGCAGTTAAGAGTGCTTGCTGCCAAATCCTGAGAACTGGAGTTCAGGTTCTGTCCCCCAGATAACAAGGTGGACATCCCTTGGGTGCTTGTAACCCCAGCTCCAAGGGTAGGGAATGGAAGACTGCTGGACTTTCTGGCTTCTAGCCTAGCCAGCAAACAGGAGCTCTAGGTTCAGGGAGAGACCTCCAACCCAAAGCAGTAAGAGGAAAGTGATAGAGGAAGACACCTAACACTAATAGACAGTGATAGACATTTTCTCTCCCTTGGCGATGCAGATATAGGCCAGGTTAGACCAGATTAAAAGGAGATAAAGGCAGGTTCATCAGGGTGCAGCTGTTGTCTGGGTTCGCTGATCTCACAGGTGGAGGTCAGTGAAGTCACACAGGGGTTCTACAGAGGTTAGGTGAGGAGTGATGATGTGTCAGCTAGGAGCTGGGATTGTGTCCATACGTGGTCAAGAACTGAGCCCCTGGGGGGGCACTCTTGGGGGATTGCTGGAAACGTGGAGATGAGGAGTGATGACCTGTTAGTCCGGAGTTTTCTGGGTTGGTGGGGTTTCCCGGCTTGTGCAGGGATGAGCAGGGGTTCTAGCCAAACAGACATGCTTGGCAGGGCACTAGGCAGCCCAAGCAGGGCAAGCCCAGCTCTGGCAGGCCTTGCACCCCCCCCCCATTCCCTTTGCCTTCTTAAAAACTGCTAGATTACATTCCTAAAGTAACCACCAAGGTCTTTCCCTTATTTGGCCAATGCCTCCTCCTGAGGCTGACTGCCAGGGTCCAGCTATCAAAGTGCTAAAGTCCAGCAATCAAAAACCCCCTCTGGGTCACCTAATTAACATGCCCAATTAAAATTAAACAACTCATCCTAACACAAGTTTCCCCTTGGACTTTTATGAAGCGCGGTTTTCCTGTGTGCTGCATCTGTCTCCTCTTTCCAGAGGCAGTCCTTCATGGCCCTCCAGAACAAATGCCCCTCCCCCTCTCCCTAGGTCCCTTCCCCTTCTCCTTCATCCTCTATCTCCTGTCTTTGTCTCTTATTCCTTGCCCTGTGTTCCTCTGGGGTAAATATATTAGCACATCCTAGCCCATTCTAACGCGGACTTCCCCTTTTTCACCCCCTCCTTCTCCTCTTCCTCCTCCTTCTCTCTCCCCTTCCTCCCCCTCCTCTTCCTCCTCCCCCTCCCTCCTCTTCTTCCTCTTCTTCCTTCTGTATTTGAAGACTGGGTTTCTGTGTTTTAGCTCTTGTCCTAGAACTCACTTTGTAGACCAGGTGGCCTTGGACTCACAGGCCTGTTTCTCCCTCCTGAGTGATATAGGATTAAAGGCATGCACAACCACTGCCTGGCTCCTTTTTCCCTTCTTAAAAATTACACCTGCAAGGTCATTTGCTTTTGTTTTTCTGCCTGAGTCAGAAAGTATGTACTTCAACTTTGCTTCCTTGCTTTATAAAGGATCTCTCTGTGAGAACAGGTGTTTGGGTGTGGTTTGTGACTAACTCCAGGTCTGAAAGGGAGCCCGTCTCCCTCAGTGCTAACATGGAAGGGGCCAATGTCATGAAACCTCACCCCTAAACAAAGAACTACAGGCAACTAAGGAATTCTGGGAGAAAGAGAGAGATGAGCCTCTAACTGGCTATCCAATACCCATTGGTCAGCCCTGAAATTATACACATACAAGCAATACTAAGGGGATTCAGCATCTAATTTCAAAAATTGGGGAAAAAAATAAAGAAGAAAGTGTGACTGGTAGTATTTTAGTTTTGTTATTTGTGGTCATTGTGCTGTTGAGCTGCATTTCCTCACATGGAACTTTCCAGAAGCCTGTTCTTGGACAGCTGGGGAAAGCTAGAAATGCTTGGGAGTTGATCCCACCCTAACTGGGTTCCTCTGTCAATGAGTCCATCTGGTTTGGAATAAACCCAGAGGCAGAGTTTAAACAGCAGAGCTTCCCCATGGGCTGCAGTAAAGACTGGACTATACTTGAAACACGCCTCACTCTTTTCTGGACCTGCAACGGCGAGTTGCCCTTTGCAAGTATTGCCTTGATACCGCGTACCTGTCTCCTCATCTCAAGATCGTTCCCTAGAGAGGCAGCCAGGTGTAAGTACCTAAACAACGAGGAGCCGTGCTCAATCGCTAAAGAAAGGAGCCTTGTGATAAAGAATCATGTCCTAGGAAGCTACTCCAGGCTGGCAGGGCGGGCAAGGCGATCTAAGGAGGAAGGTTCAGTCAAGAAGGTCCCAGACATATGAAAAGGCAGGGGAAGGGAAATCTAAGGCTGAAGGAAAGCAAAGGGCACAGTGGAGCTCCGCATCGTGTTCTAGAGCCGGACAAAGACACATGAGGGTGCGTGGCAGGTGCTGACGGGGCATGGAAGTTAAGGGTTACTCAAGTGAGTCTTGCAAGTTGTGATAATGATTTTGGAGCTCATGGGTGACTAGAATACGGAGGGTCTTCAGGTGGGCTGTGATGTGAGATTTAATAAGTAGTTGTTCTGCCTAGTTCATGCAGGGTGTGAGTGACAGGAGCCACAGTAAGAGTCACCCGAGCATCGTGTGATGTCCACGGAAGCGGAAGTGAGGGAGAAAGGTATATTCTGGGAGGATTGACGGGGTTCTATGCATATTAGTCAGGGGCAGCTAAAAATGATGCATGGGTTTTTAGTTTGGCCATTGAGATAGGTTTCCTGGGAAGGAGCCTTGATTTGGAGACATAAGAGCCTATGTTCAATCTAATTCTCTCAAAACCTTGGAAACTGAGGCCCGGGGAAGCTGAATAGCCTGCTCCAATTTATCACTAGTACACACAGTACTAGAAAATTGAAAACCAACTGTAAATACCAATCTAAACCAGTACTTAACACACTGGGCTGTTAATACTGAGGGACAGCAAAAGCCTCTCGACCCTGTAAGTCTCGCGGCGATCTCAGACTGGCGATCTTCTTTGCCTCAACCTCCTAAGTGCTGGTAGTCCAGATACCAGCCACCATGTCTGGCTTAGAAAGTGTGACTTGGAAGTTACTTAACTCGCCTTGCGCCGCTGATATGGGCTGCAGAGCACCTAATAGCCTCATCCCTCTTGGCAGCCCAGAAATGCCTCTTCAAAACAGTAGGGAGCTAGGGGAGAACCAGGACCCCGTGACAGGAACCCAGCCTCCTCTTTTCCCCTTCAGTGCTAGCTTGCCAGCCCTCCCCTCAACCCCCTCTGCCCGTGCAGCCTGGATCTCTTTGTGCCTTTTGCTGAACACAGCAAGCTCATTCATGTCTTTGTCAAAGGCACAGGCTGTTTCCAGTTGGGGGAGGGGGTGGGGGGGGACAGGGAGCGGGGTTCCTCAGCACCCATTGCCTTCTGGCAACATCTCGTCTGCCTTCAGTACTCAGCTCTAAAATTAGCTTCCTTGTGACATCCCCCCCTCCCTGGGAAGTGTTACTCACCTCTTTGTATTTCTCATGCTCTGTTGAGACTTGTGCTATGTATGGACTTAGATAGCCCTGGTTCACAGTCAAGGAAAATATCAGCCTCTATAGCAAGCGCGCTGTAGGAAAGGGAGTAGGGCGGACATGCTGGGCTCGGTGGTCCTACTAAAGCAGGCTGGGTGGGGACAATGATTCATGCAGGGATGGAAGTACAGGTGGCATCCTGTGCATGAAGGACCAGGTCAAGGCCACCTGGGTCATTTTAATGAAACTTCTTAGTGAAGGTCTTACATGTGTCTTTTCTTTGGAACTTTACAGAAGGACCATGGCAACGAATAAGTGACTTTACTTGTCTGTCCCACCCCGACTTATTTTTTCAAAACAATGTTTCTCTGTAACTCCGGCTGCCCTGGAGCTCAGTCTGTAGACCATGCAGGCATTGAACTCACAGAGATCCAACTGCCTCTGCCTCCCAAGTGCTGGGATAAAAGGCCTGTGACTCTGTCACCTGGCTTCATAACCTCCCCCACCCTTTTTTTTTCTTTTTAAAGATAAGGCCTCACTATGTAGCCCTGGCTGGCCTGAAACTTATCTTATTAGACCAGGCTAGTCACAGTCTCACAACAGAGATCTGCCTGCCTCTGACTCTCCAGTGCTGGGATTAAAGGCACACGCAACCTTTAATCTTTAATTTTGTCTACCCCTTTAAAAGATGCTCCTTTGTGTAGCTCTTTAGCAAAGTACCTTACATTAGTGTGACTGCACAGGTCCTGCGCAAAGCAAATGAAAGAGAATCATCTCCTGCATTTGTCGCCAGAGTCTTGTAGAAACCGGTATAGTAGCAGTTCCCATTTACACAATACTTCACAACTTACAAGCTATCAAACTGCTTCTTGTTTGTTTTGTGGTTTGTTTTAACACAGGTTTTCATGTAGTACAGGCTACAAATTCCATATATAGCTAAAGCTAACTTAGACTCCTTATCTTGTCCCTAGCTCCTTATTGCTGGAGTCATAGGCATGTGCCACCATGCCCAGTTTGCAAATTCTTTCTTTCTTTTTTTTTAATTTTCAATGCTTATTTTTATTTAATGTGCATTGATATTTTGCCTGCATATGTGTCTGTGTGAGGGTATTGGATCCCCTGGAACTGGAGTTCAGGCAGGTGTGAGCTGCCATGTAGGACCTGGCCCTGGTCCCTTGGAAGAGTAGCCAGTGCTCTTAACCACTGAGCCGTCTTTTCAACCCCAAATTGTTGAATTTTTAAATTTCACACAATGGAGAATGATGACGTGGCTCCCTGACTAAAGGTGCCTGTTGCACATAAGAACCTGAAGTCCATTCCTGGACAGTCGGAGAGGACTGACTCCTCCGAGTTAGCCTGTGACACACACACACACACACACACACACACTCATGAGTATACACACAAATGTGAGCACACACAGTAAATACAAGTTAAAACAAAAATTTCCCACAAAAATCAAGGCAGTTCTACTATAAACCTATGCTACAGACAAAGAAACTGAGGTAAGGTGACTTCCAGGTGGCAGAGTCAAGGCTAGCGACCAGGAGCACTCGCCTGCTGCTGACAGTTGCTCCTGAATACGCAGCCGTGTTTTCAGACTTCTACTCGTCTAAAAGCTTGAGAAAGTTCCAGTTGCTTGACCTTCAGCACTCAGGAAGACCTTCGTGAGTGTGGTTTGTGTCCTGGCCAAAAAAAGCATTATTACAGGGGCTTGCAATTACAGGGCAGTTTGCAGCATGCCCTGACCCAACCAGGAAGGGTTCGTCCTCAGCTGGTAAATAACCTTCATCTATAAAGGACAGAAGATTCCAAAGAGAATAAACATGCATAGCACATTGCTCCGTTGTAGTAGGAAAGCTCCCACGTGGGAGCAGAATGAGGGCCATTTCACAAGGGGGAAGGCAAGCATGGGGGTGTAAAGAGAAAGTACTGTAAAAAAAAAATCTTCGAAGAGCAACGATCAGGATGGAATCTCCTCCGGCAAGAAAAAAACAGAGCTCAGATCAGCCCAAGCTAGAGGGGGTGAGCTGTCCAAACCAAGCGTTTACTGATCTACAAAACAGGGAGAAGAGAGATCATAAGGTGTGGGCTGAATGAACCAGTATTGAATCCCCCAGGTGAGGATGACAGGAGAAGAGGGAGACCGTAAGGACTATTCCATCAGGGTCGGATGTCAGACACTGTCCTATGACTTTGAACATAGGCTCTCATCCCGCTGGGGAGACTGCTCAGCAAACATGAGGGCCCAAGTTTGGATCCCCAGAACCCCATATAAATACAAGAAGGCCCACCCATAGTTCCAGAAGGTGAGGACAGAGGACATCCCAGAGCAAGCTGGCAAGCGAGACGATCCTTCTTGACCAGCTGTAGATCTGATAGAGGAACTCTGCCTCAGCGAGCGCGGTAGAAGGTAACCCAAGATGAGTATCTACATCAGCTTATGATCTCCACATGCAAGTGTATACATCTACACATACACTCACATGCACACACACATACAGGCAAAAGCTTATATATGCACACACATATGAAAAATGGAAAAATGTATAACCCCATCTAAAGTACACATACCTTGTAATATTTTACAGATGGCTTAGATGAGAAGTTAAGACACAAGCAATTTAAATCTTCCCCAGATCTCTCAGCCAGTCGATGCTAAGGCAGGAGTGAACCTCTGCTTTTGACTTTGTCATCTTTGGCCGTGACAGCACTGTCTTGTAGAAGGAACCTACCCCCAAAGCTCACACTTGCAAGGTTAGAGGTCAGATCAACCCTGCATCCAGCGAATTCCACAGTGACCTTGACAAATGGACTCTGAGTTCCTTTGATTAGGAAGGGACAGAATCACAACTTAAATTAGTTTAAATGCAAAGGGGAGATATTTGACTGTAGTTGACTGTAGGCTAAGGGAAGTCTCCTGGAGTCAAGGGTAAAACTGTCTGCTGAGCCTTTGGAGGTCAGGAGAGGAGAATCCTGAGACCTTAGTTCCTAGTCATAGGTCCAGCAACCCCCATGACCTTCCCACTCCATGCCACCCTCCTGCTGATGTCATCACCTGTGACAGTTCCTTCCTTGGTGCTGTGAAAGATGGCCGTTGAGCACCCTGTGCTCCCAGACTGAACAACTCCTCATGCAGACTGAAAACTTCTTTCCTTGACTGATTTCCCTCTCCTACCCTCTTTTAGGGTAGAAAGTTCTCAGGGGAAAACTGCTTGGTCCAGCCTGGGCTATGTGCTCAAAGGATCACACTAGGTTTGTGATTGTATGTTAGGGATAAACCCAGGATAGAACCCCCTGCATAAAAAAGGCCCACTCTACCACAGTTATGCCTCCAGACTTCATGCTGGGCTGTAAGAGAGCTTTTTCCAGAAGGAAGCTACTGGGTGTTTTTGTTTGTTTTGTTGTTGTTGTTTGAGAAAAGGTCTCATATCAGGCAGGCTGGCCTCAAACCCACTATGTAGCTGACTTTGAACTTCTCATCCTACTAACTGTCTCTCAGTGCTGAGATGACAGATAAGATGGCTCAGTCAGTCAGTAATGTGCTTGGTGCACTGCATGAGGAAGAAACTCCATTACCCATGAAAAAGGTGCATGGCACACCTACAACCATGTAAAAGGTGCATAACACACCTACAATCACAGAGCTGTGCAGGTAGGGGACAGGAAAATTATTCCTTGGACTCATTGGGCAGCCAGCATGGCTGAGTTGGTGAGTTGCAGAATCAATGTGATACCTTGTCTCAAAAATGAAGGGCCAGGTCGGGTGGCGGACACCTTTAACCCTCACACTGCTGGAGCAGATGGATCTCTGTGAGCTCACGGTCAGCCTGGTTTACACAGCCAGTCAGGGCTACAGAGTGAGATCCTTCCTCAATGAAACAAAACAAACAAACAGAATAATAAAATGGAAAGCCATTGAGGAAGATTCTCGGTGTCAACCTCTGGCCCCTGCACACCTCCCTACACTCATGTGCGTGCAGAGGCATAGACATAGATGCATACTATCTATGCACACCACACCATATAAAAGTGAGCAAAGCATTACGAAGATAGTATAGAAACTGCCCTCGAAAACTGAGAGCGGCAATGCAGACCTGTGATCCTAGCACTTGGGAGGTAGAAGCAGGAGAATCAGGAGTTGGAGTCATATATAGTGGCTGCATAGTGAGTTTGAGGCAGTACTGGGCTACACGAAACCTGTTTCCAAAAACCAGGGAGGGAGGGAGGGGGAGGGAGGGAGGGAGAGAGAGGGAGAGAGAGAGAGAGAGAGAGAGAGAGAGAGAGAGAGAGAGAGAGAGCGCTCTGGATCTCACCATGTAACTTCCCCTAATGTCAGTATTCCATATTATCATGGTACATGTCTCATACTTAAGAAGGTAGAAGCAGCTGGGCGTGGTGGCTCATGCTTTTAATTCCAGCACACCAGAGGCATAGACAAGTGGTTTTCTGAGTTCGAGGCCAGCCTGGTCTACAGAGTGAGTTCCAGGACAGCCAGTGCTACACAGAGAAACCCTGTCTCAAAAAAATAAAAAAAGAAAAGAAAAAAGAAAAGGAAAAACGTAGGGGCTGAGAATGTAGCTCTGTCGATGGAGGTCTTGCCCATCATCCACAACGTCCTGTGTTGAATCCCTGGTACCACATAAACTGAATACAGAAGTGCATACCTTTGTTACACAGAGTTGGAGGTCTATCTCAAAGCAGAACCAAACCAAACAAAAACAGTAAGAGGTAGCATTGCTAAAAATCCTTTTAACTAAATAAGTTTTCACTCAAATTTTTATGACATTTTCCATGAAATTGTAAATCACTTTGACAGCAGAAACAATTGCCCATAATCCCAGAAATTCAATAGCTGAAGAGGAAAGTCATGAGTTGGTAGCCAACTTTAGCAACTCAGTGAGACCTGACTCCAGAATATAGAAATTGTCAGCCAGGCATGGTGGAGCACTGGGAGCTATAGGCAGGAGGATCAGGAAGGAGTTCAAGGTCATCCTTGACTACATATCAAGTTCAAGACCAGCCTGGGTTGCAGGAGATGATGTCTCAAAAAGCCAAAAGATAAAACAAGAAAAAAGTTACAATCAGCACGTATCCATAATAGATTTCAGCAGAATACTTTGCATATATAAAGTTCTGAATAAATACAACCTGTAATAATGCTGTGCATAGTCATGGGCTTATAATCACTCTCAAGGTGTGCACATTATTTATCCACCTGTTAGCCAGTAATTGAGTGGGTTTGTTAGTTCAGGAGCAGAGCACCCTGGTGTCTCTGCTTCACATGGGGCCTTAGCTTAGTTTGTTCAGATTGCTGTTAGTAGAGATGCCTTTCCTTTTCTTTTCTTTTCTCCCTTCCTCCCTCTCTCCTTGTCTGTGTATGCACAATGTGGACCAAATCCATGGCCTTATATCTGCTAAGTACACATTCTACCACAGGACAACCCCCTCCTTAGTTCAAAACATCCCTTTCGGGCTGGAGAGGTGGCGTAGTGGTTAAGAGCACTGACTGCTCTTCCAGAGGTCCTGAGTTCAATTCCCAGCAACCACATGGTAGCTCACAACCATCTCTAATGGAATCTGATGCCCTCTTCTGGTGTGTCTGAAGACAGTGACAGTGTACTTCCATAAAATAAATATTTAATTTGTTTTTGTTTTTTTTTTGTTTGTTTGTTTTTCGAGACAGGGTTTCTCTGTGTAGCCCTGGCTGTCCTGGAACTCACTTTGTAGACCAGGCTGGCCTCGAACTCAGAAATCCTCCTGCCTCTGCCTCCCAAGTGCTGGGATTAAAGGCGTGCACCACCACCGCCCGGCCCATAAATATTTAAAAATATGACATCCCTTTCTTTCTTTCTTTCTTTCTTTCTTTCTTTCTTTCTTTCTTTCTTTCTTTCTTTCTTTCTATCTTTCTTTCCTTCTTTCTTTTTAGCATTTTTTCTAAATATATCTTTTATTTTAGCTTTATTTTTTAATCATGTGTATTTGCGCCTGTGAATTTGTCTATGGATGTGCACATCACAACAGGCACCCACGGAAGCTAGAGGTGTCAGATACCCTAGAGCTAGAGTTATAGACATTTTTGAGCAGCCAAATGTGGGTCCAGAGAACTAAACTAGAGTCTTCTGGAAGAACGGCAATGCTTTTAACTGCCGAGCCATTTTTTCCCAGCCCCTAAGTTTCTTATAGTCCAAGTCGTGGGTCCAGAGAACTAAACTAGAGTCTTCTGGAAGAACGGCAATGCTTTTAACTGCCGAGCCATTTTTTCCCAGCCCCTAAGTTTCTTATAGTCCAAGTCGAGGTGACCAAGATCCCACTGCCTGTATATTCAATGTACATTCAATTCAAAGGGCTCAGACCCCTTTTCTGTTTTCCAGATGGGGACTTTTTCTTTCCTTTACTCTCATTAGTCTGGGCCACATGCAGCTGAGGCTAGCCTTGAACTGTTGAGTCTCCTGCCTTCGCCTCGTATGTGCTAGGATTACTGACATGTACCAGTGCGCACGCGCATGTGTGTTAACGCGCTGGGTACCTAGGCTCATAACAGTTTGGCAAGCATTCTATCGATGAGCTGTGTGCCTAATCCCTGATCGGGCTTTCTTGGTGTGTCCTCCCATGGCTGGAAGAAAGGAAATCTGGAGGCATATAAGAGCCCTAATCTCATTGCGAGGGCTCCATGCTCACTGAGATCTTATTAGCACCGGAGCCTCCAATCCTAGATGCCATTCCGAGATTAGCGCTCAGCAAACAGTAGTGGAGAGAGAGCTGCAACCAAGTTGTGCCTGGCCTAGGGCCAGCAGCAGTGTCTAAGAGCCCTGGCTTGGCCTCTCTGAACATTCCCAGATCATCTCTACCTCCACCCCAGATCCCCAGAAGCTGGCAGCTGTCACCGGCTGAGCCACACCCCGGGAGCTCTGAGCACCTGCACCCCTCCTTTTGAAACCCTTCCTTAGAGGTCTGAGCTGCACAGAGCTTCCCTCAGAGAGCTGAGCCCCATCTCAGGAAGTCCTCGGGTCCCAGTAACACCTCCGGGCCCTGGGTTGGAGGCCAAGGCTGCTTCTCCAGGCTGTTACCCTATTGCTCATCCTGCCTTCTAACACAACTTTGGTGCGGACCACTCTTTATTCTAAGGTCACTCTATTTTCACATACTCAATAGTGTTTTGCTTCTGACTGGCTCTTGACTAAAATGCAGCCCCCTTCCTCCTTTAAAGAAGACCTCACTCTGGAGTTCCAAGGTTAAAATTACAGGAATCATGCCTAGCCTTCTAGTTTCTATATAGCAGCAATGTCTTTGTTCTGTTTGGTTTGATTTGATTTTTAAACATTTCTTGTACTGAAAAATTTTTTCATAAAATATCTTTCAATCCTATTTTTTCCTCTCCCAATTCCTCCCAGAGCCTCACCTCTCTTCCTCTCCACCACCTCTCTCTCTCTCTCTCTCTCTCTCTCTCTCTCTCTCTCTCTCTCTCTCTCTCTCTCAAACAAACAAACAAAAAACCCAGACACCTCATATTAAAATGCTCATAAAATGGAAAATAATTAATAAACCAACAAGACAAAAAATACCCAAAATAAACCAAAGTGAGACAAAAAGTATACAAAAATATCCTAGCCTTTGTTTCGAGTTGGTCAGCTACTCGGGGGCATGGGCCTGCTCTGAAGTATGCTTAGTGTATCCAGTTAGACTCCATCCGAGGAAAATACAATTTCTTTGATAGCAAGTAGCTACTATAAATAACTTCTTGGTTAGGGGTGGGAGCTCATGTCTACCTCTTCCTCCCAGTCTGGCTTGAACCTGTGCAGATCCTGTGCATGCCAGTCTCTGTCAGTTCACATGTGCATCAGCCCTGTTGCGTGTCAAAGACAGTTTCCTTAGAGTCCTCCATCACCTCTGGCTCCAACAGTCTTTCTGCCTTCTCTTCCACATAGATCCCTGAACCTTTCGGGGGTAGAAGGGGTGGGGGGTGTTGATAACGACATATGGCTTAGGACTAGAGTCTCTCACTCTCTGCAGATGGTAGGTCTCTGTGGTAGGAACTGTAGGAGAAAGTTTCTCTAATGAGGGCTGAAGAGCCACTGATCTGAGCCCCAACCCAGGGTGGTCACTGGGGGTCCCTGACAGAAAGGTGGCTGACACACAAACATGTGTAGATAGGCTAGATGAGGCTGAGAGGGTCCCTGTTTCAATTTTGAGATAAACTCTCACTATTTAGCCCAGGCTGGCCTCAAATGCTCAGCCAGCCTCTGCCTTCCGATTGCCCAGATTGCGGGCCAGCACTCCTATCTTAACAGCCGTATCTTTTGAAACTGTGACTCATGCTCCTGCTGTATTAGTCAAGATGCTTGTTTTCAAACCACAGAAAACAACGGTGGCGAACTTTTCAATGGAAGAAGAATTTACTTAAGTTGACACAGGAACACAGAGAACCAGGAGGAAGACTAGGAAGGAGACTCAGGATGGCTTCAGCAGCAAACTCCAAATGTCTAGCTATGGCCCACCCTTTCACCACCCAGATGCCAGCAGATGTTGGTCACTGCATGTGGACTCTGCTGCTTGTGAACACTCATCTCTCCGTACTCCAGACTCTACAAGAGTCATCCTAAGCACTTTTAAATGATACTGCCTCTCTAGGGTACACCCTCATGATTCAAAGTTCCAGGTCAGACAGAGCACCTGACTGTTCTGAGTGCCACGGGGGAGGGAGAGGTGATTCTCCTTTTCTTCCCTCCTTGGTCTGTCTTTTCTGCTTTCTTTCTTTCTTTCTTTCTCTCTTTCTTTCTATCTCTTTCTCTTTGTTTTATTTTGGAATTTCAAGACAGAGTTTCTCCATGTAGCTTTGGCTGTCCTGAACTCCTCTGTAGACCAGATTCACCTATCTCTACTCTTCAGGTGCTGGGATTAAAGGTGTGTGCCACCACCGCTTGGCTCCCTTCTTGTTTTTTTCTGTTCTTCGGTTATTTTGAAAGAGTCTCATATAGTCCAGACTGAGATTGCACTCTATATGTAGCCAAGGTTGGCCTTAATCCTGGTTCGCTGGTCTCTCGTTCCTAAGTGCAGGGTTTATAGCTGCACAGTGCCACAAATCTCTTCCCTTCTAAGCTTTGGTTCTCACCATGAGAACTGGTATCTGGCCTCCCAGAAGCTTTATCCAAGTAAGGAAGGCTTTGACAGGAGCTGGAGAGATGGTTCAGAAGCCGAGAGTGCTCTGTTCTTGCAGAGGACTGGAACTTGATTCTTAGCACGAATGTCAGGTGACTTACAACCACTGTAACTCCAACTCCAGGGGATTCATCAAACTCTTCTAGACTCCAGAGGCATCATATGTGCATGTACACACACACACACACACACACACACACAGATGCATGCACACACATATGCGCGCACACACACACACACACACACACTTACCTCCTCAATTGTAGAGCTCAGAGGACAACTTGTGGGTGTTTGTTCCAGGAACTAAACTCAGGTCATGAGTCTTGGTGGCAAGACCCTATACACTGAGCCACCTCACCCCCTTCCCCCCACCCCGCCCCACCCCCAACCCCCATCTAGCTTTTGAGGACATTCTGTGTCACTCTTCTGTGCTCATGTTCCCATCCTTTGATATTTTTGCCAGCTTTGGAGAAACATGCTCATTTTTGGTCCCAAGGATTGTTCTCTTAGCCTGGAAGACATTTCCATGTTCTTCCCAAGCTGTTCCCAAGTTCCTCACTTCAGGTCAGTGTGAACATGAGAAGTTTGCATGGGCTCCTCAATCTTTCCTCTGAGGCTTTGTTTACAGTAGAAGCTTCTTTTTCACTGTTTGTTTAAAGTGTGTGTGTGTGTGTGTGTGTGTGTGTGTGTGTGTGTGTCTGTCTGTCTGTCTGTCTGTGTGTCTGTAGGCACATTCTCGCATGTGTGTACACGTGCATGTGGAGATCAGAGAACAGATATGGAGTCTAGGTGTCAGTCCATGACTTCTACCTTGTTTGCATTGATATCTTTTACAGTTCAGTGATGTGCATGCCAGGGGAGCTAACCCGAGAGCCTCTGAGATTGCTCCTGTCTGTTTCCCATTTCATCACAGAGGTGCTGAGGTCACAGACAAGCGTTTACCTTGAGTTTAGGACATCTGAAGTCCTCACACTTGTGAAACAAGCACTTTAATCCACTGAGCCATCGACCTCATCCACTGAGCCAATGCTTGAGGGATTATTTGCTAGCTGTCTGTCTGCTGCTGCAGTACAGACACACGGTACAGCCACCTAGGTCATGTGGCTCAGAGAGGGAGACCAAGTCTCTGCGCAGGCTCAGTACAGACACACGGTACAGCACCTAGGTCACATGGCTCAGAGAGGGAGACCGAGTCTCTGCGCAGTCTCTGTACAGGCACACGGTACAGCCACCTAGGTCACGTGGCTCAGAGAGGGAGACCAAGTCTCTGTGCAGTCTCTGTACAGGCTCTGCCACGCTGCCTTGCCTTTTCCTTCTCTCCTCATCTGAACCGACTCTTTGCTGACAATGTTCCAGCTTTGCACGTCACCCAACTGTGTCCGTACAAAGGGTCACTGTCAGAATAAGTGAGGTCAGACTCACTATTCTGACTCTACTTAATCTCTTCCTCCGTCCACCCCCCAGCCTACTGTGTCCAATGTTCCAGAGCCGCAGTTCTTAAGCGTGCTGACCTTACAACTCGAAAATCCAGACCTGGGGTTTCCATCGCCAGAATTCGCCCAGCTTGGGGTTCTCAGGCTGAATATCTCAGCTGAACAAATTCACCTTACATTTTCTTTTACTAATGACTCAACAGCTTGGTGTTTTCAGGGTACCTATTTGTGAACTGGACTCTCTCTCTCTCTCTCTCTCTCTCTCTCTCTCTCTCTCTCTCACACACACACACACACACACACACACACTCACGTACATGACTAGTACCAGGAAGTGCACGGTTCTCTATCCACCATTTGTTATTATTCCTCTCTATTTAGTTCAAGAAACAGCCACAGAGAGGATGAAGAACTTGCTCAGAGGCACACAGCTAATAAAGGTGGGGCAGGTTCCAGCCTAGCCTCTCCGGCTCCTGAAAGCTCGTTCTGTACCAGCCTGTACTCTAGACGGAACACTTACGTCAGTCCTGTCCTAGTTCAAAAACCCTGTGAGCAGACTCCTTCCTGGTGGTTGTCAGTTGCTGGGTGAGGTGGCTCATGCTCGCAATCCCAGCTCTCTGGACATGAAGACAGGATGATTATTGAAAGTTGCTAGGCCAGCCTGGGCTACAGTGAGAGTTTGCCTCAAGAACAGCAACAACAAAGTGATCGTTAATTTTCCTAAGGACATTGTAGCACAGTAATTCTATCGCGACATTATCAAGATGCCCATCAAAATGGTGCTAAAATTACATATATATAGATGATATTTTATTTATTTAGGTTGTTAGAGATTTATTTACTCAGCAGTGGGGAGGGGTATGTTCATGTGACCACAAGGACCCATGGAGGTCAGTTTCCCTGGAGTTAGTTACTCATGGCTGTGAATCGCCAGACATGGGGGTTAAGAACTGAACTCGGTCCTCTATAAGGTGCTACTAACCGTGGAGCCATCTCCTGGCTGGAAACACGGGTTATATTTTAATAGTTGTTTGATTTTTTTGTTTGTTTGTTTTTTCTTTTGTTGTTTTTTTTGTTTTTTGAGACAGGGTTTTTCTGTGTAACCCTGACTGTCCCGGAACTCACTCTGTAGACCAGGCTGGCCTCGAACTCAGAAATCCTCCTGCCTCTGCCTCCCAAGTGCTGGGATTAAAGGCTTAAACCACCACTGCCCAGCAGTTGTTTGATTTTTGCTGAAGATTAAATCTAGGAGCCAGCACATGCTGCCCGAGTGATCTTCCCCTGAGCTACATTCCCAGCCTAGGGTTTTTCTGTGTTTCTTTCCTTATTTTATTTTGCTGGGAGACTTCTTCTTGTGTATCTCACATTAGCCTTGAACTCGCTGTGTAGCCAAAGACGACTTTGAACCTTTGATCCTCCGGCCTTTACCTCCCACGTGTTGGCATGTGCCACCACATACAGATTGTGTCGAAATCCTACTTACTGCTTATTTTATTTTAAAAGCTTATTTATTTTATGGATATATATGTTGTCATGCTATGATAATGCCAGCAGACAACTTGGGGATCAGTTCTCAGTTCTCTACTTCTACCATGTGGGTTCTAAGGATGGGACTCAGGTCTCCACGCTTGTATAGAGTTTACCTCTCTAGTTGGTGGTGTGAATTTGGGAGAGTGGAGCCTAAAAATGAGGTGGACTAAAGACTTATGCAATTGCTGACGCTCTTCAGAGCATCAGGCAATTTATACTCTTAAGGTTAAGAAGATTCTTACAAGTAAGGTGTGTAATCACCAGGACAAGCCACATGTGACTAACATATGTTCTTCCACAGAGGCACATGAATAGCAACAGCTGAAGTAAACACACTCTTGTCTGCTATGCCGAGGAGGGGTGCAGAAACACATTCCAAGAACAATTCTATGTCTTGAAGACACTGAGATCACAAGACTCTTGGAGTCTTCTCCTAAGCACTCAGAATCCCTCTCGCATGACTGTGCTTGAATGCTGTTCCGACAGTACAGTGAGAGCCTTCATCCACTGAGCCACGACCCCTGTCCCTGTCCATCTGAAATGTGATTTAAGTCCTGGCTTCATGGGAGCATGTAGAGAGTAAGCTATGGGTCTCAGGCTCTGATCTATGGTGGGCTTAACTCTGTTGGTATGGTGCTGCACAATTGCAGTTCCAACATCATCAGGCAAAGACAGGATTCCCTACAAGTTCAAGTCCAGCTTGGTCGACGTAAAGATTCCAAACTGTTACCTAATGAGACCCTGTCTATAAATAAATAACTAAATTCTGGCTATGGCACTCTGATAGGCAGTGGCGAGCCAGGTCCCAGAACCACTCAGTGGTACTGGAACACTGTGTGTGGGAAGATCCAGGGGTCAGGCACTCAGCAGGCCTGGCCATGTGTATCCTGTACCTGACAGAAGGTGAGGGCTACGCTTGGCAAGACTCAGAGTCATTAAATGTCAGCCAGAAGACAGGCACCTTTTCTGACTAATAAAAATTGTAAATAATTTACCAGCTGGAGCTTGGCACCTACTCTTGGGAGGGATGTGACATCGGAGCAGGCCTGCTTGCTCTTGGAAGGTCAGCTGAAGTTGGTCTAAGGCCCTGTTTCTTGTCAGGACTATTGCCAGAGCCCTCTTGCCTTCCAAACTTCCTGTTTCTCTCTCTCTCTCTCTCTCTCTCTCTCTCTCTCTCTCTCTCTCTCTCTCTCTCTCTGCTGTGGTTTGTTATATGTGTGGACTGTGCCAGCAATGACCAGACTTTGGGTAAAGCATTATTCTGGTGTGACTGGGGATATCCTGATAAGATTAATATTTGAATACAGACATGGTAACCAGTTAACTACTGAGAAGCTCTAATCTGTGTGGCCTCATCGAATCAGCTGAAGGTCTGAACAGCTAATGCAAGCCTTCGCCATTTTAGTCAGCGTTCAGATTTCTTCTTGCCTTTGGACTCCAACTGAAACAGCAGTTCTTCCCTGTGCCTCTCATTTGGACTTGAACCCTTTCCTCTCCAGGGTCCAATATGCCTTCCTCCCCATCTTGGTTCCATTTCTGTAGAGAGTCCTGAAGACACATCTGTTTTCTGTTGTCTCTGAAGCCTGCTGTCCACTTCCTGCCGACAGCCATGGTCACCTATCTGCCATAATGGTGGCTCCTCTAAGGCCACTTCTCCTGGTTTCTCTCCCCGGTGCTGTTGTAACCACAGCCTCAGAGGTCTGATTGCCAAAGTGCCCGGCTTTATCTTCCTGAACCTTGCTCTGCTAATCATCGCTCTATGTCTCTAGGCGACTTTCTCTCTGCCTATAAATGTGCCCTAATCTCCAATGACTTCCTGTCACTCTCTAGCAAAGGTCACATTTCTGAAATCTCATCTTGTTTCTCATTCTACCAGGTCTGTGTGACATCTGCCAAGTGGTTTTGACTTTTCTGTGCCCGTTTTCTTATCTGCTGGGGTTCTGTCTTCAGTTGCTTTGAGTGGACGGTAAACGTCAACTCACACCTTCACCTCTTTCTCCTCCCAGGGTGCCTCAGAGCCTGGCTCAGGCCCAGCTGCTTTCTGAGAAGCTGCCTTGTGTGTGATGAGTAGGTGTGTTCAGCCTTGGGTCTCTGCCCATGTGCAGCACTTGACATTCTAGGACGCTGACTTCCCCTTCCCAGAGGCTCCTTTGTCCCAATCGCCACTCTCTGCCCAGCGCATTTGCCACCAGCTCAAGATCACACACAGGTACTCACATGCCTACACAGGCAGGAATTTTCGCACCCGGACAAGCTCGTACACAGGACTGTGGGCTTTTTCTTCCTAGTAAGCCTTTGGTCTTGCTGTTCCAGTCACCATAGGAAGCTTGTCTTGTTGATATCCACTCATCCTGTGAGACTTCTCTTAGGAACCCTTCCTTAACACCCTTTTCCTTCTGAAACTGGTTTAGTCGCTTCTTGGTTCCATGAAATATCTATGCATGTGCCACATATTCTTACAGTGGTGTGTGTGTGTGTGTGTGTGTGTGTATACACAAGACCCAGAGTATCTTGCATGTTAGACAAGTGCCCTAATACCAATCCCCATGTCTTTGACATTTTATTTTGGAACAGCCACTAAGTTTCCCAGGTGTCCCAGGAGTTCCAGGCTCCGAACTTGTGACCCTCCTACTAGAGACTTCCCAGAGGCTGGGATCACATGGGCTACCATGTGGTCCTTGTTCTATAATTCTCTCTACGTGAAATGACTAAGAGACCTTTAGGATGAGAACCTCTTCTCCTTCCTTGAGTTTCTAGCTCTTGAATCAGTGCCAGGTTCATATTTCGGAACACTGTGTTTAATGACACTAAATAATCAGTTGATGAAGTCAATAATCACTCATATTCCCTGAGTCTTAGCTAGGAGGATACAAGCCAGAGACTAGACTTCCAGGGAGCCAGAGGGTTAGAAATAAATCAGAAGAAACCAAGTATGGTAGCAGACTACTGTAATTCCCAGCACTCTACAGGTGGAGACAAGAGGATTTCTGCAAGCTTGAGGCCAACTTAAATGCCACATAATGACTAATAGGTCAGCCATGTTATAGTGAGACACTGTTTCAAACAAACAAACAAACAAACAAACAAGAATTCTGTGCCTGTTCCTCTGTGTGTGTGTGTGTGTGTGTGTGTGTGTGTGTGTGTGTGTGTGTGTATGAAAAAGGAAAACAGTCATGATGTGATTGGACAGTGCATTGGACAATAGTTGGGAGAGATTCTCAGTGTCTGGCAGGAGTTGTGAGGTGGTTGCTCACACAGAAACTCAGAACAGAGAGAAGGGGCTGAGGAGGCAGCTCAGTGGGTAAGAACACTCTGTGAAGACAGGAGTTTGAATCCCCAGCACCCATGTAAAGTCAGGCAGAGCTGTGAGCACATGCAAGGAGGATAAAGTTAGGTAGATCCTGGGAGGTCACTGGTCAGCCAGTCTAGCAGACATCACGAGCTCTCAAACTTCCAATTTAGTGAGAGACAATAAGGCAGAAAGCATGGCTGCATGCATCCGTGCATCCTCAACCCTCACAACACACGCACGTGCACGCACGCTCACGTGCACACACACACATACACACACACACACACACACATTAGAGAGGGGCTAAAAGGCAGTGTATGTAGAAAGACCAGATTCGCTCACAGGGTTGCTATGTCAGATGCAGGAGAAATGGAAAGAAAATGCAAATCAGAGGCTGGGAGAGAGCTCCGCTCACCTAACAAGCATGAGGTTTTGAGTTGGTCCCTCAGAGTCCGTAGCAAAGCTAGTGTAGTGGCACCCACTTGTAACTCGCGCACTGAGTTTATTGGCCAGCAAGCCTAGCCGATCAGGTGAAGTTCAGGTAAAGCGAGAGACTTTTTCTCAAAAAATAAAGTGAATGGTGCCTGAGTAATGGCAGGGAGGCTGATGCTCTAGTCTGTGCGTGTGCACACACGCAAACCTGCACATATATGTAAGGCTGGTCTGAAAACAGACATCCACTATACCTCTTACCTCATTCTTGGCACTGTAAGCCTGGTCAAAGCCCATGGCTGGAGAGGTCCTAGGCTCTCGTGGAACCTACTATTATCGTTTTGCTATGCTTATGATGTCAAATTGCCTTCTAACTATTTATGATTAAACCCATAGGTTTGTGCTTCTTCAAACCACAGTCAGATAAGTTTCCTTTTGCAATGGGCAGCAATTAATACAGAGACTCGGAACCAGTCAAGATGCTGAGAAGTGACAGTATTGCTTATCCCTAAAGAGCAGCCTGCACACCTGACCCTAGGCTCAGGAGCATCACAGAAGAGGAGGTGGGAGTGATAGAAGAACCGGAGAATGAGGAGAGCTGTGAATTTCTGCCTTCTGGATATGACATGGCCATTGTACTCTCAAATTTAAAAGCAGCTGTGGTTACCTGCAACAAGAACAGGCCAGTAAACATTCCAGAAGGGATGGGAAGGTATCCCAGAGATCCTACCTCTAGCTGAGGTAGCTAACAGCTGCTGAAGGAAGGAGGAAGGAAAGAGTAAGTCGCGCGCGCGCGTGTGTGTGTGTAAGGGGTTATATGCACTGGTATGTTGTCCATGGTTCAGGAAATGGCTCCACACCTATGTACATATAGGTAAAACTATATTGGACTTACTGGGTCATTGAAAGACAGACAGACAGACAGAAAGTGAGAGAGAAAGAGAGAGGGGGAAGGAGGGAGGAAGGAAGGAAGGAAGGAAGGATAGAAGGAAGGAAAGAAGGAAGGAAAGAAGGAAGGAAAGAAGGAAGGAAGGAAAAATGAAAGAGTTTAAACAAAAAGAAAGAAGATTTGAAGTTGAGAAAGCAAAACAGTTTAAGGGTTTGGGGTGGAGGTGGAGGAAAGGAGTTGGGATATATATATGTTGATATACTAACATATACTGGATACATGTACAAAATTCTTAAAGAATAAATAAAAATTTATATACTAAAGAACAGGTGCTGGCTGATTTTTTTTTGTTTTTTGTTTGTTTGTTTTTGTTTATGTCAACTTAACATAAGCTAGAGTCATCTGGAAAGAAGAAACCTCAAATAAGAATATGTCTCCATAAAATTGCCCTATGGGCAAGTCTAACTCTAGATTAATGATTGGTATGGGAAGTCCCAGTCAAGGGGAGAAGTTGTCACCATGGGCAGGTGGTCCTGGGTTATATGAAAGAGCAAGCTGAGCTAACCATAGGAACATCCAGTAAGCAGCACTCCAAGGTCCTGCCCTGGCTTCTCCTATTATGAACTGTAAACTCTAAGAAGAAATAAACCCTTTCCACCTTCTGGCCATGGTGTTTGTCACAGCAACAGAAAGCAAAGTAGGAGGGAACACATCTACCAAATACTACACTACATATTAATATGCTAGAAAATTAAGAACAAAAAACTGTTGGGATCTTTGTGGTTGTTTTGATATGGTTTGATAAGAGATATGTTTTGATATGTTTTGATAAGAGATATGGTCTCTTTTATCTTGGGTTGGAATCAAACTCACTACACAGTCAAGGGTAACCTTGGACTCTTTTGCCTCCTCCTCCCAAGTGATGGGACTATAGGCTTGAGCCTATAACGTAAGTTCTTCTGTCTGGTTGGGGTTTTGTTGTTATTGTTTGGTTTGGTTTGATTTTTGTTTGAAACAGGGTCTCTCTATCTCTGGCCATCCTGGTACTTGTCGTACAGACCAGGTTGACCTTCAACTCACAGATATCCACCTGCCTCTGCTTCCCAAGTGCTGGAACTTAAGGGGTGCACTATCAGACGACTACATTCAGTTTCACATGTTGTTGGGGATTAAATAAACCCAGGGCTTCTTCAGACTAAGTAAGTACTCTGAACTGAGCTACAAACCTAAATTTTCCTTATTTTGGTATTATTTTCAGTTTTGTGTAGGGGGAGGTTTATGCACATGCTCCAGACTCTAGAGGTCAGTCTTTAGATCCCTTCTGAAGCTAGAGTTACAGGTGATTGTGAACCACCTGACATGGGTACTAAGAACCAAACTCAAGCCCTCTGGAAGAACGGCCATCATTCGTCACCCCCGTGTCCTCTCTGCAATGCCCCCTCTCTACAGTTCTTCTCTTGTAAACTCTGGAGAAGATGAGCATGGTGCTCCAGGCTTGTAAGTTCAGCACTGGGGAGTTCAAAGCCAACCTAGGATACATAGCAGAATTGTGTCTCAAAAAATAAAAACAAAAGGAGATAAAGATTAGAAACTTACCTTGTTAAGAAGATGGTGATACACACCTTTAATCCCAGCACTTGGGAGGCAGAGACAGGAGGATCTCTGTGAATCAAGGCTAGCCTAGTCTACAGATCGGTTTCCAGGACAACCAGGGGTATGCAGAGAAACTCTATCTTGAACCACTACTAAAAAGAAGAAAATAGGAAGTGCTGTGAAGGTGACTCAGTTGGTAGTGTGCTCGCTGGGTAAACATGAGAGTTTGAGTTCAAACCCCAGCACCCATGTCTGTCTCTTTCTTCCACCGCGTGATGTGACACCAGGACCACAGAAGCTTACAGCAGAAGACATTTAATCGGGCTTACTGCGTCAGAGGGTTAGAATCTATGATGACAATACAAAGGCACGGTGACAGGTTGGAAAGGGGAGGGGGCAGAAAGAATTACATTGGGAATGACATGAGTCTTTTCAACCTCTGAGCCCATGCCCATTGGACCCCTCCTTCAATAAAGCCACACCCCCTAATTCTTCCCAAACAACTGGGGACCAAGTACTTAAACATATGAGTCTATAAGGAGAGAGGCATTCTCCTTTTCCTCTTCCTCTTCTTCCTCTTCCTTTTTCCTCCTCCTCTTCCTCCTCCTCCTCCTTCTTTTTAAAGATTTATTTATTTGTTTTATGTAAGTATACTGTAGCTATCTTTAGACACACCAGAAGAGGGCATCAGATCCCATTACAGATGGTTGTGAGCCACCATGTGGTTGCTGGGAATTGAACTCAGGACCTCTAGAAGAGCAGTCAGTGCTCTTAACCTCTGAGATGTCTCTCCAGCATGGGGGTGGGAGGCATTCTCATTCAAACCACCACACGTGTTAAAAGCCCAGTGGTTGTTCTTGTTTATAATCCCAGCCCCAGAGAGATGAAGACAAGAGTATCCCTGGGGTTCTCTAGTCAGCCAGCCCAAGGGAATATCTGAACCATAGATCTCCTCAGACAGACCCTGTTTCAGAACACATGCGGATGGCTCCTGAGAAGCAACACCCTATATTAACCTCTCTCCACTTGCAGGCACATGTGAACATGGACACACACGTGCACATGCACACACACACACACACACACACCACAAACAGCATACACATACACAGACCACAAACAGCATACACACACACACACACACACACACACACACACACACACACACAGAGCTAGTGTGAAGCCCAATCCTGTAAAACATACATGTAATCCCGGCACTTGAGAGGTGAGGACAGGAAGGTCAAGAGTTCAAGCAAATTTTTGCAGCAGAGTTTAAGGCCAGCCAGAGATGCATGATACACCAATTTAAAGGACAGTGTGGGGGTTGGGGGGATCTAAAAGGGCAGTGGGGGAGATGACTTAGCAGAATGGTGCTTAGCATTTTGCCTGGGGTCAATGCCTGGGTTTTGGATTTTCCAAAAGGTAGAAGAAAACCAATTTCTGGAAGTTGTCTTCTGACTTCCACATGTGCATGCTCCAAAGCACAGATACACACACACACACACACACACACACACACACACACTCATACACTCACAAACATACACATTCTTTAAAAACCTACTCGCCAAAGCATATAATATAAAACTCTCTGTGTTTTCAGCAATTCTTTAAACAAGAACATGAACCTAAGCCATGGTGCAGAGAAGCACTCCTCATTTCCCTTGGCCTACTGTCCTGTCCAATAGCCCTGTCACTTCCCCTTTCTCCTAGGAATCTGGATGGGAAGAGTTCTAAACCACTAATAAATGCTCTCACCCTGTCTGTTTGCTAGCTGTATTCCTTTTTAGATCAGGCTCAGGGACTTTTACGCTGTCTCTCGTGCTGTAGTGAAGACAGCACAGTACCGTTCGTTCCTCATATGTACCAGGTCCAGTGTAACACAGTTTCCTAGAAAAACTGGCTGAGCTAACAGTATGCTCCTTTGTGACTTTGTTGGCTATTGCCAGCATGTTTCCCTCCCACCAGCATTCCTGTGTGTATCAACAATAGCAGCGGCTGTTGGTCTTTGCCAACTTGGAAGGTGAAAAATAACTTTGGTTTTGTCTTTTTTTTTTGCTTTTTGAGATGGGGGCCACCCTCACATCAGTAGTCCGGGCTGGTCTGGAATTCACTATGTTGCAAGGTTTGTGGGGAGCTAGGGATTGAATCCAGGACCTCAAGCAAGTGTTCTACCAACTGAACTATAGCCCCAGCTCTCCAGATAATATTTTAAAATGAGTTACTCTAGCTACTAGCAAAGAACAGATTACAGTGTGGTGAGAGAATGACTAAAGGGTGAGCAGCTGAGGGTTATTGTGGCTTGGACCAGAGACCATGCTGGCCTGGGTCAGAATAGTGCTGGCCCACCTTTAGAGCAGACTCAGAATCTTCTGGAGAACCATTCCAGGGTGCTTGTTTTCCAACCCAAGACTGGTAGGCATTATTCAGACAAAACTTTGAGTGCATAGCAAGATATCCAGATGCCACCAACTACCAGTCTTACTGCAGAGCTCTGGTGTTGGTCAGAGGTCAGAACCTGGAGACGTCGTTGTGGAGATAAAGCCAGGTGTAAGGTATACTAGAACACCTTTAGGATCCCAGGAGGTGGTTCTGATTCTCGCAGCCAACCATTGAACTGAGCACGGGGTCCCCAATGGAGGAGTGAGAGAAAGGATTGAAGGAGCTGAAGGGGTTTGCAGCCCCATAGGAAGAACAACAACATCAACCAACCAGACCCCCAGAGCTCCCAGGGACGAAACCACCAACCAAGGAGTGCACATGGAGAGACCCATGGCTCCAGCTGCATAAGTAGCAGAGGATGGCCTTGCCAGGCATTAATGGGAGGAGAGGCCCTTGGCTCGATACTCCAGAGTAGGGGAATTGAGGGTGGGGGGGGGATAGGAGTGGAGTGGGTGGAGGAACACCCTCATAGAAGCAGGGGGAGGGAGAATGTGATAGGGGGTTTCCAGGAGTGGGGGAAACTGGGAAAGGGGATATTTCTCCCCCCATCCCCCTCTTAGACAGAGTTTCACTATGCAGCTCTGGTGGCTGTCTTGGAACTCACTGTTAGATCATGCTCGAACTCACAGAGTTCTGCCTGCTCTGGGTCCTGGGTGGTAGGATTGTGTGTGCCATCCCACCTGGCCTTTCCTCTGTTCTTGTTCCAATTCCCCTTCTCTAGGATGTTCCCAACACCTTGAAAGGAGAATATGGATGCCCCAGTTAGAGCTGAGAGACAGGATCTCTGAATGTAGCTCAGGCTTGCTTGGATTAGGGAGTCCCTGCCTTGGCCTCCCATGTCCTGGGATTCTTTTTTTTTTTTTATTGGGCATTTTCTTTATTTACATTTCAAATGTTATCCCCTTTACACACTCACAGTCATACACACACTCACATACACAACTACTCTTAGACACATACCCACTTTCACACACACTCAGATACACACTCATATGTACACATACTCAGATACACACACACTCGCACACACACACACACATACACATCGACACACACACACAAAAGTAGAAGGATGACCTGTTGGAAAGAAGAAGCAGATCTGGGGTCATTGGAAGTTGGAGTGGAACAAGAGAGGGTGGTGGGGGTGAACATAGCAAAATCCATGATACACGTGTATGAAAATGTCCTAAGGAAACCCACTGCTATATGTTATTAATATATGTAATAAATTAAACAAACAAACAGGAAGCCCTGGGCGGAGCAACAGGCAGGATTCTGGGTGAGGCGCGTACATATGACTCTAGCAGAAGTTCAAGGCCAGCCTCAGCTACAAGAGAACAGATCTTAACATTAAAAACCGAGAATGGGAGGGGTAGCACATCCCTCTAATCCCAACACTCAGAAAGCAGAATCAGGTCAAAACCACTCTGCGAGGTCAAAACCACTCTGTGAGGTCAAAACCACTCTGTGAGGTCAAAACCACTCTGTGAGGTCAAAACCACTCTGTGAGGTCAAAACTACTCTGTGAGGTCAAAACCACTCTGCTTTACATAGTGAGCTCCAGACCAGCCAGGACTACAAAATGAGACGCTGTCTAAAAGATAAAAATGTAAAATAAATAACTGACTGGGAGCTTTACAAGAACCCATAGGGTTTATAGCTGCAGCTGGGTTCCTAAATTGTGCTGAGCCACCGACCTGTAGAGCAGGTTTTTCTCTCGTATCAGTAGTGTTGGGGTGGGAGTGAGGGCCTCTCACCCGTCTAAGCCTTGGAAAGGCAGCTTGGTCTCACTTGGAAAGAAGCAGGCTAAGTTCCAGGACGCTGCTGTGCAATCTCAGGAATGACCCCGAGTGCCTTCTCAGACGGAAAACGTGTATCATTCAGGAAACGTTTTTACTTCTTGACTCACAGAAAGAAGCGTTGAATACCTAATCCTATCCTGAAGAGTCTTTTACCCAGGATTCACAAGCCCCAGTCAGGCGGCCCCAGAGCTCCGGCTCCCTCGCCAATGCCAACGGTCTCCTCCCTCCACTGTGTTTTTGATGGTTTCCTCTGGCCTGGCTCCTTCCTTCCCTTCAGACTACAATACTACCACTCCAGCCTAAAACAAGCCCCGTCCTCGCCCTTCCTCCCCTCGGCTCCTGCTTTCTTTGCTTTTACCCCAAGCTTCCTTTTCAGCTGCTAGGGCTTCCTCGCTTTCTTTTCCAGGGGGCTCCTCTGCAACCCGGGTTCTATCTCCAAAGCCAGACAGCCTCCTCCTCGTCATGCACAGGGATCAAACCTGGTAGCAGGGTAGCTCCCTGCTCCGTGCTCCCTGCAGCCTCTGGGTTCTGTGGCTCTGGATTTGATAGTGGTATCCTCTTTGATCTCTCCTAGGTGATCAGTCAATCACATCCTTCCACAGTTAACTACAACTTTTAACTAGTCCCTAAAGAGTCTGCTTTTCTATTCCTATTCTGTTATAATCATCTCTCCAGCCAACAGTAATTTAGCCCAGAGGTCCTCAAAAGTAGTCTCACACAGAAGTCACGGGGTGAACTGAGTGTGTCTGTGTGTGCACGCACACATGTGCATGCCTGCTGGGTTCAGGACCCTGTATGCTACGCAAGCTGCGCTCTACCGTGGAGCTGTGTACTCAGCCCACAATTATTAGAAAGATTTTTTTTTTGAGACAGGGTCTCTCTATGTTCCTGTGCTGAAACTCACTATGCAAACCAGGCTGGCACCTAACTCATAGGGATCAGCCTGCCCCTGCCTTTCAAGCACTGGGATTAATGGTGAGCAACATCACACCTGGATCTATTTTAAAGATTTTTAAAATCCTGATGCCTGATCTGGTGAGATGATGAAGTGGGTAAAAGTGCTTAATGTACAATCCTGACAACCTGAGTTCAGTCCCCAGAACCCACTGTAAAAGGCACAAATTGACTTCTGAAAGTTGTCCCCTGACTTCCATAAACTCATCTGTCTACACAGACACACATGCGCACACACACACACACACACACACACACACACATACACACACACACACACACACACACACACACACACGACGAAGATGACGACGGCAACGATGATGATAAACAATAACAGTAAATTAAAATGTTTTTAAAGGACCTTGATGTTCGCTCCACTCACATCAATTAAATCAGAATGTCTGAGGGGGGGATGGACATTGGTATCCAGTCTAGGCTATAGAGAAAGGCTCTGTCTCAAACCACCACCACTAATAACACCTCTCTCTCTCTCTCTCTCTCTCTCTCTCTCTCTCTCTCTCTCTCTCTCTCTCTCTCTCTCTCTTCTCTCTCTCTCTCACACACACACACACACACACACACAGTGAGATGGAGGGCAGGGCATTGCTGTGAGCTCTAGAGTGGCCTAGGCCTCAGCATCTCACTGTGAGACCCTGATCGGAAACAAAGTATCGACAACAAACCCGCAGAGCTGCAGAGATGGCTCAGCTGTACAGGCTGCTCCTTGAGAGGAGCTGGGTTTGAGCAGAGACGGATCACAACCAACAGAAATTACAGTCCTGGGGTCTGATGCCTTCTCTTGGCCTTTGAAGGTGCCAGGCATGCAGTATGCATGGGCTGACATACATGTACAAAATACCCATACACGTAAAGTGAAAATAAACAAAACTCTTAAAAATAAAAACAAATAAACAAACCCAGGCTTCAGATAAGAACACAGGATTTTGGGAGCTGCTCTATAGGATTAACAGCTGATGTATACCTCTATACAGATGTGGAAACCCACAAAACGCCGGGCAGTGGTGGCCCATGCCTTTAATCCCAGCACTTGGGAGGCAGAGGCAGGCAGATTTCTGAATTCGAGGCCAGCCTGGTCTACAGAGTGAGTTCCAGGACAGCCAGGGCTACACAGAGAAACCCTGTCTCAAAAAAAAAGCTGAAATAAACCCTTTAAAAAAGAAAAAGAAAAAAAGAAACCCACAAAATACACAATACCTACAGTAAGCTTTAATGTAAGCTGCAGACTTCCGGTGATTATGACATGTCAAAGTAGGTTCATTGATTATACCATATGCCCCTCAGGTATTGACATGTGTTGATTAAGGCAACAATATACACACACACACACACACACACACACACACACACACACACACGTGTGAAGCAAGAGGTTTACAGAACATCACTGTATCTCTCTTCACATCACTTGCTGCTCTTCTAGAGAACCTGAGTCCTGAGTTCGATTCCCAGCACCCATGCTGGGCAGCTCACAACTGCCTGCAACTCCAGAAGATATAGTTCCTCTTCCTGCTTCCATGGGTGTGCATACAAGCACACATACGTGAATACATTCATACAGACACAGATACACACCATATACATTCACACACATAGTAGACATTCTCACAGACACATATAAATAAAATAGAAAATCAACAACAACGAAAAAAAAAAGCAGGATTCAAGGGGGGGAAAACGTAGGATTCAGGACTAATCATGATGATACACACTTGAGAGCTGAAGGCAGAACAGTCAGCTGAGGGCCAAGCTGAGGGCATCACAGCAAGTTCAAGTCTAGTCTGCCTAAGGCTACCTAAGACCCTGCCTCAAAAACAAACTACTGTGCAAAGATAAGCCACTCCCCTTACCAAAAAAACATGAGATTTTTTTTAAATATATATTTTGATATGTTTGCTTTTTTCTTTATTTTTTCTTTATTTATTTAATGTGCATTGGTGTTTTGCCTGCATGTATGTCTGTGTGAGGGTGTTGGAGTTTCAGATAGTTGTGAGCTGCCATATCGGTGCTGGAAATTGAACCCGGGTCCTCTAGAAGAGCAGCTAGCTCCCTTAACTTGAAACCCAATTCTAAGGAATAGTCGAATCCCAAAAGAGTGTGCATAAAGGGCACATTTATCTATTCTCATAGGAGCCTGAATCAGAAAGGTTTTTAAGAGGCTGCCTCGGTGGCTCATGCCTATAATTCTAATCTCAGCATTCAGGAGGTGGGGACAGGTGGATTACCGTGAGAACCAATTATCTATCTATCTATCTATCTATCTATCTATCTATCTATCTATCTATCTATCTATCCATCATCCATCCACACACTACCCATCCATCCATCTATTCATCTATCTACATATTTATGTATATATAATATATAAAATACTCACTATTCAACACTGACTGTATTCCAAGCACTATGCAAAGTCCTCTACATACATTAGCCCACTAATATTCAAAACTCTCTCTAAAGGATGAGTATCGCACTATCTTATAGATGATTATTAATAATTGCCCCAAATCAGCAAGTCCTTCGTGTCTGGCTTCAAACCCAAGTAGATCTCCTCTTCCAGCTTCCTGGGTTGCAGGTATAATCAGAATTCCTGACATAGCAAGGCAAAGCCTCCACCATGTAATCTGTGATACACACCATTGGCCACATGATACAGGGGCATTGATGATAGACAGTGGAGTCCTCTCTTCCCTTGGAAGAAGCAGCCCCGCAACATCTTGAGAGACCCGATGGCCCATAAAGGGCTTGTTGGAAAACAATGTAATCTAGCTGTGCTTTGTACTTAGGAAGGGGGACCCAGGTTTTAACTCTGGGGAGTAGGCCTTTGTCTCGTGAGAATGACGTGTAGGACATTATGCTGTCAGGATTTCCTTACTGATCTGATAGGGTTATTGTTAGGATTCGTTGAAATAGTTACTTAAGAGCATTCAGCATTTGTCAAACACATGGTGAGAAGGAAGTGGCCCTATTAAGTAGTCACTTCTCACATCCACTGGCTTACTAACCATCCGTGTCAAGAATGCAGACTTAAGAGCCCCCAGCCCATGTCGTCCAATAGCTGGCCACGGCATAGGCGGTCCCTTTCCCTCTGACACAAACACTTTCCTCATTGCTGTGGTATGCTGCACAGCTGAGAGTGCCACACCAGGAAGGCGCCTCTGAATGGCTGTGATATAAAATCAGTTTGATGAAATGTCTCCAGCGCTTCGACAAAGGGTGAGAGGGAGGAAAGGCATTGTGTACGGTCATGCAAACACGAGTCAGGAAGAAACACCTCAATTCTGACACTCTCCTGTCAGGCACCTGGGAACCAGTGAAATCAAAGCTGTCTTTTGATGGAAACTATCAAATGGTGACGATTCCGTAACTTTGAAAATTTTAGATTTATTTAATTATGTGTGTTTAGCCTGCAGGCACAGATGTGTACCACACACATGCCTTTGAAGGTCAGAAGAGGATGCTGGATCCCCTGAAACTAGAGTTATAGATGGTTTTGAGCTGCCAGCTGAGTGTTAGGGTTCCAACTCAGAGTCTCTCCAAGAACTAGGGCTCTTAACTGCTGAGCCATCTCTCCAGTCCCCATGATGTTTGATGTGTACAAAGCTTAAGTGTTCTCATACCTTCTAGACATTCTGTTTTGGAATGGGTTAGGGGATGAGGCAGGGTCTCACTACACAGCCATGGCTGGCCTGCACTGTGTCAGCCTTGAACCTTCCTGATCTGCCTCCTGATTGCTGGCATTACAGGAACCATCATGCTTGGTTCTACATATTCCTGGTGTGTGCCTGTGTGTGTGTGTGTGCATACGTGTGCGCGCTTGCACATCATAGGCATGTGTGTTTGCCTTGGCTCGAATGTGGAAGTCAGAAAACAACTTTTAGAATGGGTTTTCTTCTTCCACCATGGGCTCCAGGCCTGACCTCAGGTAACCAGGCATACTTGGCCAGTGACTTTACCCACTGCACTGACCTTTCTTACTGATCCTGGATTTTTTGAGACAGGGTTTCGTGTAGTTCAGGTTAGCCTCATATTTACTATGTAGCTGAAGATAAATGAATTCTTGATTCTCCTGCCTCTGCCTCTCAAGTACTGTGATTACAAGAGTGCATCACCACAGGTGGATCTGTGTATTCTTAAAGGTTATTCTAGCTTCCTCGTTATCAGATCAAAGACTGGGTTCTCATATGGGTCTAACCTTACAATATTCTCTGGTGCCAGAGGAAAAAAATTTTTTTAATTTATTTATTTATTATATGTAAGTACACTGTAGCTGTCTTCAGACACCCCAGAAGAGGGCATCAGATCTTGTTACGGATGGTTGTGAGACACCATGTGGTTGCTGGGATTTGAACTCAGGACCTTCCAAAGAGTAGATGGTGCTCTTAACCGCTGAGCCATCCATCTCTCCAGTCCTCAGAGAAAATTACTAAACTAATGATTGCATCATATATATTAAGAGTCATGAAGTGTGAGGATTTTGACAGTGCACAAGAAGAAAAGAGATAGGGGCTGGAGAGATAGCCCATGGGTTCAGAACACTGGCTGCTGGGTTCTCAGTGCCCACATGGAAACTCATAAATATCTAAACTTTAGTCCTAGGAGATCTGATGTCTTCTGGCTTCCACAGGCACCAGTCATTCATGTGGTATACAGCCATATATATTCAGGCAAATATTCATACACATAAAATAAGAGTTAAAAAAAATTGAAAAGAAAATGCGTGACTGGAAAGGTTGTTCAGTAGTTAAGAGCACTTAATTTTGGAAAAGACCTGGGTTGGTTTCCCAGCATCTACATCAGTTGGATGTAGCCAGCCTCAGGGGATCCAGCCTCTGGCCCCTCAGACACTCACACACACCACACACACACACACGCGCACGCACACACACACACACACACACACACACACACACACACACACACGATTAAAAATACACTAAATCTTAAAACAACAAAGTATGACATATATGCTGTCTTAGGGTTACCGTTGCTGTGAAGAGACACTATGACCAAGGCAATTCTTATAAAAGAATTTATTGTAACTGGCTCACAGTTTCAGAGGTTCAGTCCATTATCATCATCGTAAGAAGCATGGCAGCAGGCAGTCAGACATGGTGCTGGAGGAGCCAAGAGTCTACAGATGGCAGCCACAAGGAGACTGTCTTCTTCAGTCAGTCAGAAGGAAGGTCTCTCTTCCACCATGGGCGGAGCTTGAGCATAGGCCTTCAAAGCCCATAATCACAGTGACTCACTTCCTCCAACAAGGCCACACCTAATGGTGCCACTTCCCATGGGCCAAGCATATTCAAGCCACCAAATATGCATAATCCTTTTGCTGGGCTGCATACAGCTGCACAGGCCTGCAATCTCTTCCTTTGTTTGGAGCATGAAAGCAGAAAGGTCACAAGTTTGAGGCCAATATGGGCTACATAGCAAGTTTGCAATAACAAGAAAACACAACAAAAACTACAACAGCAATCCTTCCCTGGAAGAGTTACAAACTAAATCGTGTCTGTGTGTGTGTGTTTGTGCTCAAACGCACACATGAGGGTTATGGCTACTGAGCTGGCTCAGTGCTACAGCACTTGCCTCCTGTGCCTGCTTTACTTCCTAGCACCCACGTGATGGTTCCCAAGCATCTGTAACTCCGTTCTGAAGGCTCCCACGCCCTCACCTGGCTTCTATGGGCACTAGGCATGCACATCTCTCACAGTTATACATGCAATCAAAGTATTCACACACATACGTATAGTAAGAGATTACAAAACAAATAAAGCAAGTACTGAACCTCTATGTGTCTCGGTGTTACCAAGCCTATAATCTCTTCTCAAGCCTCCTCTCCCACCCCGGTCTTGACATGTAGGCACCTAGTTGGTCTGAAACACATTATGTAGTCCAGGCTAACCTTGAATCCAAGTTTGTTTGTTTGTTTGTTTGTTTTGGTCTCAGCCTCCAGAGTGCTAGGATTACAGGAGAGAGTTACCTAACTCAAGTGGTATATTCTGCTTGTCTGTTTGTTTTAAGATAAGGTTTCTTGTAGCCCAGGTGGCCTTCAAATTCAATAGTAAACTGTCCTTGAACTCTTCACCCACCTGCTTCTATCTCTCAAATGCTGGAATTACAGGCATGCACAACCACTTTTAGCACAGTGTAGTCTCTCAAAGCAGCTATCTTAATTTATGGAATGTGACTTTCCTTAGTTTAAAAAAAATCCAGGAAAGGGGACTGGAGTTATAACTCAGTTGGTGAGCTGCTCCCTAGTTAGCATGAAGCCCTGGGGTCAATCTTCAGTACCAACTATGTAAAGCCAAACAGAGAACTACAAACTGTAATCCCAGCCCTAGGGAGTTAGAAGCAGAAGAATCAGAAATTCAAGGTCATTCTCAGGCACGTGGGAAGCTACAGGCTATTTAAGAAACTGTCTTAAAAGAAAACAAAATCCTTACTCTTTAGCATACTGTGGTAGCTCATATGCGTATGCTCAGGAGCCTGAAACAGGAGGACCGCCTGATATCTTAGGTCAGCCTGGGCCACAATGAGATCCTGTCTCTATAAAAGAAGGACATGCCCCACCCCCACTCCCTAACACTTGTGATTTATGACAGAAAATCAAGGGGTCATACAGAAGTCTCAAAATGCCCAGAACTGAATTCCCCTCCTAGGCATTCCAGGAATTTCCTCCTTTACCTTATTATCTATGCATATTACCACTAAGAAGATGGCCCCAGGCCAGAGATGTCACTAAACAGTTAAGAGTGCTTACTGTCCTGCAGAGGAGCTAGGTTCTGTTCCAGCACCCATATGTATGGTGGCCTATAACCACCTACACTAACCCTAGACAGCTAGGATTGAACATCCTCTTCTAACCTCTGTAGGCTCCTGCATACACACGGTTTCATATATGTACTTAAGCATACACATGTAAAGTAAGATAATAAATCTTTAAAAAGAACACAGCCAGCTGGGCGGTGGTGGCGCACGCCTTTAATCCCAGCACTTGGGAGGCAGAGGCAGGAGGATTTCTGAGTTCGAGGCCAGCCTGGTCTACAGAGTGAGTTCCAGGACAGCCAAGGCTATACAGAGAAACCCTGTCTCGAAAAACCACAAAAAAAAAAAAAAAAAAAAAAACACAGCCTGAATCTTATGGGATTTAAAAGTTTACCTATATCTCAAGACCTTGAGGCTGAGCTAGCTGTTCTTTGTAGGAGAAGTGAGTTGGTACTTTTTCCATAGATACCAACCTGCAAAGAATTCTGTATGGATGAAATGAGACCAAGATTTCTTCTCCGGGATCTTGCCACCCCCTCGACCCTGCAACCCTCTACTCCCGCTTACTTCTTGTGTGCCACAAGTCTGTTTGTGGTTTTCAGGTGCAGCTTCTTGCCTTACACTGTGGCTTTGCCTATAACATCCCTTCTACAGGAAATTTCCCTATGTGTTTGGTCACCCTGAAAATTCCATTCTCTTTCAGGGTTTGGCTCAGGTACCATCTCACCTTTATGACCCAGAATGACCTCTCTTCTTGCTACCCAATTCCAGTGACCCTATGGTCCTTCAGAAATGAGCCACTGAACATTTATATTACTCAGTTAGCATTATTTTGCATTTGTTTTGGACAGGGCTAGGCTGGACTTGAATTCATATATACCAGTCTTCCTGTCTCAGCCTCCAAAGTGTTGGAACAGAGGCGTATGCTACTGTGCCTGCCATACATATGCATTTTCCTAGCTTCCAAGGGCAGAAGCTGCCCTATGTATATTTTTATATTTCCAGCAAACAGGGGGACCTGAGTTCTAAGTGGATGAACAGTTTTCCCTGAATTGGATCCTCAAATCCAGCCACATTGGATGATTGCTGGGGTACCCAGAGGTGAAGGTTGCCTTCTAGAACTCTGTTACCTTGGCTCTGTCCCCATCGAAATAGCAATGTCATTTGAACCCTTGGCTCTCTTCCTGACTAAATGATGATTTCATTTCCATCTAGCCAGATAAATCCTTAGAGTATCTTTTTGTTATATAATGCGTAAATACTTAAAGGAGATGGACCTTATACTAAAGGCACAAGGAAGGTCTGAGTCCTCATGTGAATGCATTGGAAGTCAGGCCATGCAACCCTCATTAGTAACAGAGCACAGAGACAGTAGCAACCTACAAAAGTTTCTATGGGCTTTAATCTTGCAGCAGTTTATAAGCCCATTAACATTCAGCTCACTACCCCCTGGAGAGGCATACCATGGGAAAACTACACTTGGTTCTCAGCTGGAAATAAAGCCACCATTCTCTTCTCCTTGGAATTTTCCCCAAATGAATCTGTCCACACTGGGTTACGTGCCCCCCTCCCCTTTTTTTAATATCATTACAATTCAGTGGCATTGGATCAAGGAATGGTTCAATGGATAAGGCAAGGTAAATACCTGGAAAGCACATGCAAAAATGCAGAGTAAGCCAAGTGAATGGAAGAGGACACAGGCAGGCCATGGGGACTCCTGACCAATCTGAAACAGTGAGTTCCAGATTGAGGGAGATACTATATCTCAAAAAATCAAGTGATTGAGGAAGACTGCCTTACAGTCCCCACCCCCACATGCACACAAATAGACCAAGCTTCCTGTCATCAGACACAGATGCCTTGATTGTTCATAAACAAACAAACAAACTAAATTTAGTGGCACTAAGTACATTCCAGATCACATCTGTCGTCAATACCCATTAAACTTTACCTCTCCATTCCTCCAGTCCCTGGTAACTTCTCTTTGGTCTCTGAATTAACCTACTGTGGGTTATTCATACAATGTTTGTCCCTTTGTGACTATGTTATTTCACTTTCTGTAATGTTCTCAATAGTTATCCTTTTGTAGCAAATATCAGTACTTCATGCCTTCTTACAGTCAATATTCTCCCATGTGTGTGTGTGCCATATCTCACTAATCCTGTTTTCTACTGGGGCATTTGGGTGGTTCCAACCTTCTGGCCCTTGTGAGAGGTTCTAAACCCATTATTTTAATTCCATCGGCTATAAACCTACAAGTGGAATTGTAAACATATGGAATCATATGACAATTCAGTTTAACTTCCAAGGAACAGCCAGAGCGGTCCCCCCACACACACACACACCACACACACACACACACACACACACACACACAGTGGCTCCATCAGTTTACATTGCCACCAAGAACATTCAAGGGTTTCAATTTATCCACATTCTTGCTAACATTAAAACTTTTCCATATGTGTGTATGTATGCATGTATGTATATTATCAATCTTAATTGGTTTTATGGTTTTATGGTTTAGATTTTTCTTTCAAAAATGACTACTGGTATTGAATATATTTCAATATGCATTGTTATGGGCTGGCAAGAAAGAAAGATGGCTCAGCAGTTAGAGGTACTCAATGGCAACTTGATCCCCACCAAGGACCACCCTCGACTTGGTGAGGGGTTCCTGAGGAAGGGGTGTTTGGGAACAGTGAAAGAATAACTCAAAGTCAATCATGGGTACAAGCTGACAACTCTGTATTCTGCTGGAGCTGGCTCTCCAGATAGCTGTGTAGATAGCTCAACTCTTGCAGACCAAAGCCTAGTCTTTTATATACATATCAATTCAATCATTATCCTAGGTTCTCTTTTGATTATCCCACAAATCAGTATTTTATGATTTTAGCCCCTTGATTCTTAGAGACAACACACATATATTTTTTTTGTTTGTTTTTTTTTTGTTTTGTTTTGTTTTTTGTTTTTTGTTTTTCGAGACAGGGTTTCTCTGTGTAGCCCTGGCTGTCCTGGAACTCACTTTGTAGACCAGGCTGGCCTCGAACTCAGAAATCCTCCTGCCTCTGCCTCCCAAGTGCTGGGATTAAAGGCGTGCGCCACCACCGCCCGGCCATATATTTTTTTAACATAGCAAATGAACTCAGAGATCTGCCTGTCTCTGTAAGCACAAACAATAAATTTAGCTGGGTGGGAATTACCTGAGAGTACCATTCCCATCATGCCTGGATCTAAACTTACTCTGTCCCAGGCTGACCTTGAGTCCAGAAATCTGCCTTCCTTTGTAGCACAATAAGCTAGGTGGTTGGGATCTGGCCCTGAGATCACCATTCCCCAAATCTCTTTATATCTTTTCTTAATATCTTTCTGATAAGCCAGCTCCTTAGTGCAGCTGTTTCTGTTCTTTGAGGTCTGTGAAGCCCCTCATACAATTCATATTGCACCCTTATATTTTGTATAGATGCATACATTCTTGAACTCATGTTTTCAGAGTTTTTGCCCACAGCCTTAAGGGCTGTCCTGAATGTCATAGCATTCACTACCTTGTTGAGGAACACATTCTCACCTCCCAGACTCATGCTGTTTCTAATTATCATGGAGTCATTAACTTTAACGTGGACAGCATTCCTCAAAGAAGGAACATGAAAATATGTACATTATTATTCAAACAAGCCCCACACCCACAGCAACTCAGCACTCATGGAGGACCACACCCTGCTAGCTCTGCTCCAGGGCTGAGAACTATGTTGCTCCAACCCTTAAGCATGGCAGGACTTGGCTGTTCTCCAGGAACCAACATGGTAGAAGCAAACAAATCTACAACTTGCATGCACACACACACACGAGCACATGCACATATACATGCAAATACACACATGCATATATTCACACATACACACACAAACACATATACATGCATACACACAAGAGAAATAAATGAATGGAAATTTTTAATTTAAAAATATGTGCATATTGGCATATATCAGAGAAGTGGCTATTTAAATTCATTGAACATTCTTATTTACAATAGGGTCTCATGTAGAACAGGTCGACCTCAAACTTTCTATGCAGCTAAGGAAAAATGACCTTCTGATCATCCTGCTTCTCTACCTCCTGAGTGCTGGAATTAAACGGCATGCAACACCACACCCAGATTTATTCTGCACCAGGAATCCAATACAGTGCTTTGTGCATATTAGACAAGCAAGCCACAAACTTAGGAGAGGAGAGGAATCGATATTGAATGCCTTCCTTGATCACGCTCCCTCTGAGGCAGACAGCTTTCATTAAACAGCATCTTATTGATTTGGGATAGGGAGGTTAAAAGGGTCTGCCTATCTCACCCTACCTTTGACCCTCAGCACTGGTGTTACAGATGTGTGTCACTGCACCTGACATTTATGTGGGCGCTGGGGATCAGAACGCAGTTCACAACTGAGCCATCTTCCCCCTACATATACTTTTTAAAAAAATTAAAACTGTGTATGTATGCAGGCATGGGCATACTGGAGATCAGAGGGCAGCTCTCAGGGGTCAGTTCTCCCTCCTGTCATGTAGATTCTGAGACCCTACACTTGGTGACAAGTGTCTTTACTGAGTGAGACATCTCACCCACCCATATACTCCTGTTATTAAATATGGTTTATAAGCATTTTGCATAAATTTCTAAGCAAAAATAAAATACTTCCAAATAGTAATAATATAATTACTAACCACCAGAGCCAGACATTGATATGCATGCTTATAACCATGCCTCTGGGGAGGTTGAAGTAGGAGTACTGGGAATTTGAGGTCAGCTGGGCTACCTAACAAGTTCCAACCTGGAGCACATAGCAAAAGTATAATTTAAAAGGGGACTGGAAATGTGGCTCAACAGGTAAGAGTAATTGCTTGCTTTTCCAGTGGACCTGAGTTAGGTTCTCAGCAGTCACATTGGGCAACTCACAACTGCCAGTAAGTCTGATGGTCAGAGGGACACCCATGCACACATGGGATACATTTACCCACATACATGAAAACAAAATAAACCTTTAAAAATGTTATCGCCGGGCGGTGGTGGCGCACACCTTTAATCCCAGCACTTGGGAGGCAGAGGCAGGTGGATTTCTGAGTTCGAGGCCAGCCTGGTCTACAGAGGGAGCTCCAGGACAGCCAGGGCTACACAGAGAAACCCTGCCTCAAAAAAAAATGTTATCTATAGAGGCTGGAGAGATGGCTCAGTGGTTAAGAGCACCGTCTGTTCTTCCAAAGGTCCTGAGTTCAAATCCCTGCAATCACATGGTGGCTCACAACCATTCGTAGTGAGATCTGACTCTCTCTTCTGGTGTGTCTGAAGACAGCCACAGTGTACTTAGATATATAAATAAATCTTTAAAAAATTATCTATATATTTTTAAAGCTATCAGAGTGATGCCTAGCCTTGGAAATCTCAAATGACACCAGTGTTGCCAACCTGGAGACACTTTCTTCCTGTCAGCACCTTTGAACTGCCCACAAGCGATCACCAGCAGCAGGTGCCAGAGTGGGTGGGCAGTTGGCATGGGCAGGTGTGGGAGGAGAAGCTGAACAGAGCTCCATTATGAGGAGCTGGAGAGCTGGAGGAAAAGACCCCAAGTTGCCCCTCCCACCCTGCCTGTACCAAGGATACTGACTGACAAAGCCTATTTTGGTTTTCACTCCAGGGATCAGTCAGAGACATGCCTCTGAATGTACAATCTTGTGAGTGCCCCACGCCCCACCCCCAACACACACACAAACACACACACACACACATACACACACACACCTGACCTTGTTTCTAATTTCAGATTCATGCAAAATTGTTTCAGAGCAGGTTTTCTGTTCACTTTGTTTCTGGGGCCTCCTTCCTGTGGGGCTGAAAACAGAGACAGTGGCAAGATGGGGGAGAAGCCACAAATGCTCCCAAGCAGAACCCTAGGGAAGGAGACACCTCCATTCATCGGTGGAGGAGAGATTGAATGAGACATGGGTAGGGCTTCGCAAGCGCTAGCTATCATTACCCTCCTATGATTACACCTCTTTGGCTGAATGTTCTTCTTAAACCCTGGAATTGGCACGGCCCGATGAGTGACCCTGATGCTGCCTGTCCCTCTATGTGTTCTACTCTGTCTTTCCCAGCTAGCTGACTACATGTTCTACAAATAGGCACTGATGCAGCCAAAAGCAGCCAACACTCACATCTGATAATGTTAGAGAGTCACGGTGCCCAGATGCACAGGGAAACTGAGTCCCCAGAGGAAGGTGAATCGTTGGAACCGCCCTGCAGAAGCTCGGCAGCACTCTGCGAGGAGATGCTCCCTAACCACCTAAAATGGCATCCCACCTTCCCAGGAGCTTGGGACAATTTTGAGGTTGCAGCCAAAAGCCAGGAGTAGCAGCAGTAGCCAGCCATGGACAAGGCTAATATATGCAGGGAGAGACGCACTGTGAACAGCTCACTTGGGCCCGAACACCTTGGCAGAGCAGCTGAGAGCATGGGCCTTGGAATTATACAACCTAGATCACTAAGTATCTGCCACAGGACAATGCAAATTACTCCATCACTTCTGACCCCAATTTTTAATCATCTATCAAAAGGAGATGGCATTATTACCCACTCAGTGCTGTTCCACAGGGATAATGGAACAATGCTTGGTTATGCTGTACAGTGAGTAAGTACTTCTCGACACGCATGACAGGGTGGTAGCTCAGTGGGACAAGGGCGCCTAGCATGACCCTGGGTTAGATCCAGTAAACACACACACACACACACACACACACACACACGCACACACACACACAAACACACACACACACACACAAACACACACAAACACACACACACGCACACACACACACAAACACACACACACAAACACACACACACACAAACACACACACAAACACACAAACACACACACACACAAACACACACACACACACGAAATATTTGGGATTGATCCACCACTAATCACACAGCAGTAGAAGAGAAATGTAACTATCAAAGAGAGACAGATGTCTAGGGTGACTCCAAATCTACCAAGCCCAGCTTGTCTGGCTATGTGGTGAAGGAAAAGATAGCTTGGTGCTGTGTCTCACTGCAGTGCTGGACTGGAATGACGGCCTCCTATCACGCTGAGCCACCTGCAGCCGGCAGCACAGGAAGTTGAAGTGATGGAGCAAGGAGGAAGCCTGAGTTATGAGTGGGAAGGACATTCATTCCACTCAAAACATTTCCAAAAAAAGCCAGGTTATACTTGCATATGACTTAAGGACCTTCAGCCCCATTAGCTTTGCCTAGAAGCCTTTGGTTCAGAGATTATATTAAAATAAATTCTCAAATCCGTCATTCATGGTCCGACACACCCTGGGATTTCAAGACTGAGTTACTGGTAGGCAGTGTAGTCTTTTTATGATTCTAGCCAGGCATGTGGAGCTCACAGCTTGTGGCCCCACTCAGAGTACCCCATCTCACTCTTTAGTTTCGTGTCAGTGAGCTGCTAATTCTCAGGTTTCAAATGTCTTTTGGTTTGGCATCTTGGCAATGGCTTCCTTCCTGTCTCACTGGCATTTCCTGGCCCCACTATGATTAAACTCACGGGCTTGCAGCAGTGGTACACTATGTTGAATAAAAGGTCAGGTTCGAGAATCTGCCTGAAGTCAACCTGTTCTCAGCCCTCACTGGCTCTGAGTTAAGGCAAATTCTTCCATCTCCCAGAACCTGCTCTCCTCCTCATCAAGATGGGAACTGCTGGCATTTGCCAGCGCTGTTTGGAGGAGGAAGGCGATAAAGAAGGGCTTAGCACAACCTGGCAAGGCTGTGCTAGCTCAGCCTGAGCTATTATTAGCAGGCAGGGAAGAGCAGGCCCAGGCCTTGCAGCTGCTCCCCTACACCCCTCCCCATGCCCCCCACTTCCACTCACCAGGTTTGAGTGGGATAATTACCAACGGACTGAGATCTGAGTGGAGCTTAGGTAGATCTAAAATTACAAGCCTAGCAACAAACTACTTCAGCTGTTCGGGTTGTAAGGGACCCTGGGGCCGGAGAAACTGTATTTTGCTTTTGTGTGTGTGTGAAGTAATTTGAGCTAGGGAATGAGGGTGAGGGTGGGGAGCATCCCGTAGTATATATGGAGAATACCATAGCAGAATCCCAGAGGCTTGATCTGAGGCAAGAACTCTAAGAACAGCCAGGTCCTTATGTTATGATGTAGGTGGCCGGGATAACCAGGATAAGAAGGGACAGTACTAGTATTTGTTTTGGACTCCAGGGAAACCAAACTCTAAACTCTTCACTATTCCATGTTTGCAAAACAAACCAAACACTATCCAGCAGGATGCCACCCACCTCCTACCCCAGGCAAGTTCAGAGAAACAGTTACTACAACAAGAGCTAAGGCATTTGGTGACCTCCAGGCTGGAAGGGGCTCTATCCAGCTCCCTGGAAGAAACAAAACAAAGAGAAACTCAAAGGAAAAAAGTCCTTATCTCTTTGAGGTTAGCCTCCCCCAACTCTTCATCTAGCTGACTTAATATCAAATGGAAGCCAAAAAAGGGTCAACACAGCTTATCTCAGAATGCAAGTCCAGCCATCCCTGCCTAAACTCCAGGCTGCTCTCTGCCAATGAAACAGATTTTCCTCCCTGGAGTTCTCTGGGGCAGTTGGCCAGGAATCCCCTAAAGTTTCATGAAAACCAGTGTTACATGGCTGAATCCTGATTACAGCAGTCTAACCCATTCTAGAACTTTCTGTTGAATGGGGGTACGGTGCAAAGGGAAAGGGGAAAACAACAGAAATCTCTGTGGCATATCTTTGTTTTGGCACCAGGGACTGAACTCAGGACCTGTGTTCACCCCTGACACCAACACTGAACTCTGCCCCCAGACCCTACCCTCTAGCTTGTGAATTTGTCTTAACCTGCTCCCTAAACAAGTTTGGGGGATCTAAATTCATCCATATCAACTTTCCTGTGAGAAACCACATTAGTTTCTATAGTGTTTGTCCCACTCCTACCCCTATTTAATTTATGTGTGTGTGTGTGTGTGTGTGTGTGTGCGCGCGCGCGCGTGCGCACATGCATGTATGCATGTGTAGTCATGGGAGATGTGAGGCTAGAGGTTAACTGTTGGATATTGTCTTCCATTGCACACCACCTTATTTTCTGAGACAGGGTCTTTCACTGAGTCTGGACCTTGTCAATTTGGGTAGGCCGACTGACCCTCAGGGATCCTTCTGCCTCTGTGCACCCCACTACTGGAGTTACGGATGCACATGCAGTTTCACAGGGGTCCTGGGGATCAGCTCAGGCTCCAATCCCAGCTCCTTGGAAAGCTTTAGAGGGCAAACAGTCTCCATTACAATTGTAGGGCTCTAGGAAAGGAATCAAGAGGGTTCACACCACCAGGGCAGCACCTCCTCTACTAGCCAGAGCCTCTGAACAGGGATGTATGAGAAAGCAGAGAGACGAGACAGCTGGAGCCGCCCACTGGCTGGTGAACAGTTTTCTTGGGTTAACTTTCAAGCCTGCAGAGCTGGTACCAAGGGAGGAACAGGGCTGTAGTTCAGTTCAGAAGGGCTGCTATGGGTTGCTGACTACCAGCTCTCTGCAGGGTATGATAGCATGGGGAAGCAGATACTCAGTCCAGTCCTCTCTGAGTGACCCTCTACAGTGACCCCAGGAGTGCTGGAATCAAGACTGGAACAACTGAAACAAGGTGGAAAGTCCAAGTAAATAAGGTCCCTTTAAGTCTATAGCTCCCAGTGACCATATAGCATTGCATGCCAGACCAGTAGGAAGAGAATCTAAAGGAGCAGTGGGGGACACTTTGCCCACAAGTCCCAGGCTGGAAATCAACCATACACTTTCCTTATGAGTAGGAACTTCGCTTTGGAAGGGTTGGGCTGTACTTCGCAGGAAGAGTTGAGACTCTCCTGGGTAAAAGTATCAATATTAGGAGATGGGGTTCCCTGTTGGGGTCACCCTTTCTTAGCTTTGAACTTGCAGAAGAATTGGAGCTTTGTAAGAGAAAAGTGGAACAGCCCCCCTCCCAGACACACACACACACACACACACACACACACACACACACACACACATATCTAATGCTGCTCAGGAAAAGAAGTTCTTGCCAGAAATGGTGCTCATATCAGTAATTCCCCAGTAGGGGATAGGGAGTTAGAGGCCAACCTAGGCCGCATAGTAAAACCCTGTCTCAAGAGAGAGAGAGAGAGAGAGAGAGAGAGAAGGAAGGCAGGAGAATCTCAGTGATTTTGAGGCTAGTCTGGTCTACATAGTGAGTTCCAGGACAGTCAGGACTACACAGACCCTGTCCTGAAAATAAATAAATAAAATAAACAAATAAACAAACAAAGGAAAACTTTTCCTTTCCTTCCAGATGTTTTTTTTCCGCCATAAAATGGTTTGACTTCATCTTTTGTTTGTGTGTTTGTTGTTTTCCTGACTTTGAGTTCCAGCCACAAAAGCAAGCAAAGTTCCCTTGGCTGATACTGCACGGAGAGACTTCTCTCCATCAACTCCTTTTAAGAGTCTTAAAATGTCAGTCCTTGAAAGATCCCTGGACTGCTGGTTTGGTGAAGAGAAAATTCCCACTTATGTCCCACTTTCCCTCTCCACTTGAGAGATTCCAGTCTTCTATTTCTGCCTCCTACACACACACACACACACACACACACACACACACCCCAAAAAGACAATATGCATTCCAGAGTTCAATCAGAAAAGGGGAGCAAGAGAGAACATCCAAGCTGCAGAGGAGCCTTGACTAATTGCTCTAATGTACTAACTGCTAACAATGTTTAGTATGCAGGCAGTGTGCCCTCACTATAAACGGATTATCCTCCTGGAGTATCACAGCACCCCAGGGAGGCGGGGCTGCACACCCCACACCCACCCACCCACCCACCCACCCCCCGCCACACACACACACACACACACACACACACACACACACACACACACTTTATAAGCTATGGCACAGAATGTCAGTCCGAGCAGGACCATCCCATAAGACAGCTGTCCGGTGCTGACATTTTCTTTGCCTTTTTTTTTTTCAACTAAGGTCTTACTTATGTAGTCTAGGCTGGCCTAGAATTCACTATGTAGCCTCTGATGATCTTTACCTTTTGTTTCTCTTGCATCTACCTCCCCAACCCCAATACTGACATTCTAAAGTTGTACAGCCAGGCCAAATGCTAATCCAACCAATATTAGACACTGAGCAAGCTACCTAGAGATCCAGTGTCTCAGTTTCCTTCTTTACATATTAGAGATGATATTGTGACGACTGAGATGAGACACAAAGTGCTAAGGACAATTCCAGGTACGTCATCAATTTTATTTTATGATTTCATTCACTCAGCTTCCCTGATTGTAGTCCAGGGTTAGACTACAGTCCTAGCCACTAACATGTCTGGCTCCTCCCTGGGTGGGTAGGAAGTAAGATTCTAGGAAGCCCAGGGTGATGTGAGTATCTATCTCCCTGCTCACACCGATCTGGTGTTTCTCTCACATGCAGAGTGGGCTGTAGCTCATACAGCCTTCTGACACATCTATGGGTCAGGAAGAACAAATGAACAGATACAAACTGTAGGTCCCCATCTGTCATGTCTCTGTGATGCCCAGGTTTTGTAACACAAAACACTGCTCAGAGAGGCAGTTCTAAGAGGCTTTGATGGAGCTTTCGGACCTGGTGTCCTGCCAGGCGCTGTGGCGGCAGAGGCAGCCTCTTTCTCCAGCCTGGCCTTTTGGGCTCCACTCTTTTCCTTAGACAAGTCAGTGAGCTCTTTCTTCAGCCCAGCCATGCATCACAAGGCACGACATGGGTTTGGCTCACCATCACCACTCAGTGAGATTGCTGGACTCCAGTCAGTCACCCAGTGAGGCTGGCCTCTGCCCCACTGTCTGGTGCATTCATCCTGGTTTGCAAAGAGATTTCCCAGATTGATGCTAAATCCACAAACCTCAGGTCCGAATTAAGCAGCACCCCCCCACCCCAAGCATAGGAAGTAGGCACAGAATGTAAAATCACATGACTGCTTAGTCAAGAAACACAAAGAAACACAGCTCCTATGTACAGCCAAAAAAACACAAATTATTTTGTTTTGTTGTTTTGTTTTGAGACAAGGTCTTGCTATGTAACCCTAGCTGGCCTAAAATTTACATGTAGGCCAGTCAGGCAATCTGCCTTCTTTTCAGCCTCAAGAGTGCTGGAATTACAGGCATATGTTATTATGCCCTGCAAAAGATACTACTATGTGTTTACATGTATGTGCATATATGTAGATCAGAGGACAACTTCTGGGAGTAGCTTCTCTCCTTTTACTATTGAGTCTAGAGAATATATATCTAGATATATACATATATCTAGATATATATATCTATATATATGTTAAAGTAAAACAAAATTTGGGAAACACTTTTACTTAAAATTCTAGGGACTAGATCTGGAAAATAAATACACAGATGGAACATTTTACTTATGAAATCAAAATGAGAAATATAACCAAGAGACACTAAGAAAATAAACAGGCACACACACATTCTTTCGAGTGAGTACAGGAGTCAGAAAGCTAACCATTTCCCCTCGAATCTGCTTTCATTTTAGTTTCTTCACTGAGACCCAAAATCAAATTATGCACCAACTTTAATGTTCTCTGTACAAGATACAGAGAGTTTAGGCAGGGAGGAAGACTAAAGGTTTATCCTCACAAACTGATGGTTCAAAATTTCCAGAACATGTTATTTCTAGATGGTAATCGACGGGAAAACATGTCCTTTCAGGAGAGTTTTTGAGACAAGAGGCCCCTGGCTTCATGTTTCTTCCTCTTTCATTTGAGGCACCACGGAACTAAGAAGGAAGACATTGTGCTTTTTGTCCTGTTATGACGAGTATCTAAGAGGTTTGTTTATCCTTGAGTTTGAATCCTCAAGGTTTTAAAATCTTCCTTGGCAGAGAAGTCCCTCTCTGTCCAAGATGAGGAGCGTCAATACTCAAGTTTTTAGGGCAGACCTGGCTTCAAAGGTTCAATCACATTGGCCAGTTAACAGTCTGGTTTGGTAATCCCTGCCATTAAGTCAGGTCTGAACTCCAAGTTGTGCTGATGTCTTCATGACCTTGGAAAGAGGCTCTTTCTCTGTATTTGAATTCTTTCCAACAATTATCCATACAAAGTCCCTTTGAAGAGAGGCCAGAATTGGGTGTTCTTGGTGTGAACCATGTGCTGGATCCATTACATGGATTTCTAGTCCTGCTGACAATTCTATATTATACCCATTGCTGTCCTCATTGAACAGTTAAATAATTTGGCTCAGAAAACATAAGCTGGCCATCATTCAGCAAGATGGTAAACTAGATTAGAATACATATATGTAAAAAAAAAATGTGTCCCAGAGGCCTAGGTGTGGAAATAATACAGTTTGTGCTTTCACTTAAAAACATTTTTATTTTATGAACATGAGTGTTTTGTGTATATAAGTATTCCACACACGTCTGGTGCTTTGGGGGGTGTTGGATTCCAGGAACTGGCCTTACAGGCAGTTTTAAGGCAATATGTGGGTGTTGGGAACTGAATCCAGGATCCCTAAAGAGCAGCCAGTGCTCTCAACAGCTGAAGCCTTCTCCAGCCCCTCGATAGGTGTCTTTTGTTTGTTTGTTTGTTTGCTTTGCTTTGTTTTTTTGTTTTTTTAAGGAAATACTACAGGCAAAGGTTTATACTTGGTGTGGAGGCACACATTTGTAATCCTGGCACTTGAGAGATTGAGGTAGCAGACTCAGGAGTTCAAGACCAGCCTTGACTACATAGCAAATTTTAGGGCAGCCTGGACTATGTGAGACCCTGTTAGGAAGAAAAGTAAATAAATAAATAAATGAAGAGAGGGGAAGGAAGGAAAAGGAGAGAAGGAGAGAGATGGAGGAGGGGAGAGGAAGAAGAGAGGGGAGAAGTAGAAAGGAAGGAGGAAGCGAGGGAAAGGGAGGGAGGGCAGGGCAGGGGCAGGAAGGGAGGGTAAGGTAAGGGAGGAGCAGAACAGCAGAGGCCAGGGGACAGTTATAAGGACAAGTAAACAAAACCAAAGTTATCACCTTGCACTTAGGAAGGCCTAGGCAAAAGGACAGACGCTCAAGACCAACCTAATCTAAATGATAAGACTCCTTGTTAAAACTGAATGAATGACGGGCGGTGGTGGCGCACGCCTTTAATCCCAGCACTTGGGAGGCAGAGGCAGGAGGATTTCTGAGTTCGAGGCCAGCCTGGTCTACAGAGTGAGTTCCAGGACAGCCAGGGCTATACAGAGAAACCCTGTCTCGAAAAACCAAAAAAAAAAAAAAAAAAAAACTGAATGAATGAATGAATAAAGAAACAGTTAAAAGAAAGAAACATAAGATAACACCACTACGATTGCCTGTAGTTTGCTGAGCATTTGAGTTATGCAAGGTAAGCTGATATATATACATATATGGCAACAGACAGGCCCAGTGTTACTATTAGCATTATCTATCAATCAGTGGATGCTAGCTACAATTGCTACAGTGATGCTGCTTAACTAAAGACATCTCTTCCAAGCCACATACCCTCCCTCAGTGCTTCTCCTTACTGAATATGCAAACTGGGGGAAGCCCCTCAGCAGCAAACCAGCTCCCCACCTGGCAAAGAGCCCCAGGAACTCTCTGTTGGTTAATCTCCTTATGTAAAGAGCCACTACCTTGCTTCTTGGTGGGAAGAAGGGGGTGGTGTTCTCCAGCTCTTAGTTTGCATAATATTCTCTTCTCCGTCAGAGTTGAGAAAGAAGCCTGTGGTCTAGTAGCAGCAGATGGTAGGAGCCATGACTCAGCAGTGCTCTACAGGGGTGGAGCAGGGTAGCCCTGGGGGGCAGTAAAGACCCCTTCTCACCCCGCCTCTGGCCAGGCCTTGAGAGAGCTTCTTGTAGGAGGAAGGAGGAGAATAGACCTTAAGTTGCGCTGTGCTCTGGTAACTGGAGCTGGAGGGAGTACCCTGGCCCTAATCTCAGGGTCGGTGTGGGCTAGCATAGGAAAACTTTGTATTGCTAAACTCCAACTTTGGGGCTGGGGAGATAATTCAGTTGTTGCCCTGCAAACATGAAAGGCTGACTTCTATTCCAGAACCCATGTTAGTTAAATAAATAAATAAATAATCAGGGTGTGGACGAGAGGTAACTCCGTGGTTAAGAGCACTTGCTGACTTGCTGCTCGTACAGGACCCATGGCAGGCAGCTCATGGCGGCTGTAATTCCAGCTCTAGGAACACCCTGTGCTGGCTTCTCCAGATATCTGTACTCATGTACACGTATGCATATACATAATTAAAATGTATTTTAAAAAAATCCAAGCATGGCAATCCATAGAAGTCCAGTGTAAGGGAGGTAGAAACGGGTTGATATTTGGGGCTAGACAGATTTGCAGCCAGCTTAGCCTACAGTGAATTCCAGGCCAATAAAGAAACAAGCAGAACAAGATAAACTCCAACTTTACATTTAAACATAAAAAACTAACTATTTGTGGGGCTAGAAGTAGGTATAGCTCAGTAGTAGAATCCTTACCTAGTATTCACAGGCTCTGGATTCAATTCCAGCACCATAAAAATTTATTCATTTGTTAAAGTTACATAATGCAAATAAAAATGAATTGATAATGATATATGTATTATATTCTAGAATTGATTCCTTGTAAGATGTGTTATTTGCGGTTATTTTCTCTGGTTCTATGATTGCCCTATTACGATGTTCATAGTGGATTTTTTTTCCTCTTCATTTTGTTTTTACTGAAGTAAATGTCTTATTCATGTAAGGAAAGTGCTCTACTACTGAAATATGCATGTCCCAGCCTGATAGGTTGTTTGTTTGAGATAAGGTCTCAGGGTAGACTTGAACTCAGTAAGTAGCCAAGGATGACCTAAAACTTCTTAGTTTGAACTCACCTCCCAGGTCCTAAGGTCTCTGGCATGTGCGACCGTGCTCGGTTTATGATGTGCTGGAGCTTTGTGTGTGCTGGGCAAACACTTTCCCAGTGGTGCTTCCCCCCGCCACCCCGACTTCATGATTCTGCATGTATGGATATCCAGTTTTCCCCGGTGTCATGTGTTGAGGACTGTTCTCTTGCCCAGTGGGTGGTTTTAACAGCCCTTCTAAAAAACACATAATATTCATGAAGATTTATTCCTGGGCCTGCTATCCTATTCCACTGATTTATGTGTCTGCCTATTTTGATTGAAGTTGGTTTACAGAAATTTTTCAAATTAGGAAGTAAAAGTTGGGCATAGTGTACATGACCTCAATTCCAGCCTTTGGCAGGCTGATGCCGGTGGATGGTAGGTTTGAGCTAAGGGTTGGGCATATAGCTCTGTGATAGAACACTTGGAAAATATGCATGAGTTTAAGAAAATCAAGTTTGAGGTCAGCACAAGCTACAAAACCAAGCACAAGCTCTCCAGGTTTCTGCATTTTGTTTTGTTGTTGTTATTGTTGTTTGTAGGCCAGGCTAGTCTCTTTTCAGAATTTATTGTTTTTATTTTATATTCATTGGTGTTTTGCCTGAATGTATATCTGTGTGAAGGTGTCAGAAGTCCTGAAACTAGAGTTACAGACAAGTATGAGCTGCCATGTGGGTGCTGGGAAATGAACCTAGATTGTCTGGAAGATCAGCCAGTGCCCTTAACTGTAACCAAATATATAATACCTGACCTCTTTGTTTCCAGAAATAACCACTCTGAGACTGGATTATTATGAATAAATGCTTAGGTCAATAGCTTTGGCACATTGCTGCTAGCTCATAACTCAATTATCCTGTTTGAACTAGTCTAAGTCAAGCCACACAGCTAGTTACCTATTTCATGTTACAGTTTCATGTTACTGTCTCCATCAGAGTTCTAGGGCAAATCTCCTGCATCTGCGATTCTATCCCAGAAATCTTTTATACCAGAACTTCTACTTCCTTATTTCCTGCCTAAACTCATAGGCCAACAGCCTTTTATTGACAGGTAAAGCTTCCACACATTGCACAAAAGATTTCCTCTACATTTAACCACTGAACCATCTCTCCAGCCCGTGAAGTTTTGCTCTTAAAACAGTTACACTCTCAAGAGTGTATATATACACTCAGCACTCCTGCTTCCACCTCATGGGGGAACAGGCATGCACCACCACACCACAGCTTCCATTTTTGTTCTTAGTCAAGGTAGCTTTGATTATTTTAGGTCTCTTGAGATTTTGTATGAATTTTAGTACATTCTGCTAAATGAAAAGAACAACTGTGGTTTTGATAGTACTTGCTTAAAGGAGGCTGGAGGCAGAGGGAACAGCATTGAGTTCTAAACCATACTCAGTTCTAAAACTTACCTATAGCTTAGGGTAGCTGGAGTCCCTGGAGTAGAGCCAATAAAAAGTGTGAAGATGGTGAGGTGCCCCAAAGGAATCCACAAAAGGCCTGATTTAAGGGAGATAAGAACACTGTTGGGAAGAATTCACATCCAGGCAGTGGTGGTGCACGACTTTAATCCCAATACTCAGGACGCAGAGGCAGGAGGATTTCTGAGTTAGGCTAGTCTAGTCTACAGAGTGAGTTCCAGGACAGCCAGGGCTACACAGAGAAACCCTGTCTCAAAAAACCAAACCAAAACCAAACAAAGTCCAAGAGGAAGAATGCACATTGACCTGCACATGGTGGTCACTCCTAGAATGGGGTAGGAACAGTTAGAATCACTGAGGACTTTAGTGACATGCCTTTTAAGGATAAAAGATACAAAAGATTGCTGGTTTTTAGCTGTAACTTAAGAGACTAATTCTAAAGAAGAGATTTAATATTAACCAGGTGCCCTGCCCTCTCTTATACTCTTGATAGTAAGACACCAGCTGATACAGGCATGGACAGATTGGGGTGGAAAGCTGGGCAGGACTGGCAGTTGGTTTAACCTCTTACGCTGAAGCCGGGGCATGGCCACGCCCAACTCCCATGTGCAAAGCACAGGAGAAACACTAAAACAATTCCCTGGTCTCCTTCAAGATGGCAGCCGAGAAAGCAGCCAGCTTTCAGTTAAGGTGAGGACAGGGCTTGGGGTGGGATGGCTTCCTCACCATGAATTCATCTTCCAGCAGGCACAGAAGGAAGATGTGAGAAGGGAATGAGAGGAAACACCAAACACTGTCATCAGTGAGAAGGTGGCTTCGTGAAAGCACGGCCACACTAGCTTCTATAGAACAGGAATAGTGGCGCTTGTCGGGGGGAATCCTGGACCTTAAGGACCTAGAGACCTGTGGTGTCAAGTTGAGCACCATGGAAGCAGACCTCCTGTCTGCAAGTGTGTCAGATCCCCTAGAACTGGGTCTGCTGTCACCTGAGTGCTGGGGATTAAACCTCGGCCCTATGGAAGAGCAGCTGGTGCTATAAAGCACAGAACCATCTTTCCAACCCCTGAAAATAGCATTTAAGGAAGATTGGTGTGAGAACTAACTCCTGCAAGTTGTCCTTTGTCTTCCATGTTAAAGGGACACTTTCAGACACTAAACAAAAGCAGATCAAAGAAGAAAAAGGTTCACACAGGAGTGTGAATACCAAAAGGGAGAATCCTTTGAGACCATTTAAAAAGCTTTGGTCACTGTGATGATTTGTATATGCTTGGTCCAAGGAACGGCACCAGGGAGGTGTGGCCTTGTTAGAGTGGGTGTGTCACTATGAGTGTGGGCTTTAAAACCCTCATCCTAACTGCCTGGAAGTTAGTCTTCTGCTAGTGGCCTTCCATGAAGATGTAGAACTCTCAGCATCTCCAGCACCACCTGGACTCTGCCATGCTTCCACCTTGTTGACAATGGACTGAACCTCTGAACCTGTAAGCCAGCCCCAATTAAATGTTGTCCTTATGAGAGTTGCCCTAGGCTGGAGAGATGGCTCAATGGTTAAGAGCACTGATTATTCTTCCAGAGGTCCTGATTTTAATTCCCAGCAACCACATGGTGGCTCACAACCATCTGTAACCATCTGATGCTCTCTTCTAGTGTGTATCTGAAGATAGCTGCAGTGTACTCATATAAATAAAAAAAAAAGAGTTGCCTTGGTCACAGTGTCTGTTCACAGCAGTAAAACCTTAACTAAAATACAATAACATTAGTAGTCAGTCATCTCTCTCTCCCCCTTCTCTCTCTCTCTCTCTCTCTGTGTCTCTCTCTCTCTCTCTCTCTCTCTCTCTCACACACACACACACACACACACACACACACACACACACACACACACCTCATGTGGCCAAGGCTAGCCCTGAACTTATAGATAACTGAGTTAGGCATTCTGATTCTCCTGCTGACAACTCCCAAATTTTGGAATTATGGTGTGTGTGTCTGTGTGTATTGTATGCACACGCATGTGTATTTGTATGTGGGTGGGTGAATATGCTCATGAATTCACTGTGTGTGCGTGTGTGTTGTATGCACATGCATGTGTATTTTTATGTGGGTAGGTGGGTGGGTATGCTCATGAATGCACAGCAGAGGCCAGAGGAGGAATCTGGTATTGTGCTCTATCACTTCCTGCTTTAGTCCTCTGAATTTGGAGCTAGACTGTGGTCCAGGAGCCCCACCCTCCCTCCTGTGTCTGTCCCACTCACCATAAGCACCTGAACCACAGACACTTGCACAACATGCCTAGCTGCTGCTTCTCCTTTTTCTTCTGTTGTTTGTTTTTCCAATACTAGGTCTCACTATGTAGCCCTGGCTGGCCTGCAACTTGCTTTGTAGATTTCTGCCTCTGCTCCTCGGCTGCTAAGATTAAGGTGTATGCCACCATGCCCTGCTTCTCCGGCTATTTAATTAGATGGTGAGGATTCAGACTCAGTTCCTCATATTCGTGCAGGTCCTGTTACCCACTGAGCCATCTCTCCAGCCCAGCGGGTAATGTTTTGAGGATTTATTTTTAACTGCATATCTTTGTGCCTGTCTGTGTCGGTATGTATCTGAGAGCAGGTACCCACTGAGCCACGGAGAACAGAGGTATCAGTCAATGCTCCTGGAGCTGGACTCAGGCAGTGTGAGCCACCGGTCATAGGAGCTGAACTCAGATCCTCTAAGCCATCCTCTGGTTCCCTCAACCATCCACCACATTTGCATTTTAACTGCTGATTTTGCTAATTTTGAGGGTTCCACCTGAATTCTAGTTTTGAGGGGGTTGTTTTTGTTGGTCACCCCACCCCCACCCCCGTGCATTCTGCATGCTTAGCATAAACAGAATGGAAGAATTCCCATCAGGCAAGCCTTGTAGTTTGCCTAAGGGCTAACTGTGTCAGAACAGGATGTAGGCTTTCTTTTTTCTTTTTGTCTTTTAGGTCATAGTGTCTCTATGTAGCCTTGCTGTCTTGAAACTTAGCCCAGGCTGGCCTCGAACTCACAGAGATCTGCTTGCTGAGTACTGGGAGTAAAGTGATGCTCCGTCACCACCCGGGGTTTTCTAGAACAATGGCTTCTCTCCCTGTGAGAAAGCCATCAGTGTCCCATAGTCTGCCCTGCCATCTAGTTAACTGTCTGCAGCTGTCAGATCACCCAAGCCCTTGCCCTGTAACCAGGCTCCATGAGATCTAAGCAACCAGAGGGCAGCCCTGAGCGATGCCAGACCCTTGCATTTGGAAGAGTATTGAATTCGGCTTTTGCCCATGGTGCTTTAACAGTTTAGCTCATTGTTTTACAGTGCTTATACCAACCACGTTCTGGATGCCAGTGATCAGTGGTCCTGTGACCTTCCAACCAATAACCTTTCTATCAGGGGTTCACAGTGCGTGGGAAGCGGAGACACACCACAGTCCAGACCCTCCTCCTCCCGAATTAAATCAGCTCCCACACTGAGTGGTTGCCAGCAGCTGGAAATCTGACTTAGGACCTAGTTTACTGTCAAGACCCATTGCTGTTGTGTACAAAGAACAATGACCCAAGCACTCTAGATTTCATGCTATTAGAATGCCCCTCATTTTCATTTACTTTCTTTGATATAGCAAACACACTTAGTAATTAGGGACAAAAATAAACACCCCACTTTTTTGTGTGTGTTGGGGCGGGGGGGGGGCAGGCTGCTGGAGAGTGGACCCAAGCCCTGCTGGTGCAAAGCATGAACCTCAGCTTCTGAGCCTCCGTCCCAGCCATGCGACTCCTAAACTTTGAGGAGTTTCTTCCCACTGTATGACTAAAATTTAAATTTATTTTTAAAAAAAAAAACTTCATTCTTCTCAACTTATACCAAATGTTTTCTTTTTCTTTTTTTATTATTATTAGTAGTAGCAATAGTGTGTGTACATGTGTGGGGACACTTGTACCACAGCTTATGTCTGAAACTGAGAGGACATCTTTTGGGAGTAGGTTCTCTGTACCTTGTTTTCGAAGCAAGGTCTCTCTCTCTGTGGTGGCTTGACTAAGTTGTCCCCCATATTCTGGACATTTGTATACTTGGTCCCCAGTTGCTGGCTGTTTGGGGGAGGCTTAGGAGGTAAGGCCTTGCTAGAAGCAATGTCACTAAGGGCATGCTTTGAGAGCTTAAAGACTGGTTGTTTCCAGTTCATTCTCTCCCCTGCTGTCATGCCTGGAGCTTGCTGCCACAGTTCCCGGTGATGTGATGTGACAAACACCACTCTCTATGAAACAATAAGCCCTGAATAAAACCCTCTTCCTATGCATTGCCTTGTCATGGTGTTTATCACGGCAGTAGAGAAGGAGCAGACACCGGGTGCAGGGATGGGTTACTGCTGCTGTAAAGAATCCGACCATGTGTCTTCCTTCCTTCCTTCTTTTCTGTTTTCTTTTTTCCTTTTTGTTTTGTTTTGTTTGGCATATGGAAGGCTTTGGAACTTTGGACTGGAAAAGTGGTTGGATGTTATAAGCAGAACTTAATGCTTCCTCCTGGTAGGGGCATGGAAGACAGCAGAGCGTGGAGCGATGCGAACTGTGGAGGCTCCACTCAAGAGGTTCCAAAGGGAAAGAATGTCTATCAGCAACTAGGAAACACAGTTAGAGACCTGTCTTGTGCCATCTTGGCAAAGAACGCGGCAGCTTTCTGCCTGTGTCCTGAGGACTCGCCTGAGGCTAGATTACACAGTAATGGATTAACTTCTTTGGCAGAAGACATTCTAAGACTGCCGGATATTGACTCTGCTGTGCTATTACTCGTATCACTCTTATGCAGGTCTACAACAGAAAAGAGAAGTGGGCCAGAAAGAAATACAAACGGTATAGTTTGAAGAGGAAAAAAAAAAGCACCAGGAAATTTAGTGTTGCAGCTAAGGCTTGTGCTGAAGGAGATAAACCATTCTGTAGTGGAATAAAGCAGCGATTCTCCACCTTCCTGAACCTTCTAATATAGTTCATGTTGTAGTGACCCTCAACCATAAAATCATTTTTGTTGCTACTTCATAACTGTAGTTGTGCTACTGTTATAAATCACAATGTGAATATTTTTGAAAACAGAGGTTTGCCAAAGGGGTCATGACCCTTAGGTTGAGGACCACTGGAATGAAGGGAAGGCTGTACTTGAGGCAAGACTGTACCTAGCTAGGCTTCCAACTTGTGAAAAGACCTAAGCAACTGTCTTCCCCTACAAATGAACACCAAACTTCTGCAATGTCATTTTATAAGGGCTACACGTTTAGCGCAAGTTGGCAGCTGAAACTGGTCATGTTGTCCATGTGTCCTGAAGGATATACAAGTCAAAGGTTGTAGGATCTTCCTCTACGGCCTCAGAGAATCACTGAGTCCCTGCATGGAGTTCCCTGAGAACTCATTGTATGAAGCTTTGGAAGGGAAGCCTGGTTTGCATTCTCCAGTGGGACCTGAAGATGTCAGAGTTGCCATAGCTGATAGATGTCTTCCAAGAAGAGCTGCCCATAGGGAGGGGAACCACCCTGTCTCAGTCACTGTCCTATCAAAGTGAAGAGGCACCATGACCAAGGCAACTTATAAGAGCAAGCATTTCACTGGGGTCTTGTTTATAGTTTGTGAGGATGAATCCATGATCCATGGGGGGCATGTGGAGGCAGGCAAGCAGGCATGGTGCTGGAGAAGAAACTGAGAGCTCATATCTCACATGCAAGTTACAAGGAGAAGAGGAGGGAAGGGGAGGAGTGAGAAGGGAGAGAGAGACAGAAGACACAGAGACTGGCTTGGGCTTCTGAAACCTCAAAGCCTATCCCTGAGTGACATACCTCTAACAATGCCACAGAACAAGGCCACACCTTTAATTCTTCCCAAACTAATCCACTAACTGGAGACCAAGCACTCAAACCTATGAGCCTATAGGAGCCATTCTCATTTTTGAAAGTATGTTAGACTGTGAAGCTGGAAGAGCGAACCTTGTACTGCAGGGAGGGTTGGTCTTGCTTTGGTCCAGTATTTCCTTACTATGCCCTTACTCTTTCCCTTTGGAATGCTGTCTACTCTGTGCCAATAGATGTTAGAAATATACAATTTGCTTTTTTATTTTCAGGGGGCTACAGTTAGAGATTGTCTTGAATCTCTGACAAGATTTTGGACTTTTAAACTATACTGAAATTAAGAAACTATGGGGACTTTTGAAGTTGGACTAAATACATGGGGCCAGGGAGTGGAATGTGGTGGTTTGAATGATAAATGCTCCCATAGTCTCTGGCATTTGAAAACTTAGTTCTCAGTTGGCGGTTTAGGAGATGGCTTCCTTAAGGAAGCATGTGGGTTTTGAAAACTTAGCCGCATTATTTCAAGTTTGTTTTCTGTTTTGTGTTTGTTTTTGGAGGTGTGAGCTCTTAGTAGCTCCTGATGCCACGCCTAGTGCTTGCTGACATGGTTCCAGGCTACGATAGTGATGGTGATGATAGACCCATCTCCCTAGAACACAGTAAACTCAAAATAAGCCCTTCCTTCTGTAAATTGCCTTGGCTATTCTGTCTTGTCACAGGGCTAGAATGGTAACTAAGAAGATCTCTCTTGCTGTCTCTGGGGCACTGGATAGATACATTATGCTAGCAGGCTTGGGAACATGGGAGCTTCCCAGCCATTCTCCTGTCATTTCGTCCCACCTTTGTGCAGGGATTACATATGTGCACTTGCACATCTGGCTTTTTACACGGGTTCCAGGGATCAAACACATCAGGGTTGTCCTGTGAGCACCTTCCCCTGTTGAGCCATCTCACTAGCATCTTGTTTTGTATTCTGAGATATGGTCCCACACTGTAACCCAGGCTTCCCCGGAACTCACTACACAGCCCTAGCTGTCCTCAAATGCATAACAATCCTTCTGCCTCAGTATCCTAAGTGCTGGGAATATGTTAACTATAAGTGCAGGAAAGTAAGTAAAGTAATTTTCCTAGAGAGGAGGAGTCAATCAAATGGTCAATCACTGGATAAAATCATCCTAATTTTAATATGGATAGGCAAAGAAATACAAGATCTTTATATCAAACTGTGCATTTAAAATGTTGCCAAATTCTTTTTTGAAATATGAAATAAATACACCATGATTAAGGGCTGTGGCCAAGGAGTCCCTCCTGGTCCTACATGCTCTCAATGCAAACATTCCCTTCTGGTAAAGTCCAGTGACAAAACAGCCTTCTGCTGCATGAGACATTCTGTGCCTGTTAGCAAGTCATTAGAGGTCATGCAGATGACTGCCCTGAGCGGTCTGTACAACTGAAAAAGAAAATCAAATTTAGGGTGGACTGGAGGGAAGAAATGGAGGTTGATACTGTCATATTTCATTGTATACATGTATTAAATCCTCAAAATTACAATCTTATACAAATAAAAAACAAGGTTCTTGTCCTAAAGAAAATACCTTGTTCACAAAGGTCAGACAATAATTGTTATATCAGACAAAACATTTAAAGCCCTACAGGAAGGCACAAACCACACCTAGTGGAAACTCCGGAGGTACTGACTTGCCTGTCTGGCTGAGAGCTCACTGACCTTATCTCTGTCCCCACTGTAATGTCTCATCTGTTTTTCACCTTGGTTCTCTATGTCAGATGCCTTTTTGGCTGGGATGGGGGGCTATGGTGCAGTGGTTGTGGGGGACAGTGTTTCAATTTGTAGCTCAGCCCAGCCTGAAGTTCACCATGTAGTCCAGGTTGGTCTCCAACTCAGGAGCCTCTATCCTCAGTGCCCCCCCACCCCCACACACACACAATTGCTGGGCTCATAGGGCACCTCGGACTTTTTAGAACATGAATTTGATCCTCTCTGTTCAACCAGGTGGTCTTGAGTAAGCAAGGCAAGTGGTACAACCTTATCCTTCTGTTTTCTCTTATGTGAAATGATATTTTTTTTTTACTTTTGATGAGCTATGCAACAAGCTTACTGAAAAATTAATAACAAGATAACATGTGTATAACAACTCTGTTTTAGTTAGGGTTTTATAGCTGTGAAGACAGCATGACCACAGAGACTCTTATAAAGGAAAACATTTAACTGGGGCTGGTTCACAGTTCCAGAGGTTCAGTCCATTATCATCATGGCGGGAAGCATGGCAGCGTGCAGGCAGACATGGTGCTGGGGGAGCTCAGGGTTCTCCATCTTGATACACAGGCAGCAAAACACGACTATGTCACATGCTCGGCATAGCTTGAGCATATATGACCTTAAAGCCAGCCTCTACAGTGACACATTTTCTCCAACAAGGCCATATCTCCTAATAGTATTACTCCCTATGGTTAACCATTTCAACACAGGAGTCTATGGGGGCCATTCCTACTCAAACCACCACAACCTCAGATAGTATCTTGTACACACAGACACACAGACACACACACACAGTGATGGCTATTACTGGTTGTTAACTTAATTATATCTGGAATGAACCAGAAATGGAGGGCATATCTGTAATCCAAATATTGAGGCTGGAAGACGGATTTCTAACCTGGATCTTGACATGAAGATCTTGAGGCATAGTGGCCATGAAAATCTTAGGTCCAGACAAGGTAGTACATGCCTTTAATTCCAGGAGGAGCTTGAGGCAAGCAGATCTCTGAGTTCAAGGTCAGCCTGGGACAAAACAAGTTTTAGATCCAGGTGTGGTGGTACACACCTTTAATCTGAGTCACAACTTCTGCTGGAGGTCTACATAAAGACTTTGGAAGAAGGAAAATTTTCTCCATTGACTACGTGCAGTTACTTGCCAGCACATCTGTTGGAATCTATTTCTACAGAAGGCCCGCTGAAGCAATTAGCCTGGTGGGACTGAGCAACTACTAGATTCTTGAACTTCCCATTCACAGCTGCCCATTGTTGGGTTAGTTGGACTACAGACCGTAAGTCATCACAATAAATTCCCTTAAACTATAGGAACATTCTGTAAGTTCTGTGACTCTAGAGAATCATAAGGCACACACATGCACCCACACACGTACTTCAGATGTGGATGTCTTATGTCTCTGCCTAGATTGGCCTCTAACTCCCAATCTTCAACTCAGTCTCCAGTAACAGAGTAAGGCTGTGACACTGTATCTAAATTTTCCATTTCCCTTTTCCATTGCTGCTGCTGTTGTTTGAGACAAGGTTTCTCTGTGTAGCTCCGGCTGTCCTGGAACTTGCTCTATATACCAGGCTCAAATTAAAAGATGTCTGCTATTGCCTCCAAAGTGCTGGGATTAAAGGTCTATGTCCCCATGTCCCCACACTTGGCTATCATTATTCCTAGTAATAGTTTCTTTCTTTCTCTGAAACAAATATCTTAAGTGTATAAGTGTTTTGCCTGCATGTGTATATGTGCATACTGTACATGTCTGGTACTCATGGAGTCCAGGAGGAGGAATTGGATTCCTTGAAACTGCAATTACACATTATGGGATGCTGTATAGGTGTTGAAGAATCAAACTCAGGTCCTCTGGAAGACCAGCAAGTGCTTTTAACCTCCAAGCCATCTCTCCAGCCCTCTTTCTATACTTGATCCTAACCAAAAGGCTGAAAATCACTTCAACCTCTTTCTTTCATTCCCTTTTCTCTTCCTCCCCATTTTCTTCTGTTGTTGTGAACAAATCCAGGGCCACCTGTATCCTAGGTAAATGTTTTACCAACTGAGGTACACCTTCAGCCCTTGAGGGTTTTGGAGGTGTTGTTTATTTTGCGTTGTTTGTGTGTGACTATCAGAGGATGACCTGGGGGGGGGGGGAGTTGATTCTCTCTTACCATATGAGTCCCTGAGATTGAGGGCAGTTTCTCAGTCTTGGGAGCAGGTGCCTTTACCAGTTCAGCCACTGGCCTTGATACCATTATTAATAATCATTTCTGGCAGCAGAATTAGTTCACGAAGCTAGACTACTTACTAAAGCATATAGAGCAAACCACAATTCAAGCAGAGAAGTTGGTTTCAGAGCTATTTTCTAAGCCCCCACCACCAATGTTAGGCTGCCCCAGGCAACTGTTTTGAGATAAGAGCTATAAACCTTTCTGACTATGTATTGTCCTACCCAACAAACAATATACTGTCACCAGACAATGCCTGGCAGCAGAGTGCAAATGAAATTAATTTTCCAAGGGTTTTCCAACTTCCAAAGAACACAGGGGGACATAACATCAGATTTATGGGTCATGTAAATTGCATTTAACTTGTAAAACTGATTATCACTTTGGCCTCTGACGTTGATTTCTAAATCGGTCCTCTTAAATTAACAGTGAGTAATCTGTTGTTTCTAACAGAAGACGTCAGAGTATTGCTTGTGGCTCGCTTCTCAGAAACCATCCAGGTCACTCAGGAAAGTTAAAATGCTGACCTACATGCAGTGACACACACACAGCCACTGAAATAAAATAGGGTGTTTGAACTTCTCACGCTTGGAGTTGACACTGGGCTCTGGTCCCCTTTGCTTGCCGTGCACACAAGTGTGGGGTGTGTGTATGTGTGTGTGTCTCAAGGTAGATCTGGACCTGGCTGGTGGCTAGTGCAGGGCACCAATAGCCTGGAAGGGCATGTGACCCCATTGATCTGGTTCTACATTGTGTATAAATACATAATAAAAAGTATTCCTTATCCAAAGTGAAACCCCACCCAAGTAAAGGAATTACATTTATAAAATAAAGGGATACTCTTTTTACATATTCATTTCAGAGGGAACAGCATAAAATCTGAACTTTATACTTGGCAAAGAACTGTTTTAACCACCTTTACTTTTTACTATAAAATAACTACTAATTATCTGTGATATATGTGCGTGTGTACGTACATGTGTGTATACGTGGAGATCAGAGGACAACCTGTGGGAGTAGTTTCTAAATGTTACCTGTCATATGCGCGCGCGCGCGCACACACACACACACATGCACACCCTGCACTTCAGTCTTAGGTTGCCCACACTGGTCTCCATTGACCTATGTAGCTAAGGATGACCCTTAACTCCTGGCTCTCCTGTTGCTGTCTCCCAGGCAGAGAGATAACTCATGAAACACTATCCCTGACTATCAGATATTTTTTGTTTATTTGCTTGGCTCTTTTGCCGAACTGAGAATCCAACCTGGGGCTTGCACAGGCTAAGCAATACTTCACCTCTGAGTTGCACACACTGAGCTCATGTTTCAAGATGTGACTGTTTTACTCAAAATACATATTTTTTTTGTTTCTATAGAATAGGGAATACTCTAGCAATCTCCTTTAGTAATAAAAATTTGCATTATCCCCCTCCACCATCAACAGGGTCTTGCTATATAGTGTAAGCTGGCCTTTACTTCTGAGAGTGTCCTGTTTTATATTGCTGTAACAAATGGTCCAAGATAGAGGGGCTGGGATCTAGTGAGGATACTCTTGCTGTGAGATCTCCTAATAGAATAAGAAGGTCTCAATAACAAGAGGGAGGGAGTGGGGAACTGAACTTGCTTCTGTAGAAGGAACTCTTCTTCAAAACGGCATCCATCCAGTCACTCTACCCATAGGCTCTAATTACCTCTCACTAGGCCCTACCTGCTAATACTGTTACATCAGAACATAAGCATTCAAACCAGAGCTCTTATTAACAGATTTTTTTCTCAATTATTATTGGTCATATTTACTTATGTGACTGACTGACTACATGTGATTTTTATTAGACACCAGTGATTTTATGCTTACCGATTTTTGAGTGACTTACCTTTACCTATAAATTTACTCAATCTTTTCTATCTATTGGCACAAAAGCAAGTAGGTTTGAATCGATGGATCAGAATGACCTAAGTGTAAATGTAATTATGATTTTAATCTTGGGGCTCTCTATTTAATAATATTTTCACTGGTACTACCTGTGGTTTTGTGTATGAGTAACCTGACTTGGCAAAATAACCCAAACTCCAAACCTCAAACATAATTAAAAATGCTGTTCTCATTAGATAGTCATCATTCCGTTAGTTCTCTACTATGTTGTCTATTTCAACCCGGCACGAGTTTCAAGTTTCTGTTGTGTTCATTAAAAAGTAACATTGTTCTTTCAATTTGAATACACATGGCTACATAGTTTCAATTAACATTGTTGAATCCTTCCTGCTGTAAATGTTGGATTAGGCTCCAGTCCAGTACCCTACCACCCAGAGAGGTCAACATTCTGGCCTTAAGTTGTTCCTCACTTGAACTTCCGCAACCTCCTGCCCTCCTACTCCACTGAGACTGGGCAATGCGAAAATCTCAAATAACTTTTCAGACCCTTTCTCCACTAATGGCTGCACTTAGTTCTCAAATGCTCTTCCTGTCAAAACTCAGGTTCTTTTTTCTTCCCACTTTTATAATATTTTCTAAAAAAGGGATTAATTCTCAAGATTGTCTTTCCCAATGACTCTAATAAAAAGCCAAACAACATGAGGTTGGAGTTTACCAACATCCCATTTCTAACACTAGTAGCTCTTTTTCATCCTATTTCAGGGATATGACAGTCATTCTGTATTGGAACGAACGCCCCACTCTTAAATGACCTGATATTACACTCTTCTAATTCTCTACTCTTGACCAGTCCTCTTGGCCTCTTCAGCCCATGTCCATTCTCCTAGCTAGCATTTCTCTAGGTACTCTGCTTAACTTCCATCTCTTATACAGTGAAACATTTCAATTGTATCTATAATAAAGGCTCCCAAGCTCACACCAAAGGGCTCTACATCTCGACATTTCTGGAGGACCACCTGCATTGGGGTTTCTTTCTTTTGAAGGAGGCTCTCATCATTCAGGCTGAACTAGAAATGGTCTAAAATGTATGGCAATCTTTCTGCTTTTTATTCCCTCTCCCCTCAGTGCAAGGATTATAGGCATGTACCATTACATATGTTTTGGGTTTTTTTTTAGAGGGGGAGGGTGGGAGTGAGTATCACTATTGTTGTGAGTCAGGGTCTTACTGTGTAGACTTGGCTGGCCTGGAACTTGCCTCCTGCCTCTGCCTCCCCAGTTCTGGGATTATATGCATGTACCAACATGCTGAATTTCTTAGTAAGATTGTGCTTGTTTCTGCCAAACTATCTATTTCTTCTTTGCAATCCACTAAGTAATCTTTTAAAACATGTCTTGGTGAGTAGTGGCATACTACTTGTACTGGCTGGTTTTATGTGTCAACTTGACACAGGCTGGAGTTATCACAGAGAAAGGAGCTTCAGTGGGGGAATTGCCTCCATGAGATCCAACTGTGGGGCATTTTCTCAATTAGTGATCAAGGTGGGAGGGCCTCTTGTGGGTGGTACCATCTCTGGGCTGGTATTCTTGGGTTCTATAAGAGAGCAGGCTGAGTAAGCCAGGGGAAGCAAGCCAGTAAGAAACATCCCTCCATGGCCTCTGCATCAGCTCCTGCTTCCTGACCTGCTTGAGTTCTAGTCCTGACCTCCTTTGGCAATCAACAGCAATGTGGAAGGTGTAAGCTGAATAAACCCTTTCCTCCCCAACTTGCTTCTTGGCCATGATGTTTGTGCAGGAATAGAAACCCTAAGACACTACTATAATCCCAGCAATAAGGAGGCAGAGTCAGGGTGACTGGGAGGTCTGGGTTACAGAGTGAGACCATGAATCAAATAAGAATAGTAGCATATCATGGGTATTTAGTCATATGTTTATGATATTATGATTATGATATTCAATATTGTGTCCCTACTTAAAATGTTTCTAGAATGAAGGGTACGTTCTAATTCCTTCTCAATCTCTCCCTAATAGAACTTTTTATTTATTCTCTTTTGCAACCATGCCTCCAGAGTGAAACCAGAAAGGTTTCAGTTCTCCAACCCACCCATTTCTGTCCTTTCATCTGTTTCCCTTGCCAGAACACTGGCTCTCAGAATCCTGTTTCCTGGGAACTTTTCTCTCAGACAAAGCTATTTCTTCCTTCTATTTAGTTCCTTGCAGCATTTACCTTGTTATCTGCCAACAATTTGGTTATTTTACGAACAATCCATTTCTCCTGCTAGACTGTAAACAAAATGTCAAATGATGTGCTCATGTGGGCAAGAGCCTGCTTGGAAAGTTGCTGTCGTCTGAATGGATCAGAACTTACCAAAAGTGTTAGAGGCTGAGCACAGTGGATCATAACTTCGAATCCCAGCTCTCTAGGGGTCAGGATTGACATGAATTCAAGGCCAGCATGGGCAACATTAACTTCCTGTCTCAGAAAATGAAAAGGGGAGGGGAGCGAGGGATGGAGAGGGAGGAGGTAAGAGACAGTGAAGGCATGTCAAGAAAAATAGGAAAAACACAAACCAGATATTGAGCTCACAGCTCCCAACTTGAACTACTCTCTACCTCTGAAACGTTCTGGTCTGACCAAACTTCCAAGGGCTCTTCCTTTCTCTCTGCCTTGATGATTTATTAATTACTGTACAGATTACAAGATAAATGGAGTGAAAGTATGTTAAGGGGGTAGGGTTCAGGTTCTTACTTTAAAAGATCTTACTTTGGAGGGGCATCATAAACATGGCACAAGAGTGTAATCTCAATCCCCTGAAGTTGAGGCAGGAGATTTGCCATTTGGAGGTCAATTTCAGCTACAGAGAAGTACCCTGTCTGCCTGACATTCATTGTGCTGAGTCTGGAGTTGCAAAGATTTAGCAGGCTAGAACTGACAGCTAGTGCTAAAATAGCCTTTTTCCACATAGGTCTCACTATGTGTGGCTCAGGCTGTCTAGAAACCAAGCTAACTTCTAACTCAAGAGATCCAGCAGCTTCTGCCTTCCTAGTGCTGGAATTAAAGGCATGCACCACCACATCCACCTAGAAACAGGATTTTAAACATGAGGGGGGAAAGGCTACATAGGACATTTTACTTTAGTAATAAAAGTTTATTAAAGAACAGAGAAAAAGCCTGGTGTGGTGCACATGGAGACAGAGGCAGGTAGAGTTCAAGGCTAGCCTGGTATACAGAGGGAGTTCCAGGACAGCTAGGGCTGCACAGAGAAACCTTTTCTGGAGAAACAAAACAAAAGAATGAAAAATTAAAAATGACTTCAAAAGGGAAAGAGAGAGAATTAAAGAGATGTGCCTTTAATGTCATGTAACTTCAGCAACACTGGCCCCGCTTTAATAGGGCTGGGTCTGACTGCATCAACCCTTTTTGAAAATGAAGACAAAGAAAAGCCACATTAAAAAAATTCTACTGTACCATATTGCAACATGCGAACACTGACGAACATTCTGGTACGATCAAAGCCTCAGTAACCAAACCGGACTGGTTCTTGCTGGCCACGGGGAACTCGTTTTCCTAACGGAGCTCCGCATCCCGTGGAGAGGCGGGAACCTCTCCCTCGGAATACAGTCCCCGGGCATAATCTACAGTTGTTACATAAACCAGTGCACGGAGAAAGCCCCATGATGGCGCGCACCCGCCTCCCCTAAAATAATGGTGTGGCTAAGTTGAGGACCCAGGATGGTCCCGAAGGCTGCAGTCAGCATGGACTAGCCGCCGGCTCACAAAACGGACCGTGGCTAGCGAGGAGCGCAGGCGCCGCAAAGGCGAGGGCGCGCTCGGCGATCCTCCGGGCCGCGCGCCCTCTGCCCCGCCTACGAACCCGGCAGCCCGCTGGGGAGCGGCTGGCAGCGCGAGGGCGGGAAGTGAGCGCCGGGCCAGCACCTGCAAGGCCCAGTGGTCCCGCCCTCCGGCCCTCTAACTGCGCAAGGCCGTCCTTCCTCTTCCGCTCCTCCCACATTCCCCGGCGGCACAGGCCCCACCCCCCTCGCGCGGCTGACCGGCCGTCTGTGACGCCACAGTCCCGCCCTCTGAGTATAAATACTGGCGTCTCTGGCACCGCCTTCCCACACTCTCTGGCTCAACTCTCGCCGCGGTGTTTCCGTTTTTCTCCCTGGTTGTCGCCTGCTCTGATCTTCTCATCCTTCTCGCTCTGCTGCTCTGCGGAGTGACGAGGCTGAATCCTCTCCCCACCCAGTTCGCGCCTTTCTTTTTTTCGCGCCGCTCCATTTCTCCGGTTCGGCTGCCGCCGCCACTGCTGCTCAGCTGGTGTCGGTGCCGCGCGTTTCCCCCACGTCGTCCCCGCAGCCTATGGCCCAGGCCGCCTTGGGTATTTCTGCTCAAGGTAACCACATCCCTCTTTAAAAATTCCGCCGAAAAAGAGAAGACGCTTTACCCGACTCTTTGGGCCGTTATCTCACGTGAGTACCGGGCTTAGGGGCGCGGGAGGGTCGGGCGCCTGAGCTGGGCCACGCCGCCCTCGGTGTCCCCGCAGTGCCCCGCAGCCGGCGGCGGCCTCGAACATGGCGGCCGGCGGCGTGTGTGGCGGCTGTCGGTGGCCCGGGCGGCGGCCGGCCCCTCGCGACCCTGGGCGGCAGCCGGCAGCCGCGGTTGGGCGAGGGGGCGTGTGCGCGTGGGGTCGCGCTCGGGGGCAAGCTGGCGGTGGTCGCCGTTCCCTCTCGGCGGCATGCGGCCCCCACCCCGCTCCCGTGGTGCATTGCTGTTTCCGGGGAGGGGGCCCGACGGCAGTCTTGAGGGCTGAGGGTCCCATCGCCCTCTCCGGGTCTCAGTGCCTGCAGGGGGTTGTGGTGCGGAGTGGACGGGCTGCTGCGGCCTGGGCTCCGGGTTATGAATGGAGCGGGGCGGGCCTCGAGCCGGCATCTGGTGACAGCTGGGAGGAGGCTGGATTCTTGCGGGCGGGGGAGGGGGTGCGGAGTGCGCGCTCCCCCTCTGGTGGTGGAAAGTTGACCTCACTCGGGGCCGGCGGCGGGGAAGCCCCGGTGTCAAGTAGCGAGCGAATAGGCCTTTGGCCCCTTCTGGAAACCTCGGCGCTGCTGCCCCGCCCCTGCGGCTCTCCTGATTGGGCCAAGTCGCTTTCACTTACCCCAGTCACCTCCTGAAGCCTGGAGATTAGTCACCATGGCTTCGTTTTCTGGTCCTCGTTGTGATCGCGGGCCAGAAAGAGGGCGAAGGGTAGGTTGATGCGGCTTATCAAGGACTCTGTTGGCTGCCAGCATTTAGTGGTGGTGGAAACGTTTTACGGTATCATGTATTGTGAACGTGTGTTAATGGTTAAACGAAGCAAGCAGTCGGGGACACCGTTTACTGCCATCAGGATGAACAGATTGAATTCAGTTTTGTGGTGGATATGTTAGGTTTTTCTTGTCCTGTTGTGTTGTACCATTAATTAATATGTGCTCAGTCTGGGTGAGAGTTGGTTAACTTACTCAGGATTATGTGGACTATGAACTAGCCTGGCAGAAATAGGTCTGACAGGAGAGCATGCTTGGTACCAATAATAATAAGCCCTGAGGAATTCACAAAAAGGAAAGGATGTTTAAATAAAATTGTAAGTAATAAAAATAAATGAAGTAATCAATATATTTCTTTAAGGTTTTAGTATGATTCCCAACGAAGAAGTCAGAGCATTACCTTCAATTTAGATTCCCCAGCTAACATTTTGCTATACTTAAACCTTCCAGTTATCTTACTAATTCTGCATTACAGACATCAAAATGCTTTTTAGCTCTAACTTTAGTATTTCCATATATTAAATTCTAACTTTAGTATCTCCGTGTACTAAATACAGTTCATGCTCTAATTTTAGAAATTGGCAGTAAAATTCTCATTACTTATTTGTACTGTTCTATTAGTTTTTGTTGTTTGTTTGAGATAGGACCTCACTTGAGTCTCTGGTTTACCTCCCTCATCAGCCTGGTGCTAGGATTCCAGGCTCAGGACAGGTCTGGCTTGTATGTATTTAGTATGTTTTAACAAAGTCATGCAGGAGGTTGTACACCTAATTCCAAGAAGTTCTTGAAGCTAGCCTTGGCCACATAAAGCAAAACCCTGTGTCCAAATAGGGGAGAAAGAACTTTATAATTTAAATCTCTGTCAAGATATAGAACATTGTTAACACCCTCACCAAGCTCTCTTGAAAGTTTGCAGCAGTTTTTTTTTTTGGTATTGTTTTTTAAATCAAGGGACTTTTGATTTAATTGATATGCATGCTTTGTAAAAGGCTTTTTTATTTAGCATATTGTAAGTTTTTATTTAGCATATTTTTTTACCTTTTTTTTTTTTTTTTTTTTTTGGTTTTTCGAAACAGGGTTTCTCTGTGTAGCCCTGGCACTCTCTCTGTAGACCAGGCTGGCCTCGAACTAAGAAATCCACCTGCCTCTGCCTCCCAAGTGCTAGGATTAAAGGCGTGCGCCACCACCGCCCAGCAGCATATTTTTGTATATTAATCAATATGTTGTTTCTGAGTAGTCCATTGTGTGTATATATGTGCCTGATTTAAAAAAAACAAACAAAAAGCCAAAAAACAACCCTTTGCGGGGCAGTTGTGGTGCATTCCTTTAATCCCAGCACTTGGGGCAATGTAGATCTCTGAGTTTGAGGACAGCCAGAGCTGTACAGAGAAATCCGAGAAATCCTGTCTTAAATAAAAAAAGCCAAAAATTTTTTGGAAAAGTTGCAAAGATAGTGGAAACATTTCTAAAGTAATGCCAAGAGGAAAACAATTTTGAGGAGTGTCAAGGTGGAGCTAGATTTGTAGTTGGTCTAGTGCTTGCCTAGAGTCTCCAGCCCTTGGTTTGATTTCTAGCGCTCTGTAAACCAGGTGAGAAGCACACCTGTGATTCTAGTCCTCACAGTCACTGTAATCCCAGCACTTGGGAAATGGAGGCAGGAGGATAAGGATTTCACGACTCTGGCCACACAAGAGTTTAGGGCCAGTCAGTCTAAGGCTACATGGCCTTTCAGCCCACCTCCACCTCCTTCCCAATTTACACAGATCATTCAAAAGGAAAGTAATTCTCCCCCCCCCCCTTTTTTATTCTTTTCTCTTTTTCTTTTTTGGTTATTTTAGACAGGGTTTCAAAACTGCACGCCTATCCTGGAACTCTGTGGTTTCAGGATCTGACTGCCTCTGCCTTTCAGTGCTGAGGTTCAAAGTGTGAGCCCCCACTGCATGGCTAGGAATTTGTTTTTCAGTATTGCCTTTCGTTCACATTTCACTTACTCTTCCTTTATACTTTTTTCCTTCCAGATAAACATTTGCATTACCCTGTATATAAATGTCCATCTTACCCTATGCACCACTTTTAGTATCTATTAAAATATCTTAAAAATCAGGGAGCCTTCATTTCCTAGTAGTATCTCTGTTAAATGAAAAAGTTTAGATATCACTGAAGGATGTCTAAAGTTTAATGTCCTCAGTGTTTCACAGAATTGATCTTGGATTGCCATTAGCAACAAAATAATAGCTGTGAATAAAATAGGAGGAAAATGTCTTATCTAGGATAATTGTTACATTCCTTAGAAGAGTTAAGAATGAGCTAATTCTCAGCATGAATTAGTTTTTAAAAATTAGGTGTTTGAAGAAGTAGAATGTCTTATAGGTTAAAACATGGGAATATAGCTTGTTGGTCAAGTTTTTGCATCCATGAGGGCTGTGGGTTCAATGTATAGTACAGTAACAGAAAGGTGCTAGTTCAGTATATCATTTAGAATCTGAATGTCATAGTTTTTACATGTTATTTTCAGATAGGCTCTCATAGAGCCTAGACTAACTAGTTTTCAACTCCTTGTATAGGTGAGGCTGGTGCTCAACTCCTGATCTTTCTGCTGTTATTTCTCAAGTGCTGGAGATTACAGCCCTGGGTCACACATTGGTTATGAGTTCTCAGCAAGTAGAATATTTTTACTGTTTAAATTTGCCTAGATCCTGTTTAGGTCAGAGAGTACTTCTGAGAACCTACAAACTCTTGACCTTGTATATAGTGTCTACTTTAGTATTTCTGGTTCCCTTTTTACTACCCCTTTCTTAGGAAATATAATCAGGATGTAGTACTTTATAGTAGTAACTACTGAAGCACAAATGGCATTTATTTATATTTAGGTTGTATATAGCACTTTGTAAATTTTAACCCCACCCAGTTAAACCATTATTGAAATGACCATTTCTAAAGCACTAAATTTAGCACTTTTTTTTTGTAGTATGACAAGCTTCATATTCATTTGCTTCTGGTGATAGTAAAATGAAATAGGTCTAGAGGGAGTAGATATAAGGAGAAAGGCTGTAGAGACTTCCACAGGGTTTTTCAAGTTACTTTTCTTTTGGAGACAGGATCTAGTGTCTCCTAAGCTGGCCTCAGGCTCTTGATTTTATAAAGCATGACCTTGAACTCCTAGTTCCTGGTCTGCACAAATCCTGGGATTACATGTGTGTGCCACCAGGTCTAACTTTTCAGTACTGCAGTAGGAATTTGTAGCAAAAGATCGTATTGCCGGGCGGTGGTGGCACACGCCTTTAATCCTAGCACTTGGGAGGCAGAGGCAGGCGGATTTCTTAGTTCGAGGCCAGCCTGGTCTACAGAGCGAGTTCCAGGACAGCCAGGGCTATACAGAGAAACCCTGTCTTGAAAAACCAAAAAAAAAAAAGAAGATGGTATGAACTTGACCAAGTAGTTCCAAGATTGTGCTAGAAATTTGAAGTCATTTTGTTTTTTAAGATAGGACCTAGCTATGTAACTAGGCTGACCTTGAATTTAAAATATGCTGCTTAGCCTCCTGAGTGCGTAGATTACAGGTATATGGTACCATAAACAACTGGAATGTCACTTTAGAACACACTATTAAATAAGCAAAAACTTATTCAAATCAACCTGTTTGAATTAATGACCTAATTTTTAAAACACAGAACTTTCTATTTTTCTTTATTTCTTTAGGGCGAACTTTCTGACCGAGTATACAACTACCCAGAAGGCCTAGGAGAAGTGCTGTATAGAGAGCAGTTCGACTTCAACGCTGAGCCACCTTGGGAACCTAGCTGATGATAGCGGGGTTCCATCTCCTAACTTGTCCATGTAAGTACCTTCACATCTGAGGAGATCTCAATACAATTGAAATGCTGCTTCAGGGTTTCTCAGAATTTGGGATTGTGTCTCCTCTTCAGATTCTTAAAATTAATAAGTTAAACAGATTAGTTAAATGTGACTGATAAGGTTATACGTATTATTTATCAATAATAGAATCACTTATAACTTTGACTTGGATGCATAATGAATAGTACTATATTTAGTTTAGTTAAGATATTTTATTGAGGTCTGGAGACAAGGCTCAGTGGTTAAGAGCACTTGTGTTCTTGGACCCCATTTTTGTTCATCAGGCATGTTAGGTTGTTCACAACTGCCTATAGCTCTTGCTTGAGAGGATCTGACATTCTATCTGACTTCCTGGCACCTGCATACACATGCGCAGACATCCAGATTAGTAAAAAAATAAAATCTCTCTCACACAATTTCTCTCTCTCTCTCTCTTTTTAAGGATTTATTAATTATATGTAAGTACACTGTAGCTGTCTTTAGACACCCCAGAATAGGGTGTCAGATCTCATTATGGATGGTTGTGAGCCACCCACCATGTGGTTGCTGGGATTTGAATTCAGGACCTTTGGAAGAACAATCAGTTCTCTTAACCGCTGAGCCATCTCTCCAGCCCCCAGAATCTCTTTTTTTAATTGTACTAGTCCAGGTTTTAATATAATCTGGAGAGTGGATTTTGACTTTAGAATATAATTTCTCATATTCAATCACCTACATAGTAGGTGCAAGTATTGGCTGAATTAGAAAAGACTCAGACTTTGTAAATTGAGTCTAGGGCTTCCTCCACACTACATATGTGCTACATTGAGTTAACATTTCCCAGCATCAAAGACATTTTAGAAAACGTGTGTGTGTGTGTGTGTGTGTGTGTGTGTGTGTGTGTGTGTGTGTGTGTAAAGTGAGGGGGCGGCTTGTAGGAGTTAGTGCTCTGCTTCTACCGTGTGGGTTCCAAGGATCAGATCCAAGTCTTCAGACTTGGCAGGAAGTGCTGTTACCTGTGAAGCCATCTTGCAGCGCCCTGGTAAAGCAAAAGATTCTGCCATTGCGTTTGGTAAGGCTATATCTTAAGAATATGAATGTAAAAACAATTCTAGTTCATTTTCCTAGTAGTGAACATTCTGCTGGTCAAATGTAATGCTTTTTATTTTTTTGAAAGAGTTGTGTATTTCTTTCATAAGTGATTTCATCTATTAAGCTTATAGAAACCAATGGTTTGAAACTCCCAGCATGCCACATTCCAGATAGTCAAGGATATTTTTGACTACTTGATATTCTGTGCATGGATTATTTTAAGACTGTGCGAACTGTAATTTTCTCATTAAGCTGGTTAAAGTTTGAGAGGCCCATCTATTTGTTTATTATTTTTTAGAGAGTGGGTTTTCTCACTGTAGTTCTGGCTAGCCTAGAACTCACTATGTAAAGCAGGCTAGACGTGTGCTCCCAGATCCATGTTGCTATACCACCATTTCCAGCTGGTAATCAGTGCTGGGACAATGGAGCTAAGAATACTGGGACTCACTGGCCAGCCAGGCTAGCCTAATTGAGAAGCACCAGGTTCAGTGAGAGGCTCTCTTTGAAAATGTGGATGATTCTTGAGAAACAACACTTGAAATTTACTTCTGGATTCTGTGTGTACACATGATCTGACCATACAAATAATTACATTGTAAAAAGTTAAAGATTCCATCTCCAGGTTTCATGGGATTGAAATTTGGGGTTTTGAGACATAAATGGGTTTTACATGGGAATAGACAATAGTGCTAGGAAAAATTTCAGATGGGGCAGTTTCAAGTTCCTCCCTCCATCATTGCTTCTTTCTAGTGTAGTCAATAAGTATTCCTTTTAAAAAGAGAAAAATCAAGCCAGGTGGTGGTTGTGCATGCCTTTTATCCCAGCACCTGGTAGGCAGAGGTAGGTGAATCTCTTGAGTTTGAGACCAGTCTAGTGGTAAAGACTGGCAGGGCGGGGTGGGGGTGGGGGACATGTGGAGGTGGGGGGAGATATCTTAGGAAAACTAAGAGGTCAAAGCAGTGTTTCTTATTTTGGTTATAATATGGATTCTATTGAATAAAAATAGTTCCAGAGCCATGCAATCTACACAGCTCAAGCATTTGGGAGATAGTGCATCAGGAACTCAAAGCTTGTCTGGGCCACATGAGACCCTGTCCCATTTGTGTGTTTCATTTTAACCAGTTGGGGTTTATTTACATGTGTGAGTTGGTACACATACCACTGCACACTTAGGGAGGTTAGTGGACAGCTTGTGGTGGTCATGTTTTCTTCCCTCCCCCATGTGAATCCTAGGTATTGAACTAAGGTTTCCAGGGTTGCATGGCAAATACCTTTTCCTGGTGAGTCATATTGTCATCCTATTAAAAGATTTTTGTAACAGATTTTAATTAAGGTAGTGATGAGTAGAAATGAGAGGTGCTCCAGGGAAGAGGAGAGGCATACTCTATGGGGTATATACTTTTCAGAGGGTAGTAATTGTAAGGTAGAAAAACAAACTTTTCTTTTTTTTTTTTTTTGGAGACTAATCTTAGCTGACCAGGAACTCACTATGTACACCAGGCTGGCCTGGAACTCACAACTCAAAAAGATCAGCCTGCCTCTGTCTTTCAAGTGTGGGGATTAAAGGCTTATGCCGCTAGACTTGGCAGTTTATTTATACGGAGGAGAGCACAGTTAAAGATAAACCTAACTCAAATTTTTGGCGTCATTAAGTATTGGACTTTGTTTATTGTTATTGTGTGGACATTAGAGAACTATTTTATGGCATCTGTTCTTCTGCAAATATTTACATTTGTTTATTGAGGGTTGTGTGTGTGTCTGCGTGTCTGGACATATGCCACAGACAGGACAAACTGTAGGGGTTGGTTCTCACCTTCCACCATGTAGGTCCTTGGAATCCTTTTTGGAATTGAACACACGTTTTAGGCTTGCTGCAAGTGCAAACTAAATCGAGAGAAAAACTTTACCTGAATTTGTGCTGAGTTGAAGCTATTTTTATTGTGTCTAGTGTTAATATTCTCGAGTTTTGTTTTAGAAATACTATGATTACAGGGAGCTAACTCAATCTCTTGTAGAGTGTTAAATAATATCTAACATGTACTATGTGATTGTTCTTAAAAAAATCCAGAGATACATTGTTTCAAGGGTTTCCATTAGAATACTAAATATTGTGCATCAGAAAAACAGTATCTTTGTATATGATAGTTGTGTTACTGGAATGGGAGTGGGGATCATAGGATTAATCTTCTGCTGGACAATAATATTGGGGAACTTTTAGGAGAACTTAAAACATTGTCCTTATGGAAATACTTGCTATTTGACTATATGAACTGTATTTGAGCTGTCTCTAGTACTCTACTAGTATTTTTGTGCAGGTATTAGTCTCTAGGTTTGGGCATCAGGATGGGTGTTCTTTTCTCCTTTTCCGTGGCATTTATTCATGTATTTATAAATAAAAGTCAGGATCTCACTATTGTAGCCACTGGAAATCACTGCAATCCTGCTTCAGCCTCCTAAGCTTTGGAATTACAGGCATATACTATTATTCCACTTGGTTTCAGGATAAGATTTTGAATCAACCATCAATTTTTGAGCTAGTTCATTCCATTAAGTAATTTTTTGTGTGTGTGTGTAATTGTGACTAACCTGGAACTTGCTACATAGACCAAAACTAGCTTCAAACTCCTAGGAGATCCATTTGCAGGTACATATGTGCCACCACACCCAGCCAGAAGCAGAATTTTAGCTATGCTTTGCTCTGATAGTAGAGTGGCTTTATTGCTTGAGTAGTTTTGAATGTCTCTTCATGACATTCTATGGAGTTGTATTACTTTTTAGTTTTTTGAAACACAGTTTAATTCTGGATTCCCTGTTGTCCTAGAACTGTTCTGGGATAATTACTCTGAATGGACTACCATTAATAGACTTAAAACAGCTGTTGCCATGATTTATCACTCTCAAATTCACTGTGGGTATGATTACCTGCAATAAGACCTGTATAATAAGATCACTCAGCAGCACTAAGTGGACTCAGTGGTTCTAAAAATGGGGAAGGAATATTAGAGGAGAGGGTGTGTTGGGGAGTGCCTAGGTTGATTTGGATGGATATGATCAATGTAAATTATATACATGTGTGAGATGGTCAGAAAATAAATGAATTATGGGTTTGTTTTCTTAGGCATGGTGACACACACCTTTATCCCAGTACTAAGGAGGCAAGTATTTCTGAATTGGAAGCCATCTTGGTCTTATAACAAGTTCCAGGCCAACCAGGGCTACATAGTGAGATTCCAGAGTGGGGTGTGTGTGTCTGTGTGTGTGAATATGGGCCGTTAATAAAAGCTGTAACAAATCACTATTCCCCTAAACTCTCTCAGGTTTTTTGACCTATGAGGGTTTTTGGTTTTATAAAATTCTCGTGGGGTTTTTAAGTTCAGCATTTTTAGGATACAGCACTGTATGACAGTTGTCATGTAGACTGAAACCAGTATTAGCTGTATGTTGTAAGTTAAATTTTTAATTTACTTCTTGCTCATTACCTCAAAGATCTGTCACTTAATTGTTAAAAATAAATATTTGATTTTGGGCTGGCTCAATGAATGGCTCAGTTGGCCAGGGTACTTGCCACTAGGAGTACAAGCCTCATGGCCTGAGTTTAATCCCTGGAAGCCATATAGGATGGAGGAAACAAACTGACTTTAGAGTCTCCTCTACATGCCTGCAGGGCATATGCACACACAATAAGGAATAAAATAAAAAGGTATAGTTTCCCTTTTTGCTCTTTGTTTTTGTTTTTGAGCCCAAGGTGTCTCTGTATTTGTGTAACTCTGGCTGTCCTGTGTAGATCAGGGTGGCCTCAAAATCACAGAGATTTACCTACTTTGCTCCCTCTCCTGGGATTAAAGATGCGTGCCACCATGTATTTTCTTAGCTCAGTAAGTTCAACATAACATGCCAAATTCGGTGTAAACAAGAGTGGGTTGATATTTTCTACTATGTTCTATATGGAAACCATAATAATCCTGAGATAGTTTTTTTTTAAAGATTTATTTATTATATGTAAGTACACTGTAGCTGTCTTCAGACACTTGAGAAGAGAGCTTCAGATCTTGTTAGGGATGGTTGTGAGCTACCATGTGGTTGCTGAAATTTGAACTCAGGACCTTTGGAAGAGTAGTCAGTGCTCTTAACCGCTGAGCCATCTCTCCAGCTCCTGAGATAGTTTTTAAAATGAATGATTTTTGTCCCATTAACTCCTGAAGAGTATATATGAATACATAATGGGAAAACAAGCAAAAGACTTAAATGATTTGCCACTTGAACTCTAACACTTCTGCTCCTAGTTATGTACCCTAGACTCTTGAACATCTTACCTAGTTTACCATTCTGTAGGATAGTGTCACTTGTACCAGACTATAAAATAGCACACATCCGAATGGAAGGTCTACATGCCTAAGTATAATATGGCTCTAAACGTCCTTTAATTTGGTCATTGATATATTTTAATATTTGGTGCTTGGGAGATTTGGTGTTCAGCAGTTTAGAGTATATGTTGCTCTTGCAGAGGACCTGATTTCGGTTTCCAGAAAGCATCTGGAAAGAATCATGACTGGTAGCTCAAAATCACCTATAACTCGAGCTCCAGGGCATCCCAGTGCCCTTTCCTAGCCTTCCCATACATCTATGCTTAGGCACAGACAGCTATATAGTACACATAGGTAAAATTAACTAAGGGGGTGAGAGGTGAAGGCAACTGGGGTATTGCCCATTAGAGCACTTACTGCTTTTGCAGGGAATTCAAATTTAATTTTCAGTAACCATGTCAGGTTGTATTTATAACAGCCTGCATCTCCAGCTACAGGGAATCCAGTGCCCTCTTCTGGCATCCATAGGCATATGTACATGTATATGCATACAATACAAACATAGACACATAATTTTAACTATGTAGACCGACCTGGCATTGACGAGATCTGCCTGTCTCTGCCTCACAAGTGCTGAGACTACTGCCAGTCCTTGCAAAACAAATCTTTTAACAAAGTATCTAAATGTTTATTGTGAATCATCTTATATTTTAAAGTAAGCTGTGCTCATTTCCTTAATCTCTTCTCTCATACCTTCTGCTCTTCTCTCATACCTTCTGCTCATTCTTGTTCTTTTTTAATTAACTCTTTATGGAAATGTTTTTTTGTCTGGGCACAGTGAGTTGTTTCATCCATAAAAAATGATTTTAAATTGTGATTATTAGCTTTCCAATTACTGTTTGTTGAGGCAAACCCTGTTCTGGATATCATGACTGCACTGTGGAGGTGGTTTCTGGTCCATTAGTGGCAAAGGTACTGTTATCTTTTTACTACTCATTGCATATCCCAGCTATATATTAGTACGTAGCTTCTTGGTGCTTTTTTCCTCCTGGAGGTCTGTATAGTGCAATCATCCTTTAGAAGCTTCCTCTAGTGGTTTTTAGTCAGTTACTTCCAAAGTTATTTCGTGTGGTAAGTAACATTTTTCTGTTGGTAGATGGAATGCAGAGAGGAGCTTGTATATTTTTGAAGCTGAGTGTTGAACCATCTAATGCTTACAGGAAATACAGTAGAAATGCTTGTGTTAGGCATCTTACAATGACTGTAGTATACATTTCAAAATACATTGTTTTCATTTTTAGTGAGTAAAGATCCTGTTGAGCAGTGGTTGGCTTTATTAAGGTTGGGTTTCCTGTTTAGGTGTCTGTGAAACAATACTCTCAACCTTTCAGCTCTCCCTGTTCTACTTCCAGGGAGGTCTTCACTTCAGAAACCCAAGACTCATATTCATCCAGCTTGGTGTCAAGTGGGCTGTTGCTGCCAGGATTATCTTGTGATTAAATGAAAGATGTATCAGTTTCTTCTGAAGTGCAATCAACTATATAGAAGCCTTTGTAGCAGGTGTGTAACAAGGCAAGTGCACAGCTGCCAGCAGCCATTACTCTTGGGAGTGAACATGAGGACTCGGCCACCTCGTGTAAGACTCCAGGGAACTATGTGTGGTTCTATGGAGCCATTGTTTCTTTTGGCAGCTTCTTCGTGGAAAATGTATTTATCAAAATCAAAACACCAACACACAGGTGTAAATAAAAAACGTTACAGGTTTTTTTTTTCCAACCATGAGTTTAAAAGGAAATTCTTTACAACAGTAGTATTGGGATTTCAGCAACACTAAATGACCTTTGAGTCATACATTAATAGGTATTTGGTTGCTAAAAGTAGCTTTTTAATATGGTAGTTAATAGAGAATACTTTGTCTTTTATTTTGAGTCTCACTGTACCCTGTGCTCACTTTTAACACTTGGAACAGTCTTCCTGTCTCAGACTTTCTCCAATGCTGGGATTTTACAGGCCTGCACCACTGCATCCAAGAAAGTCTGTTTTTAGTGAAGAGAACCGAAAGGTTTGGAAAACAGCCTCTTGTGGATTAACTTGAAGTTCTGGCTTGTGGTATGAACTTTTCCCACTTTCTATCACCACATGAGCGCTGCTTCTCCCTCCCCCTCTCCTTTCCTCCCTTCTTTGATTGTTTGGTTGGTGCTTAGTTTTTCTTTTTTGTTTTGTTTTGTTTTTTTGTTTTGTTTTTTCTATATAGTCCTGGCTGTCCTAAAACTCAGTATGTAAACCAGGCTGGCTTTGAACTCAGAGATCTGCCTGCCTCTGCTCCCCGAGTGCTGATATTAAAGGCATACTCTATCATGCCTGGCTTTATTAATACCTCCTAAAATCAAAATACATCTTTACCAACAGTTAAGCAAAATTTTTGTCTTTTTATGAGAGCAGATTTAAAAAAATTTTTTTTTTTAATGACGAAATTGCTTAGCAAGTAGAGTTACATGTCGTAGTCAAGCTTCTCTACCTGAATTCAATTTCTGGAATCTATGTAGTAGAACTAACTCCTTCAAGTTATCCTTAAACCTCCAGATGTGCTCATGCAAAGGCATACACACACATACACACACACAAGAAGGTACTTTTTAAAACTCAAAATAGAAAGCAAGGAGTTCTGGAGTCTTTATATTGCTTTTTAGGGCTCTTTCAGTGAAAATAAAGGATAGTGGAGGTAGGTCAAGCTACCAAGACTCTGCTTAACCCCTTTCAAATTGTTTGAAATACAGTGCTACCAATATTGTCTCATTTAGCCCAGGCTATCAAACTTATATACTATATAGCCAGCAATCACTTAAAGTTCCCAAAGTTGCCTCTCCTTAGTACTGGGATTATGGGTGTGTATTCTCATACCCTGATTGAGTCTTAGCCTCAGTCAGGCTAGGTAAGCACTGTAGTGATTGAGCTGTATCTCAGTTCTGTATCCTGCGCCCCCCCCCCCAGCCCAGTGACATTTTGAGTTTGTTAGCTTAGAGGACTATGTAGAAAACTGGTCTCCTGAGGATATGTGTTGCATATTCTTTATCAAATCAAGTTTTTCTGAATCTAGCAAACTTTTAACAGTTTGTCAGTTACTTGTGTGGTAAGGCTGCAGGGCCTTATACCAGTTCTAAGATGGATTTGGTTTTTGTTTTGTTTTGGTTTGTTTTTTTTGTGTGTGTGTGTGTGTGTTTGGTTTCATGTAGCCATGTCTAATCTTAAATTCATTGTATAACTGGGGAATGAGCTTTGGTCCTCCTGCCTTGACCCCAACAGGGCTAGAATTACATGCTTTTCATCACCCAATGTATGCAGTTTATGCCGTGCTGGGGAATCAAGCCAAGGCCTGGTGCTTCTTACTGTGCTGGGTACCTCAGTCTCCTGGGGGATGAACTTGATACCTACAGGGAACTTTGTTGTATCACCATCTCTCATAAGAACTTTCCATGCCGGGCAGTGGTGGCACACGCCTTTAATTCCAGCACTTGGGAGGCAGAGGCAGGCAGATTTCTGGGTTCGAGGCCAGCCTGGTCTACAGAGTGAGTTCCAGAGCAGCTAGGGCTATACAGAGAATCCCTGTCTCCAAAAACCAAAAACTAAAAAATTAAAAACAAAAAAAAGAATACTAATGTTTTGCTTTTGTAGCCTCGCATCAAATCCAGTGCCTTACATAATAGAAAGTTCTTTTGGTTTCTTTCAAGACAGGGTTTCTCTGTGTAGCCCTACCTGTCCTGGAACTCACTCTGTAGACCAAGCTGCCCTTGAACCCAGAAATCCACCTGCCTCTGCCTCCCAAGTGCTGGGATTAAAGGCCTGCACCACCACTGTCCAGCTCCAGTATTCTTAATATGGACTTTATCGTCCATATATCCTTGACTCAGGTGTGGGCTTGTAATTTGTGAGAATCTTAGAAGTGAAGATAAATACACCAAAGCTTCTATAATATTGATTTTAATTATTTTATTGTGGGTCTCAGTGCAAGCAAATCAAATAGCATGTATTACATTTGTTTTTGTGGGCTTAGGTGTATGGTAATCAGAATGTGTTTTACTTTATTGGGGCAGAGTCTCCTTGAATAGATTAGGCTGCCGCCCTTGAATGCGTAGAGTTCAGGTTGCATCTGCCTCCTGAGTGCTAAGATTAAGGTTGTTTGCCAGTATATCATCCTTCTAACAAGTCTGTGTCAGGCAGTCAGGGTTCAGTTAACAACCCTGTAGTTGCTTCTAAAGCGACAGTTGCATCTTACAGATTAGTGAACACTTTCCTAAGCACTCCTTGGCTTCCTTCAGAGCCAGGTTATGCTTTGTTCATATTAGTACATTTTTATTCTTGTCAACAGTACCATTCTTTGTCCACTGTTTTGGTTTAGTCAATTAATATTTGAAATTTAAAAGGTGTTTGGTTGATTGGAACAATATTGGAGATTGATCGTTAAAGGGACATAAGAAAAATTACTTCTATGAGTGGTAACAAGTATATATACTAATGTAGGTATATTATTATTAGTACATGTACCTACATATTGTTGCACATGTTAAAACTTCTTGGATAACCCCATGATATTACTCTAGAAAAGTCTCTGAAGAATATCACATTGACTAATTAAGATTCATCCCATGAACCTGATGTTTCACAATTACTAAGGATCTTTTGAGCCATGATAAATTGAGGCTCATTCTTTAAAAGACAGAATGTTTACATTTGTCATCAGTTACTTGTAGTGGTCCACAACCAACCGAAGAGACCCAAGTAATGCAATGTGTATAGCTAAAAAATAAAAAGCCATATAATGAGATTTATAAACAAAACCAAGTTTCAGATTATTTCAACTTCTAAATTCTGTCTTGTCCTTGAGTGCTGCAATTGTAGATATGCAATCCTACCAAACTTGGCTAGGCTAAAGATCTTGATTATAGTTTCTAAAAATGTGTTACATGTATAAGTTTTTCCCTAGTATATGTATGTGCATGCCTTGTTCCTATAAAGGTCAGAAGAGAGCGAGCACTGGATCTTTAGGAACTGTAGTTGAGGATGGTTGTGAGCTACCATGTGGGTTCTGGTAACCAAACCTGACTCCTCCTTTTTTTCTCCCCCAAAGTGAATTTCACTGTGTAGCAGCCATGGTGGTCTTGGAACTTGCTTTATAGACCACCAATATGGCCTCCCAAGTGCTAGGGTTAAAGGAATATAATACCTTGCCTAGCCAAGAACAAAAGAGCTCTTAACTGCTGGGCCACTTAATTATGTATTTGTGTGTGTGTGAGGGGGGGTGTATGTGAGGGCTTATTAAATAAAGCTGGCTGTTTAACAATCAAATGATATAAAATGTAATTGAAGTTCTTTACCCCTACTTTTTATAATATTTACCTTGGTGTTCATCTTTTCATTCAATTATTACCTTTTGTGCCTGATTGATTATATTCATAAAATTGATGTTCTCCATGGAGTTACACTGTTTAAACCAGGGTCTATCCTAAATTCCAATCCTAGTATAGCATCCTTTAGAGAAGTCTGTGATTTTTATATCCACTGTATATAATGCGGATCTTATAATAAACACCTTGAGAAAAAGAAAAACACTCTTGTTTTAAGTTTCCATCATAGCAGAAGATTTATTTATTGAACTGAATGTAGTTGTTTTGGAAATGAATATGTTAGTGCCTGCAAAGTTGAAACTGAATGTTATTTTATGCAGTTTCCCAATTACTACAGCATATTGACAGTGTAAGTGGTTGATTTTGATGTAGCCCGAAAGCTAACATTGCTTAGGAGCCATTGAAATGGTGTTCAGGATAAAGGGTCATCATCACCCAAGGTGGTCTCTAAAACAGGCAGTCAAAGATGGGCGTCACAAAAGGAACCAACCACCTAAGAAAATCTTGTCCACGTCTGTTGTTTTGTCTGAGTTTTAATGTTTCTTGCATCTGTTGCATGAAAGTAAAATGGGAAGCTGGACAGTGGTGGCGCACGCCTTTAATCCCAGCACCTGGGAGGCGGAGGCAGGCGGATTTCTGAGTTCGAGGATAGCCAGGGCTATACAGAGAAACCCTGTCTGGAAAAAGAGAGAGAGGGAGAGAGAGAAGAGAGGAGAGAGAGCGCTAAATAGTTATATGATACAAGGCATTTCTAACAAAGGGAATTCTCACTATTGCATGGAAAAGACTCATTTAAACTTCACTCAGAGCCATGGGCATTTAAAACCATGAGCCTCCTAGGATCTGTCATTGCTAGGCCAGTCTCTTAGTAATTGGCAAGGGTTATTGCTTAGGCCGCTAGCTGAATTTTCTATATTCTTGATTCTAAATTGTAGGTAGGCTATAAGAGTACCATTTTAATTTGAAGTTAAGATCTGCCCCCTTCCTTTACCTACTCTAGAGTGTGTGTGCACGCGCGTGTGCACATGTTGAAACAGTGTCTCATTTTGTACAGTCCAGGCAATAATCTCTTCCCTTGGCCCAAGTGCTAAGATTACTAGCATAAGTTACAAAGTTCAACTATTAGAATATTTATACCTATGTATTTGTTTTTTGTTTTTTTTTTAAGATTTATTTTTTGTATATGAATATACTGTAGCTGTTTCAGACACCCCAGAAGAGTGCAATCAGATCCCATAACAGATGGTTGAGTCACCATGTGGTTGCTGGGATTTGAACTCAGGACCTCTGGAAGAGCAGTCAGTGCTCTTAACCACTGAGCCAGTTTTTTGTTTGTTTTTGAGACATGCTCTTTACATAGCCTTGACTGTTATGGAACTCACTATCTACAAGTATCTATAGTTAACTTTACAATGTTAGATCATATGATCTATGTGTGGTATTGCCTTTTTAGTAAGTTATATTGAGCTTTCTTTAAATGTTTTATCTGCGTGATTTATGTGGTGATTAGGGAGACAGGGATTTAAGTAACTGAGCTCTTGATCCTCCTGTGCTGGAGTGCTGGGATTTTATGCCTGTGTACCTGGCCTGCTGTGTGTATAGACATAGGTTGTTGCTACATAGATCACAATTGACTATCTTGCCCAGTCACCGTGCATCTTACTCTTTTGAGATAAGCTCTCTTACTAAATGCATGGCTCACCCATCATAGCTAGGTAACTGCTTGTCCAGCTTTAAGATAGCATGTCTCCGTTATCACACCTGACTCAGTGTGGGTGCTAGAGATAAGAACTCATGCTTACATAGCAAGCACATACTGACTAAACCATCTCCCTAACATCTTCATTTAAATTACTTTTAAAATGATATCAAAAGTCCAGTGTCTTTGGAAGTGTTGAGTTGATCACATAAATTCCTCACAGAATTGAATACTTGACAATTTTAGTGAGTCACTCAATAGATTTATGTTTTGATTACTGAAATAATGCTGAGTTTGATCTACCTTCTGTTTTGACAGTTTGTTGCATATTCTAAGGACCCAGACATAGGCTTGGTGGCCCGTCTCTTGTTTTTCCTGGTTTATGACTTTCGGCTTTGTGGAATACGGCTGAGATGAAAGGATTTATTGACGATGCGAACTACTCCGTTGGCCTGTTGGATGAAGGAACAAACCTTGGAAATGTCATTGATAACTATGTTTATGAACATACCCTGGTAAGTGTGCCATATCACTCAAGTATGATGTTGGTAATTTTCCAAATTTGAAAACACACGGCCACATTTCTCAGACACTGACGTGATTAAAGACCTTGGTCCAGGTGACTCTGCAGCTTCATTTTCATCTGTCAGTGTCGATGCAGTTTGATGACTTACGCTGGTTACTATCTACTGCCAGGAAACGATCATAGAGCCTGTTTATTGCTACTTTTAAGTCATTTATTGTCATTTTATTATAAGATTATTTCCATTTATTTATGTGAACAGTGTAGCACAGTTTTTCTTTGTGAAAGCCACATTTCTTGTGTCCTCTGGGTTTCTTGAAGAGTTACTCTAGTTTTCAGTAAAAGTAGCTTCTTGATCTTCAGTATACACATATGACCCAGCCTCCTAGCAAACGTCACATATTTCTCTACTTTGTTATCAGGACTCTGGAGGGGGAGTGGCACTTGATGCTAGATACCCTTGAAAACAAAAGCTATGCATATTCTTAGGATACTTTTTTTTTAAAGATTTATTTATTTTACTTATATGAGTACGCTGTAGCTGTCTTCAGACACACCAGAAGAGTGCATCAGATCCCATTACAAATGGTTGTGAGCCACCATGTGGTGGTTGCTGGGAATTGAACTCAGGACCTCTGGAAGAGCAGTCAGTGCTCTTAACCTCTGAGCCATCTCTGCAGCTTATTAGGGCACTCTTAACTAAATCTTAATTTGCTTTTCTCATGTCAGGGAGAAATACAACTTAAATCCATTCTATTTGACATTTAAAGTCATTACATACATATTTAGTAACAGTTTGTCCTTCCCCGTTAACTCCTTAAGTATAGCAGGTATATTCTTTCCCATGTATCTTCTTTTCAGTGGTTTTTGATTTTTTTTTTCCCCCCTCTTTCACTATCATCGATAGACAGGAAAAAATGCATTTTTTGTGGGGGATCTTGGGAAGATTGTGAAGAAGCACAGTCAGTGGCAGAACGTGGTGGCTCAGATAAAGCCATTTTACACGGTGAAGTGCAACTCCACCCCAGCTGTACTGGAGATCTTGGCAGCTCTGGGAACTGGGTTTGCTTGTTCCAGCAAAGTAAGTGTTTCTCTTTCCACTAAAGCATTTTGAAATCACTAAGACCTGGACACTAGCAGAACAAATAAAAGAAGTTTGATGTTTGGGTTTTAAAATGACTATTGAAATGGAGTCTTTTACTGCATTTTTTCAAGTGTATTGATGAAAGGAATGTCACACTGGTGAACTTTGGAGAAACATCTTTATCAAGAACGTTTAAAAAGAGATTCATTTTTTTATTTTAAAATTCTTTTGTATATGTATATATATCACATTGCTAACCTGCTATGACAGAATCTAGATGCGGTTGTTGGATTCCCTGGGATTAGAGTTATGGATGGTCGCACACTTCCATGTGAATAGTGCTGGGAATTAAACCTAGGTTCTCTGTGAGAGTAGCAATGTTCTTTAGTGTTAGCTATGATAGTTCCTTTAACTCCAGCATTTTGGAGCTAGATGCAGGTTCAGGAGTTCAAAGCTTGTCTTAGCAAAATAATGAGTTTGAGCCAGCCTGGCGTATGGGAACTCTGTCTCAAAATAAAATTTCTTCATTCTTAGGCAGTCTACTCTTTTTTGATCTTTGTACTTTTCTTTTGAAACAGCTCAGGATGGTTTTAAAGCTTTCTATGTAGCTGAAGATGTCTTAAATTTCTGCTCCTCTTACCTCTACCTTCCAGGTGCTAGGGACAGGTAGGGACTACTACTACTTCTTGTGGTTCTGTGGATCAGACCCAGAGCTTCATAAATGTTAGTTAACCAAACAATTGAGCTATATCCCCGGTCCTGTTGTAAGATATTTCTGACTACAGTAAATATAACCTTCGAGATTGCTCCTGTTGTAAATGTCTTCTGTGAGGGTGGAGGACATGGCTTGGTGAGAGTGCCCGCTACTTTTCCCAGCTCCAGGGGGTCCAGTGTGTTTAGCTTCTGAGGTCACCTCTACTCCATGGGAAAGGGGGAGAGGGAGAGCACACACACATACAAATACATGCACATAAGTAAGATGGTATTTTTAAATTTTAGTGTCTCTGTGTGGATGTACACAAGTTCCATGTGCACCTGTGAAAGTCAGGACAGTTCTTTGATAGGTTCATTGTTCTACCATATAGGTCCAGGGGATTGAACTCAGGTAATCAGACTTGGCAACACGTGCCTTTAGGCTGAGCTAGCTCACTGTTCCTATTTGTTTTTAAAACACAAGAGTAGAGAAGCATTACCCAAATGTGAATTCTGTGACATTATATTGGTTTAATTAAAAGATAAAACTAATTTATAGAACAGTTTAGAAGGTATGTGCGCTTGGTTCAGTCCTCAGCCTTTGGCAGGGGAAAAAAAGGATAAAGTACTTAAAAGTAATTTTAAAATTTCCTGTTAAATGATTGTGTTAAATCTTTTACAGAATGAGATGGCTTTAGTGCAAGAATTGGGTGTATCTCCAGAAAATATCATTTTCACAAGTCCTTGTAAGCAAGTGTCGCAGATAAAGTATGCAGCAAAAGTTGGAGTAAATATTATGACATGTGACAATGAAATTGAATTAAAGAAAATTGCAAGGAATCACCCAAATGCCAAGTAAGTGTATACCTAAGTACTTGAAAATGTTGTTGCTACTTAGCATTAGTTTGTCAAGCTATTGAAGGGGAGCAATAATGGCAGAGTTGGTATGTACTGTAACAACATTATTTGGAATTTATGAGAAAGGCTGGCAGCATTTTATTTTCTGCCCATTTGTGATCATTTTTATGGAATTGAGATAACAGTGATACATTCTGGGATATGACTTATTAGCTCATGGAAGAAAACTCCATGGTGTGATCATCAAATTATGGCCATAACTCTGTATGTTCCTAAAAGCTTATATATGTTAGAAGCTTGTATATCTTCTGCCTGATTCAGCATTTCTCAATTGCTGATTCTCTCAGCCTTTGGGGATCAAGCGACCCTTTCACAAGTGTCTCCTAAGACCATCAGAGAACACATCTATTTACATTATGATTCATAACAGTGGCAAAATTACTGTAGCAACCAAAATAATTTTATGGTTAGGGTCACCACAACATGAGGAACTATTGCAGCATTAGGAAGGTTGAAAGACCATTGTCTTAACTTGGTGGCTTTAATGATATTAAGGCATTCATTACCTTGAAAACATTTGGATAAAGATCTTGGGGGAAAAAATTACAGAGAAACACTTGTTTTTCCTCAGATAAATATGCTCAATCTTCAGGAAACAAGCAAGCTTTGACTTCTTTAGATCACTAGAAAACTCTAGGAACTTTGATAATTTTAAAGGCCCTTATTACTATTTTTATTGAAAGACATTGATGGCATTGCTATTGAATTTAGTCTTTTTTGGTAGATTCATGGACTAATGGACTTCATTTGGAAGTAATGTCATCTTTCATTCCAGAGCCCAACTGAATCTCATGCTGCTACAACAGAATTTTAACTTGCTGCATTTCCATAATCCCATCCCTGCAAGCTTCATGCCTTAGGCCCTAATTGCTAGTTTTTTCTCTATACAGGATTGTTTTTCATTAGGTTCACTTGATTCATCCATCGCTGGATTTGCGAACACTGGCAACATAATCAACATACTTCCTACAATCTTCAGGCTTCACATGTGCTGATGATGATGTAAACCAACTCTGCCCCAATCATCTTCCCCTTCTCTTAGGGTCTTACTACATATTGCAACAGAAGATAATATTGGAGGTGAAGATGGCAACATGAAGTTTGGCACTACACTGAAGAACTGTAGGCATCTTTTGGAATGTGCCAAGGAACTTGATGTCCAAATAATTGGGGTTAAGTGAGTATTTATAATATTTTTTAGTACAGAAAAGAATAAACGTGTCTTCTCTTTTTTTGTTTGTCTTTTTAGATAGTGTCTCTCTGTGTGGTTTTGGAGTTAGCTATGCAGCTGTGTAGATCAGGGTATCCTCAAACTCAGAAAGATCCACCTGCCTTTGCCTCCTGAATTATACTGTTATAAGTAAGGTTATATAGTAAAGCAACAAGATAACACAGGGTAATTAAATCTGTTGGTTTTGTTTTTGCAGTGCTAGGCATTGAACTCAAGCTGTACTACATATCCATCTTCCTACACCATCTTCTCTGGTTGATTTTCTTTCTGTTTTTTGAGACAGTAGCTCCGGTTGGACTAAACCCTAGAGTCTGCTTTACTTCCCAAGTGTTGGGATTGTTTTTCTGTTTTCTTTCTTTCTTTTTTTTTTTTGGTTTTTTTTGAGACAGGGTTTCTCTGTGTAGCCCTGGCTGCCCCAGAACCCACTCCCTAGACCAGGCTGGCCTCGAACTCAGAAATCCACCTGCCTCTGCCTCCCAAGTGCTGGGATTAAAGGCGTGCACCACCACCGCCCGGCTAGAAAAAGCGGGGATTGTTGATGTATGTGTCACCACCTTAATTTGAATGAGAGGAAATTACTCGATTTTAATATTTTTTAAAATGACATTCAACCTATAAATTGTACAGATTATTTTATATGTTTTGTTTTGTTTTTGTATTTTTGCTTTTTTTGTTTTGTTTTTGTCTCTTAATTCCTCAATGGCACTTCAGTAAGTCAGACTTTGAAGCTAGGAATGGTGATGCCTATAATCCCAGCATTCAGGGATTAGAAACAGGAAGGAAGATTATGAGTTAAGGCCAGCTCTGTCTACAGGAGACTTTGTCTCCAAGCACAGGGTAGGGGAGGTAGGCTTTGCCTGCCCCCCCAGATAGATAGATAGATAGATAGATAGATAGATAGATAGATAGATAGATAATTTTTTCCCTTTATTTCTTTTTCTTTAATGTGAAGAAACCGAGACACAATTGGGTGGTTTGGTGCTGGAGATTGGGTGGTTAAGAGTACTGACTGCTCTTCCAGAGGTTCTGAGCTCAGTTCGCAGCAACCACATGGTGGCTCTCAACCATCTGTAATGAGATCTGATGCCCTATTCTGGTGTACATCAACATACATATAGAGCACTCATATATGTATATTTATTTGGTTTGATTTGGTTTGGTTGGGTTTTGTTTTGTTTAGGATAGGATCTTGCTCTCTAGAACTCTCTCTAATAGGGTTCAAATGAAGGAGTTTGTGATAATTGATGGTGCTTGTTAATTTGTCACGTACATAAAGATAAGTCATGTTTTAATCCATAAACTATGACTGTTCTGTGTTAGCTTTCTGTTGCTATGGGAAACTGTTGGGGAGGAAAGGGTATTTTGGCTTACAGGTCCATCAAGGAAAGCCAAAATAGGAACTCAAGGCAGAAACCTGGATGGAGGGACTGAAGCAGAGACCACAGACCAATGTCTCCTGGCTGTCTCTCTCTGGCTTGTTCAGCCTACTTTATACTGTCCATATAAGTGACATTCATACTGGGCTTGGCTCTCCCATAGACCAATCTGATGGGGGCAGTTTCTCATTTCCTAGGTAACTTTAGTTTATATGTCAAGTTCAGGAAAAAAACAAACCTAGCCAGCATAGTAACTGATAAATGACTTAATAAAATGCACTTTTGTTTATAGAGTTACACTATTTTTCAAACATTGCATCATGTAATTTGGGTAATTAGATTACTCTTGTACCAAATATTTGGTAAAGTTAAAAAATAACTCAGTAGTATCATTATACTGAGTAATAACTGAAAGGAATTACCGAAAGTGCCTCAAAGCCATGCTTCTTTCAATTACTACCTTATTTCTTTCAGATTTCATGTTTCAAGTGCTTGCAAAGAATATCAAGTATATGTACATGCCCTGTCTGATGCTCGATGTGTGTTTGACATGGCTGTAAGTTCTCTGATTATTCTCCTGTTTTCAACCAGGGTGTTAATTCATTTCACAATAGTTTTTAACTAGTAGGAACGAATTGTTGGTTAAAATTAGTATAGTACACACATAATTTGAAAAGTTTTTTAGATTTTGTGTATGCCTTTTGCCTGCGTGTATGTATGTGCACCATGTTCATACCTGGTGCCCACAGAAGTCAGAGCTTCTAGAATTGTTAAGTTGGGAACGGAACCCAAGGTCCTCTGCAAGTAGCAACGGCTCTTAACCCCTGAGCCATTTTTCTAGTTCTGCAGTCCTACATACCTGATTTTTACCATTTTATTCATTCATTTATTTATTTTATGTTTTTCCAAGCAGAGTTTCTTTGTGTAGCCTTGGTTGGCCTCAAACTCAGAGACCTTGCATGCCTCTGTCTCAGTGCTGGGATTAAAGATGTGGGTCACCACACCTGGCTTCTTTATTTTAATACTGGAAAGATTAAGGGTTCTATACAATAATACTTTAGGTGGAAAAAAGGATGAAGTAGATATTTAATGTCTTAAAGCACAGGCAAGATCATGCAGATAAAATAGATAACATTTAATCTCTTCCTGGTAGTAAGAATCAAAGAAGCTGAGTTTTGGTAGCAGACATGTGCTAGTGACTCGAGTGCTCATAAAGCTGAGGCACGAAGGTAATTTTGAGGCCAGCCTACAAAAGACTTTGTCTGGAAAAAAAGTAAGCAACAAAATATTTAAAAAGAAGATCAAAGTTATAAATAAAAAGTCAGAAATATTTACCTAATTAGAAAGATGGGATTTGTTTTTGTTATTTTTATATACATTACAATTTGAAAACTTGAGGTTTTTGTCTCTAGGGAGAGTTTGGCTTTACAATGAACATGTTAGACATCGGTGGAGGCTTCACAGGAACTGAAATTCAGTTGGAAGAGGTAAATTTTTTTTCGGGGGTTCCCTATTTTGGGATAATCTGCTTTCTTTGCTACATAATTGGTTGGTATCTAGATCAGAATTTTTATAGACGCATAAACTAAGGCCTCTAACATACTTGTCTTCAAATTTCTAAGAAAACAAACAGAAACTAGACCTAGTTACTTTAAAGTTCGAACTTCTATGCACACTACCAAATCATAAAGCCACTTACTTGTTGATTTGCTGATGTGCTAAGCATCAAATTCAGTCTCATAAGCTAGGCAAATATTCTTCTACTGAGCTACACTTACTTATACTTACTTACTGAGCTTATAAAATGTATTGTTTTGAGTTGTATTTTTTTGTATTAGATGTCTGTCACATATGAACTTCCAACTTAGTGGCTATAATAACAAGATGCATATCACTCCTGCCTCTAGTCTGTGATGTCTAGAAGCAACCAATTGAAAATTTTACTTTTCTGTTTGTATTAGAATTGATTCTTTTTTTTAATGAATGCTATTGTGATTGTTACCATACAGGCTTATATAGCTTGCTTAATTGAAAATCCCTGCCAAGTTGGAATTGAGTAGTTTTCTTAGGGAACTTTTAGTAGCTTTTCAACCTAGCGTTCTATAATCCAGTATTGAAATTTAAATCTATAATTTGAATCTCATAGGTTAATCATGTTATCAGTCCTCTGTTGGATATTTACTTCCCTGAAGGCTCTGGCATTCAGATCATTTCAGAACCTGGAAGCTACTATGTATCTTCTGCGTTTACACTTGCAGTGAATATTATTGCTAAGAAAGTTGTTGAAAATGATAAATTTTCCTCTGGAGGTAAGTAAGTTATCAAGTTTGTATCTCATGTTTTTTAGATAAAACTAACACCACCTAGTGATTTTTTTACTCTTAAAAGCCCATATTTTGCTGTGGTTTTGTTACATTCCTCTTGTCTTGGGTGGAGAATCTACCTCTTACTTTACTAGAGAGCCAGAAGAATTCTTTAAATCTACCCTCATGTAACAAACTAACAAAAATTGCCTGTGTCATTGTAGAAATAATGGCTTACATTAGTAAAATCAATTATATTTTTCATATAGAATAATCTTCCATAGAAAAGTTGGCCTTCTCGCTACTGGTTTTCCTTTTTCCTTAGAATTCAGTCTAGGACCTCATCGTGTATGTGTTTTTTTTTCTCCTTTGCATTTGTTTACTTTGATAGTTTTGAGGGGTAGGATGTTTTGATTTGATTTGATTCTTTGTCATGATGGGGTGGGGTTCAGGAATTCCATCAGAGTTTTGGAATATTCTTATCAAATTAGGAAACACATAATAATGGTCTGTTCTAATATTGGTGGTATTATATTTGGGCTTGGGTGATGGGAACTTGACTGGTTTTGTATAATGGAGTTTGTTTTAAGATTTTGAATCTTGTGTGAGTGTGTGGGTGGGTGGGTGTGGGTGTGTGGTTTGTGTATGCTTGTGAAAATGAGTAGAGTGCTAAGAGGCAGAGGTGTGGGATCCTGTGGAGCTGGAATTAGAGGTGTGGGATCCCTTGGAGCTGGAGTTAGAGGCAGTTGTGATCTGTTTGACAAGGCTGATAGACGTTGAACTTGGAGTCCTCTGAAAGAGCAACATGCTCTTAACTGTGAGGCATCCTTCCAGCCCCCTGGGTTTTGCTCTTAACAGAAACCAGGTCTTATTCTTGAAGTACGGGTTAGCTAGGAAGTCACATAGAAGTTTCCTTCTCTGTGAAATGTTGGGATTGCAGACGTGAACCACAACAATAGGCTTCTTCTGTATGCTTAACCTTCTGGTACATCAAGGTGTTTTGGGCCCATTGTTATTTTGCAGTCTCAGTACTGTATTGAGTCACTTTCTCCAGGGAGACCTGGCTTGTTTTCCTGGTGGGGAGATTTTAAAACCCAAGAAGAGGGTGTTGTTTCAATTGAGAGTAGGATTCTTTTGTATTGAGTAAAGTGTGTTCATTTGAAATTCCTCTTATTTTATTTCAGTAGAAAAAAATGGGAGTGACGAGCCAGCCTTCGTGTATTACATGAATGATGGTGTTTATGGTTCTTTTGCGAGTAAGCTTTCTGAGGACTTAAATACCATTCCAGAGGTTCACAAGGCAAGTTTGTTTTTCCAAAATGTTTTTGGCAGTTTCAAAACAAAACAAAAAGCCAAGCCTGCTGAGTGACTGAGTTGGTAAGGCACTAAACCCTTAGGTTCTACATGGCAACGAGAGAGAACTGATCCATGCAAGTTGTCCTCTGACCTTCATTCATGCAGCCCACGCATGCCTAAGCAAACATAAATGTACATGCTGTATTCCATACAAATATACATACAGAGAAAAGAAGTCAGAGTCCATTCTCATTATGTACAAGGTCCTGGATTCAACTGCTAGGAATCCCGACCTCTTAAACATTGTCTGTTATTTGTATTCATCACGGTTTTTGTTTTGAGTGTTTTCCTAGGATTCATGTTCTGGTCTTTTCAGTTTATTTCCTTGTTGTGGAGTTAATGATGATAATTGAGACTTATGCCTGAGTAAAAAGCTGAAACTGCTTTTTACTCATCTATTCAAATACCTTAAAGAATTTGACAAATTTTCTTTTTTTACAGAAATACAAGGAGGATGAGCCTCTGTTTATAAGCAGCCTTTGGGGTCCATCCTGTGATGAGCTTGATCAAATTGTGGAAAGCTGTCTTCTTCCTGAGCTGAATGTGGGAGATTGGCTTATCTTTGATAACATGGGAGCAGATTCTTTCCGCGAACCATCTGCTTTTAATGATTTTCAGAGGCCAGCTATTTATTTCATGATGTCATTCAGTGATTGGTAAGGCAATTGTATTGAAAAGCAGATGGAATATATGAGTGACAGTTTAGATTTGCTAATACCTTATGTAAGAAACAGGTGAATGACTTAAAGTACTAAGAAAAGGAAACATTCAAATGAACATTTCATGTAAATTTTACAGCACGACAGATAAAAGTAATAGTTTCCTTTTTCTTGTTTTTGTTTTGTTTGAGACAGGGTCTCTACATATATAATCCTGACTGTCCTGGTTGGGGGTGGGGGTATAGACACATCCCAGCCTGGCCTTGAACTCACAGAGACATAGCTGTCCTTTCAGGATAAAGTCAACTGAAATTGACGGCATGTGCCATCTCTAAATAGTTCCTAATGTTTGATCAACCTTTTTAGTAAAAGTAGATAAGTCTTAGGGCTGTGGAGATGGCTGCCACACAGGCAACTGAATTGGGGTGACCATAGTATGGAATTAAGTGGTAAGAAATATTTGAGGTTTAGATAAGAGACCCTGTCTCAAAAAAAAAAAAATGAGATGGAGAGCAATTGGAGGAGAAACCAGAGGATGACTGCTGGCCAGACACACAAGCACTAACATACACATACCTCCTGTCCTCAGGAGATCCTCTCTCCTCCCCATTCTAAGTTTAGCCTTGTATATTCCTGTGTATAGGGATGTGATGAATGTGTGCTAATTCCCAAACAGAGATCAGATCCCCTGGAACTGGAATAACTCCATACTATCCTGACCCTACCTTATGGGTTGTAGGAAGTCAAGCTCCAGTCAGTATGTACTCTGATCCAATGAGGCATTCCTCCAGGCGAACAAACTTTCTAAACTAACATGGGTTTCAGAGATTAAATTTATTATCTATCACACTTATATGACAAGTTTTTACCAGCCATCTCTCTGGCCCCAGAAATACAGTGTTTTAGGGGGACTGGAAGACTTAATTGTTACCTATTTCATTGTATTTGTGTTAAATAAGTATTTAAATCCTGAGCTTTGCTTATTTCTTCATAAATACAGGTATGAGATGCAAGATGCTGGAATTACTTCAGATGCAATGATGAAAAACTTCTTCTTTGCACCCTCTTGTATTCAGCTGAGCCAAGAAGACAGCTTTTCCACTGAAGCTTAAACAGGCATTATCGCTTCTTTAGATCTGAAGTCGCAAGTTAAGCTTGTCTGGTCTACATTCCAGTGTAGGGAAAAAATTCAATCAATCTTTATTCTGTTAATTTTCTTGGAAACAAATTCATAGTAATAGCTATTTGGGACCAGACAAAATCAGCTTTCATCTATAATTCATTGGGGGTAATAAGGAATTTAGATAATGTATCCAGATTTAAACATACCAGTTTGACCCACCCCTTAAGCGTTTAAAATAAAATATGCAACAAAATGGATGACTTAGTGGAGATGGAAGCCCATTAATTGGGTTCCCCATCAAATCGTTTACATACAAGTACACAGTTTTTATAATAAGGATTCCTGTTAAAAGTCTTGTAAAGTTGATGTCTTTCACCCGATATATCACATGTGAGTGGAAGACCAGTGTGACTTCATTAGATACGTTTAGTGTATTTAGAATATGTAAATTTGTGCTTTTGAACTGTAGTTTAATAAATGTAAAATTGCATCATAGTATTTGTTGTATTTGACCTAATGTAACCCTTGTATGATTGCAATAAAACTTTATGTAGATTTTACTGTTTTTCAGGCTAAAATTTTGGGAATGGGGCTAGCTAGCAAAGGTAGTTTTGAAGTAGTTGTGTGTATGGTCTATTTTGAGGGTTAGTTTTCTTTATAGCCCATTTAAGTTTGGTTTGGCTCAATATATTTCTTAGTTATTTAATTAGTAATTTAAGTAAAAGTGTTTGGTAGTCATTGTGAAGTTCAGATTTATTATGGAGACTTGATGTGCAGTAAGCATGATGTTTAACAATTTTAACACCAAAAAATGTTAATCCTGCGTAAACCAATTGTAATAATAATAGGTGTTTCTGTATAGATAGGATGCATAAGAGTACCTTAGTAAATCTTTGAATCACAAATCTTTTGGCTGATAGAAAAGATTTTATTAAACACTGAGAACTTGGTGGGTAGGGGGAAAGAGACTGCAGAAAACTGCAGAACCCTAACCTTAAAGAAGGGCTATGTCTGTCTATTTCCAGCATCCTGATGCCCCTTCGCACAGAGATTTAAATCCAGAGGGCTTTAGGGTGGTGAAGCACACTTTCTCACTTATAATAGTATCAAATTGGAATTTTTTTGTTGTTGTTGATATTGGTTTGAACCTAGTCCCTTAGTTTCTTGTTATTTCCCATTTGTTCAAGCTTAGTAATTCTTCCTTCCTACTAAAGCTTGGTAGTTGGGGGGAGGATTTAGCATCACTAACCTGACACTGTTGCCAGAAATTTTGGCTTTGTTCACTGCTGTTGTGTTAGTCCTAAGTCTCAGAATCACAGCAGTAATGAGACAACTTACAGGGGTCACTTTTCCTAACTTACTCTATGTTCACAAGTGGAATTCCTGTCCTCCAAGAGGAAATGTGACTTCACTTTGGTGCCAACGGACAGAACATTCTGCCTGTGCTACATAGGAGAAGTGTGGGATGCACTTGAATAGCTAGCTGGATTTTACACCTTGATTTCAAGGTGGAAAGAAATTGATCATGAATCTCTAATTTCAAATCAAACCAGTAGGTGCTTAATATTTTTGATTTGAATATTGCCCACTTGAATATCATGGGTTCTATTAATTATAAGAAAAACTTAAGGACCCCAGTCCGTTGTCACCTAGTTGCCCTTGGACTTTTTTCCAAGGTATAATACGGGGTTTTATGCAAAATTCCAAGCTACCATATGCATTGTTGTGGTCCAGAAATGCCAAAACTTAAAGGGTGGTACAACTTGAGTCCTTGGCTTGACTGTACAGGCTTGGTCTTTGTGGCATATCAGTTTTGCCATCTGCATAGGAGAGTGGTTGTGTATAACACAGCCCAGAATTGCTAATCTCACATGTGAATGATAGATAAACTTAAGAATGTCTGTATTGTATTTGAAGACTGTTTGCCATAAATCTAAAATCAAACCTATGTATTTCAATTTGGTATGCTTATGAATAATTAATGTAAAATCTTTTTATATGATATTGTAATCAGTTCAAATTTAATTGCAAATATAAAACCCAAATGATTTCTATATATAGTAAATTGAACTGTAATGGTAACTTGTGTGTGATTCTGAATACACAGATAACATGTTTTTATTCCTCATGCTTTACTTTGATGGCTTCTATCATGAAATAGACGTGAAATTTTATGAATTTGTGTATATTGCCCACATTCTTTCAGAATCTACTAAAAGTAAAGTGATCTGGGAACTGCACAATGAAACTTAATGAGTGGATATTCTTGAGACCACCTTTTAAAACCTGGGCGATTTTGAATTGCTAGGTTTAAATTTAGATTAAAAAAAAAAACAACAACAACAACATAATTCCTAAACTGTTTGACGTGCTGAAATGAAAATCCACCCTCAGTTGTGGGTGAACAGTACTGGGTGGCATGATAGGAATTTTATTCTTATTATTTTCTTCCCAGGATACATTAGGTTTAAGCAGTGTTGTTCAGGTAATAGAGTAGTTTATAGGCTGGTGTTTAAAAGTAGAGGTAGACTTGTTCCATCCTGTCTGCTTCTAACCTTGCTTCTGGCACTTAACTATCCTAGCAGAGAGGCCAGACATGTATAACCTTTCCATACTGATAATACTATGCATAGGAACTAATGGGATCTAACAGCTGCTAAGGTGCCCGGTCACTGGGAATTGTAGTTGCTTTGTCTGACAAATGGCTGAAATGACAGAAGTCATCGTATATTCTTCCTTTTTGCTCTGGTCTACTGTACATTGCTGCCACATAGCTGATTTAACATTAACTTGGAGTGTTGTCTTAAGATTACAATTGTTTAGCCATGTGTTGCCTGACAGCCAGCTAGGCAGTGTGTTGCATGAGTTTGCAGTGCAGCTTTCATAGTGCGGGTGAACTGTCCAGGAATTAAAAGCTCTTGGCTAGACTTTGGGTGGTTGTTGTTTGTTTGACATTGTAGCCCAGCCTGGCCTGAAAACCACTGTGTAGCTTCGACTTGGTAGTTAGATCTTAGTCTCAGCCCCCTGAGCGGGATAACAGAAGATGTGTACTACCATCTGAGTAAACTGAACTGGCATTTGCTAGAGACTCATTTTTTTTTGTTCTATATTTTGGTTTGTTTGAAAGGTCTAAGCTTTGAAGATGGCTATTTTCAACCAATTTAATGAGTTTCCTTTGAAGAAATTCCTGGAAAAGCCAGACTAGAAGACATCTAGCCTGTGGTTATAACCAAGCTACTCTTTACAAGAAGACAGTGCCTATGTGTGGTGGGATGCATGTAATTCCCTAGCCACAGAGAAAACAATAGGTGCATGCAGTTGATGTCCCTTTAGAAGGCCTCAATATGGCAGGATGTTCAGCTAAGCCACACTTCTCCACTTCGACCAAGCCAGTGTTCTTGCGTACTTTCTTGGGTGTCCGCTTTAAATTTTAAGACTCCCCCCAACCCTTTTAAAACATAACTTGGGTTCAGTAAGTTGCTCATTAGATGTTTCTCAAATAGCTGATAACCCTTGTATCTGAATGGGTTTTAGGTAGTTAAATAGAAGCCAGAAGTATAATTTGTCGGGGGGGGGGGTCTGCCCTGGCAAATTAGTTGGTAATCGATGTGTCATTATTGTGAAGGTTTGCCACTGTCAGTAGAGCAGCCCTGCTATTTCCCATTCCGGGTGCAGGGCAGTGCCAGCTGTAGAGTTGTGTGACCTGCTTCTTGCCTATGGAGGTCAGGACACCGTACTATGTGGGTCACACAAGTCCAGCTCAGCGGTGGGGAATGGATGTCAAGGGCTGGCCTGCTACATAAGACAGCAAGGCCCAGGTGTAGCGAGACACCTCTCGAGGTGACTGCACACACTCAGTGCTAGTGTCTGGCTCCATGTAGTAGGCATACATGTATACATACATGCAGGGCTTTGACATGGAAATGCTCGGTTGTAGCAGCTTTAGATTGTGGGCTGTTTAGGTCAGCCTGGTCTACAGAGTGAGTTCTAGGACAGTCAGAGCTGCACAGAGACTCTGGTCTTCAAGCATAAAAACAAAGTAGGAAAGAATAATTGCGGCCATGTAGTGGGTGGTGAGTTAACCTTTGTGGAAGGATGGGGGCACTCAGTGAATTGACGTAGCTATATATAGTTAAAGCTCTGACCACCACATCATGTAAGGTAGAAACTAGGTAAGGGCATACAGGTAATCTCTGTCTTTTGTGGGGCAGAGCCTGGGCTACATAGCCACTCCCAACCCAGTCATAGCTACATAGAATGTCAACAAGAGTGAACAAGTAGTAAACTAGTAATGGAGGGAGGGCTTTAGAAGTTATGTACGTACAAAGATCTCGGAATACCCTAGACACAATTCGCATATCAATAGATTTCTAAGAAGATGGAAGGAGAGACCCCTGGTCCTGGAAAGACTGGATGTAGGGGAACGCCAGGACAGAGAAACGAGAGGGGATTGAATGGAGAAAAGAGGGAGGGGAGGGGGCTTATGGGACTTTCGGGGAGGGAGGAAACGGGAAAGGGGAAATGATTTGGAATGTAAATAAAAAAAAAAACTTAGAAAAAAAAAGTTATGTACAAAACAAGCTGGATATGACGGTGCACACCTTTAATCCCAGTATTCAGGAAGCAGAAGCGGGTGGCCCGCCTGTTCTGCAGAGTGAGTTCCAGGACAGCCAGAGCTACATAGAGAAACCAGGTCTCCAAAAAGAGAAAAAGAAAGAAAAGGTATAGGAACAATGTGAGTTTTGCATAAGGTCCTGCTGGCCTTAGGCCTCAAAGGGGTATTTATGTAGCAGCAGCTGATAATCCCACTAGATGGCGCTCCCAGACCACATTGGGTACAGCACCTAGACCCACACCCTATATGTAGGTCCTTTGTAAAGTTTTACTAATATGTCACAGTGTCCTTTGGTTTGTTCCATGTTGTAGAGTGCCAGGGAGGAAGATTTTGGTTTCATTTCCCTCAGCATCCCAAAAAAAGCACACCCCAAAAGTAGCAATAACTGTTGCAGCTTGGAATTGCAACCCTTTAACCGAGAACTCTCTGGGAACTCAGCTGTTCTGAACCAAGGGGAAGTTAGGGAAGGTGTCTGAGTCTGAAACAATGTGAACAAATGCTTTTAAAAGTCAAGCCTAACAGTAAGAAAGGTTTGTGTGGGTTTGGGGGGGGGGGGACTTGCAAAAATAGCTGGAGTTGTTCATTGGGGGAAAGGGGAATCTGGCTGATTAATTCAGGCAGGCAGACTCTGACTGGGGAAAAGTCCTTTGACTTTGGTAGTGCAGGCAAGTAAACAGGGTTTGTAGGAGACCAAGTCTGACAGCATTTAGTCTGTTTCCCAATCAAACTTTAGATGTTTGTTTCTCCCAAGCAGCTTTCTCACATCTAAATATAGCTTCATCAAGATAAGGCATTGCCTCTCTGTCCTCCTTCCCAGGATGCTTTGCTCTTTTGGTGATCCACATTTGCCTGTTGTTTACAAGTGAATTTCCCATTATACTTAACTCTTTAGGGCAGTCTACCATTTAAAAGAGGTCTCTCGAGCCAGGTATGGTGACACATCAGTGGAGGCAGGCAGATCTCTGAGTTCAAGGTCACCCTCTTCTACAAAGTGAGTTCCAGGATAGCCAGGCCGACACAGAGAAACCTTGTCCTGAAATATTAAAAAAAAATTTCTTTACAAGGTCTCTTTTATGTTGCCCAAGCTGGCCTTGAACTCTTAGGGTTAGGCTCTCCTGCCTAGTTCGGCTTCTTGCCTAATTGGGCCTATAGGCATATACCCATGGAGCCCGCCCACTGTCTCAGGTTATCTCTCACTGTGTTCCTCTTACCCATCCCCAGGTTTTTCTTTGCCCTGCCCACTCCCTTGTAATTGTCCTGTTGAAACTGCACTGTCTTAGTGCCACCTGTTCCCTGCGTAGTCTCTGACAAGACTTTTCTACTGTCTTACTTTTTTTTCTTTTGGTTTTTCGAGACAGGGTTTCTCTGTGTAGCCCTGACTGTCCTGGAACTCACTCTGTAGACCAGGCTGGCCTTGAACTCAGAAAAATGCCTGCCTCTCTGCCTCCTTTGCTCTATCCTCTCCTGGTTCAGGGCTAGCAGGAAATGGGACACACTGTCCAAAAAAATACTTTTTTAGGCGAGACTAGAACTATGCTCCATGGAGAGTGCTCTAGTTAGCATGTGCAAGGCCCGTGCTCAGCCTCAAGGCACATAAGTCATGTGCTAGGATCCACACTCGGAACCCTAAGAGGCCAAGGCTGGATGATGAGAAGTTCAAGGGCATTCTCTACTACATAAATAGGGCCAGTCTTAGCTACATGATACTGCCTTTGAAAAGCAACATCTGCCCGGATCTTTGGCCTGGTCAGGAGCTTTTTCTGGGAAATTGGCAATTGCACTGAGATGTTGTGAATGAAGAGCCAGAGTAAGGTGAAGGGAGAATTCACTGGAAGTGCGTATGTGGGATGGAAAATTGAAGAAGAGTCTTTGAAAGTCAACGCCATGGTGTGTGTAGACTTGTCAAAAGCATCATAAGGACCAGCAATTCTATCTTAAAGACTTCCATTGCTGTGACAACACCATGACCAAGACAACTTATAAAAGCATTTAATTTGGTTCTCACCATTCCTGAGGGTTAGAGTCCATATCCATTATGGCAGGGAGCATGGGAGCAGACAGGCAGGCGTGGCATTGGAGCGGTACCTGGGAGCTCACATCCACCAGCACCAGGCAGAGAAGCAGATGAGAAAGCCCAACCCTAGTGACACACCTCCGACAAGGACGTACCTAATCCTTCCCAAACAGTTCCACTAACTAGGAACTAAGCTTTCAAATATACAAGCCTAGGGTTCCATTCTCATCATGGACGTTCAGTTTTAACCTAAAAGAAATGAGGTTGGTGTGTTTCAGAGCTGCCTGGTAGTTCTGTAGACTGAGCTGGGGGAACATGACCAGGCTCTCATGTTGGGATCAGATGGGCGGCAGAGAAAGGAGTGCTTCAGAGCTAAGTAGGAAAGGTGGAGGAGGAACCAAAAGAGGGAGTTTCTGCTGATAGGTGACTGATGGCCTTCATTGCTGCCACAAATAACAAGAGAACAGGTTTCCAAGGGAGATGTATGGTGGTTGAAATCCAGTGGGAGTGCTAGGAGGAGGAGCAAGATTCAGTCTGGAGATGGGGCTGAGGCCTCACAGACATTGCTGTGAGGAACTGCACCACACATGATCTTAGAGGCCTGTGCTGTGAGAAATCCTAGACGCTGGCCACTCAAGTGTCAGGTAGAGAGACATGGCTTGCTGTAGAACTCTCCTTTAAGCACCACATGGCTTTTGGCCTCTACACAAGCTCCTCACAAGGCTAGGCACAAACATTCTCTCCAGGAAATAGAGAAAAATGAGGACACATGAAAGGGTACAGGAAGACATTCCCTACAGGGAACTTGTGAAGTCCTTAGTGAATGTGTACTGTTTGACATGGCAAAGCCATGTCAAGGGCCAATGTCTCAGCCCCATGAGAGTGGCAAGGCCTTCCCCAAGTGTGGCTCAGGGAATGGCAAAGTCTTCCTCTGGTCCAAGTACAAATAGTAACTGTATGCAGAAAGCAGTCACTATAGTCTCCACCCACCCTGCCATGTTGACAGCCTGAATAAGTGTTCCCCTACAGAAACTACTCCCTCCTGGTTTAGCTGTATATGACCTATAAAGCCTGCCTCGTTGACCTGAGTAAAGTAACTCCTTATTCAGTTGAATGCCATTGCATATGATAAGTATGTTCAGCTCCCAGAATCCTTCGGCCTCTCCACCAGAGAGCACAGTCCCAGCCTGTCTGGGATTTGCCATGTGTTTGCCCTTCACTCACTCCTTGCCCTTACAGTTCTAGGACCCCAGGCCATGCCAGAACTTGGCATCTTCCTACCTCAAGAGTGAAGTAGCAGCTAGCAGTTGCTGGCTTAGAAGTGCTATTTATAAATGACCCATCTTCTGTAAGTAACCAGTTACCTACATTCCTGTATAACCTCAGGAAACGCACTGGCTCACCATGCTAGACTTGGATAGGTTTATATGATCTGTTAGTGCTGTACCTGGGGTGAGTAGACATCTGTTGATGTGTCCCTAGGATCCAAACAGAGCACCCAAACAAAAGCATAACAGAGTGAAAGATGCTTCGGGCAACCTTAAGACATGCAAACGGAGCACAGCAATCCAAGGGTGGAGTTGTCCACGCAGGGAGGTCCACGGTGACCATCTTCTGTGTGGTAGAGTGATACACTCCCTTGATAAAGGGAGGTCTGCCACACAAGCACGGGGTGCCCCAAGTGGCTGACGCACTAGAGATCATTTTATAGTATCTGTAACTCGTATGGGAGCAGAGTATGAGCATGCAGTGTGGCGTCTGTGTTGTGGCCTTTGCTGTGGGAGATAAGACATGCAACTGAGGCTCAAGAGGCCGAAGCATGCTCCGAAAGAGCGTGTTTAATGTAAAGATGCAGAAAAGATGTGCAGATGCTGTTGTCTGCACCAGCCTCTGGGTTGGCGAGGAGCAAGGAGGCTGAGCTGGAGGTGTTAGCTCATGATTTTATCCCTGGGGGGGTTCCTGGGATTGGGGGAGGGATACAGACTAGAGCCGTGCTCAACAGTCCTCCTTGGTATCCAAAATCTTGAAACCTATGGAAAGAACTGGACAGTGAGGAGAAGACAAACAGGTAGCCCCTCACTCAGGTCAGGCTGTCCGTGGAGCAGACCTGTACAGGAATCTATGACAACCAGGGAGGCACTCTGTTCACATTGTCCCTGAATTGCTTGAATTGGGGAAGGCGATTGATTGATTGATTGATTGATTGATTGATTGATTGATTGATTGGGACTGGGTCTTGATTTTGTAACTCTGCAGACAATGCTGGCCTTGAACTCACAGAGATCCACCTATCTCTGCTTCCCCCAGTAGAGAGTGCTGGGGTTAAAGACTTGTGCTGCCCAGCAGGAAAGAGTTTCAACATAATGTGCAAAGACGCTCTTGCAGTCTAGTTAGTAGGGCTGTAGGACCTGGGAGTGGATGGGATCAGTCTGAGCACCGTGGTGGTGAAGGGCCTAAGTAAAAACACTATTTAAGACAGCGTAATCTAAGTCAAGCTGAGGGGAAATTAATTTGTCTTTGGTTCCTGTGAGCTGTTGTGGTTTGAATGGGAAATGTCCCCCATAGGCTGAGGCGTTTGAACACTTGGTCCCAGGTGCTGGTGCTGTTAGGGGAGGTTTAGAAGGCGTGTCCTCGCTGGCAGAAGTGTGTCAGTGGGGGTGGGTTTTGAGAGGACATAGCTTCACCCTACTTCTGGTTCAGCCTTTCTGCTTTGTGCTTGTAGTTGACACTGTGACCTCTTTAAGTTTCCTGCTCCAGCCACCGTGTTTGTCTCTAGAAAACTCCATCCCAACACACACACCTTCTTCAAGCTGTCCTGGTCACAGTGCGTTATCACAGCAACAGACACTTGGTTGTCACAGACTGAAGTCCCCATGAGTATCAGGGACTGGAGACACCAAGGAAGTACAAGCTTTACTGTGGGGACTCCATTCTCATCAGGTAGTGGCTGTGAGATTTGGCCAGTCACTGGGCCTGATAGGACTGTTTCCATAAGAGAATTAAAGATTGTAGAGGCTGGTGAGGTGGCTCAGCAGACAAAGGCACTAGCCGCCAGTCTTGACCTGATTGATCCCCTCGACTCAACCAACCCCAGGAAATCATTCCCTCCCTTACATAATGCACCACGGCATAAAGAAATGTAATTTTTTTGTTTTGTTTTTTGAGACAGGGTTTCCCTGTGTAGCCCTGGCTGTCCTGGAACTCACTCTGTAGACCAGGCTGGCCTCGAACTCAGAAATCCGCCTGCCTCTGCCTCCCAAGTGCTGAGACTAAAGGTGTACACCACCACTGCCCGGCAAGAAATGTAATTTTTAAAAGCAATTTAATTCAGCAGGGACCTTGGGGACTATATGGAGCCACTAGTGGCTTTGCTGAGTCCAAAGGTAGGCCATGAGCTTTACAAGGTAGAAAAGGCTCTGGCGGATTGGAATGATTTAGACTGGCATGCAAACTGGGTTTATACAGAGCTAATGTAATGGGAAGGCAGGCAAAGACGGTCACTCCAAAGCAAATGTGGCAAGATTTGTGTTGAGTCAGAATTCCTAAAGAAAAATGTTGACAGAAAGCCAGACTGGACACTGGTGAGCCTCTTAACCACCTGAACAAATGGTTATAAATGGCAGGACAGAGCACACAGGAAGATCACATCTCTGTGGATGCTGTGTGGGGAAAGGCAACTGTCCTTCAAGAGTGTGCTCCGTTCATTTCCCCCTACAAGAAAATGTCCTGAGGTAGAGACTGCTCACCAGAGCCCAGGGCCTTCCAGCAGCCAATGTGGCTAACGGAGAGGCAGCTGCTGGCTTAGGCTGGTGCAGAGTCTGTCGGATGCTGGGAACCTGAAGCCTGGCTCTATGTCTGCCCCTCTGGCAGGATGCATAGCGCCAGCTTCCTGTCCCGACCTGGGGAGAGAGGTGGCAGGGCCCAGGACGAGAAAACAGAGTTGAATAAAGTAATGCATTCTACCATGCTGCTGTACCCAGTGTTACTCTTTATGAAGATTGATTATGTTTTATTTACTTTCAATTTTTGTTATTATTTATTTACATTGCCCCCTTTCCCGGTCCCCCCTCCCAGACTTCTTCACCCCATCACCTCTTGCCCCTCCCCCACTCACCAACCCCTTATTTTTAATTGTGTGAATTTATGTGCATCTGGGCATGACTTTGTGCATGTGGTACCTGTGAGAGCCAGAAGAAGTTGTATTCCCTAGAGCTGCAGTTACAAGCAGTTGTGAGCCACCTGGGGAGCTGAGCTGGGATCCTCTGCAGAAGCAGTGTGTGCTCCTAACCACTGAGCCATCTAACCCCTCAGCGGCACCCTTCTGAGGAGACAGTTGAAGCATGTGATGGAAGTGGTGGGTTCTTCTGGTAATCACCTCCTCCCTGCACCGCATCTCCTTAGCTGCTGGATCCCAAGACTGAATGGCACTTGCTTGGAATGACAGGGGCTTTCAGACATCCTACCTACCCTTTATACAAAGATTTCGTTGCAGATATGCTATAATGCCAACCTCTGAGTGTGCTGAAGATCTACAGAAGCATCTGAAGATGTACAGGCGTCTAAAGAGGTAAGTCGGGAAATCATTTGGCTCAGCACACAAGAATCAGACATATCTGTCAAACTCTTGTAAGTTTTAAGGATGGGTAAGGTATAGATGATACCCAACAAGGGGACTGAGGACAAAGTCATATGTCTAATATGTAAGGTGTTTCCATGCAGAGAACACCTTGAGTGGATAGGAAAGGCACGCAGAGAAACCATAGATTAACTGAATGGAAATCCCAGTGCGGGGAGGGGGTGTGTGGGGTGGGGTGGGGGAGGCGTGAGGTGGGTAAGCCCCTGAGGCTCCCAAACAATTTGAGACATCGCCATTGTGTATGAGAAGGAAGTGGTAAAACCTATTACAGGATGTTTTGGCTGCACACAAGAGATCAAGCTGAGACTGGGCTGGAAGGCCCTGCCCTGCAGTCAGTTTGGGGAAAGTAAATCATGCCGCTGCTCTCCTTCAAAGCCCATGCAAGGCTCCAGTGTCGAGGTTAGTCCTAAAGGGAATCCAGGAAGAAGGGGAAACCTGTGTCAGCCGACTGGGAGAGGAGAAGGCAGTCTGTCCATATTCCCAAACTCCAACCAAACCCTGCCCTTCAGTGACACTTAACCAGCACTAGAACAGGAGGGGCGGGTTGAACAGCCGGAGCTGGGTAGAGGCTTGCTCATCCCATCTGCCTCTCCGTTGGCATGGAAGTTAGTGCAGGTCCCCCCGCCCTGAACTGACATGCAGCTGGCTGCTGGCAGGTATTTGTTCTACTCGGTGTGAACAGTCATACATTCTACTGTAGCAATGGGGCGGGTTTGATTACAGGGTGTTGTCCCAGCCGCTGTTAGAAGGGCATCTGATGGTAGCTGTGAACAGTCCTCCATCCTGATCCATCTGGCCTCAAATTCTAGTTAACCTGGCCAGTGGACCATTTTACTGTCAGCTTTTTAGTTGCTCACAACCAAGGAACCACATAGGATGGTATTTTTAAGTATGGTTTAAAAAAAAAATTGTGGTTCTAGCTGTGTAAGGCTTGATCCTATTTCTATAGAAACAAATGTTTTTTTGAGCGTCCACATGACTAAAAACGTCTCTGCATTCTTCCTAAACCAATCATCTAGGAGTGTCCGATGGCAAATACCTGTAATCACAACACTCAGACGCTGAGGCAAGGAAGATCCGGAGTTGAAGGCCAGCCTGGGCTATCTATATAAGACCCTGTATAAAAACAAAACATACACATTTACAGAGAGCTTTTCCTAGAAACAATAGGCATTATAGCTTCTTCACATTTCAAAATGTTCTGTAACGCTCACTGCTCGTTTTTTTTTAATTATTTTAATCCTTTTACCCTAAGACAGGGTCTCTGCGTAGCTCCGAGGCCTCACCAGCAGAGGGCGCTGCGCCCGCAGACTCGGGGCGGGGCCGGGCGCGCTTTTCTCCCCAGCAACAGGGGTCCGCGGCGCTCGGGGGCGCGGCCTAGAGGCTTCCCCAGCCCCGCCCTGCGGCCCCGGGAGCGCCCTGCTGGGGCGTTGCCTGCCTCACGGCGACCTCGCCCCTGCCGACTGGGGCGCGGCAGGGCTGGGGACCACTCCCGTGCCCGCCTCCCGACGCAGCCTTCCCACGGGCTGGCCCGGCCGCCCCTGGCTCGCACTTTGGAGCCGGATGGAGAGACGTGACCGCCCAGACTCGGGCGCGCCAGGGACAGGCGGGGGAGGTTGGGCTTAGGGGCACCTGGGGCAGTTCGCGTTCCCCGGGGAGGGGGAAAGGGAAACGGGCGCCCCAGCTCCCGGCTCCGCGTCCCCACTTGCATTCTCCAAGAAGGAGCCTTCGGTTCCTCTTCCCGCCTCAGAGCCTTGCCTGGGCTGGGGACCAGGCCACAGGTCCTGCCCACAGTCACCGGACGAGTAAGAATTATTGCTCTGGAGTAGATGGACTTCATGCATTGCAGTAAATCTGACGGTGGGGGCTGAGTCCCTCAATTTCCTAATCTACAATATGAGAACCTGGATTACCCTACTCATCTATCTACCGGGACCTGCAAATCGAAATCCAAACTGAGAGGCTTTCAGAGCGGAGAGGGCGGGGGCAAGGCCGGGAGAGGGGGAGCAATCACAATAACAAAATTACCAGAGTGTCTACCACCAGTTCTAAGTCTAGCTATAACTAGGCATACATTCCTTTAAGCCTTCCCCTCTAGCCTCCCTACCTCTCTCACGCCTTCAGAAAAAAACTCTGCTGTTTTTCAACCACAGGCTTTCTGGAGTTCAACACAAACCCCTTAGGATTAGGGACCTATAGCCAGCAAAGCACAAAGTCCCAAAACCTTAGAGCCAAAGGTCACAGAGTTGTCCTGTTTCTTTTAATACTGGTTGGTCTTTCAGATCCCAATTCCAGCTTTCCACTTGCTGCCCTCTTAGGGTAGTGCCCTCCTAAGGTAGTACCCTCCTAGGGTAGTACCTTAGCTTGTTTCTTCAGCTGACAAATGGAAACCACACTGCTTGGTTGTGACTAGATCTGCGGCTCATGAGAAATTCCCTCCTTTTGCAGACCATGAGTCTTTTCAATATTTATGTCAAGATATTTGCTATTTATGTTAAGAGTAGCCTAACTAAGCCACATTAAATATGACATCCATGTCTTAAGCCCAGTGGACATGAAGTGGGGGTAAATAAACTCAGGGAGGAATGTTGCACAGATTGGGAATCTCCCTAAAATTTCAGTTACTAGTAAATCAGGATCAAGGGAAAATTGTCCAACCCTGTGCTGAACACTGATGGGGAATTTACTGCAAGATTCCCAGCCCCCACCCTCTCTCTGTACCTATACCTTTGGTGCCTGGCCAGGAATGCATGGGGGTGTGACTTGACTGTCATTGCCTTAGGGGGTTAACCCCCAGAGAGGTTCACAGTAGTTATCACTGCCAGAAAGGCTATCTGACTCTTACCAGCCTTCCTGTTAGAACCTTTGGCCTCAGCGGCAGCAGGGCGCATGCTTGGCAAACACATAAGCTCTCCCAGTCATCGGGAGTCCAAATGCTCCTGTCAGCCTCCTAGCCCTGTACCATCAGATCAGAGATGAGGACTCTGAAGGCCAGGAGATCCTGCTCTGAGTTCCGGACTGACACAGACTTGGTGGTGACCCATCTCAACCACCTCAACGTGGTCTGAGACCACGTTTCCAGAAGGAGGAATCTCATGCTACTCCTCTTCAGTTGTTTTCCAAAAGCACCTCTAATTCCAAAGGGCTGTCAAGTTGAGAACTGTTGGTGTAGGTCAGTACAGTGACTGAAGGCCAGAACAGGAAAAGAATGTGAAGTCTGGACTAAAAAGGATTGATCTGCAATCTGCACTCGGCGCCAAGTCCTAAAAAGACATCGAAGGCCGAGGCTCCTGCAGCTGTGACTGAGCAGGACCGTGGGGTTCTTGGAAGGGACCCATCTGGGAATGAGCGTGACTGCATGCCAGGAGCAATGGGCAGACTGGAGTCTGCTCCAGGTCCTCCTGGGCCATCGTGCTGATTTTAAGTGCCACATCTGTGCTGCTAGGCTGCTGCAGCTAATGCTCTGGATTTTTCCAAGCCAAGAGGGACGGATTATTGAATGTACCCTCCTGTTTCCTAGGGCGTTAGGTGTTTGGAATGCCTTTCCCCCATCTGTCCACAACATTTCTACCAAAGCCCCCACCCTAACGCCAGCCCACTAGGGTTTCTGCGGCTGTTTTCCAAACAGACCCCACCCCTTCCCATGGCTACCTCGGGCGCACGGTACCCTGTGCGTGCATGCCTGTTAAGTCCTATCTCATCTTGCAGTATTGCCCTACCTGGGATGGAAAGCCCTGCACAGAGGAGCATCAAGTATCTTTAGAGAATTTGTCCCTGTTTAGGACAGGGTGGAAGCCACACAGATCCACACCCTTTTCTGAGAATTCTCTGACCCCTGACTGCATTTCCTGAGTGCCACAGGGCCTTGCGGTCAGCCATCATTGACAGGAAAGATCTGGAGCCAGGCTTTGAGCCAGCAAGTGGTGTCCACAGTCGCAGTGTAGCTTCCCTAGAGAGGGCTAGGGTAAGAGTGAGGCCAGGAAGGAAAGGATCCAGTCCCCGGTGCGGTGATGGTGGGTGCTCTGCTCTTCCCAAACAGATCTTCAAGTCTAAAGGCGGGAGCAAACACCAGCGACCTCGGATAACACCCCAGCCAGTGGCCACCTTAGGAACAGTTCTGTCTCTGTCGCTCGCAGGAGGCTGCGCTGCAGGTGGCTCGAGCAGCTGCCAGCCAGGCGGCTCCCCGCTGCAATGCCCGCCCGCGCCCCAGCCTTTTCATGGGGGGTTTTCCGGCTCCGGGCGCCCCAAAGCCACCCGGGCCGCGCACAGCTTTCTGATGAGTCAGCAGCAGCCGGGAGCCTCGAGCTGCCGTGGGCATCTGCTCTGTGACGCACCGTGAGTCACGGGCGCTCGGGCAGCCGCAGCCCGCCGGCTTCGCTGCAGCGCCGTCCCCACGGCTCCCACCGGGCCGGGCGCCCGCACCCGCACCGTGCTTCTCCTTGGCTTCCCCGCCGCGGCCGGGACCCAGGCTGACATCAGACGCTGGCCGCCAGGCCACCCTCTGAGTCAACAGTTTCCGAAGCGCAGCCTGCTGCAGGGGCGGGGGAACGCGCGGCCTCCCGGGGAGGCGCGGTCGGCCCCGGTCCTCGGGCCGCGGAGGGCGGAGGTGGGTGGGGACTAACGGGGCCTTTACCAGAAGTCACGAGGCCGGGGGAGAAGGGAGGGCCGACGCCACCCTGCGGGGTAGCTGGGCGCCTTGGAAGCCCGCCGCCCCCGGCCACACGCTGCAGCCCGCCCTGGGTGGCAAGGCTAGACCCGCCCCGAGGGCGGGAGGAGAGGAAAGGCGGGCCCTTGCTGGGAAAGGCCCCAGGCCAAGTTTCTAGAAGCAGGAAATGCACCGCCCTGGAGACCTCTCTCAGCCCTAGGGTGCCAGGGGACAGTTAAAGCTGAGACTCGGCCTCCAGCCCTTTGGTGGGGTCAGCTTTGAATAAGCCCTACTGCTGGGGGCCTCGCCTTGCTTGTTTAGAATCAGACCAGAGGGGCTACTAGGGCCTCTCCTTACTCCCAGTGGACTGCAGACCCTGTAGTCAACGTGGGATGGGGAGGTAGGGAGGCACCTTTCCTCAGCTAAAGGAGGTGTATGTGCAAAGAGAAATCGTTTCCAGGGTCCTGGTATTAGCTGGCAGGTGGCTTTCCTGTTAATCAGGGCGCTAACGCAATGAAGAAAGGCATGAAAAAGAATTATGTAAAAAATATCACTGGAGGACTTAATTCTTCATCCCAAAGCAAGTTTCAGAGGTGTGTGTGTGTGTGTGTGTGTGTGTGTGTGTGTGTGTGTGTTAGGAGCCGGGGGTATGGGGGGATGGATTAAACTTTCCACCGAAGCCCCACATTTGTAGAGTAATCTGGCCTTCCTCTGTAGCAAGGCTAGGCATGTCTGGGTGCTTTGAGCTGCCTCGGTGTCTGCGCAGTCACCAGTCTGAGAGGCGGCTCTGTGTCTAGGAGGCCCACGGAAAGCAAAGCCTGAGTTTTGGGGACTAACGAAGATGCTTGGTGGTAGTATACTTACCCGGAAGGCACAAGGTCTAGCTTTTTCTCCAGTCAGAAATGGAACAGTGAAGGAAAAAAAACCCCAAGAAGCATGTACCATCAGTGAACTCCATGGCTTCTGGAAGCTTCTCTAACACCAGCAGTTTCCCCTTACCAGGGCAAATAGGAAGGCAGGATCAGGAGGACTGAAGACAGCAAATGTCTACGGGTGCTTGGTTTTCTCCCCTGCACCCGCACCTCTGATCCATCTGTGACCCCAGTAAGACTGTGGGCCTCCAGCTGGAGTTCATTCTGGGCCCCTTTCCTGGATTTCACTTGTCTTTCCCAGAGCCATCACTTAATTAATGGTGCCAGTCTGGGAAGGGAGGTGCCTGTGTCTCCCCTTGAGGGACAGCAGCTGGACTCTCAGAACCAGTCTGGCTCTGCCCTGGCTACTCCTCAGTGTTCTGACAGGGACTGTGACCCTCACCTAGACTCAGGCAGAGAGTGCACCTTCTAGGTTTGGCAACCTATCCCCCAGTGCGCCTTTCAAGGGTGGGGCGGCTCATTTCTGCCAATCCAATCCAGTTGGAAATAGCATTGAGCCGGACTTCTGGGAAGTGCTGCCCCTCCCCCACACACCTTTTTTTTTTCCTGCAGAAGAGTTAAGAATGGCAGCTCTTGGGAAACTAAGGCATCTAATTTGCTGATCTGGGACAAGATGTGACATCAGAGTACGAAATAGTGGACAGGGATGGGTTTGGGAAATGGTGGTGGTCAAGGCATGTGGTTGCCCTTCAGGGAATGTTGTGGGCTGGATCAGTGAGGGTTAGCTTTGGATCGAGTGTAGGTGTAAGAAAGACCGTGGCTGTTGCTTATACCCCAGAAACCACAGCTTCCACACTATCCAGGCCTTCAGAACCCAAGCTCTTTTGGAAGCAGTTTCTCTCACTTCTGCCTTGGGTCCAGCCTCGGCGACACTTACCTCCTCTGTGTAGGGCCGTTTGCTCCAGGAAGTTTGAACCGTCCTGAAACCTCCATCATGACTCCTAATACGCTTGGTTTGCCCTGCTGTGTTTTGTGTCCCGAGAAGAAAGAACTTCATCTCTGCAACTCAGTCTTGCTGGGCCTCCTGGAGGAAGTGAGTTATCGAGTTAGCTGCCAGCTCTGGCCCCCTCTTGCCTCCAAATCTGTCCTTGAAAGCATCCTTTGTGTCTGACAGAGCTTCCTGTTGGCAGTGACTGCCTACGAGGCACCCTAATCTTGGCCTTTGAACCCCAAACTCTCTCCTGTCTGATCAAACAGCCCAGCATTCTCCACTTCACAGTTGACCCCAGCAGACAATCAGATTGGAGAGCTGGGTGCTTTCTTCAAATGGTTGATCCAGGGCAGGGAGTTACTGCATTGTAGCTTCACCTCGCTGGTACTAAGCCCTTCAGAAGCATAGGTGAGCCTGGCCCACCGAGCCTTGGTAAAGGTCCAGCGTAAGTCTACATCTTGAAAATGAAGACAGGGGTGCTAATTAAATTTTAATTATAAGATTCCTGGGGCTGGATTGTCGCTCAGTGGGAAATCATGGGCTTAGTATGTGCAAGACCCTAGTCCCCCTCTTATTATTATTATTATTATTATATAATTAAAGTGAGGTTGCTCGTGTGCACAATAAAGGGCTTCTCTTGTAAGAACAAGTGTATTAAGATTGAGATAAACTATGAGATACCTGCATACCGATAGTCACATGGCAAAAGTCTACATTAACACAGAGGTAATAATTGAGGTAACAACTGAGGGGATCTCGGGAGATCTGCCTTGGAAGGGTTGGGGAGCCTGCTCAGGGTTGGCCGCCCCGCTGGAATTCTGTCAGTCTTGGCTGTCTAATGGAGCAGACAGGTAGAGTCTGTCTCTATTTCTGGTCACTTCGTAAACAAGGGCTGTCACCTTGGGCCACGTGTTAACTTTTTTTGAACCATGTTTTTTGCTTTTCTGTTTTTTTTTATTTATATACCCGTACAAATAAATGCCTGTGTGTTTGCCTGTACTATGTAGTACTTTTAAAGGCTAGAAGAGGTGTAGATTCTCAGAACTGGAATTCCAAACAGTTGTGAGCTACCATGTGGGTGCTGGGAAGAGCAGTGTCCTTGACCGATGAACCAGCTCTATGACCTGTTTTTGCTTTTTTAATTTGTAAAACATTATTTGTTTTAAGTAAAAGAGAAAACAATACTCTCTACTCACACTCTTTGACCAAATGTTGGGATTTCCCACAATAACCAATTCTCCAACACCAGCTAGGAGCACTACAGTTTAATTCTGGTCTGACACTGTCTACCTGAAATGAAGTCAGATCCTATAAATAAAGGCTCCGTATTATAAAATTGGACCCTCCTTCAGGTACCAATAGGAAATCCACTTCCAGAATGTCCCCCCAGCCGCTCTGAGAAGCCGGAGGTCCTCATCTTCCTTTCTGAGCTTGATCACAACCTCAGGCAAGCACTCGGCATGTGTACTGTTAAAAAGGGATTGGAGGGGTGGGGGCAAGGGTTGTAAGGACCGCTCAGGCTCATCGAGAACACAGACAAACTGGGGAATTTGCCTTTGTGACCCTTCAGGCCTGCAGCCTCCTGGGACTCTCCTGTCTGTCCTCTTGTCCAGGGATCCTTCAGACAGGCCTCACTGACACTCTGTGCTCCCATGATTGCCTGTATTTCCAGCTGCAACTCAAAATCCAGCTTCTAGTCATGGCCCAGACCTCTGGAGAGCAGCTCCTGAGACTGCAAGACTCTCCTTAGAGCAAAAGACATTCTCAGAACCCAGAAAATTCCCAAGTGACAGGAGAGAAATACTGTCACCGTCACCAGTGCCACCCAGGAAAGGACCTTGAACAGGCGGTGGACTGGCTGGGGGAGCAAGCTGCAAAACAGAGCAGGCAGTGGGTGTGTCTACTGGGACCCTCAGAAAATTCCCTCCTCTTTTTCGTAGTGCTGGGCAAGCAACCCTAGGGCCTTGCACATACAGGTGTGCAGGTGTGCTATTTGTCCCTAGACCACATTCACATCTTTGGAATCAGTAATCTGTTTCGATCTAAATGAAGCAAAAACCAAACCAAAACAACAAAACCCCTTAGCTTTACCAAGTAAGTTGATACAACAGGCAAGGCGCTCAGCATGAGACCTGCAATTCCAGGACTCAGTAGGCAGAGGCAGAAGGATCAGGAGTTCAATTTCAGCCTCAGTTATATAGTGAATTCAAGGCTAGCCTGGGCTACCTGAGATGATCTCAAGGAATAGAGAAACAAACAAGGCTGGGGCTCTGACTCAGTTGGCAGAATGCTTACCTAATGTGTACAAAGCATTGGGTTCAGTCCCCAGCACTTTGTAAAACAGATATGCTCTGAACCACTTGGAAGGTAAAGGTAGGAGGGTCAGGAATTTAAGGACATCTTCAGCAAGTTCAGGCTACCCTGGGCTACTTGGGACCATGCCTCAAAAAAAAAATATGCTAACAAAAAGTTGATAATATGTTATGCAGAGATGGTTCATTTCATTATTGTTTAATTATTAAGAATAACTTTGGGGCTGGTGAGATGGCTCAGTGGTTAAGAGCACCGACTGCTCTTCCAGAGGTCATTAGTTCAAATCCCAGCAACCATACAGTGGTTCACAACCATTCATAATGAGGAATAATAATAATAATAATAATAATAATAATAAAAACCTATGGGCCAGAGCAAGCAGGGGCTGGAGTGAGTGGGGACTGGAGCAAGAGGGAAATGGAAAGGGGGAAAAATGAAGAAGAAGAACTACTAGGTAGGGAAGGGTTGTCAACGTCAGGCATCTCCACATAATGGAGACATTGTATAGACCTCAGAAAGACTAGTTAAGAAAATACAAGAGACACTGATATCAAAACATATATTTGGTGTGTTAGCTTTATTTTAAAAACATGTAAAGAAACAACATAATGTTAACAACCCCATGTCTACCTCCTTCTGAGAAGGATCACAAGTGTTCTGTTATGACACCTTTTAAGCTCACTACATTAATTATAATGAAGGCAGGAGAATTTAGTGTTATTTTAATAGAAATATAAATACTTTCTTAGGACATACAGTCCAGGAAGGCTGCGGCTGGGAGCAGGGAAGCAGCTGTGGTTTATCTGATTCCTGCCTTAGCTGCAGTTTGTATCCATGTAGAATAGTGTGACTGCTGTCTACAATTACCCATAATGCTTCACACAGATGCATGCCACAGAGGTCTCCGGACCTGTTAAATCAGGATCATTTCCCAGGGCCCAGGAGCCTACAACTATCTGGTATCCCTCCATTATGTATTCATTTATTATGAGACTTACTGAGTAGCCCAGACAAGCCTTAAACTCTTGACCCTCTAACTCTCACCAATCAAGTGCTGGGATTCAAGCCCGTGCCACCACTCTAGGCTTAGGTATTAGCATTTTAACAGGGTTTGCACATTTGATTGTGAGCCCCCACCTCCCCACACCCTGTAATACTACAGGTTGGTAGGCAGAGGCAGGAGGATCACTGTAAGTTCACAGCCACTTAGTGAGCCTAACTTAATAAGTGAGAGCCCAGCCATTCAGCACTACATAGTAAGAGTTTGTCTCCAAAACAGAAAGTAAAAAAGTTCAGGGGAGGGGGTGTTGGGGGTGGGGAGGGGACAACACCACAGAGGGACGACAGCCTAGTGGGTTACATACAGGATTTGCTTTGCAATCAACGAGGAGCTGAGTTTGTACCTCAGAATTGTGTAAAAAGCAGGTGTGGTTGTGCGCACCGGTAACTCCAGCTTTGCAGGAGGTAGAGACAGGAGCTGGGGATTGCTTACTGCCAGCCTAGCTCCAGATCCTGTGAGAGACCCTGTCCTGAGGCACGAAGGCCGCAAAGTTATAGGGCAGGAAACGTCTCTGGCCCCTGCGTATGCAAAGAGTAGTTGGCTCAATAAGAAGACCCTCCCCCAAAAGAAAAAACTCCCACCCCATTGAGAGAGGCTGAGATAACCCACTCACTAGCCCTCCACCGTAACAGTCAGTCCTTTCTACATGCTGGAGTGAAGACGCTGCGTTTCTGTTACTCTGTCTAACCTCTTCTCTGGGCTGGGTTCCAAACCCAGGGCCTTGCACACGGCACTCTACCGCTGAACGCAGTTCTAGTTCTGCCTCATATTCTTCCAGTTCCCAGCCCTGTGCTTTGAAGAAATAAGCCAGCTAATTAGATAAATCACTTCTTTTATAAAGTCACTTCTTGGTGGGGTCTCTGAAAAGGTGAGCAGTTCCGCACACGGGTAGTTGATAGTTATAGTCACTGTCATTTCTTCAGATGGGGTCATGGTATACACTGTTTGGCCTGGTACTCACTAGTTAACCCAGGTTGGCGTCGAACTCATACAGTTCTCTTGCCACAGTCCCTGAGAACTAAGATTATAGGCATGCTCATGCCCTCCTATGCCTTTAACATTTTTAAAACGTCACCATCACCATCATCATCATTACAATCATTACCACCACCACCACCGCCATCGTCATCTTCATCGTCATCATCATCAACATTACCAGCGTTATTGTGTGTGTCTATGTGGAGTTGTTTCTTTCCACCTTTATGTGGGTTCAGGAAGGGAACTCAGATCCCCAGGCTTGTGTGCCAAGCAACTTTATGTGCCGCTGAGCCATCATCGCCCTGGCACCTGGCTTGCTCTTTTTACCCCCTCTCTAAACAAGAGCTTGCTAAATTCCCCCAGGTTGGCCTCAAACTTGTGATCCTCCTGCCTCGGCCACACAGGTGCTTAGGTGAAGCTATGGCATGCTTACTTTCAGTCAACCTGTCCAGCTCGGAGACACACTGCCTTGTTACAACCAAGAGAAGCTGTAGCAAGCTCTGCGATATCCCAACAGCCACACAATTAGCTGTCTCCAAAGTCGGTGAAATTCAACACCGCGGAAGGGCGACAGTTCAGCCCACGCTGCTACTTCCTGCTTCCGGAGTTGCCCACAGCCTCTTAGGAGAAAGAATGAGCCATCCTGGGAATGGTGGAGCCTGTAAACATGTGAAGCAATCGGGGCCGGGGGTGGGGGTGGGGTGAAAAAGCGCAGAAACCGTGTGGGAACCTCCTGGAAGAAGGGGTCACATTCGGTCCCTGGGCTTTCGGGAAGCTCTTTACCCTTCTGTCCCCTTTGAGAGCATGAGGATTAGGCTCCGGTGCGGGGAATAGGTAACAGCTACTGTTTGTGCTTGGTCTGTTTCCAGGACCGGCAGGGGTGGCATCTCCGAGGGCTGGAAAATGAGGTCTGTCCCTAGAGATGCCTCCTGCTCGGCCCGCAGCCCAAACGTCCAGGAGGGAGAGGCGGGCTCCAAGGAGCAGAGGGCTGGAGGTCAGGCAGGTCCATCTGTCCTGCTTCGGAGGGTTGAGGGCAGAAGAAGGAGCCAAGGGGTTAGAACTCATCCAGAAGGAAATGCGTTAAAGGAAGGCCTGCATCTTTTCCACAATGTGTAATTAACTCTCAGCAGAAGATGCGTCGGATTCCTAATAGGAGCCGACAGCGGGGGAGGAGGACTGACAAGCATGAGAATCTTCTGGTTTTTTTTTTTAATTTAATTTTTAAAAGAAACAAGAACGGTTGCAATTATAATTGTGGACCTTCAGTGATGGTGTCTCCCAGCAACAAGCTGGATCCTGCTGCACCCCACCCTCTTCCCAGGCAGAGCGAACCGGAAGGAAGGTGCCGCCTGTCACAGAGTAGCTCCCTTCCAGCCCTGGCCTGCCTCACCTATGTCCGCTTCTCCACTCCATGCTCCTTCGGCCTGTGATTGCCCCCTTAACCCTGGCAGTCCCTGAGTCACCTCAGCCTCCGGCCTGGGGCTCTCTGGGTCATGGAGATCAGAGCCAGGCCTCCTCCCAAGCTCCTGCCCTGGTAGCCTGGCTGTGCCCTGGGAGGAAGGGAGGTGCAAGAAGAGAGGAGAGGTGGGGAGCCTCAGGGAGTGGTGGCTTAAGGTAGGCAATGCCTGGATGCCCGCCAAAATAAACAGGCCGCCCCTCTCCCAGGCACAAAGGGCTCTCTGTGAGGACACTCGCTTTCCAGGCCTATATGGAATCCTGGAGGCTCATATTTCTTAACATGAAAGATGCCCATTTCCAGCCAGGCCTGGGTGTGGCTAGTGATTTGAATCCTGGTGGGCGGGGCTTGTGGGCTCCCAATGACCCATCTGGATGGTGTCTGTCTGTCCTTGCTGAGATCTGATCTTCACAGGAAGACGGGGAGAGGCCAGACAGACGGCTTCTCTGGCAGACATGGATAGTTTTGCCCGCCTCTGGACTGCACCTTCTACTGTCTACTCCCCTCTCCTCCCCTGTGTCTGTCTGTCTGTCTCTGTCCTTTATTCTTATACAGACGACCATGAATACTCAGTCCAAATGAGAGATCTCTAATCAAACTACACCTAGAGCCGCCGTCTCTCCTGCTTTATACCATTGTCACAGAGAAATTGAACTAGGACCCAGAGAGGTAGGCTGTGAACGTAGACTAAGAGTGTGCACTCGGCCATGCTGAAGGCTCCTCCGGTGACCGTGGGAGTGGACGGGTCGGGAGGTTACGAAACCTTCTGTGGACCTTGTGGGGTTTGTGCTTTCAAGAGAAAGAGTTGGAACACGATCTCTTGTGTCTCCTCGGTCCTCAGCCAGGTCTCAGAGCCATAGGAATCGGCAGCCAAGCACCAGAGCTCCAAAACCTTGCTCACGGTTTCTGAGGCCTGCGATAATGTACCCCAGGAGTGGCTAGCAGTCTCCCCCTGGACTGCAAGGGAAGCATGGGGTCTTGGACCGTGGGGCCTCTGTCTCTCCAGCACAATTGGCTGTATGAACTACAAAGGAGACATCTAGTTATTGAACAGACCTTTCTTTTTTAAATTTTATTTATTTATTTTTATGTGTATGGGTGTTTTGCCGGCATATATGTCTGCACCATGTGTGTGCCTGGTGCCTGCAAAAGTTGGAAAAGGGTATCAGATCCACTGGAACTGGAGTTACGGATGGTTGTAAGCCGCCATGTGGGTGCTGGGAATTGAACCTGAGGCCTCTGGAATCACAGCCAGTGTTTCTAACTGTTGAGCCATCTCTCCAGCCCCAGTACAAACCTTTCTTGGGCACCAGCTATGGGCCAGCACATAAAACCTTCATCACTAGCTCCTGGAAGCTTCCAGCAGATAGGATGCAGTTTCTCTCTGTACTGGTCAACCATGGAGCCCCTCACAAGTCCTCAGTCTGGAAAAAGAAACACTCTTAGCAGTTCTGTGGGCAGTAGTTTGCAGGGTCATTTGCTCCTGAGGGCAGTGAGGGAGGATCTGTTCAAGGCCTTTCTCCAGTTCCTGGTGCTTTAGGGTTTGGAGATCATTGGCTTGTGGAAGCATCACCTGACCTCTGCTCCCCTTCACAAGGTGACTTCCCACCAGAACTTTTCCTTTCTTTCTTTCTTTCTTTCTTTCTTTCTTTCTTTCTTTCTTTCTTTCTTTCTTTCTTTCTTCTTTCCTTCCTTCCTTCTTTCTTTTTTTTTCTTTCATTCTTTCATTCTCTGTCTCTGTCTCCCGCCCTCCCTCCCTCTCTTCTTCCCACCCTCTCTCTCTCCCTCCCTCCCTCCTTCTCTTTCTTCTTTCTTTCTTTCTCCCTTTCTTTCTTTCTCATGTGTGTTTGATTTTGTTTTCTGAGATAAGATTTCTCTGTGTAGTCTTAGTTCTCCTGGAACTTACTCTGTAGACCAGGCTGGACTCTTGGAGATCTGACTACCTCTGCCTCCTGAGTGCTGGGATTAAAGGTGCCTGCCAACTTTTTTTTTTTAAAAGGACGTGGCCATTGCTTCAAAGCATTGTCTAGGGGCCTCATCCTAATCTGACCGTTTACCAGACTGTTTCCCTGAGAGGATGTCTTCTGGGGTGCTGAGCGTTAGATTCCAGCATGCTGTTTTTAAGGGTGAACATAGTACCTTCCCTGGGAAAGCGTAAGCTGGTGTGGAGGTGGAGGAGAGCGTGGCCCCCAGGAACTCCAGTTTCCGACAGGGTCTTTGGTAAATGCCTATGATTGGTGAAACCAAGTCACATGCCCACTCTTTGCTGTCTTGCTAGCTTGGAATTTAGTGTATGACTCCTATCTTGGGGAGGCATGGAAAGTACTGTGGGTTTTCCCCCAGTGCAGGAAGAATGTTCCAATGACTCATCCAAACAAGGCAACAGAAATCCACTGTGCAAGGACTTGCAGGTTTCTTCCCAAGGAGTCCCTGAGTAGGGGTGTTGGTGGGGGTGGAGATGGGGGTGGAGGTGGGGCAGCAGCTTCATCTTGTCTCCTTGTGCTGCCCATGCTAGAGAACCAGCCTATCACGTTTATACGCACTTCCTATAAGCCAGACAATGTTCTGCCTTTATTATTGGCTATTCATGTGTGATACATGCGGGGGTTGCTTCTCTTCCTCCATCATCCACTACAAGGCTCAAACTCAGGTAGTTACCCTTGGTGGCAATCGCCTGTACTCTCTGAGCCACGTCTCTGGCCCACTTTCTAATCTCCTGTATTGCCTTTTTTAATCCTTCTCAGGCCCCTTCCACAGATGAGAAGACCGAGGAACAGGAGGACCTGGACCTTAACCTAGCAGGTGAGAGAGACACATAAGAACCAGTAGAATCAAACTGAACATACTCATGGTGTTCACCGACAGATGAAATGAGAGGTGGGGTCAGAGCCTTCCTGGCCACTGTTCATGGACTGGAGAGCACTGTAAGCTGCTGCCCTCCTGCCCGCCTGACTGGCATGTCCACGGTGCACCCCTGAGCCAAGGCATTCTAAGTGCTTGAGAACCTGAACGGAAGGTAGGGAGAGAGAGGGGAGGAGAGAAAGTGCGGGAGGGGAGGGGCTCCGGAGACCAGCCTGGGACCTCTGTCTGCCTAGGTGGCTGAGGAGAGACTACAGACTACGTCAGAGGGTTGGTTTCTGAACTTCTGACCCTACTGGGTGTTCACAGATGGCTCCCTGCAAGGGCAGGGAGGGCCTCGCACTGGTCCCCTGCCAGGGAGCTGCTCCACACAGGGCCAGGCTATCCCCAAGCTTCTTCCCTGGAGACCTGGGAGCGGCCATGTGGCTGAGCGAGCAAACTGCAGTTGAGCTGCATGGGGAATGGAGAAACTGGGACCCTGGTCTGTAGAGTTGAGTTTTGACGCTTACTATGCACCGAACAGAGCAAGCTGTCAAGACTCCGTTTACACCAGGGACATCTGTCATTCAGGGCATACTGAACTCGCCCTAGCGCTTGACTTTCCAGAGGAAGCAGGGTGCCCGTGAGCATCTTGAGGCTGGGGTTAGCACGTGTCTTCCTTGCTCCTGCGTGTGGATCCCCCCCTGGGCTCCTGCTCCCGGCGGGGAGAAGGGCAGGAAACAGCAATGAAGGACCAGGCGTGATGGCAGGTACTTATAGTTCTGTTTGGGAAATGGCATGAGGATTGCTTGAGCCCGTAAGTTAGGGCCTTGCCTGGGCAGCATAGCTAACACGATTCCCTTCCACCTGATTCACAATCAGGTAAGCATAGAATGCCTTCCTATTCGCTAGTAGCACATTCCACAAAACATACAGAAGTAGGAAAGAGAAGGAAAAAGAAATTATCCACTGGAAGTCTTTATTATACACTATGAAATATGAAGTTAATAAAAAGTTGCCGAAATGTTCCCAAAAATCAATAATGTTCCAGAGCTTTAGAATTAGATTAATTTCGTAATAACAGGAGAATATTAATGTGTGTTGTGGGCTCTTATTCCTAAGTGACTCCCTATGAATAAGCAGAGAAGAGGGACATTTATAGAATTTAAAAATAAAATGGGGGCCTGCCTTACTTTCCAGCCATCCTATTAAATTTGAATTCTTGATAGGTACCAACTCCCTTTTAAACATATGTCTCAAACATTGCATGAGATGTGTACTGATACTAAAAAGTTATTTCTCTGATGCTCAAATTTAGCCAGCTACTCTGTATTTCTGTTTGCTCCAACAGGTCACCTTAGGTCTGTTCTTGAATCCATCTGAGACGGGGTAGGCAAAGGAGTGAGGGATGCGGCAGCTGTTGAGCAGACCTAGGGACCCCAAGCCTTCGAGGCTTGCCCCAGGGTTGCCACCTGAGACCCTACAAGCCCCCCATACTTCCTCTCGAAGCAGCATTTCCCTGGAGGGAGCAGGCTGGCCCCACAGCTGCAGCAGGGAGCCCGTAAAACACCTTCAAACAAGTCAGAAGAGAGGACTAGCTGAGCCCAGAAATGGCGCAGTTGACAATCATGGCAGGAGAGGCCTGACTACATGTCCAAGTGCACCAGGCCTGATCACAGGTACCTGCCTCTCTGGGACATGGTGGGCCAGCCTTGCCACCTGGGAGGCTAGTGACACTAAGCCACATCTCCAGTGGCCCAGTAACTCCAAAGCCTGCTCTGACCTCCCCTTCAGGCCTAGCTGTTCAGCCCATCCCTTACTAAATTCCCCCACATTCTTCAGAGCTGAGGTCATGGAAAACTCCCCCCCCCCAGGGGAGGGTGCTGCCAGGCTGAAGTACCAATGTAGGGAGATTAGCTGTGAGCTGTGGAGGGTTGTGGGTTCAGAGAGAGAGAGAGAGGGGGGGGGAGAGAGAGAGAGAGAGAGAGAGAGACCAAGTTTCCTTAGAAGAGAGGGAGAGAGTCTAGCAGTCTCTCCAAAGCAGGACCTGGGCCTCTCTGAGGATTCGCTACTCCAGCACTGTAGGGAAGGCCTACAGCAGGGCCTTCCTGCTCATGCTGCCCTGTACGAGCTGCTCCAGGTCCTTTCTGGTGAACAACTGGGGTTTGGGGGGGTGGGGTGGCAGGCCTGCCTGGGAGGCTTCCCTGGGGCCCTGGGAAGGATGGCTTGGTAGGGATGCTTTTAGATCCATTCTAAAAGATGACAAAACCAAGAAACAGAAGTAGGGGCTTTCTGCAGGTAACAAGTGGTAAGAAGTCCAGCTGAGGTCATCCCAACACTACAAGCTCGCCCTGCGCCATTACTCTTTGCTGCTCAGAAAAATCCTGACTTCCCTCAGAAGGAAACACCTCCTGTCAGCTCTGTCAGGCTGTATAGTCATGTTCCCCCCACCCCCACTTCCACAGGTTGGTCTGTAGTTGTGAAATTCCCACTAGAAAATAATGCTGAAGGAAACCGGCCGAACTTGTGTGCGCACGCCAGCAACTTTGTCCCTTGGGCTCTCAACTCTCCTCCCACAGAGCTCCAGGGGTTTGTGTGTTGATGACTGACCGTCCCTCCTCTCTGCCCTTGGGGAGTCTCATTTGAGAAATCCTGGCAGCCTGATGACCAATCCCGTAATCTTTTTTTATGTGATTAGCTGTCTCTCTCTTACCATGGTGAGATAGTTGCCTTCATGGTATCTCCCCAAAAAGGGACTCAAAAGGTTGACCTGCCCTGTGCCCTCTCCAGTCCTTCACGGCAGGGTCAGGCCTCACCCATCTCTCTGGCACTGGGATTGTCTCAGGCTCTGATGCCCCTGTCACCTCTGATGACTATGTCTCCTCTAAATTATCCCTCACAGTTGATGGCAAGACATTTCTGGTAGTTCTGTGTGTGATGGAGAGAGAGTGAGAGAAAGGACTGGGGGAGGCTTACTCAGAGAGAGGGGAGGGGGTAGGGAGCAGGCTCAGGAGCTTCCAATCCCTCTCTCATGCGGAGATGGGCTCAGGATGTAAGAAGGGGAGCCAGGGCCTCCCAGCCCAGTTTGCTTAGAGTCTAGTCAAAGGAGTGTCAGCCACCAACGCAGGGCCAATGCTGCAGCAGGTCCCAGGCTGAGGTTACTAAATAGCACTTCTCCTACCTGGCACTAATTCCCGGCCCCTCTAAACACCCTGCCTACACAGAGTGGATTTAGAGTCAGGCTGTCCGGAGTTCGAATCCCTGTTCTGAAGCTTGCCAGCCTTGGAAACATCACTTAATTCTTTCTAGACCTCCAAAGTGGGGTTCTGAGCACCAGCTGCCTTGCTGGCTGTGGGGATTACGCCAGAAGTCATGACAGCTGGCTATTTGTCACTGTTCCTAATGTGATGATGTGACAGCTGTCTCTTACCTTTCCTGCCCCATGGTAAACTGAGTCTGTCAACAGGAGCACAGAGACCCACCGTAACGGCAGGTGCTGAACACAATAGACAGAGACTGTGCATGGGACACAGGGCTGCAGCGTGGCGCCGTGAGTTACAAAAGCCTTTAGATCCTCACAAGATGTGAGGTTCATTTAGGTGCAAGGACAGCGGCTTCTGCCGCTCTACAGTGTAACTGGGTCCCAGTTCCTCTACCCCACCATTGTACCCCAAATCTAAGGTTCCCCACTGCCTGCAGGGGCCATTACCCCACTTGTCCACTCACCCAAACCTCAGTACTCAGGGGTGACACTAGAATCCTTCAATTTTTGTGGTAAGATATATATGAGGGGCCGGAGGAATGGTTCAATGGTTAGTAGAACTTTTCACTTACCCTGGTTCAGTTCTCAGCACCCACATCGGGTGGCTCACAATGCATGTAACTCCAGCTTCAAGGGGCCCCAAACTCCCTTTTTACCTTCACGGGCATCTGCACATGCATACACATACACATGCACATCAACAAAACTAAATAAATCTTTTAAAAACATATAGGCAAGATGCATACAGCACTAAACCCACAATCACAGCCATTCTCACAGTTAACAACGAGGTGACATTTGGTTCATTTACAGTGTTATATGACCTTCACCACTGTCTGGTTCCAGAATACTCCTCAACAATCTCCAAAGGAGATCGTGTGTCCACAATATAGCTATTCCCCATAGTCCCTTCCTTCAAGCCTTGCCACTCGCTAATTTCTGTCTCTATGGAATTGTCTATTCTGGTATTCTTTATTTATTAGACAACACACGTCTTCTCTCACTTAACATGATCTCTTACATGGCATCTATTTGCAGCTTGCTCCTTTACAATTGAGTACCGTTTTACTACCTACTGCATTATGTTTGCCCACCCAACAACGTGGATGGTTTTATCCCTGGGCTATTATGAATATTGCTTCTAGGAGATTTTAAGAAGCATGACGGTTATGAGGACTTATTTATGCATCAGCAAATGTTTATTATTTGCTTACTTTTGCTGTGAATGTGTGTGCTACACGTGGGCAAGTGCGGGTGAGGGCACGCTGCGGTGCATGTAAGGAGGTGAGAAGCCAGAGGCCGCTCTCAGGAGCCGGTTCTCTCCTGCTGCTGCGAGTCCTGGGATTGGCCTCAGGTTGTCTGGCTTGTGTGTTAAGGTCTTTGACACACAGTGTTTCATGCTGCTTCTTGCTGTTGTTTGCAGTTCTCGGGCTCAGAGGCAGGGCCCGGTACCTGCTCAGCAACCCCTCCATAAAAAACATTATATTCACCTGCATTAGTTAACTTGGAACAAAATAATGTCATTCTGTGTGCTGGGCACCATGCCAATTGCTGGTAGGCTGCAGAGAACACAGCCCAGATCCTGTGCTCAGGGAAACCCCCTTCCGCTCCACTCCAGTAGGACGACATAGGAGACAGGAGACTAGACCTGGGAGACTGGGTGCCACTGGACTGAAGCTGGGAGGAGCAGCCAGCTGTCCTCCCCACTCAGGAAAGTGAAGACTCGAGGCTGCAGATCCAAGGCTATCTGGGCATGGCTTCAGGGGATGTGCATGTGTGCGTGCATGCATGCGTGTGCTCCAGTGATGAATGCAGAAACACTTGACCGGTGGCTTCTACACTACTGAGGACACTGCTTCTTCCTCTCCTGTTAACCGTGTATAAATCCCTAGGGAGCAGTGGGTCCCCTCTCCCTTCCTTTGCGGGGTGTCGGTGGACCAGGCTCGTGAAGGTCTTGTGTAGGAAATCACAGCTATGAGTTTGAGAGTGCAGTAGCCATGCCTTGTCTGGAGACCCACGCTCCACACCTCGCTCACCTCCTCCACTTCTCCATCTTTCTCCTGAGATGGTGCCTTGGAGGGGATGACACAGACGTCCATTCATGGCTGGACATCAGCAGTTATAAGCCTTCGTGGTCACCACCGGTCACTGTGAAGTCTCTCTGACCAAAGCAGCCAGCAGCACCAGTCTTATGTGCATACCTAGAGTGATTTAGAAGGCTGTCTGACAGACATGTGTCCATTTAGCACGATTAACAGCAGCTTCCCACTAGGGTGATGACCTCTCCAGCCACAGACTTTTGGCCAGGTTTACAGTCCTAGACATCCTCCTGTGGAGTGAGCATCAACCCAGTCTGTCTGGGTGCCCCTCTCTGATCCCACAGTTGCACCAGCAGGCCTATCTCGCCTGACTCATCATGGTTGTATTTTAATGAAACCTGTTGGGGGATCTGGCCACTAGATTGTGGTCTGAATCAACTCTCACTTCTTCCTGAAGTGAGTTCCTTTCGCAGTCTCAGAATTTTGGGTATGAGCCTAGGAATCTGCCTCTCTCAATTCCCACTTCCCTTCTCGTCAGGCGAGCTAATGCACACCAGAGCTTGGAGCTACCAGACCAGAAGGTAAGCAGTTTGCCACCACTGGATGGCAGAACAGGCAGGATCTTGTTACCTGTTTGTGCTGGCTGAGTATCCCTTGGCCTGGTCCCAGTCTCTCAGGGCAAACAGACCTGTGGAACAGGCCCCCCTGTGTGCCAGGGACAAGGTGGGGTGGACAGTACCCCGCCCCTTGCCTTGCTCTACTCCATGGTCCACGTGGTGAGACATCTGGCCCAGTGGCTTTTACCCTAGTGGGCAATGGACTGCGTTCTCATGCCTGTTGCTTCCTGGTGAATGCTGTCTGGACAGAGCCCTGGGTTGGGAAGCTGGCCTAAACAGATTCAAGTTCTATCAAAAGGTTTTCAGACAGCCTGGGTACTGACAGACGGTGTTAGGCAATATGTTTGCAGGTCTCTGGATTTATTGTCGCAGCTGTGGCTAAAACTAGTGAGTCTTGCCGGGCAGTAGAGGTGTATACCTTAATCTCAGCATTCAGGAGACAGACAGAAGGCAGAAAGCAGAAGCAGGCCAATCTATTATTTGAGGCTAGCCTGGTCTACAAAGTAAGTTCCGGGACAGCCAGCGCTACACAGAGAAACTGACCAAAACTAGTAAGTCTCTGTTGAAGGCATGAGTTCTGAGAAATACAGACGTCTTTCCAGCAACAATGACTCCCTTCCTGGGCTTGTCTGAAGCCCCCCCCCAAATACTCTCCCTGGTTTACATAACACCCCATGACATTAGTTCCAACCCAATATGTATAATCCTCAGGGTTCAAGGTCTGTAGACAGAAGCCTTTCCCTCATGTTCTCTGCCAGCCCTCACAGGACTGAGTCTACAGGAGGAGCAACGAACCAGATAGAGGAAGGTGAAAATCACAAGCAGTCATCTTTATAGAAAGAGTCATCAAAGCAATCCGGCTTGGGCCAGCAATGTGGCTCAGTGGTTAAGACACTAGCCACAAAACTTGATGATCTGATCTGGGTTCAATCCCCTTGACTCACAGGATAGAAGGAGAGACCTGACTTCCACGTGTGCTCTGTGACATGTGTGTGTGTGGATTGTGTGTACATAGATGTACACAAAATAAAATCTTTAAAAAAATCAAAATGGGTTGAAAGGATGGCTTAGCAAGTAAGAGTGGTTTCTGCTCTTCTAGAGAACTTGAGTTTGGTTCCAACCACATTGGGCCACACACAACCACCTATAACATCCTTTTCTGGTCTCCACAGGTACTGGCACATACTTGACATAGACTTATATGGACATAGACACTCACATAAATAAAAATAAAGGCCTGGTATCAGGGCTCACACCTTTAATCCCAGCACTCAGAGGCAGAGGCAGGTGGATCTCTGAGTTCAAGAACAGTCTAGTCTAGATAGTGACTTCTAGGGCTATACAGTGAAACACTGTCTCAAAAATAAATTAATAGAATAAAAATATAGATATAAAATTGTTAAAAAACAGCTGGGCATGGTGGTTCACACTTTTAATCCCAGCATTTGGGAGACAGAGGCAAACAGATCTAGGTTTGAGGCTAGCCTGGTCTACAGAGAGGGTTCCAAGATAGCCAGGGCTACACAAAGAAACCCTGTCTCAAAAACCCAAAACGAAACCAAACCAAACCAAAAAAACATCAAGAGATCCATTCACCCACAAGCACCCCCATCCTTAACACGTTACAGCTGAATAAAGATCTGTAGTTAATTCCCCCAACAGAAAATACCAAGGAACAAATTAATACGCTGTGTTTCTGTGTACATTTCTAGGCCTAAAGGGTCCATTTAAGTGAGCTCTTCTACCTAGATTACCCTGAGCAAATAATTTCAGCTGTTAAGAACCACTATCAAAATAACATATAACATCTATAAAGGTTATGGTGATCCTAGTACCCATAATAAAACATGAAGACAGTAGAGACCATGAGCACTAATGGCAGAAGCTGGTGGAGCTCAGCTATGGGCCAGGCATGGTGCTAAACACTGTGTTTGGATTGTTTCACTTAAACTTCATAACCTTAGGTGAGTTCATCTTTGGAACCACTCAACCAGGGAAGTAACACTCCTACAGGTGGAAAAATTGAACCTCAGAGGATTGAGAGGTTGGAGTTCCACTTTTGACTCTTTGACTGCCCCTCTCAACTGCCCTTGAGAAGGTACTGTCACAATCTGATACGTGATGGGGAGAGGTATGGGGAATTAAGTAAAACTAGCATCTGATGCCCATTTGGTCAAGGAGACTGGATATGTTTCTTTACAGGCAGGGTCTCAAGTAGACCAGACTGGCTTCAGATTCACTGAGGTAGGTGAGGGTGACTTCCAGCTCTTGATCCTCCTGTGTCTACTTCCCAGATGCTAGGTTTGTGTGTTCGCCACCATGCTGGGTTTGTGTGTGCACCACCATGCCCAGCGAGAAGATAGGACTTAAACCCGGAGAGATGTGGCCTCAGAAGCACCCTTCAGCCTTTGGGTGTACTTAGCTCAGCCCAGCTCAGACAGACTTACATGCATATATGTGTTCACGGCATCAGTGTTTACACAGGGGCGAATGATGGCAGCCACCTATATATCCATCATAGCAGTCACACAGGCTGGGGTGCATGCCTTCTAGTAGGTACAAGCAGATATTAAAATGAACAAGCTGGATTTTGTTTTTGCTGATGTGGAAAAACATACATGAAACAGTAAGAAAATAACATGCACAGTACAATACTCTTTAGAAGTGCAAATCCACCATTTGCCCATCGTGGACATGACCTGTGTCTAATCTCCAACACCATAAAGAAAACAAACACAAACAGTGAGTGTGCATTATACCCAGGGTACACTTGGGCTAGGTGATTTGTTTTGTTTTGGTTTGGTTTTGGCTTTTGTATTTTGAGACAGGGTTCCTCTGTGTAGCCCTAGCTGTCCTGGAACTCTATATAGACCAGGCTGGCTTCACAGTCATAGAGATTTGTAGGCTTATATTTTTCAAAACTTAATTGAATAAGAGTTCTTAAATGCTTCAGCTTCCCTTTCAGTCCACTGACCAAAGTTAGGGGAGAAAGATGGTTTGTGGGACAAGGGGGACGTGGACCTGTTTAGAAGCCATTCTTTGGGGTGTTTCCAAACACGAATCAGGAGCAGCGGTCCAGTCCAATCAGCAAACACCAACCAGGAATCCGTACCAGCAGCTCTGTCCAGAAGAAACCACAAGGCTCCGCCAAATCGGCACAAGTCCGAGGAAGTGGCAAGAAGCAGCCAGAATACCATAAGAAGTTCTTTGGTGTGTTTCTGTCTACAAAGTCACAAGAAGTGAAGACCAGTGAAGACCCCTGAAGACCAGTGAAACATTGCAAGATGAACCAGTTAAGATTGTTCTTCACTGTCTATTGGGTTCTACTTATATTCGTTCCAAACATCATGTGTTCTTTCAAGTGTCTGCCTCACCAAAACATCTTCTTAAAAGAGTTTCCAGAAAAATATCACATGACACAACTGAGTCTCAAAACAAACAAACAAACAAACAAAAAAACCCTAGAAATTTCTACTTCAGAGGTCCACCTGTCTCTGTCTCCTGAGTGCTTGGGATTAAAGGGACTTGACACCACTACCACCACCAGGTGTGGACTGGGGAAAATTTAATAAAAGACATATTTATGAATTTTGAGTTGAGTAAAGGAATCACACAAGTCCTATGTAGTACCCATGAGGTTCTACTTCCACTGCCAGAACCCCGAGCAGGGAGAGCTGTACAGAGGGACATCCTCCGAGGTGTTCAGCCTTTTAGTAGAGGGCTGCCGTCACTCACCTATGACAGCCAGAAAAGGGGTGGGAGACTAGCCTCCCTCTCTCTTTCCCTCATTTCCTTCCACCCTGCCTAGTGTGTTCTCTTTTTGCAAACCCAGCCTGGAGGCCAGGAGGCAAAGAAACCATGTTGGTGCAGGTCAGCCTCCCAAGGCACAGGGCGCCTGGGGTGAGTGTGGTCCTAGAAGCAAATAGAAAATGTCCAGCCTGTTCAGTCTAAATACGTGCTTATAAGGCTTGGAGAAGGTCTGAGAAGCTTGGTGTGCGGTGGAGAGAGCAGTGTGTGGGAGAGGCTCTGGTGCTCTGGTTGTTTCCTCTGTTGTGTGACTCACAACAGCAAAGAAGCGCAGCTTGGGATGAAGCCGTGCCAGGCTGGTTCTTTTCTTGCTTCTGAATCATGACACCATGGAGGAGCTGGGGGTAGGCATGCTCCTCTAGGGCTTGGTTCCAATGCTAAGGACCCATTCCCCAATTTGTTATTGATCAATCAGATACCAGCAACCAATGACTGAGAACACTTTCATGGGAAGACACAGGGAGAATCAAGAGAACTGGGAAAGAGGAAGGAGAAAGTAGCAGCAGGAGATGAAGCCCCTCAGCCATGTGAGTTTCCAGATGGAGTGGCCAATGGCCTCGGGTTACAGGGGAGGTTTAGGAATGCCCAGTCAGAGTTAGCAAAGGCATTTTAAGAGTAACTGGTGTGTGTGTGTGTGTGTGTGTGTGTGTGTGTGTGTGTGTGTGTGTGTGTGTTCATCCAAGGGAAACTGGGTGGGGGCTGGTAGTGCAGTTCTCCCCAGAACATAAAGTGAGGTAGCAAAAACTACATGCTACAGATGGTGTGCAACATGAAAGGTGAGAATCTACTATTAATTTAGGAATTCTCGGATAGTACATACACACACAATGATATAGTTTAATTAGGGGGAGAACTGGTTTCTCAATGGAGTAGAGCAAGTCACATGGCTCCATTGAATGAAACTTGAACAAAGAAACACGGGGAGAGCCTCAGCTCAGAGACACTGGAAGCTCCTGCTGTGCATAGAAACAGGCAGGCTGCCCTGAGGCAGTGAGAAACAAGCAATAAGAGCTGCCTGCTTCCCACAAGCAGGGAATCAAAGGTAGATTTTTAAAATTTGATTTAATTGTTTTTAAGGATGGAAGGGAATACAGATTTTGCCCAAGCCATGTGGGGATTTCTTTCTGTGGACCAGAACTGATACAAAGACCTTAAGATGAGAGGCAGAGAGCCAGTTGGTAGACACAGCAAATATTAAGCTCCACAGAAGAGAGAAGTTAGGGAGAATGAATAAACATATACCTTAAAGATATGTAAAAGTCTTTCCAGGACAGTTTCTCGGGATCTTTGAACATGGTTTACTCATGGGATTTCTTCGACTAGTTGAGCCTGGAAATAGGTTTATACAGTAAGTAGGACATAGATATAAAGTGTTTGAGCTCAGCGGTTATATTAAAATTCCACTGGGAGAGAAATCAAGCTATTGATTTCCAGTTACTAGATCAAGGGCTTGTTATTTTGGAAGAGAGGCTCTGTATTTGTATTGACAGGAAGTGAGAAGAGGCTTTGGACCCCATCTGGAGCCATATGGATCAGATATGACAGGGGGGGAGACACCCTGAAGAAGTAGAAAAATTCAAGAGAATCAAACAGGACAGGTAAAGATTCATCATGTCATCCTTCACAAGGCATGAATGAAGATTTATTACAATTGATTATTAATAAAATTAACTCATAAAAAAGTCAGCTGTCTTTCACCTGCTCAAACAAGGAGCAGAATTTCATTCTTAACTGATCTGTGCACCCTGCACAATCCGTATGAAAATCTTAGTGGTGCTAAAATTTTGGTTGTGAAATTCATGTATTATAGAATGTACAGCTCTGACAGGACTCATCCACTGGGAGACTGAACTGACCTGTTGTTCCAGCCCCCTGCTTCCTGATGCTGTCCAGAGACTTGCTTCCAGAACAGCTTTAGGATTGCTGCTGATTTCAGGTCATCTTGCTTCATCCAACCTTTTAGATGAATCTGGTCAGAACTCTGTCAAACTCTGAATCTTCCAAATATGCAGAGACTGGACAACAGATGCTAAAACTAGCCTCCTTGAGTCTAACCAGTTTTCCTAATTTTCCTATTCGCCCCTTTAGAAAATTTCTCATCACCCATATTCAGCAGGAAGAAGCTGTGGAGAGTCATCAGCCCAATTCCCTGGGTTTGGATGTCTGGTAATGGTTATTTTACAAATTATAGATAGGTTGTCATTTAAAGGTTAATTTGGAAATGGTCATAATTTTGAACAGGGAGAAAATAGGTGGGATGGATTATTTTATCCTTAAACAAAACATTGGGTCACCATAATCTTAATTGATAGAAATCTTTATAATTGGTATAAATTGAAGTTATAATTTCTTACATTGGTATAGAATTTATATTGATACAGACTTAAGGTTTTCATTGGTGAAAATTTCTTATATTGATACAAAATTTGAGATTAATGTTGTTACTCTTAGATAGGCATTGTGCCTATGCAACTCATTTAAGAACACAAGGCTTAGACCCAGTCCTTCTAACAGCTGCTATTACGAACTATTTTTTTGTTTTGTTTTGTTTTTCGAGACAGGGTTTCTCTGTGTAGCCCTGGCTGTCCTGGAACTCACTTTGTAGACCAGGCTGGCCTCGAACTCAGAAATCCTCCTGCCTCTGCCTCCCAAGTGCTGGGATTAAAGGTGTGGGCCATCACTGCCCGGCTATTACAAGCTATTTAAGATGATTAAGTAACACAAGTTGAGGGTCAGATAGCAAACTCATGTTATGTTAGATTCTGATTTAGTTATAATAAAGTACCTTCAATTTACTAAAATAGAAATAGTTAAATTTTAACAGTTTAAGATACTTTACTTAGTCTTCAAAAACATCAGAGATCCACAGAACGTGACATTTAATGTTATTTACTCATTTGACAATGAGGCATATCTGCTCCTGACAGCTTCCCTATTCTCCTTCAAAGAAAAAGTGAGCATCTTCACCTCCAGGCGAGGTTGTTCATCATGGCAAGGCTGCCATGGGGCAGAAATTGCCCTACTCATCTATAGACAAAATACTGTTCAGGAAAAGGTCACACTACATGGAATAGTCAACTGATAGCTCTGCCAATACAGGGTAAACAGTCTGTTATAATCCTGCTTTGCAAAGGTCTGTCAGATAATCCTGGACCAAAAGGCTAAAGACAGAGACTCCAATGTTATAAGATATTAGGGGACTGTCCAGGTAGTCAGATGTTTGTACAATTATTTAAGTTTGAGAAGTGGTGTTTGGTGCTTCCTATATACCCAGGTAATGTTTAAGTCATTCTCAGATTTCTGATGGGGTTGAAGACTAGTTATAATTTTATAATCAAACTCAAATTGTTTAATATTGAGAGAGAGGTTATAGAGTGGAAGACATGGTTTTCAGATGGCATTACAGGTTAAAATCTACACATAATCCAGGGATAAAATCATAATTCTTGCCGGGCGGTGGTGGTGCACGCCTTTAATCCCAGCACTTGGGAGGCAAAGGCAGGAGGATTTCTGAGTTCAAGGCCAGCCTGGTCTACACAGTGAGTTCCAGGACAGCCAGGGCTATACAGAGAAACCCTGTCCCAAAAAACAAAAAAAAAAAAAAAACCAAACAAACAAAAAAACAAACAAAAAATCATAATTCTTTAAGTTAGAAATGGTGGTAGAGTACTTTATCTAATCGATAAACATGATAGACTAGATGTTAATTATATATCATACTTTGTAATTTACATTATTGTTATGGTTTTGTTCAATTTATATCTGGGAGAAGAGTTTTTGTTTGTTTATTGGACAAAAAAGGTGAAATGTAGAGGATGGTCCTATTCCCCAAATTGATTCTTGGTCTGTCAAGAAAGATGCCAGGGGCCAATTTCTGGGCAGAAGGAAAGAGGCGGGACTTCCAGGTACTCGCTGGGGAAGGTGAGGAGATGCAGAGAGAAGAATTTTTGCCATGCTTTGGAGAGAGAAAAGGTGAACAGCCACGTGAGATCTCTGCCGGAGCGGCCATAGGCCACTTCCCCACAGGGAAGGTTAGGGTGTTGAGTTGGGACTAAAGGTAACTGAGCAACTGAAGCTGAGGGCGGATTGAGAGGTTCTGAGCTAAGAGTATTGAGAAGGGCACGCTAGCTGCAGGAGATTGGAAGTGCCCAACAGTTGCACCAAGAAGGCAGGTTAAAAACATACTAATGGGTGTGTGTCTTTCATCTGAGTATCTGAGGGAACCTGGGTGGGTCTGGTGGCATGATCTGCCAGGAGCTTCAAGTGGGGTAGCAAAAACTACATGCTACAGCTCCCCAAAGTTGGCCACACCAAGATGCATCCATTCTGTGTACTTACTCTGTGGTGCAGTGTTGATGTTCTTCTATAGGTAGCTGGTGTATGACCCATTATTTCCTTTGTGTTTGTCCGCTCTCCATCACTAAAACAAAATGCCGGAGACAATTAACTTATAAAGATTGTGGTGGTTTGAATAGGAATGGCCCCTATAGACTCATGTGTTTGAACGCTTGGCCCATAGGGAGTGGCACTCTTAGGAAAGGTGTGACCTTGTAGAGTAGGGGTGGCCTTGCTGGAAGAAGTATGTCACTAGGGTTTGAGGTCTTAGAAGCTCAAACTAGTTCACTTCCTACTTCCATGGATCAAGATTTACAACTCTCAGCTACCTCTCCAACACCATGTCTGCCTGCATGACACCATGCTTCCTACCATGACCAAAATGGACTAACCCTCTAAACAGCCCCACCCAGGTAAATTCTTTCCTTTAAAAGAGTTGTTGTGGTCACCCCCTACACCTCTGTAGCAAATGTACTGCTTGGTCTTCATGTGGGTTCCCGAACAAGAGGAGTGGGAGCTATCTTGGTCTCTGTTCCCTGTCATTGGATCCCCTTTCCCTACCTGGACTACCTGGTTGGGCCTCAGTGGGAGAAGATGTGTCTAGCTCTGCAGGAACTAGATGTCCCAGGGCGGGGTGGTACCCAAGAGGGCTTCCCCTTCTCTGATGAAGGGGAGAAGGAAATGAAGGGAGAGATTTGTAAGGGTGGGGCTGGGAGGAGAGGAGGGAGGGGGCTGTGATTGGGATGTAAAGTGAGATAGATAGATAGATAGATAGATAGATAGATAGATAGAGTGAGTGAGTGAGTAAATAGAGTTGCTTTGGTCATGGTGTCTCTTCACAGCAATAGAAACCCTAACTAACACAAAGAGCAAAGGGTTATTTTGGATTCATGGTTTTGCCCTCTGGTAGGGGTGCCACATGGTGATGATGGTAAGTGTATATGGTACAGAAACTTACTTACTTTGTGGTCTGAAAACTTTCTCTTGTAGAGAAAGTCCTACAAGACTGAGACAGTGCATTAGCTAAAGGTGCCTGTCACCAAGCCTGATAAGCAGAGTCTGATTCCTAGAATCCCCATGGTAGAAGGTGAGAACCTACTCCTAGCTTCTCTGACCTCCACATATGAGTTGTGGTATTTGAGCAGCCCCCTCTACATGCACAAAAATTCTAAAAATGTAAATTAAAAAAGTACCGTGTCACCAAGCACACAGGACTGGAACCATACCAGTGTCCAGGACATGGACACCACACTAATCTGTCTAATACCTGGCCATGCACTAGGACACATAGCCTCCAGGGGCAAGGCCTTTCTCTTTGAGCAGCATGGCAAGGCCTACAAGAGGCACTTCCTGCTGTGCATCCGCCTTTACAAGCAGTGAGGTCAAGCCTCGCCTTTGCAGCATGTGCCTCTGAGCTCTCTGCCAATGAGGCTGTGGGCCTGTACCATTCCACCCCCGTCCACATGGACCACTCCTTGTCCTGCTGCCTCTGTAGCTACAAAGTCAAGCAGAAGTGCCAGGTAGTCAAGCACTGTGCAGGCAACCTCTGACCAAGCCAACCCCATCCAGGGTGTGAGCAAAGACCTGACTACTCCCTCAGTGCACCCTCCTGATGTGCTCTCCTGTTTAGGTGGGGACCTGAGGACTGAGTGTATACCCAACCCCCAATAGGAAAAACACACATGTGTAAAACTCAGACTCGGAGCCTAGGGGAGGACCGACTTTGGGATGTATGTATGGCAAGACTCCCCCCGACCCCTACTCTAGGGTTCTGGCCATAGTTGTTGGAAATGAACACTTATATAAAAGACAGTCATGGACCCAAGCAATAGCAAGAAGAGAAAAGGACTAGAGTCTCACAATTCCTTTTAGGAGAATGCCCTACAGTGACCTGAGGACCTTCCACTAGGCCTCATTTTCTATGAATACCAGCTTGAGACCCAGTTTCTAACACATGGGAGATATTCACATCCCAATGCGTCTCTGAGGTTGGGAGAGCCTATGTAATTACCTCCATCAATCAAGTGCTGTGCTACAGAGGTTCTGTGTGACTTCTGAGACAGATGGTAGCTGGTAAAATGGCTTCTGTTCGCCTCTCTGCGTGTGGACCTTCGGGGCTCAAGCCAGTGAGGAGGAAGGCTGGGTTTCCAAAGCCTCTGTGCAGAGGAGATCATAAGGCCACACAGTGATCAAAGAGACGCCCAGGAGTCTTCTCAGTGGTCAGTGTCGGTGCCCACAAGGCTGCACTTGCTCATGCTCTGGGACGGAGGGCGGCGGCTGCAGTCCCAGGACAAACTCCCAGCTGCCATCAAACTCACCAGCAGACCCCAATGTAGGTCTTACAACCTGCGAGAAACAAATGATATTCTATTTTTCAGTATTTAAACATAGCATCGTAGTATTAAGATTAATTTCCAGCAGGTATTCTGAAGTTTTATGGATACTGCCATCTTATTTATTTCTGTATTATTTTTAGATTTTGCTTTTTTTGTTTGTTTGTTTGCTTTTTAATACAGGGTCTCATGCAACCCAGGTTGGCCTAAAACTTGCTGTTTCTACTGGTCACCTTGACCTCAAATGGTCTTCCCTGTGTAGCCTTCCCAGCACGGAGGCTGTGGTGCTGTAGGCTACCTTGCCCAGCCACGCTGTCGCTTTAGCACGAAGAATAAGGTCACGATCTCCTTTGGAGCCTCACTCGACCTGGAAATTCCCCCACACTCACCTGTCAGCAGCCTGACCTCAGGCACTCCAGTGTCCTCTCTGACTTCCCTTCCCGCCCACCCTTAAGTCTTCTCAAGAGAACCCAGTCCTCCCCCTGCCTTTCTGCCACTAACCACACATTCTCCTGTGTTCTGGGAGACTAAGACATTTGTAGCTTCTGCCTACCCGTTAGTCTGTGGCTCTAAGGACGTGAACACCCACGAAGGCCTCTGCCCACCACTTCAGGCACTGGCATCTCCCGCCATCCCTGCCAAGAATTTGAACAGAAGCTTCCATCTTAAAGGTCTTTCCCCTTTCCACAATATGCTGCCCGGGGGTGAGCACTGACTAGACAGGCCACCCAGGAGACCTCTTCTGGAGGTTGCTTCCCTGTGGCGCACAGAAAGAGGAGTTAGTTTTTCATGGAGTTTTTTTTTTTTTTGGTTTTTTGAGGCAGGATTTCTCTGTGTAGCCCTGGCTATCCTGGAACTCACTCTGTAGACCAGGCTAGCCTCGAACTCAGAAATCCACCTGCCTCTGCCTCCCAAGCGCTGGGATTAAAGGCGTGCGCCACCACCGCCCGGCTTCATGGAGTTTTAATGTAGACTTTGGAGCTGCAGGAAGCTGGCATTCCGGTTACAAGTGGGAGGTGAGAGCAAACCCACTCACAGAGGAGAGTAAGGAAAGACAGAGGCCAGAGGCGCCCCATCTCCCGGCTTCTGAGGGACACCTGCATCTGCCTTTCTGTGACTTGTTGTGGACAACTGGGTTCTTTTGTCACTTCCATTGAAAGGGGCTTGAGCAGTGCAAAACGTTTTTGGGTGCCTCTGGTTTGAGGTGTTCCCCAGCATCTCTCCATCCCAGAAACAGGCCGTCACTAGCCACTCACGTGTGTCCTAGACAATGTCTCTCAGACGTCCGTCCACAGCTCAAGCGTCTGCCACTCACCTCTGGACTATCCTGCTCCTGTGCATAAGGGAACAGGCCACACAGCTCATCTTCCTTCTCTTTGGCCCACAAGGCTGTGTACAGGCCTGGTCCCTATGCTCTGGAAACCGGACCCCTCCTTCTTGAGTGTTGACCTGAGCAGCAGCACCTGCCCTTGCTTGGGTCTCTGTCCCCTCAGGAAGCCACATGTGAGAGTAGTTTACCAGAGAGTAAGCAAAAAATAGTCTCCGAATGTTTTAGTTTTGTTCTAACTCTGGCCATTGGCTTGGTTACTTGGCCTCTATTAAATTTCTGTGACTGACCACAGCTGGGTAACTGAATTAGGAGAACAAAGTCCTTCTGGAAAGAGAAACAATGAGAGGAAATCCAACCCAATGGGGACTTGTCGGGGAGCCCACTAATGTACAGAAACACAGAACAGAGAGGAACTGGCCGGCAGCCATGGGGACAGTGGCTGGTAATGACCTGCAGGGCAGCTTCCTGCCAACCTGTGTGTGGCTTACCTCCAAGCCCGTCAGCCTTCCAGGAAAGGCTTGGAATATTCTTCTGGGCATGGGGCATACTGGGAAGGATACTGGGAGGGGGTAAGCAATAACACAGGGCAAGCGTCAAGGCTGGACCGGCTTTCCCAGGAGCAAGGTCAGACAATTGCACCAGACTCCAATGGTCAGGGGTTCAGGACAGTTGAAGGTGCAGATCTAATTTGAAGGAGTAAGCTGACGTTGAACTTCTGATATGAAAGGCAGAGAGGGTATGGGGGCACCAGACTGCCTCTGAGCCAACTTGAAGGGAGGGGAGGAGCCTGAGAGAGATCAGCAGAGGAATCTGGCCCACCTAGAAATGTTCTGGAATGCCTGGGAATATGGACAGGTTCCTCTCTTGCCAGACACTGTGAGCCTTGAACGAGGAAGGTCAAAAGACAGACTCGCTAGACAGTCAAAGTTGAACATGCCTGTAATCCAAACACTTGAAAGGCAGAGACAGGAGGATCATCGCACAGTTGAAGGCATCTTGGTCTATACGGAGTTCTAGGCCAGCCAGGACTACTATATTATAGTAATATCCCGTCCCAAAACAGGCAAGTGAACAAACCCTGTTGGCCAATAGGGCAGAGTGCTTCACACTGTTTTGGTGTTTCTGTGAGCCCTAAGGTGTGTGTGTGTGTGTGTGTGTGTGTGTGTGTGTGTGTGTGTGTGTATAGGGGGTGGGGACTAAGTGGCCTTCTAAGTGCTGGGATTACACCATGCCTGTCCATTTTTAGAAAACATGTTCATTTTTGAAATCACAAGAGAAGCACATGGCTCCAGACTGGAGGGATATCAAATGCACATTGCAAAATACATCTCTGTCCTGTTCCTGTCCCCAAGCTCTACACCAGCCCTCCCGAATGTCCCCTGTGCCACCTGCCTACGCTGATAGTCTCAAAGGATTTGTACTGATTCAACGTTGATCAATGGCTTCTGGCTTCGCCTACACACACATGTGAATTGATGCTTTTCAGAGGGTAGCCCCTTGGCTCCTCTCAGAAGTACCCCAGTTACTGTTGATGCCCAGGTTGTAGTGGGGGGAGGTGAGAACATGGGGAACAGAGGCAGGTTCTGTCCAAGGAAAGGTGAGTCCCACATGGTTAAGAGAGTCGGTGAACCCGGGTGCAAATCCTTCCTCTCCCTCTGCCCAATGTCCTAGCCCAGGGTGGTCCATGACTGGGGTGGAACTCAAGAGGAACTCCTGTGGCGGGCACTTAGTCATGCTTAGCCATTGCTAAGGTGGTGGCTGTAATAATCACTGAGCTAGCTCTAGGCATCCTAGAGTCCCTATTGGTGTGCAGATGTCTACTCGGATCAGAGGCCATTTTGGCTAGGGTATGAAAGTCACAGGCCATTAGCTTGCGTGTGTGTGTGTGTGTGTGTGTGTGTGTGTGTGTATACGTGTGTTTCCCACTACTGCCTGATTGTAAGCAAGTCATTGGGCATCGTGGGCCTCAGTTTTGTCTCATCTGTGAGATATCAAGATTGGTCTCTATCATCTTTAGGTCTCTTCTCTGCTCACATACTGGAGGGTGAGCTTTGCCTCAGGAAGGTGAGCTGGGTAAATGCCTTCTTAGCTGTGGTCTGTGGAAGGAATGCGTGTCAGCAGGAGCCTGGAACCACCTCTGCTTCCTGATGTGACAGCAATGGGCTCTAGCTCTGCCTCTCTAGCTCTGCCTCGCTCAGGCCATGCTCAGCTTCCCCCTTATTCCTGCTTCCTCTTAACACTCCCTCTTTTTGCTCACTGTGACTCCCAAGAACAGGGCTGCTACCCTGGGGCCCTTGCTTGGCCCAGGGAAGGTCCTCGGAGGGGCTGGGAGGTCTGCTCTGAAGGAGGCCCAGCTGGGTGAGGCATGGTCTATAGATCAGATGAGTTCAGGGTCCTGAGGGACAGATGGCAGTCCTGGGGGATGGGACAAAACCTACTGCAGCAAATCACTGCCCATACCTGTCACCCTGGAGCTTGGCTCCAGGCTGCTGTTGTCAAGAGGAGAGAGGGTTGCTATGTAAACAAACCCTCCTCAGCTGGCAGCTTCTGGGCAAACCACAGACCTGAATTCCTGTTTGACAGTGTGTGCTCCTCCAGGGTGTGAGGGAGAAACTTCCCGGCAGGCTGGAGACACTGAGATGCTTCTCTGAGAAGAGGCACCTTGGCCAGCAGCATGACACCAAGAGAGAAGTGTCTGACTGTGGTGTGAACTGGAGAATGAGAGGGCTCTACCAAAAGAGAGGCACTATGCTTTCCTATGTACAAACCAGAAGTTCAGCAGGAGACCTGGCACACGAGAGGTCTGTCCCTAGTACTACACAAACCAGAAACAAGCCAGCAAACCCAAGAAAGCAATAGCTGTTCATGACCATTCCCAATGGGCAGCAAGCCATTGGGCAGTGAGCTCAAGCCACACCTCCCAGCAGCCTTTCCAGCCTAGCCCGATTTCACAGTCAAGGGCTCGGGTCAAAAATGCTGGAACACACCATCAGGCAAGGAGGAGCCAGGGCATGACTGACCTTCTCCAAAGAAGAGCGACTAGGAGTCTGCGGCTTCTGAGCTCCCCACACAACAACCCCCTGGCTTCCCCGTCCCAAGCTATCTCCTAATGACCATGTACAAAATGGGAGGGAGTCCCCGTCAACTTCTGTCTTTATGGAAAAATACTCTGGGACTAAATCTTCAACACAGGGACATTCAAGACCCCTGCAGCACTCTACAGCAGGGGACACTCTGAAGTGGGCCTCTCACTGGGTCACACCTCACTTTCTATGTCCCGTGAGATGAAAGAGGACCCTGAGGGGCCCTTTTTACAGGGTTTTAGTGCTTTTGTCTATTTCTTAGTGTTTCGTTAATTAATTAGTCTTACATTTTATCTATCTATCTATCTATCTATCTATCTATCTATCTATCTATCTATCTATCTATCTGTGTTTATGCATATGCTGGGCACTTGTACCATGGTGCACGTATGAAGATCAGCAGCTATGGTAATCCATTCTGTTCTTCTACTTTGTGGGTTCTGGGGATTGAACTCAAGTTGTCAAACTTGGTGGCGAACACCTTATGCACTGAGCCATCTCCCAGGCCCTTAGTTCTTTTGTTGGGGGAAGGGGCCAGCTGCCCTGTCTGTTTTCTTGTAGGAGGACCAACCCCTCCCCCCACCCTCAGAAAGAGACTGGCAAGCCAGCCTGGCCCAGCTGGGGAACAGGACAGCCTTGCTTTGGGGAGGAGCTTCAGGGACCCTAGAGGATCTCACCCGCTATCTACCTAACCAAGATCAGCTTGAGGAGTCAGGTGAAGATTTAAGAGCAGGTGGCCTAGGCCTTAGAAAAATGACCCCAGTTCCTCATACCCACACTGTGGATGGAGTTCTTCCCACTCTCTCCAGTGATGAGATCTCCCCAGAGCATCATGTGGGTTTGAGTGACAGGCCACAAAGACTCTGGTGTCCAGATCTCTGAAACACGGGAAAAGGGACATTGCAGCTGTAATTCAGGATCCGGACATGGATTTTCTTAGATTAACTGGTGCAGCCAACATATCCAGAAAGCTTTTATAAAGGAAGAAAGGGTTATGAGAGGAGCAAAACTGGCTTTGACAGAGGAGGGGATGATGAGCCAAGGAATTCGAGAGCTGCTTGTATCTGCTGAAAAAAAGAGAGAGGACAGACCATGTTTCCTGGGTTTCTGGGAGGAATGCAGCTCCTAGTGATATTGGGATTCTCACCTGCAGAACTGCCAGAGAGAAAACTTACATTGTTTACAGTCAGGAGTCTGTGGTAATTTGTCACAGCAGCAGCAGGAAGCAAACAGAAATGTGAAGAATACTATTCTGTCTCCTGTGTTTGGCTCTTGGTTACTGGAGTCCATAGTGAAGCAGCCATGAGGCTGAGTTCTGAGCATGCTCGGAGACCAGGGTGGCTGGGTTCACATTTCCCTCTATTGCTTTGCACCTTGCAAACTGGAACAATGACAATATGTTGAGAGTCATTATCCAACGACGCAATGGGCCAATAACATTCAGAGAAATGTCTGGCATACTGTAAATTCTGTGGAAGTGATGGTTTTCTTCCCCCCCCCATTGTCTGTTTTATTGTTGTTGTTGTTTGTTTTGGTTTCTGGAGGGGGATATTTTAAGTGTATTATGCTCTGTCTGCATGTATGTCTGTGAGCCATGTGTATATGGTGCCTGTAGAGGCCAGAAGAGAGCATTAGATCCCCGGAACTGGAGTTACAGATAATCGTGAGGCTACATGTGGGTGCCGAGACCGCTGAGGTTGTCTTCTTCTTCCTTCTTCTCCTTCTCCTCCTCCCCCTCCCACTCTTCCCTCCTCCCCTTCCTCCCTCCCCCTCCCCTCCCCCTCCTTCTCTCTTCTTTCTTGTGACAGGGCTTCTCTGTGTAGCCCTGGCTGATCTGGAACTGGCTCTGTAGACCATGCTAAAGTCAGCGATCAGCCTGCCTCTGCCTCCTCACATGTGTAGGTCAGAGAACAACTCTGTGGGTCCAGGACTCTGTGAGTCCTGAGGATTAACCTCTGGTTGCCAGGCTTGTGTGGTAAATGTTTTGACTTGCCAAGTCATTTTGCTAACAGATATTGTAAAATTTAAATATGTTTTAAATACTTCTTCACATTTCGTATGACTTGTTATAATTATTTTATCCTTATCTACATCAAGAGCTTTTACACAAACACACACACTTGATACTCACATTCACAATACCCTCCCACATGTACACACAAACACAAATACACACACTTGGATATAAACATTCATATACACATTCACACTCTCATACACACTCAAAACTCCCCAACAACTCATCCACACACTCACATGTGCTCATACTCATAACACACAAATATACATATACATCCCTCTCGCACAGTAATGGATAGACCCAGACATATACACACACCAATAAATAAAAAATATGCAAATTAATAAACAATATTTCATATTCATGATCAAAATGCACACTCATAAATACACAAACAGTCCACACCCATAGTAAATCAAATGTACATGTCATATACACACAATCCTTGTATACTCACTTATACACATACACATGTAAAAACACATACATTCTCTCACACTCTTACACAAATACACATGCAGCCACAAACAGACTCTGACACACAGCCGCAGCCACTCACGGATCTGTACCCCACATATATACACACTCAAGCCACACTCACACACATATACACACTCTAACCCGGGCACACATTCACACAATACTTATACATATTTACTCACACACAAATACACACACAATCATTTCTATACATACACACATACACACATGTACAGAGACACATGTTCACCCACAAACCTATACAGACATACACGTCATTACACACAGATACTCACACATGTGCATACACAGATACTGACATGTACACATTTATACAAATACACAGATTCACAAATGCACACACAAGTATATAGATGTATACACATATATACACTTGTACATACATATTCTCATATTTATACTCAGTACACACACATTTTATACACACACATTCATACACTAACACACATATACACACACATATACTCACATAACCATTTACATTTCTATACACATTCATATGCATTCACTCATATTGATTCATGAACACTCAAACACAAATACTGATACACATGCACACACTTGCACACACACACACACACACCCACACACTCATACGTATGCCCACACACCACACATACACATATTCAAATACCTTCATACACACATGACTACACAAGTTACACACACTCTAAGACTCTTTTACAAATACATACACATTCATATACACAAACATGCAAACCCATAGAACCACACTCACAGAGTCACACAAGAACAGTGTAAAACATGTGCATACACACTTATTTACACTCAAAAGAAAAACACACATTAAAAATATGCACATACACACATATATACAGATATGTACATTTATACATACACACTCCCACATACTAACACATTTACAAATAGGGATCCACATACTCACTCACACACACACACACACACACACACACTGACACAGCCCTAGACATCCCTCATATGCACACATACATATTCCCATATGTTCTTATTCCCCCCCCACACACACACTTATACACCCTAAAGTACACTCACAAACACATTCTCATACCCACACAATCACACAGAGACACATACTCATAAGTGTACACTAGCATATATGTGTATATGCCCTCACACTAACATACTAACATACACATGAATAGACACCCACACATACCAATGGATACACACAAAGACATATACACACTTACATACCCACACTCACATACATAAGTCAGTACATGCCCACACATGCATAAATATACATTCATACTCACTATATACACTCAAGCACATACATGCTCACAGTGACATGCTCACATTACACACTCTCCCACACATGCATACTCTCATGTACACAACCACAAACTTACATACACATTCATTCACTTACAGTATCACACAACTACATACTCATACTTGTGTAAATGTGTATTTTGTATATGTGCAAAGTACACATTAACAGACTTACACAATATACCCAAACACGTTTACACATTGTCACATATATACATGCACATATTCACAGCCACACACATAGTCTTACACATGTATACCCATACACAATCACTCCCACACATACATGCTCACTCATTTACACTGTCACACAATACAACCCCAACCACTTACACTCATGCAAATACATACACAGCTCAAGTAAGATAATTAGGAACTTTCAATGTTCTGTGTGTTTAGCACATTCTGGACCATGTGGCCCAATCTGGTTTTAAACTCTCGATGTAACAGAGATGCTGGCCTTGAATTCATGATCCTCTTGCCTCAGTGTCTTGGCTGCTGGATTTAAAGGCTCCCACACCTACCTCTGGATTCTTAACTTTTTTTTTTTTGAAATGGGCTATTGTTATATTGCTTAGGCTGGCCTTGAACTCGAGCTCAAGCAATCCTCCCTACTCAATCAGGTAGCTATGACAACAAGCATGTTCTATTTATTATCAACTTGACACAACACAGGGTTGCCCGCAAGGGGAGCCTTAGTAGAGAATAGCTCAGATCAGATTGGCCAGCGGCCATGTCTGTGAGAAATTATCTTGATTGATGATTGATGGGCCCTCCCAGCCCACCGTAGGCAGCACCATCCCTCGGTAGGTATGCCTGGCTCTATGAGAAAGCTAGTTTAGGTGTGAGGGAAGAGAGGGGAAGGTTGGAGGGAGGGCAGTCTCTAGACTCTCCAGTTTCTGCTTCAGGTCCCTGCCCTGACTTCCCTCAATAATGGCCTGTGACTTGGAGGTGGGAGCTATCCCAGGTCATGGTGTTTATCACAGCAACAGAAAGCGAACCAGGGCATGCCACACGCTTTGAACTCTTTCCCGACCTAAGTTTAAGCATTATTTTATTGGAGTTTGGGAAAACAACAACAGGGCAGGCAGGCTGTAAATTATCCTGGAAAAAATTATGCCAGGAAAAAAGGGTGGAGGATGGGGGTGGGGAAGGGGGAGGGGAAAGGGGAAAGGGGTGGGGGTGGGGTGGGGGGTGTGGGGGATGGGAGGTTGTAGTCATGGGAAAGTCCAGGGTTTGGGCGTGTGTTTAGGATTTTGGCTGGTATTCAATAAGCTAGAAAGAGGAAAAGGAAGTTATGTTTCTGAGTTAGAGAAGCAGCCAGACTTAGCCGTGAGCATCGGCAGCAACTTTGCCAGTGGTCTTGGGGTCCCCAGCGTTGAACTTTTGACGTTATTCTTTTTTTCTTTCAATCTTCCAAATGTTTTTCTTATTAAAAAATTTAATGTTTTTGGTGTACAAAAGAGTGTGTGCCATGACTCGGCATCTTTATGTGCATGTATTGTTATGCCTTGCTCAGATCCAGCCACTAGTTTCTTCTCCCTGTGTATCTGAATTCTCTCAACAGCCCTGCGTAGGGCCTGTAATCATTTGCTTGAGGGACGTCGGCAGACTTCTATGCTCCAGGATAAAACATGGAGGCTGCCCGTGAGGATGGAGGCATGGTGGTCCCAGTTACTGCATAACCAACCCTTTCTTTGACTTTTCCATATGTTTCTAAAGATTAATAGAGGCATTTCTACACAGAAGGGAGTTTGGCAAATTCTGATTTATTCTTCAAAACCCAACTCCTCTACAAGTTTTCCCTTTCTTTTTCTCTGTTCTAGTTTCGATTTTGATGCTGTACTAAAACATTCTGACCAGAAGCAGTTTAGGAAGAAGAAGGCTTATGATCCGAGATGATTATTCATCAGTATGGAAATTCAAGGCAAGCCTGCTTGCTATAACACACACCACCTCCCACCAAGGAACTCATTCACAGCCAGGAAATATAGAGGAAACCTTCATGGGTGTTGCTTGCTAGCTAGCCCAGAGACAGGCTTATTCTCAGCTAGCTTTCTTAGACAGTTCATGACTCCCTGTCTAGGGAATGGTACTGCTCACAGTGGACTAGGCCCTTCACATCAATCAACAATCAGGACACGCCCCCAAAGACATGCCCACAGCTGATGGTCTCTTCTCGGGTGACTCCAGGCTGTGAGAAGTTGACCATTAAAGCTAACTAAGACATCATCCTAGGTCTGCCTTTAGGGTTTCTCTATCGTTGTGTTTATACCAAATACTCAATATTAAATCATCCCCAGGAAATATTTGATAATTGACTATCCCTCACCTCCCAACCGCCACAGGACTCTACTCTCTCCTGCCTGTCAGACGATTTGTCCTAAAACCCTTTTTAGGCCTCTGAGAGATCTGGATTCCTATTTTCTCTCCCTGTCATATGTGAATTCAGCCTCGGCTAGCTTCCAGCTGGACTCTCTCCACTAACCAGTCTCACTCACAGTGCTTCAAGCCCCATCATCCACGGTGACTCAGCCTGCGTGGCTATTGCTAGACATCATTACTCTAAGTCCTAGAACGAGCTCCTGAGAAGTAGGTTTCTGTTCCCAAGGTTTACCACATGACCTCTCTGCAGTCACCGTCTGTCTGCAGGGTAGGTCACAAGGCCCTCCCTCATCCATGAACAGCATAATTAGTTGTCACCAGCCTCTGGGACGGTGACAACAATATACCACAGTATTGGTTATTGCCAAAGTATATTGTTGTTGCCAAAGGACTTTCAGTTTACAGGTTTCTCTGCTTCAACGAAAAAGTCCTCACTTCTTGGTACCAGTATTTTTGATTGTTGGAGGATTTTCAGTCTCTGTTCTCTATCCCCTGACTAGTGGTAGTCCTGTTTGCATTTCATCTGATATCCTCATCTTGGCCTGCCTGTCTTTCTCCACTCTATTCAACCTCTTCCAGGGAAGGGCTCATGCTGGCCTCCTGGTCCCTGCATCAACTGCTCAGTAAGCATCTCCATCCAGTTGGCTCCAAGTGAACATTCTAATTGACCCTTGTCATGTCTCATCTGATTGACCCTGTTGTGGCAAGGATGACACCACATACCCCAGGCTATCCAAGTGGGAACATGAGGGTCACCTTTAACACTGCCCTGCTCTTGTTTCCTGAGAGCACCTATTAAGTTGTTACTGTCTCATCTCTCAAACCCTGGCTCTGAAAAAATTTAACCTAAGTGCCCCCATACCTGGGTACAACCTCCACTTGGACACATCTCAAGTCATGCAATCCATTACAATAAATCTCTTCAACTCCAGCTGCTGTGAAGTGGGTCTCTATACCACAATTTGTCATATGACTGCTCTGAAATTCCCCACATTCCCCCATGCATCTTAAAACTGGCTTGAAAGATCAACATCCTGAGTCCGGCTGCTGCGTCCACTCTCGAATCAACCTGCTCCTTTCCTCTCCAGCTGGGCGCTGTTTCTCGCCGGCTTACCCTTGTCTGGCAGGCTCTACACAAAACAAACAGAGACTTGGTTTCCACACCTGGACTCAGTCCCTAGTTCCTGGTGCAATCTCAAGCAAGTACTTTAGGCTTCAGTTTTCTTGCTTGCAAATGGACAGACTACATGCAATGTCAGTGCATGCAAAGGTCCACTTTGAGAACCAAGTGGGAAAGTGGCCATTTCAGTTGAGTCTTGGGATAACTGGAGACTCATTTAAATAAATGATATGCTACCAACCTCACTCCTAGCACCAAATGAATTGCAGGTGGATATAAAACTATCAAAGCATTAGAAGAAATATGCTGAAATCGAGAAAACCTTTTCCAGCACGATATCATGAAACCTAGTTCTTATAATGAGTTGATTAATAAATATGATTATTTAAAAAAATTAAGAGCAAAAAATTAGGCTCTAAATAATAGCACTGGAAGAAGTAGGTCAGAGGTAGAGCATTTGCTTAGCATTTGTGAGGCTCTGGGCTTCACCCCCAGGACTGGTAAAAACCAAAACCAAGAGTAAACCTTTCTAAATAATGGGAGAGAGAAAACACACACACACACACACACACAGAGAGAGAGAGAGAGAGAGAGAGAGGCAGAGACAGAGAGACAGAGAGAGAGGAGATTAGGGATGGGATAGTATGGACTGAGGTCTACCAACTGGAAAAAATCCGCATCATAAATGACAGTTAATTTTGCATTTTTTCCAGACAAGGTTTCTCTGTGTAGCCCCTGGAAATCATGGAATTCACTTTGTAGACCAGGCTGGCCTCAAACTCACAGAGAGTCACCTACCTCTGCCTCCCAAATCCTGGGATTAAAAGTATGAGTTACCACTGCCTGGCCAATGTTACAATTTTTAATGATATGTGAAAGGCTTTCAATGGTCAATAAGAACAAATACTACCGTGAAGAAAACTGATAAGCTTGATTTGCATAGTCAAGAAGAGAAAATGTAAATGTGAATATGGGCTGTAGATGTCATTCACTTAACTTTAAGGAGCCCTGGACTTATCAATAGCACCACAGACATTAAGTAAACAGACAGAAAGGTGACCAATCTCACGAATAGAGGCGAGAAGGAAAAGAACATGGTGGTGGGGAATATCTTAGTTGTGCTTGCCTACTAAGCAAGACCTTGGGTTTGAACTCCAGGCTCAAGACATCAAAAGCAAAATCAAAGCAACAAAAACAAACACCGATAAATGAAGCATCATCAGGATAAAGATTTTAGAAAGCTGTTGACACCCAGTATTGGAAAGGAAATAGGCCTCAAAGGACACTGCTATTGTCATAAATCGTTATAGCCTTTGAGAGAAGACATCCGGCAGGATCTGCTATAGCAAAACCAAACCAAACCAAACCAAACCAAAACAGAAAAACCAACATTCCCTTTGGCCATTACCAGAAACAGATCTTTTCCTTCTCCTTCTTCTTTTTCTTTTTGAGTCAAGGTTTCTCTGTGTAGCCCTGGCTGTCCTGGAACTCACTATGTAGACCAGACTGGCCTTGAACTCAGAGATCTGCCTGCCTTTGCATCCCCAGTGCTGGGACTAAAGACAGGTGCCATCAACACCCGGTTTAGGATTATATCTGTATGTTTAGAAATAGTTCTGTACGTGAACAACATTCAAATGCCCTCAGGCAGCCCTTTGAGGGGCGTGAAGAGTCTGGCCTTGCTCTGGAATTCTGTCTGTGCGGCTCCTATTTGTGAGCGCGATCTGCCGTGTGTTGGGCTTTCCCCCTTCCTGACCCCTCTGCTCCTTCTCCATTTGGCCTCCACTCCTTGAGATTCCCCTTCACCAGCCACTTGGACTGATAACCCAGTTTTGGATCTGCTGACTCTGACACTCCCCCCCCCACCACCACCACCTTTACCCTCTGACGAGTCCCACCCATGAGCTTGGGTTAGCTCTGGGGCCATCTTGCTGCCTGTCTGACATTAACACACTGTTCACAAAGCAGAGGCCCCAGGCTACTTCCCGAGCGGTCCTTCACTTCTTCCTAGGATGATGTCCCAATTCTCTCTCTCTCTCTCTCTCTCTCTCTCTCTCACTCACACACACACACACACACACACACACACACACACACACACACACACACACGTCCAATGGGTTCTCACTTCTAAAGTTTCCTGAATGAGTGTTACCCTCTGTAACATTGCCAATACTTTCTTTTAATTTTTCCTTATTATTTTAAGGTGTGCAGGTGTTTTGGCTGCATGGAAGAATATCATGATGTTCATGGAGGTCAGAAGAGGGCATCAGGTACCCTGGAACTGGAGTTACAGACAGTTGTGAGCCACCATGTAGGTACTGGTAACTGAACCTGAGTCCTCTGGGATAGCAGCCGGTGCTCTTAACCACTGAGCCATCTCTCCAGTCCCTTTCCTTGTTATTCTACTGCTCAAGCCCTCCTCTGACCTGGAATTCTCGTTTTCCAAATGGAGTCTCCTCTGTCATTCAAGTCTCTTCTTCATAGTACTTGCTATGTAGCTTAGGCTAGCCTTGAACTCATGGTGATCCTTCTGCCTCTGGCTTCCAGGTACTGGAATTATAGGTGTGCACTACCTTGCCAGGCAAGATCGCAGTGTCTTACAAAGTGAATGTATGAAGATTACTGGTGTTCCTTTAGCTACATAAATAAATCTAACATAAGTAGACTCACAGTGTATTCTAGCTACATTTGCAATTGTCCTCTTCCTTGTTTGATTTGTTTCATAGGACCTTACAAAGGAACAGAAATGCAATTTGAATTTTTTTTGGGGGGGGGGATGTGGATCAGTGGTAGAATGCTTGCCCAGCCTGCCAAAGGCCCTACATTTGATTCCCAGCACCAGAAAAAGCAATGTCTAGAGAAAAGTTTTGTGTGAAGGGCTGAGTACCAGAGCTGGCCCAGGCTGGATCTGATGCCACTCCTGTGTTGATCCATTGGGATCAAGTGTCAGAGAAGCATCTATGGTGGCCATAGAGATGACCAGGATGGCAGAGAAGGTGAGGACAGATTCCCAGGAGGGAGAGTGTGGGTGTGGTTTCTGGGCAGATGAAACCATTCCTGTCCACTACCCCTGCACCTGCCTAGGACTCTGACCAAACCTGTTCCTCCTGGACGAGTCCCACCCATGACGCAGCCTGTTCCTTAATCAGACAATGCTCCACTTCCAGGCCACCTCCCTCTTCCCTCCAGCTGTGCAGCGAGCCTGTCGCTCGCTCCCCCTGCACAGCCCTACTACTGCTCTACTCCTTCTAGTGAGTGGGTACCTGTTCTTTGTGGGGACGACTTCCCAGGGGCTGCCAATCAATTTTCTTCCTCAGAATCCTTCTCTTGAGGGAAGACATCCCTGGGACCCCAGATGTGTAACCTTGACAGCAACTGTCTAGAGCTCTCCTGGTTCCTCCTCAGTCATTCTGTCTGTTTCATGAGCTCCCTTTGCAGCTGTTTCGTGAGTCCCCAACCAAAAGTGATACTTGCTACTTTCTTCTATTCTGATTTTCTTCCCTTTATGATTCCTGGATGGCTGTCAGTTTATCTTCATTTGTCCAGCCATCATCACAATTTAAGGCCCCGCGGTCAATCCCTAGCACCTCATGAAACCAAGTATGGCGACGCACACCTGAGACCCAGCTCTTGGAGGGCAGAAGCAGGAGGACCAGAAGCTTAAGGTCATCCTTCACTACATAGCAAATTCCGGCCCCCAAAACGTATTTATTTTATTTTATGTGTATGAGTGTTCAGTCTGCTTGTATGTATGTGTACCACACACAGGCAGTGCCTGAGAAAGCCCTGAAAAGAGCATTGGACATCCGTGTACTTTAGTTATGAGTGGTTGAGCCACCCTATAGGTTCTGGGCACCAAACCCAGGTCCTCTGCGAGAGCAGCAAGTGCTCTTAACCACCAAACCACCCTCCTAGCCCTGTACTGGTTTTGGTTGTGAGACAAAGTCCCATGTAGCAGATGCTGGGCCAGGATTTGCTATATAGTGCAGGAAGACCTTAAGCTTCTGGTCCTCCTGCATCTGCCCTCCAAGACCTGGGTCTCAGGTGTGCGCCACCCTTGGTCTCATGAGGTGCTATGGATTGACCTCGGGGCCTTGTGCGTGCTAGGCAGGCACGCTGCCAACAGCCCAAGTTCGTGTGTGTGTGTGTGTGTGTGTGTGTGTGTGTGTGTGTGTGCGCGCTGTTTTGTTTTCTGGTTGTTTTTTTTTTCTCCCCAGAGTAAGAATTGTGTTTTGTAATTTGGAACCCAAACCTTATAAGTCACCCTGCCTTCCAACAGAGCCTGGCCAGGAGTTTGTCCAGCCAGGGCTGTCCTTACTCCAGCTGAAGTCAAGGCCTCTCTTTCTAGCCCTGGGTCACAGAGAGGCTGTGCCTGAGTTCTACAGTGCTCACCCTGGCCCTACAGGACAGGCAACCCGCTGTAGCACCTGGAGAGAGCTGCTTCTAGGCTAAGTTGTCCCGACAGGCAGGAACACTTCTCTTTACTATGACTCTACAACAGAGAGGGTTGCTTGACCAACAGAAATGTGCAATCTCACTGGACTTCTGGAGGCAGGGCGCTGGATACTAAGGTGGTTTACAATCAGTGGGTTCCTCTCAGAGGCTATGACCTAACTCAGTTGCATGCTTCTTATGAAGGGCCGGGCACTTTCATGCACTTTGGCTATCAAACAGAGCTCAACCTTCACCTCACTTGGGTGCTGTGTGTGGTCTGTCTGTCCATTGCCTTCTTTTTTCACAAGGACACAGTCATAGCAGATTAATTCCTGCCCTAATGACCTCATTTTAACTTGGTCATCTGCAGAGACTCTGTTACCAAATAAGGCCACAGCCACAGGACCTGGGAATTAGGGTTTCGTGTGACAACAGCATGCCTCACGTCCTGCAGTCCTGTGCAATGCTGTATGTCTCCTGAGCCCTTACCTCAGGACCCCTGTACTTTTGCCATCTGTTCCCTTAGCAGTTTTCTTCTCTCTGGGCTGAATCCATGTGCTGAAATCAAACCATGCTCTGAAACCTACCTGGGCCCAGTGTGCAGACCAAACACCACCTCCTCTCCCCACAGAAAAGCTTTCCTGCCCCATGTGACCGCGGCCTTCCAAACTCCTTGTCACATCTGGCTCAGTTCCCTCTTTCAGGATTTGCTCTTGTCTGCCTGATGTGTATTTGTCTAAGGATCTTCATCATCCATGCAATGTTAGCTAATGTTTAGTGCAGATGTTGTGCATATCAGACACCTTCCTGGCCCTGCAAACACAAAATTCACACAGAACACCGCTTGCAGACTTGTCTGTACGGGTCGTCAGAATGTTTGCATCCGCCTCTGCAGTGGAATCCAGCATGGCCCAGCAACACCACATATGTATAGGAGAGGGGAATTCTGAGCTTGAGTTCATTTACCCTCAGCATCTTGGGGTGAAGGCCCCTCTTACTTTCTGGGTGGTAGCACAGGCTGCCTTTGTAATGTTAGATATATGACTCCCAGTAGCCCTGGCTTCACACGTAGCTCTACCACTAGTGGATATTGACATACTGGGGCCAGCCTCATCTACCTCGTAGATAGTGACTAGCTGTGCCAGCCCCATCTACATCATTTGCCAAATGGAGTGCTAACAGTAGCAAAAATACAGGACCACTCAGTATATCCAGGAAATAATGGGGACAAAACGCCTTGACTAGTACCTAGTACTTTGGTCTTTGGAAAACACGAATCAGTTCCAGTGTCAGTGAACACATATGCAGGATCTCAGTGCAGGGGACGTAGAGGAAAGATGATCAGGAGTTCAAAGCCATCCTGGGCTACATAGAAAATACAAGGCCAACCCTTTCTCAAACAAAGCAACAAACAAAACTAAAAATGAATAAAAACAAAACAAAGGAGTCATTTAGGATACTTGGGTTTGCATGTCTGTCTTTAGGGAGGTAGAGTGGGGAGGGAGGAAGATCACCCGAGTAAGCAGAGCAGCTTGTGAAAAGGCGACCTCAGTAGGCGGGAGGGTGAGTTGGGAGGAGACACACACACACACACACACACACACACACACACGGGAGAAGACGGCACAAGGGGGCCTGGGAAGGTGTGGAGCCTGGTCTCCCTCACTGCTGCAGTGGCTTTCTTCCCTCTTCTATCCTGGAGCTTGTCACTGCTTATTACAATGAATGCACCTTTTGGGTCCAATTCCATCCAGGGTCAGACTCAGCTGGGAAAGTGTGAGCAGCGGTAAGGCTGAACAAGCTCAGGCCAGAGAGATGCGGGGCAGAGGAATTACTGGAGGCCCAGAGCCTGCAGGGGAAGTGGGTGAGGCTCAGCTGAGTAGTGGGGCTCTGCCTGTCCACAAATCCTGCCGCTTCCAAGCCCCTGTCCTCCTCCATCCTCAAGGACCCGACGGCTATGCTGAGGCCAGCCACGCTTTGGGAACCTCTTCAGAGTTCAGACGCCAGCCAGCTGCGGGTTCAGCTGCAAACCCCAGGACCTGCTCACCATGAGCAGGGAGGCCTGGAGGGTTGCCACCCAGAGCCAGGAATGGTTGCAGCTCGGTTGCTGTGCATTTCCTCTTTCTCAAGCCTCTGAGTCAAAAGTCCCAGAGGCCCCGTGGCAAGTAGCAATCATCCTTAGTCATGTGCCCACAGTCCTCTCACCTGAGCTCTCACCTGAAAGAACCCAAGCTGGTTTCTGACCACACCCTTCCAGCAGGACAGAACTCTGTGCCAAGGTCACAGGGCAAGCTGGAGGTCAGAGGGCACGTCCATATGTTCATCCCCGCTTAGGGAGACCTGGGGACAATGCCACAGTGTCCTGGCTGGCTTGCAGCATTTGCTTGAGAACTTGTCTTGGAAAACACAGACTCCAATTTAACCCTGACCTTTTGAAAAAGAAAGACCCTCACTCCTCCCACCCCACCAGATCCAACTGATTCTATCAGGACATGTGATATTTTTGCACAATATGGTATAATCATAATATACCAGACCATAAGGCTTGCTTCTGCTCCTCTGAGCTTAAGAGGATGCTAGAAAACTGCATAAGAAACTCTGTCTCAAAAAGGGGAGGAGGGGTGCTGATGAGATGGCTCAGCAAGTAAAGACACTCCTTGGTGAAACAAGAGAACTTGCTGTTATAAGTGTCTTAGGTCTAACCTCTACATATGTAGCCCCACACCAATAATAAATAAATGGAAAAATTATCTTCAAAATAATTTTTCAATGGCAAAATGCTGGCTAACAAGTTTGAGGCTCTAGCTTTAATCAATGTCCAATGCTACAAAATAAATAGAAATAAATATTTAGAACTGACATGTCCATTCTCTTTTGCTGGAGTTTCCCCTAAATGTTCCATTACCACTTTGTCTGTGGCCTGGCTGAGCTGGTGCCCGGCCAGTTCTGGTATTCCCTGGGACTTTACTGTCAATCTCGTATGGTCTGAACCCTAATCCAGAAATAAGGTAGGAAGCAAAGAGTAGACTCTTCTCTTCCTGGCCATCCATAGTTCTGTGACCTTTGGGCCTTTGGGCCTTTCCATTGTTCATCACTTAATGGTGGTTCTTACCCATCTGCTCAGTGTAGGTGCGGGGGTCTGCTGAGATAGTGTGTGAGAGCTCTTCAAGCAGAAGTTTGGCCTTACAGATGGCAACCTTACCAGTAAAGTCTGTCTGGCTAAAGATGAGGGTGAGATCGTAGTAAAACCACAAAACCAGGCCACTCTTTGGAAAGGAAAAGCTAATCCAAACAGTCAAGGCTATCTCTCCCGGGTCAGAGAGGAGTGCCAAGGAGCATGGGAGTCTTGCCAGTTTTAAGGAGAGCAGGTAGCTGACAGCGGGGAGCCTGCTAGCTGGAACTGTGTGGGGATGAGCTGGGGCTTGGATCTGTTGCAAGCTTATTTGGGTTAATAGGGAACTAGATGCCCTTTCTGGAGGTAGGGGCTGTAGGGGCTGGAGGAGGCAGATAAGAAAGTAATGGCCTTTCCTGGGGAACAGAAACTGGCTTTACAAGGTTTCTGGAATGCTGACCTTCAGGAGCAATTCTTCTGTTTGCCTGGTCAGAGTCCATCCTGAGCTGGGCCCAGACTATCATTTTGGGGGTTGGTACCTAACATTCCAGCCTTTTGTTGAGGTAAGGGGCTTCGATAATCTCTAGATTCTTTGAGCTGGGCAAGACGATGTTGTTGGGTTTTCAGGAAGACTAGACTGTCAGTCAAAGTTGGTGTGTGTGTGTGTGTGTGTGTTTAAGTCTGTGATAGTAGGAGAGATGGGGAAGTTCATCAGAAGTTTCTGTTTTACTGACTGGTGGGTAATTTCACTAATTCTATCCTGAAGGAACATGAAGAGACAGGGAACAATCATTATCACGAAAAGTATAGCTATTAGTTGATCCAGGATGGGGAGGAGTCAGGGGCTCAAGGAAGACAAAATGAAGAGAGGCCTGCTTTGGGGTTGGCCCTGGAGGCTATAGTTTGTTCGTTTAAGTTTTTAATCCTCTCTTCTTGGCTGGATTCATTCAGCCTTTCCAGCAGTCATCCCTTTCCAGTAGTCAGTGAATCCAGGGCTCTTTTGTTTTGCAGGACCACAGAATGGGGGGGGGTTGGGAGTTGGGGGGTTGAGGGGGCAGGGGGTGGGGATGAGCCGGTTTTGCTGTAGTTGCTGGGCCAAGGTTGATTCCTGGATAGTGTCTGGAAGCTATGGCGTAGTCAGCTTGGCAGGAGCCTGTGGAGCTGAGAGATGAGCAAATGAAACAAAGAAATTAAAAGGAACACATGACCACTCCTAGGTGTGGTGGAGGAGAAAGGTTATGCTTAGGCAGAGGCAGGGACATCTGGGAGAGTCCAGAGTGAACATGACCCTGAGCTGACCATGTGAACAGAAGGGGGAGGGGAGAGGGGAGAGCCAAGGGACCAGGAGGAAGGGCTGGAGGAAAGGCAGCCCAGCTCCTGGGTTGAAGAAGATTAAGGTAGCCATGCCCTTTAACAGGTAGGGACTGAGGGATGCTGGGAGAACCTGGAGGCCAAGTCCACTTTGATTTGTTAATGGACACCATTTGTCCTGGGTTTGAGACCTAATATCCTAGCCTCTTGGTTGATAATAAATGATAAGAATGATGTTATCTGTTCTATGACTACGTTCTTCTGATACTGGGGTGTCATTGTTGGGGACCCACGAAAGCTGGAATGCCGGACAAGGCCGGGAAGTGCAGTCTACTTGACTCACTGTTCGGGTTCAGGCTCTGTGGCCCTCTGGAGTTAGAGAAGTGCAGGCTGTGTTGGAGCAGCCTTTGAGGCTGAACCCCAGGGGCCATCTGCTTTGGACTACGGTAGGATGCAAAGGTCCATGCAGGTTGGAGGTTCCAGCAAGAGCACCCAGCGCTGGTCAGTTTGGGACAGTTTACAGTCTTCAATTGATTGGCTATCTGCTGGAATCGATATCAATTAGGGATAGAAGGTAAAGTTAAGGAGTTTAGGAGAATTTCTTATTTTATTTATTTATTTTTTATCTCAGGTGTTCGTTTGAATCTTCCAGGCTTTCCAGTAGTTTTGGGGAGGGGAGTCTCAAGACCAGGGAACGCAGGAAGAGACCCCACCCTCAGGAATAGGCAGTAGGCGGGATATCAGCTGCTGATTGACAGGAGTGCTTATCTGAAATCTGTTTGACCTGCAAGTGGTGGATCCGAGTCAATTTCCTGAAGCTTACAAGAATGTCTTTTTAAGTTTACAAAAAGAGATAAAAGTTTTAGATATGTTAGCACTACCACTGCTTGTAATCTGTACTGAAATCCATATCATAAAAAGGCAATATTCAGGCCTTTGAGTCATAGTGAAAGCTGGGGTTACCCAGAAATAATTTTGTGTTAAAAGTATCTTTGAGTTTATCTCTTCAGAGTCTGGGCAAGGTAAACTGTTTTTCTTAGCTGGAGACCTAGTGGCTCTAGGGAAGTGAGGCCTGAGGCCTGATTTTTTAAGTATGGAGAGAAGGCAGCTGTTAGCCTTGGGGGAGGAGCTTGTATGGTTGGTGTTGTTAAAGCTACAGTCAGTCAACATCATCAGAGATCTGAGAAGGATACATTGTAGCAGGAGATATAATCTAAATGGCCTATCTATCAATTAGAATGACAGAGACTTAACTGTTACCTAGATGGTTATCATAGGCTCCAGTGGTCTCAGTGGCTTTGTTGGAAGCAGTAGTTGTAGGTCTTCTTGCTGTCATACAGGACAACATTTAATCTCTAGCTGCCACACAGAGCAGTGTTGGCCTTTGGCTGCCAGACCCTGGTCTAAGAGATTTTCCTGTGGAGAAGGAACCTGGGAACTGATCTTTCTTTGACCAGGCAGAGCAGGGCAATCAAAAGTGCCCACAGGTTGGGCAGAGCCCTGGAGGCAGGCAGGGTATGGGGCAGCTTTTCCCAGAGGTTAGTGTTACCATAATTCAGGCGGAGTCATTTCGCCCATTTGTGGGTTTTTGGAGACCTTAGGGTTCCCACTAGGAGCATTTCTGTCTATTATGGGAAGCTTTCTTGTTAAATATTTTGAGTCCCATATTCAGCAGATCTTTTAAGATATTGAGGACAATCTATTAAGTATACCTGAGTTTAGGCTTAATCTTGAAACTATGTTAACTTGTATGTGTTAACTACCTGGAACAGTTTAAGTTAGTAGCTTTTAAAGGCCTGTTAAGTTTGAACTTTTAAAATTCGAGTTGAAGATTTAACAGAAGATGCTTTAGCATCAAAATAAAACTTTAAATCATGAATGCAGTCCATAGAGACACTGGGAATTCTCCTGATCTTTCTTTTCTTTTTGAGATAGGGTTTCTTTGTATATCCCTGGCTGTCCTGGAACCTATTCTGTAGAACAGATTGGCCTCAAACTCAAGAGTTTAGCCTACCTCTGTCTCTCAAATGCTTGGATTAAAGGCATGTGACATCCCTGCCTGGCTCCTGATCTTTTCTTGTAGCACAATTATAGAATATTACAGCTTTTTTTGTATGACTCAGTTTATCCAAATAGCTAGATCTTAACAAAGTTAGCAAAGGCAAAGATGCTAGACAAATATTACTGTGGAACTGGGTAGATTTTAGGAATTTATAAATCTTATTTATCAGACATTCCTTATTTATAAAACATAGATTATTACTTAACAAAATTTTCTAAAAGCCTGATATTGAACAGTTAGCAGAGACATAAGCAGTTAGATGTAAATCTCTAAGTCAGCTTTTGTTAAACTAAGTAGACCTTAATCTGAGGGTTTTTAATCTTTAAGGTTAGTCTGAGTATAACCTTAAAATTTTATTATATAAAAATCCATACCAATCCAAAGTATTTTGAAGAGCTGTTGTTCTAAAAAGGAGAAGCAGAAAGCTCGGTGGGACTGAGAAGTTCTATCAGTGTTGGTCTACACTGTGTGGCTATCACAGATGGTGGTTAAGGCACATGGCGATGTAGCTGCTAACCTTAGCAAGTAAGGCTGTCAGCCCGCTAAGATGACACGTGACTATTATTCCAAACATCTATGTTTCTACAGAATTGAATCTAAGTTACCTATACAATATATTCTAAACAATAATTGAATCGTGTATATATCTGTCGTAGCAAATTAAGATTACACATGTATAGAATTTTTTTAAATTCTAAGCCTTTTGTACAAGTTTTAAACAAATTTTTGTTAAAGATTTTATAGATTTTCTTTAACCATAACCAACGAAATTAAAAAACTTGAGACAGATTACAGCATAGTCTTAAGAGTTTTTTTGAAAGCAGAGTGCAGATAAATTGTAAAAGAAAAAAATTAGAGAGGGAAAGTAGAGTAGAGAGAGCCCAGGTGTAAGAGATTCTGGGCCATCTGCAGTGCAGAGCTTAGAGATTCCAGAATCTCCGGGCGGTGGTGGCGCATGCCTTTAATCCCAGCACTTGGGAGGCAGAGGCAGGCGGATTTCTGAGTTCAAGGTCAGCCTGGTCTAGAGAGTGAGTTCCATGACAGCCAGGGCTACACAGAGAAACCCTGTCTGGAAAAACAAACAAACAAACAAAAAAGAGATTCCAGAATCATTTGTAGAACAGAGCAAACTTAGATATAGGAAATTCCAGACTCATTTGTTTGTGCAGTGGGTTGTTGATGTATGAGAGAGTTTGAAAATCAAATGAGCAAATCTTTGACCATTGGTCTGTATTTAGGACAAGCTGTTTGTAGTACTAAAACCTGAGTCTATAGGGGAGAAATTATATAAGCTTCAAGAAGGAGGAAATAGGAGAGAGAGGAGAGAGACAGAGAGAGAGAGAGAGAGAGAGAGAGAGAGAGAGAGAGAGAGAGAGAGAATGAGAGAGAGCGCCCAGATGGGCTCAGGCCTAGTGAAGTCGCAGGAGGGGCTCTGCCTGAGGGAGGAGAGGTCTGGGCAGGGCTTAAGGAAGAGACAGATCACGAAGCTCTGATGGGAGAGAGGAAACTTTAGCAAAGAGCTGAGAGCAGAAGCTTGAGGACAGCAGGTGAAAACTAAGATCTCTTAGCTTAGCAAGACTGTAAGAGGAAGAGCTAAGAGACAGCTTAGTAGGACAGCAGGAGGGAGATAAGAGATAGCTTAGCAGGACTCCAGGAGGGAGGAGCTAAGAGATAACTTAGCAGGACTGCAGGAGGGACTGCAGTTCCTAGGGGGAGGTGAGAGAAAGCTAGCTGAGGTAAGATGGATAAAGTGTCGTTCTACCAGGACATTCCAAAGCAGAATGCGAAACTTGTGAAAGAGAAAAATGTTCCAAATCACAGAGAAGAAGTGTCCCTTCCCATGTGACCTGGTGACCAAGTAGAGACAGAGGAGATTCGTGGCACACTGGTGTGGCTTTTATAGTAATAACAGACAGAGCAGGCAGCCCAGGGTGGCACTTATCCAGTAGACTCAGATAAGACAGCAAAGGAAATGGGAGATGGTGGCTTTAGTAGAGATACCCAGACGGGTGTAGCAGGCCAGAGCCAAGAGGTGCAAGATGAGTGGCTAGGCCAGTGCCTTGGGAGGGTGTGAAAGGCTCTAGGAGCCACAGAGACACTCATGGCATGGACGAGGAGAACAAGAACTTACAGAGGAGCGAAGTAGCTGAGAAGGTGGACTCTAGAAATCGGGACCAAATCTGATAGATAACAGGAGCCAGCAGAAAGAAACTAATGATCTGTGCATTCCTAGGAGAGTCAGATCAGTAGCTTGGATTGGAGAGACTCGAGTTCCTTGGTTGGGAACTCATCTATGCCAATCCTAGGTTTCAGACCAGATGAATGCAAAAAAGAAATCAGAAGGAGAACCTAGGTATGTTTCTAGGTGTAGGAGAAAAGTTATTGTGGATAAAAGGGAGTGCATAGGCAGAGGCAGGGACATCTGGGAGAGTCCAGAGTGAACATGACCCTGAGCTGAGCATGTGAACAGAAGGGGGAGGGGAGAGGGGAGAGCCAGAAGCCCAGGAGGGTAAAGGGTAGACCAAAAGGCTTGGTAACCAAAATGGCTGGATTATATAGTAAAGGGCAGCTGGAGGAAGGGCAGCCCAGCTCCTGGGTTGGGGATGTTTAGGGTAGGGGACAGAGTATGCAGCCATACCCTTTAACAGGCAGGGACCAATGGATGCTGGGAGAACCTGGAGACCATGTCTGCTTTGATATATTAAATAGGCACCTCAGTTATTCATTTGCCCAGTGAGTGAGACCTAACAATGAACTTCCATTTGTGAACAAAGCACAGTCAGGGTGAGACAGAGGGGAAGTAGAAAGTCATGGATTTTTGTAGGTATGAGATTCTGGTGATTCTAGCCACGAGTGGGGGCAGTGGCTGGGAAGGAGAGCAGGAAGATTCAGATGTTCTAGGAAGGTATTGTGAAAAAGCTTAAGAAAGTCAGGGAACAAAGTAAGAGAAGCTCTTGTGTGATAGGAGATTCTTGAGACAGTATGGTAAAGAGGGACACGCACGCGCATGCGCACGCACACACACACACACACACACACACACAGAGAGAGAGAGAGAGAGAGAGAACAAAGGTGAGCTTAGGTACCTCTTATACCAATAAACAGTATGAGCAATATGTTGCTGTAATAACAAGAGTGACGGGCTACATAGTAGGTCATCTACATATTGGATTAACTGGCTGGGAGAGGAGGTCAGGGTCTAGAGCCTAGTGGAAAAAATGCGGCTATCTCAGAATCCTTGTGGGGGAAAGAGTCCAAATGATTCGAGACATTGTCCCTGTGTCAGGGTCCTCCCAGGTGAAGACAGAGAGCTCATGAGTATCTCATGTAAGGGAATGGTAAAGAATGGGTTCTTAAGGTTCTAGAATGGGGAAAAGAGCTAGGGGGGGGGATCTGAGAAAGAGTATAAGGTTAGGCACCACTGGCTGTATCAGAAGGATGACTGTGTTATCCTGGACGGAGTGGTAGGGGCATCAGGCTTTAGGACAGGTAAGATGGGGGTGTTATAGGGTGAGTGAGTGGGCTTGAGATACTTTTATTAAGAAGGTATTGTTTCATAGGTGTTAAGCCTTGTCTATATTTTAAAGAAATATGCTACTGAGAGCAACAGGGCTAGAAGGTAGGGTCAGAGTAGGATCTTAATGGGGGGTGATTGGAAGCCACAGAGGTAGTGGGGCACCCCATACTTTTGGGTCAAGAGAGCCTGGAAGAGGATAGGAAGGAACATTCGTGTCAGCCGGTCAACAACGAAACACTTCAGAGGTTGGAAAATTCCAGAAGGAGTTGGTTGAAAAGAAAATTTAGCCATGACATTCCTGCCCAGTAATGGGATTGTGCAGCTAGGCATAACGAGGAAGGGCTGAGTACCCTTGTGGTTCTGAGGGAACAGAGGAGAGGGCATGCAACCCTAGGCTGGTGGGGCCGTCAACACCTATCACAGAGAGCTGAGAAAGGTGGATTTTACTGGAGGGAGCAAGGCGTATGAACCATATAGCCTCCATATCAATTAAAAGCGGAAGAAACTTACCAGATTGTTGTACAGTTAACCTGGGCTCTTCTATGGCAATCTTAATGGTTTTGCTGGGGGCTGGGGAGAAGCTCCAAGAGGTTCTCCTGTGGAGGAGGAACATGGGGGACTGACCTGTTTTGGCAAGGAAAAGAAGGGTAGTCAACCCTACCACGTCCTGCCTGCCCAGTTTGGGCAGGGTCCTGGTAATTTTCAGCACTGATTGGCTAACTCCAGTGGCCCAGGGAACTGTCGCAACCCCCACAGGACAGGAGTCATCAGAGAGGCTGGCTTCATCTGCCTGGACATGGCAGTTGCCCAGACTTTCTTTTTCCTTGGGGCTTAGAGTATAGAAAAGAATCACACACAGGTTATGCCCGGTGAGGCTATAAGCCTGGTGAGGCAGCGGAATTCTTAGGTGACGTTAGACAATTCATTGGAGAAAGAACTAAGGCATTTTTCTACCTGGGAAAAATCAGCCCAGGAACAAGCCCTAAGGGAGAGCCACTTCCTTGAGGGGATGACTGTCTGCTGTTCAGGAACTTGCAGAGGCAGAAAAGAGTACTCAGGGTAAGGAGTTAGAGCCAGTGGAGAGGGGGCCAGTGGGTGCGGCTCGGGTGACACCCTCAGAGGGTTGGGCTTAGGAGGACTGGGCTTAGGTGGGTCAGGCTGAGGAGGTGCCCAGGTGGCACTGCCTCCTCTAAAACAGAGTTGAAAGGGGAGGCAGCCCAGGGCTCCAGGTCCAGGTTACTCTTGGGAGGAGGTATGGCTTTTGCCAGGAGAATCTGGTGAGTAAGGCAGGAGGAACAGATGGAAGGGCACAGATGTGGGGGCATCTCAGACTATTTGCCTGTGCATTGGCAGAATTTAAGGTCATGAAAATTAGGAAGTTGAAAGTACCACGTGGACTGAAACATGCCAGAGAGATGCTCGAGATGATTTGATGGGGCGCTCAAAAGCACGTAGGGAGGCTGCCTGATGGACTGGAGCAAGAGAGATGGAGTAGGCAGCTCTGAAGGGACGCTCACCAGAGAAGTCGAGGAAAGAGGGCAGAGTGGTGGGTAGTGGACTCTAAAATCTGGGCTTGAATGTGTGTGTGGCAGGATCCATCACAGGCAGACGATCTGCACCCAGGAGGATCAAATCGGCATTTTGGTTTAATTAGAAGGGGCATTGCCTCTTTAGGGCAGGTGGGTACCAATGTCTCTCCAGATCAGATGTAAGAGGACACGGTGAAACCACTGAAACAGGCCACTCCTTGATGGAAAGGAAAAGCTAATCCAAACAGTCAAGGCTATCTCTCCCAGGTCAGAGAGGAGTGCCAAGGAGCATGGGAGTCTTGCCAGTTTTAAGGAGAGCAGGTAGCTGACAGCGGGGAGCCTGCTAGCTGGAACTGTGTGGGGATGAGCTGGGGCTTGGATCTGTTGCAAGCTTATTTGGGTTAATAGGGAACTAGATGCCCTTTCTGGAGGTAGGGGCTGTAGGGGCTGGAGGAGGCAGATAAGAAAGTAATGGCCTTTCCTGGGGAACAGAAACTGGCTTTACAAGGTTTCTGGAATGCTGACCTTCAGGAGCAATTCTTCTGTTTGCCTGGTCAGAGTCCATCCTGAGCTGGGCCAAGACTGACATTTAGGACACTGTCAGTGTCACTGCCATATTGGACATTGGGACCTAACAATGGGGAGAGCTTTTCACGTTAGAATGGGGACAAGTCCAGGAGATCTCACCCAAGGGATCCTGAAAGGCGGGCGTTGTGTGTCAGATCGGGAGAGTAGGGATTTCAAAATCAGACTTGAATTCTCTTCATGGCTCTGCTCCTTAGTAACTTGGTAAAGTCCCCGATGCCGTGGGGCAGAAGGCAGCACACAGTGGGGCCTAATAAGTGTTTTCTCTTTTCCCCTGAAACGGGAGGCTGGGCCCACAGTGGGTCACGATTTTGAAGGTGAGTCAGAGTTGCTAGGTCATAAAATTAGAATTTTAATGTATTTTGTCTCCTGAGTCCCATTCCAGTTTAAGTAACTGCAGTATCTCTGGGGTGGGGCTCGAGCTCTGGGGGTTGTTTGCAGAGTTGCCGGGTTGTCCCTGAGAGCAGCCATTCGCAGAGCCAGCGAGCGGTGGGCAGCAAGCATCTGCCGCAGTAGCCTTGCCAGCAGGTCCAGTCTGCTCCAGTCTGGCCCCTCACATGCTGGCTCTCATCCTCTCCTCGTTTCCCTGGCTGGGAAATACACATCTGAGGTCACAGGCATACATGTGCCACCAGTCCCATGGGAGCAAAGCACAGGTCTCTTAGGAACGGATCTGTGGCCTCTGATCTTCCTCTCATCCCATTAGTGAAGAAAAGTTCTCTCCACCACCCACCCCAACCCTGTCTTCTCACATTCATTGAGGAAGGCCTATTGTGTCAGGAACAGAGGTCAGGCTCCAGGATGACCCTCATGAAGGTCCTGGCAACCAAGCCATCGAGCCGATGGAGACTACGGAGGGCAAGGCCTCTGGAATCAGGCAGAGGTTGCTCCCTGCTCTGCTTCCCTTGAATGGCTTCATTCATGTAGCTCACCTCCTCGGTCCTCACCTCCTCGGTCCTTAGGTATTACATCAACAGCATGAAGCTGACCACGCCCTCTTCTGATTCCTCTGTGAAAACAAGTAAGTGACAGAAGTGAATACCCTGCACATAGAAGGTGCTCAGAAAGGAGATCAGTGGCCAGTAGATGTGTGAGTCAGGCAGGAGCAAAGCTTCCCCCCTCTGGCTCATTTCTCTCCATCCCATGACCCGTCACCCACCTGTAGTGGTGACTTTGGGCTACACTGCTTTGTGCTCCGGCAGGCTGAGCTGCCAGCCACCCACCCAGGGAATCTTTGGATCTGCGAATGAAACACACACACACACACACACACACACACACACACACACACACACACTGACACACCTGGCTGGTTCAAGGGCTAGACAGTTCTAATCCTCTGCCTGCCCGCCCCAGGCCCAGTCAGGGGAGTGACCAGTGGCCACCCACACGAATTCTTACATGGCTCATTGGCTCTCTCTTCCACAGCTCTAAATCTGATCTGTCTCCCACCACATCATGGCGATTCTCTGTCCCTTCCTCTCTCAGTTCCTAGTCCACACCAATCTAGAGGTCCCACCCTGTCTCTCTCTACCCAGCCATTAGCAGCTGGCATCTTTATTGATCTATCAAAAACCAACTGGGGACAAGGATCTTCAGCCTTAGGACAACACAGATTCTCCGTTAAATCAAAGATTAGAACCAATCCCCAACACCCACCCTATCACCCCTTCATCCCACCCCATCATCCCATCATCCCACCCCATCATCTTCCATCACTCCATCATCCCATCATCTCACCCCGTCATCCCACCCCATCATCCCTTCCCATGTACCTGCCATCTCTTTTGTTTTCCTTCTTCATGTGTTTTTTTTTTTCCCACTTGGACTCTCTTACTAGGTTATTTTAAAAATTTCTCTCTCCCTCTCTCTCTCTCTCTCTCTCTCTCTCTCTCTCTCTCTCTCTCTCTCTCTCTCCAGTCTCACTATATAGATCAGCAGGCTGGCCTCAAACTCATAAAGATCCACTTGTCTCTGCCTCTGAATGCTGGGATTAACAGCATACACCACCATACTTGGACTATTTTGAAGAACTTTTAGGATCTTGCTCTTAATTTTAAAAGTACATAATCATAATTTATTACTCTTGAATCTTAAGGTGTGTGTGTGTGTGTGTGTGTGTGTGTGTGTGAGAGAGAGAGAGAGAGAGAGAGAGAGAGAGAGAGAGAGAGAGTAATCCTCCCATAGCTCAGCACCCAAGGTTGTGCACAATAGTGTATATAGACAACTCTGTTTCATACCATGGAGTGTTTGTGTAAATGTGAACTGGGGGTGTCCTTCACTCAGTTCTGTTACCCAGTAGGGCATCTGATAACTGTGGTGTCCAGGTCATTGTTATCTAGTGAAGAGGCCAGAGGTGTAGGGCCTGGGTGCTCTGACTGGTCTCTTGTGCTCCTTTCAAGGCCTCTGTCCCTGTGCCTGCAGTGAGATGAGAGGTGAAAATGCACCAGGCACTGGCTTTCGTCGGAGCAGTGGAGCACCCACCAGTCAGTGTTTTCTAACCCGGGCGCTGAAGGGTGGCACCTGTGTCCAGCAGGGGTTAGGAACTGTTGCTATTTGGTGTGTCACCAAGAAGGCCTCTCTCAGCATCCTCAGTCTAGCCACCTAACCTCAATCCTTTCTGGCCTCTTATTCACCACACTCAGCAGGCCAGTGTCTGTGATAACCCCCATGCCTAGTCTGGATGTCTGCAGAAGAGGGTGAGTTCACCAGGAACTCACAGGGGTATCTCACCTGTAGCTTCTAGTTGTAATAACCATGCAGACCAGGTAGGAGCTGGTGCCTTCTTAGAGGTTCAGATCCAAGGGCTCAGCTAATGAGTGTTCTGTGAAAGAAGTCCCCCAGTCTGACAGAAGCTCACAACTTTCATGGTTCAGTTGCTAACCCTTCTGGAAAAACACTCCTCTTATTTACAACCTTGTTAAGTTAGAGGGTTATAAGCCCAAATATAGTCATCCTGGGGAATGACACCACCTCCTGGCCTGGAGTCAGTTATCAGAAGGAGGATCCTTGACAATTCCACCCCTGCCGATAAAGCAGATCTGTTTGCTTCCAGGAGGTTCTTGGGCCTGACTACTGCCCAGGCAGGCTCACAGAGAAGAGGCTTCATCCACACTTTCATCTCTTTTAACCTCTCAGCAAGTGAGCTGCAAATTCAGTCACAAAGCTCGCCCTTCTCTGTAAGAGCAAAGTAACATTTAAGTTTGCTACTAGCTGGAGTCACAGAGCAAAGCCTACATATGCAGAAGGCCAGCACAAGGCAGAGCCTTGGGAGCAAGAAAGGAGTCCTGTAAGGTGGGCCAAAAGGCCAGCGCAGGTGCCTCCGAGAGATTTGAGACTGGGGCTCAAATCTGGTTGGAGCAAACTCTGCTCTGAAGGTGAGAGGCAGGGCAGGGACCTCCCCCCCCACCCCCACCCCCGCCACCCGCAGGCCTCAGCCCATTTCTCAGGGTGTGAGCCACACACTATCTGGACCGTCCTCTTCAGAGCTCTAGTACAGGATACTTGTAGTGGGCGCTGTGTGGCTCTTTTCTTTTCTTTTTTTTTTTCAAGGCATGAAGACTGACAATTTATTATGTAACATCATGGAGAGACAGAGAATCATGCCCATGTTTCTGACACAGCACTCCCAGCACCAGGGCTGCCTTCCAGAGTGACCAGTGTCTTGGGCAGGAAGCAGTGGGCAACAGACATCATTAGGGCTTCCTTGGAACAGGCATGGCTATGAGCCTGGAAGGAACCAGCACACATTTCCAGGGTCTTGAGTCCTGGAACAGTAAGACTCAGGGACAGAGACAGGTAGTTTACTAAAAATAAAGGAAGGGAGGGACCAAGGGAAGGAGGGAGGGAGGGAGGGAGAGAGAGAGAGAGAGAGAGAGAGAGAGAGAGAGAGAGAGAGAGAGAGAGAGAGAGAGAAAAGAGGAGGAGGAGGGAGGAGGAGGAGAGGGAGAAAAGAAAAATGTCCAGCCAGGAGGTGCACGCCTTTATTCTTAAGAGGGCAGAAGCTGGGACATCTCTGAGTTCAGGGCCAGCCAAGGAGACACCCTGTTTTACAAACAATAAGGCTAGTCAAGGAGAGACCCTGTCGTATTAGTAAATTAAAGAAAGAAGGAAAGAGGCACCCAGTAAGTGGAAGTGGGAAAGACGGGGTGCTCAAAATCCTCATCTATGTGAGTTCTGGTCCTCCATAGGTATTTACGTAGCAAGCGCCTCTACCTATGTATGTTACCGTGTGTCCGTTACACGCCACCTAGGTGGGAAGTGTTTCCAGTCCCTGCTTACTGGTTTCTTTCGTTAATCGGGATGCCGTTCTCTCTCCGCATCCGCAGCCTCCCAGCTACTTCAGTTCTCAGAGCTGCTACAGCGTACAGGCTGACTCTGTCACACCCACGCTACGGCGGTGACTTGGGGTTCCAGGACCGGGGTAATATGGGACCCTGGTCACCAACCCCGCCCTTTAAGTGGAAAGTGACGGGGCTGTAACCCAGGACCGCGCCTGACGGTCACTGTCCAGCAGTCACTTCTGCAGATTGCCATACGTGTGTGGCTCTCTTCTAGCCTCTTGCCACCAAGCTCATAGATGCTGCTGTAGGAATTAGACCCACCTTTACAGACGAGGCTCACCCACTGCCCAGAGCTACCTGCCCCAGTTATCAGGAGCGCTCAAGAAATCTGAGATCCTTTCTTTCCCTTCTGTGGGTTGATGGGACTTTTGTCTGTCCAGTCCAACTGGGGCAAGTCTGCACTTGAGAGGCCTCCTCACACACACCAGCTTTCCTTCCTGTGTCCGGGAGAGGGGCTGGGTTGAGCAGAAGAGCCTGCCTTGGTTGAAATCCAAATGACCCCTCCCCCCATTGTTCAGCATCACGTCTCTGGCCCTCCCTCTGCCTCTCAGAACACGAGGAGGGTCCCTGGAGATTTCAGCCTTGCCCCCCCCCCCCCGTTTACTCAAGGTCACTTATTTAGCCAGCTCAGCGGGAGACTGTGATGAGGCCACCCTAATGGGAGTGAATTCTGGGCGTCCTCTTGCTCAATCCAGAAAGAGGCGTTCTCACTTAGCTCTGGGTCCCGCACTAAGAGGAGATAAGGCCTATTCTTGCTTACTGTGGCCTCCCCTGGATGACACAACTTCTCTGAACTTCTGCTGGCATGGCTTAATGTGTTAACGTGAAGAGGTTCAACCTAGCTTGTGTGATTGCGAGCCGGGTCAAGGAAGCAGCCTGTGGCGAGCGGCACCGGTCCCCAGGACAATGGCAGCTCCCTCACCATCGACTTCATCCCTCCCGTCCGCCTCTTGAAATTTCCACTCCTGGCTGGTTTGGGTGAGTGGGCCCCCCCTTTCCGAAGGGCTCGGCTGCTCCAGCTCACCCCCTCGTGGAATCCTGTGACCTAAGTACTCCAGTAGCATTCCTGTTCCCTGGAGTCAGAGGGCTGCCGGGTTGGCGTTCGGGGTGTGGCTGGACAGGCTGAGGAGGGAGGGGTGCTGCAGCTGTGGACCTGTCAGCCAGTCAGGACATGGGTGAGGCCAGGGCACAGGCTGGCCCAGGCCGAGGACAGGAAACAGGTGGCTCTGCTGAGGCCCAGACAGGGCGGAGTGCTGGGAGGCCAGCAGGATGGGAGCGGGGATGGGGTGGGAGCGGGGATGGGGTGGGAGCGGGGATGGGATGATGCTCTTTGGAGCCCCATGCTGCTGGGGGAGGGACTCAATGCTGAATGCTGAGTTTGGGTAAGCCATCTAGAGCAAGGTGACCAAACAACTCCACACCATCTGCCTTTGTCACAGTACAGATACTGTGAAATGCCCATGCCAGAACCTAAAGCTTTAAATAAAAAAGAGAAAGGACTTCATCTCAATCTCCTGCAGCTGCCTTAGGCCGTGGGCAGCCCTGAATTTAGGCTTTTAGGGAATACTCTTTCTCTCCCATCTAATAGATGTATCAGACCCAAGGATGTGCAAAGTGGATCTGGTCACAAACAGAAGAGGTAGGACTCATCACCAGAAATCGCAGATACCCTCTATCACACGCCTGCTGCAGAATACTGTTCAGACTCACCATTACTTTAAAAGTAGGGCAGTCACCAGGCCCAGTGTTGGAATATTCTCCAATGCAACAAGAAGGGAGTGTATGGTTTTGCTGTTAGATCATAACTCGGCATTTTACTACTTCGGTCATTTTTCTTCACAATCTTGTTACTTTGTCTCATGAATTTAAGATCAGTGTCCCAAGAAGGGCCATGGGCTTCCCAAGACAACCAAAGGGCTACACAAGAGAGCTGAGAAGCCTTAGCCTGCTGTTGCTCTGTTTGGAGCTCCGCCCTCAGATGTCGACATTGTAGGAATGAGGAATGGAGTCGAAGGCAGTAAACAAATTCCACCTGTATCGCTGTGGAGCTGGCTTCCCGCCACGGAGCTACAGCCAGTTGAAAGAGTTGCTGGGAGGTGTAGTCCCCGCTTGGCAGGAATGTGCTGGCAAGATGTGATTGCTACAGAAGGAGGGCAGGGAGGGTCACCAGCGACCGCCAACATCGGACTTTTCACTTGCCCACTGTCCTTGACCTTAACTCCATTCCTTGACCCTCAACTCCACTTTTTTTCTGTTTATCTCACCTACTTCAGGGCTTCATCTCTGCCCCTGCCCCTACCTCAGCCTAACCTTGTCAGCCTCAAGCATGAGCCCTCCCCTTCTGTCCTTGATTCTTCTCTCCTGTGTGCCTAGGCATGCCCACCCAGTCAGCCCACCATGCCTCTTGCCTCCTAGTTCTCTCTGGCATCACGATATCATTCCTGTCAGAATGGGGGACATTAGAATTTCTCCCTTCATCAGAAGCCATCTCTGGACCTCACCTTCCCCAACACTCTTGTCCTCTTCTTTGTGCGTGTCTGCAGGAACATTCAATAGAAAAGGTGGCCATTTTTGTTGCCTCATGTTCTTCCCCTCACCCCTCTTTGACCTGTTCCTACTAGATCCTCTTATTCTACACAGAGGACCACCAGAGTCTTGACCCTTTCTCCAATCTTACTTTACCCGACGGTCACATCCTCCTTCTGGGGACACTGAACTCTCTTCATTTGACATTTTTTTTCCCAGTGTCACATCTCACCTCTAGGTGCTGCCCAGCCTCAACATCAGCCCTAGGACAGCTTCCCTGAATGGCAAGTTTGACGGATAACTGCCAATTCTGTTTATCTGGCCTGGCCTCTCTCTGGAAGCGCAGCCCTGTGCATCCAGTTACTGGCTAGATGGGAAACGTGTCAAGCAGGACACACTCAAGTGAGGTTCCGACCCGCCTGCCCTCGTCTAGGCATTCCCATCTTCTGTGACTTGGGCCAGAGACTACAGCGGCATCCTTCCTCCGTTCACCCTCACAGCCCCCTTCTCGCCATCTGAATCTCCCCCTCACCTGGATGTAGGTCATCTCCACCCTGCGCGGCCAGCAGCTTGCCTACACAGCCGCGGATCCTCGCCCTCCACATTCTTGACATAGTCCAGGACAGGTTTTCCTATTCCACCCTGACCCTCCTTCTCAACTTACCCTCAGAGAACTCCTTCTGAAGTGGAAAGGGGAGGGGTCACTCTGCTTTCCACACTCCAGTAGCTCAGCTTCTCCATCTGAGAAAGGAAAATTCTTCACACTGGTTTGCAAAGCCCGAATCACCCACTCCTTGTCACTTGCTGACCCATTCTCTTACTCACAATGGGCTCATCTTGGGGCCTCTGTGAACCTGGTTCCCTCTGTCTGGAAGACCCTAGCTAAGGGGATCGTGTGGGTCTCTCTGGGATACCTGACTGCTCCCTCCCAGCCTCTGCAGACACTGCCCTTTCTCTCAGCTTATTTTCATCACTTGTCAGACTTGGGCATTGTTTACTTTGGCATGGTCTCTCCCCCTCTGTAGTGTGCGGGCTCTTCAGGGGCAACAATGCTTGTTTTCCCTTCCGGTTTCCAACATAAGCAGGCACCACACCACAACTTAGTCAACTATAGACCTACATAGGACAATGGTCCCACAAGATTATAATGGAGCTGAAAAATTCTTCGCCAGTAGTAAAACTGTCACATAGCACAACACATTCCTGAGGGTGTGTGTGTGTTGATGTTCAGATAAATAACTCCCACCTGCCCATCATATAAATGTATGGTGCATACAGTAACGTATACTGCAGCATGTTTCATAATAAAAACCATGTTACAGCTTGATGTATTTGCTACGCTGTGCTTTCGCTGTTACTTTCGAACATCCTCCTACTTATAAAAGAAGCTGACTCTGAAACAGCAGGTTATCTTATGGCTGGCAGCCCATTCATCTCACATTTGTGCACCCCTCCCCCGTATCACCGGATCTCTTCCAAAGGCTGCACGGAATGACTGGTCCATTGAATGGTGCCAATGCACCGCTCAGGGCTGGAAGAATGTAGCCTAAATGGGGGTCCCAGCCCGCGTGAGAACTGACAACGCAGACTGAGGCTGAAGCTGGGGTTCCCTAACTCCAAGGACACCCAGACACCATTGGGAAGCTGGAAGAGTCTGGAACCGAGGGGGCTCACGGGCTGGCAACAAGCCTGGAGGCCAGAGGGGAGGAGGAACTCTGACTTAGCATCCGGGAGCACGGAGGGCAGAGGGACATTCTCGGGGAGTCCAGGTCTGTATGACAAAGGCTTCCCCTGATGGTGGTTCTTGATGAGAGAGACAGTCCTTGTTTGTCCATGTGGTTTATTCATTTTTCATCATGGAAAATGGGTGCATACCACTTACTCAGGGTGGACCAGAGATTAAATGCCTTTTGCAGGAAGGAATGTCCAGGAAGGGAAGCTTATTGGCTAAACCCTCTGGGTTGTCCCATCTAGATACCTCATTAGTATGGAGAATTCTGTGCTCTGTTCTATATGACTAGGGGTCAAAATTTTAATGTGGGGTGCCATGGTCACATGCTCCAGGACAGGGACCAGGTTGGGAACAGATGAAATGCCTACTGTTCTCAGATACGAGAGTACCGGGGTTTCTGGATCTGTTCAACCTTCCCAGTTGCTGTCTGGTGAAACTGTTCCACTTGCTCCACAGTCAGTTTGACAGGACTTAGAATTTCCCAGAAGATACATTTCTAAGTATGTCTGTGAGGATGTTTTCAGATAAGTTTGGCTGATGAGGAACGACCTGCCGTGTCATGAGGGTGTGGGTGCTATCATCTCATGTCTGGGGTTCTAGACTAGAGAAAAAACTACCTGAGAACCATTCCTGATCTCTCTTTGCTTCCTGAATACAGATGCAATGTGACCAGTCACCTCATGCTCTGGATGCCCTAGCCAAGAATAGTTCTCATGGCCAAGCCCACCCTGCCATGGTGGACTGCACCCTCAAACTCTGAACCAACGTGAACCCTTCCTCTCATAAACTGGCCAGGTGTTTTCTTACAGTAGTGAGTAATTAACAGAGTCCAAAACTTGTCTGAGTATCAGACCCCACAAACCCAGAGTCTGATGCTGTGTGGATACAGGAGAGGTGCTCAAAGCAGACCCTCTTGCAGAGCAATCTTTAAAAGTGAGCAACATGAAAAGGGGCTTCCAGGTGGAGGTGTCACCCAAACTGATGTCACCAGGATTTCAGGAGTACCACTGTGGGCTTCGCTGGAGACTTCAGGGGATGCTTTGAAAGGATAGAAAGAACTACACTTAGTCTCTTGAGATGTGTAACTCTGAAGACGTTTCTGAAGTGGAAACTTAAGGGTTCTTTGGAAAGTCAGTTGTGTTGGATGGTGTTTTGCTGGGGTAGACATATGAAGGAACATTTTGTTGAAGCAGATACAGGTGAAAGGATGTTCTGCTAAAGCAAGCATGTGAAAGGACACGTGATGATGGATTCTTCGCTAATGACCCTCAAGTATTGGTCTGCCTTACACTGAATAGTTGAGCTACATTTGTTGGGACTCCATAGAAATGCACCAAAAAACTTCTGGTAGTATGCTGTGGCTTCTTGCTGCTTCTTTGGACTCGAGCGATTGGCAGAGTGATGTCAGCTGAGACAGACACACGGGCTGAGGCAAGATCGGTGGAGGACACGTGATGTTTGGAGGGTATAAAAAGGACTGGATGGACAGTGGCGGAGGCTGAGCTTGGCTTGCTTATAGAGCTGGCTGTGCAACACTTGTGGGTCTCACATCTTCGTTGTCTTTGAATCCCTGAGAATTCCTGGCATTCCTGTTGGACCCTCCCACTGACTAGAGCTGGGGCTGAGGCCTGGCCGTCTCTGTAGGTAGTACCACCGCTGCTGATTGCTCTCCTGACTACTGAACTAGACTTTTGGTGGCACCCGTGAAGCGTTTGTGAGTGGATCGAGCTGCCGCTGCTAACTTGTGAACTCAACTGCTGATTTCCAGACAACACAAACAGGAGTTGCTCCAAAGAACCTCTCTAAACAGGTCCACTTCCCCCGTATCCTTTTTTTCCCACTACCTCTGGTGGATGGTGGGCTAGAAGGGAGGTTAAAGTGTTTAAGAGCCATCATTAGAAGTAGGCTTTGAAAAAATTAAAGATACACGTTTCTGTGTTAATTCACTAGATCTAAGTATCAGCTCAAGGCCTCACAGCCACACAGGCCTCCCTGGGCTCTCCCTACTTTATGGGATTCCCCGTTCTCTATGATGGTTCCTGGTTTATCTCGAGCTCCTCTTGGAGCTTCACCTCTCCAGAGCTCCCACTTGTTCTCATAAGGCAGCGCAGGGAGACCAGGCTCTCCAGGCCCCTGTCCCAGCTGTTGGCATCTCTGTTCCCACAGCCCGGCTCACCAAAGTCATGAGTATGTGAGTGGAGCAGTTACCCAACTGTGACAAAGTGGTGTCAGGGTTCTTCTCTGGTCTCACTTACCACCCAACCGTGGAGGATCTGCCCCCAGGCAGCTCAGAGCCTTCGCTCGCACCCTCTGAAAATTAAAATGAGCTGAACTTGGTGGCTACAAAATGAAAGAAGCCAGTGCTCTCTGACCCACTTCTTCCTCTCTCACATCTGCATAACCAGATTGTCAAAAAAGAAAAATCCTGGAGGTCGCTACCCAGTCAGTGAACACTTCCAGAGTTACCACTGTTTAGGGGAGTCAGTCATTGACTTTATGGGATCAGAAAAAATGAAACCAGAAATAAATAGGACTTCTGAAGTTGGCCGGCATTCTGTGTCTTTGAGTGGGTCCCATGGGCCTGCTTCCTGGGTGAGCCCCTGCAGGAGTGAATGGAGACCAGTGGCTTCCTAGGCACACCGGACTGCGATGCTGTGAGCTGAGACTGGGGCTACCGTGGGATCTAACTCCTTTCCATGCCATGCATACACACAGTGCTAGGGAGGGAGACTGCAGGTGCTTCGGTCAGACAGTTACGGTTCAGTGTAGCATTTTTTTTGCAGACCAGGTTTTCAACTGGGCATGTTTTTAGGCAAGAGCTGTGGGCTTTGCATGAGCTAATGGGTTTCTGGAGGACTGCAGGTCTAGAAGGAAAGAAGAGAAAACACACAGCCTTTGTCTTTCCAACAAGGCACTAAACAGCAGGGAGCCCGACTCCCACATCTCCAGGTTACAGCTGCAGATATATTTGGCCCCCAAATGCACTTTAAAGCGTGCATATTTTTGCTCACATTGAAGAAGTAGGAGAATTTACATAATAATTAGTAGTTCTGGCATCTCCGAATGCTATGAAGATGGGGTGCACTGGGTTTGCTGTCCCCGGGCCCACAGTGCTGCCCATGAAGAAGGTGTTTACTGCAGCCATTCCCACGGAATCCTCTGGCCTCCTTGGTATCACCTGTTTGGGTTCTGTAAGCTTTGGAGCTTTGGACAAGTGCTACAGATGTTCTTAACATTTTGAAGGCTGCAGATAGAACTCATGGGGTCTAGGCTGAGTTTGTCTCAGTGAGTAAAATACTTGCTTTGTAAACATGAGTCTCCAGAGTGCCCATAAAGCTAGATGTGGTCACCTGTGTCTGTAATCCCAGAATTCTAAGGCAAGATGGGAAGCAGGGACAGGGGAGTCCCAGGGGGCACGGAGGCCAGCCTGCTGTGCTCAGCCGTGAGGGGTGGGGACTGATATCCGAGGTGGTCCTTTGATCTCCACATGGGTGCTGTGACATCCGTGTGTGTGTGTGTGTGTGTCTGCAGACACGCAGAGTGGCTCACACTCAAATAGTTTAATTTCTAAAAGCATTTCCTTTGTAGCTGTGTCGTCTGTGCATCATACGCCAGCAGGTGTCTGAGGAAATCAGAAGCTGTCAGATCCCTTGAACTGGAGGCACAGGTAACTGGGAGCCACCACGTGGGTGCTGGAAACCAAAGCCAGTTCCTCCTACAAGAGCAACAAGAGCTCTTCACTGCAGAACCACCTCTCCAGCTCCACACAAAGATTTTTTAAAAAAGGATTCAGGGAGTCCAAGAACTGGGACGAGCACAAGTTCTTCACTGTCCCCACGTCTGTCTGCTGGAACAGAACACTCCCTGTTGTGAGAAGGTCCTCTAGTCTCAGGGAAGGGTGGCTTCTATGACTCACACCAGGAGACATCCGACACTTCTCTGCCACAGTCCGGCTTCGCACACCTCTCCAAATGCTGCTTACTACATGTGCTCCTCTAACAGCTGTATTAAAGGATACCGCAGGCTGCGTGCGTATACAGCATGGTAATAACCATGCGTGCTAAGACAGAGAGGGGGCAAGCAAGATGGCTCAGGGGATAAGGGTGCTTGCCACCAGACTTGAAGACCCAAGTTCAATTCCCAGAACCCACAGAGGAGGAGAGCACTGACTCTTAAATGTTATCCTCTGACTTACACCTACTCCAAATGAATGAATGAACGAACGAATGAATGAATGAATGAATGAAGAAAGAAATAGCTTTCTGTATCATAAGTTCCTTTCATAATCCTTGGTAGTTTCTCTTATGCTTTTATAAAGTTGTCTTATTAGCATATTTAATTATACATAGTAATCGGCTTTGTTATAACATTTCCATACATGTATATAATGTATTTCAACCATATTCCCCCCATTACTCTCTTGTTCATGCCCTTAAAAAAAGACAAAACTAGAAACCTTCTAAACATGTATATACTTATTTTGAGACAAGGCCTCGGATAACTCAGGCTAGCCTCAGAGTTGGCCCAGACGTGAATGCCATTGAGCGGCTGCTGCTCTCTCCTCGGCACACACACTCAGCTTCTCTGGCGCCTTGACCATGTTAGGCAAGAACTGAGCTACACCCCAGCCCCTATGTTATACGTCCCTCATTTTCCCATATCTGAGAAGAAGCTCGGATTCCTCTTGGATACCAGAGAGATTCAAATCACAAGAGGGCTCACATCTTCCCCTGGGATGAGAACCTAGCTCTAGAATCATATGGAGAATTGAGGCAGGAGTTGAGCTAAACTTCCCCAAGGAGTCCCTTACTGGTGATTTCAGACTGGCCTCCAGGTCCATTTCTGAGCCAGTGAGGTCTCCCAGAGCATGGAGGACTTCTGCATTCAGTAGCCTGAGCTGCAGCTGTAGTCATTCTCTCCTCCCCAAGGTAACCCCAGTATGAACTGGGAGGAAGGAAGCTGGGCTTAGGGCTCCTTCCCCGCCCCCCAAGGAAGGAAGCTGGGCTCCGGGCTCCCCACCAGACGCCTCCCATCTTTCTCAGACGGGGTTTGCTGAGCGCTGACTCATTATCTACTCTCCTGCCTGGCCTGGTACACGCCCACGACCTGCCCTCCTTCTGAATTCTCTACTGATTCCTCCCAGGCTCTTTCCAGGCGCCTGGCAGCCCACGCGCGCATCACCCGTGTCCTCACCGTGCCGCCCCCCCCCCCCCCATCCCTCTTCTTTCTCTGCCAAATCCGGAAATGTGTGGTCTCCCTGCATTTCCTTCTGAATCCGTGCGGCGCCCACTCAGCCTCCCCCTCGGCTTCCAATTCCTGTGGCGTTTACTGAGATACGTCCTCAGTTGTGAAAGGTCAAGATCAACCCTTCCCAGCAGGGCAGGTGGCCCTGGGCTTCCCACCCCCTGCCCCACCCTGCTGCCCTGCAGTTGCCTCTTCCTGGAGATGGACGTGCTCCCTCTCTGGTTTCCATGACACTGCACTTTCCCACATCTCCTCCTCTCCTCTGGGCTCTGACAGCTCGTTTCCTCCCTGGCATCTCCTTCTCCCAGCTTCTCTCGTGGGTGTGCCCGAGGGCTGCCCTTGACGTTGCCTTCCTTTCTGTGCACGCCTCCCGGCTCCCCTGCCTGCCCTCCACCTCCACCACAGCTGCTCTGCTACCCACGGCCCAACCCGCATTGCCAGCGTTGCCAAAACCTTCCTCCACCCGTCCTTGCCAAAAATAGTGTCCTAAACCACAAGATTTAAGACTGATGGTTCTGCAGGTGTTGAACCTCCCTGTACCTGGTGGGATGTCCCAGGGGAGGCGTCAATATGCTCTTGGGCCCAAGCCAGCTTAGTAGAGATAGCTCCGTGAAAGGCTATTCAGCAAAAGGTTGACGCAGTGCTCTGTCCTACTCAAGTTCAGACCCCTGCTGTGACCCCAGGCAAGTTCATTTATTTGTCCCTCCATTCCTGTGGTAAATGTTTCCCGAGTTCTGACTCTGACAGATTCTGATTTGTGCTGCATGTACAGAGGCCCCAAAGGCCTGGGACCACGTACATTGCCCAAACTAATGTTAAGATGGGACCATGCCAAGCCGTGTGAGGGAGAGAAAAGGTGCTGTGAGAACCTACCACAAGCCACTGATTTAGGGGAAGCAGGGACAGCGTCCTTGAGGACATGGCCTTGAAACTCAGATCGTGTCACAAAGTGTGACAGGTTGAGTTGGACCCCTAAAGATGTCAACATCCTAATGGGTTGAATCTGTGAGTGAGATACCTCAGGTTGTGGGGAGCAGTGTGATTGTATTAAGGGTCTTGAAATGAGAAAGGATCTTGAAGTATCTGAGGACATTGTGGGGTTGGGAAGGGAGGGTGTCTTAGTTATTGTTCTATTGCTGTGAGGAGACACCATGACCTAGGCAACTCTTAAAAGGAAAGCATTTAATAGGTGGCTTAAGAAACCCTCAAGGTGGCACGGTGTGTGGGGTGTATGTGTGTGTGTGTGGTATGTTGTGGGGTGTGTGTGTATATGTATGTTTGTTGGGTGTGTATATGTGTGGTATGTTGTATGTGTATGTGGTGTGTGTATGTGTATGTATATGGTATGCGTGTGTATGTGGTGTGTGTGTATGTGTGGTATGTGTGAAGTGTATGGGGTATGTGCGCTGTGTCTGTGTGCATGTGGTGTGTGTATGCATGTGTGTCTCTGTGTGTGTGGTATGTGTGTATGGTATAGTATGGTGTGTGTGTTTGTGTGTGTATGTGAGTAAAAGATAGATAGAACCCAGATTCTACTTTTATTCCATCAAACTTCAAGCAGATCTAGGGATATAGCTCAGTAGTAGGGTGTGCTGCCTGGCATGCACAAGGCCCTGGGTTCAATTCCTTGCATGGAAAAACAAGTTTCAGACACCTGGTTATTATATTTATCAGTCCCTCTATGCCGAGGATTCTTTTGCATGAAACGGTAGCTTCACGGGTTGTTGAGAGGAAGTGAGCAGCACGTACCTTTATTAAGAGTGATTCCAGCTGGGCAGTGGTGGCGCACGCCTTTAATCCCAGCACTTGGGAGGCAGAGGCAGGCAGATTTCTGAGTTCGAGGCCAGCCTGGTCTACAAAGTGAGTTCCAGGACAGCCAGGGCTACACAGAGAAACCCTGTCTCGAAAAACAAAAACAAAAAACAAAAAAAAAAAAGAGTGACTCCATCCAGGCTCCGCAGAGCCCTGGGGATGTCGTAAGGTTCCTTGGGCTGCTGAGGAGGGAACCACAGATCAGGACGTGGGTTCCACCCTGATCAGAGCAGCTGTGCTAGAACAGTTGATGCTCCGGAGGGAGTTTTTGCCCAAGATATGTTTGAATAAAAGGTTGCTTAGCTGTGAGGAGGTTTGAAGGCGCTGCTCCTGTCTGCCGCGGCTTCTTCCGGTCTGGGTAGGTGCACACACCCGTAATCGATATGGTTAGGAAGATCAAGCAGGAAGCTTCAAGTTAAGGAAAACCTAGCTACATGGCGAACTCCGAGCAGCTGATACTACAGAGCAAGACTCTTGTCTTAATGGGGGGGAGAGAATTAAATAACACAACAATAATAACAAGTCGGCTGTAGAGGCCCTCCTTCCAGCTGTAGGGTCAGCATGGAGCAAATTTTCCTTCTTGACTCCCTGAGTAATTTGTGGCATGCATGCCTGACCTGCATCTTGCTTGTTCTGTGTCAGTCGCCTATGGGATACCAAGGTCCCAGGGGCAGGAATTCCCACCTGTGTTTTCTGCAGTGTCCCTTGCCTGCCCCTGGGCCACAGGATCACAGCAGTCACTTGGAAACATTCCTTGCCTCAGGCTCTCTTCCTTCACATCCACTCATGCCCTTCGGGTTTAACTGAAACACCTGTCGCTGGCTCTTAAGGTGTTCGTTCCTGTTTGTAAAATGGGAAGCAGTGACGTCTGAAACCACGCAGCTTCGCGTCTGTAAGGGGCCACACAGCAAAGAAGGCTCTCGAGGTGGAAAGGTGAGGAAATGGATTCTTCCCTCAAGCTTCTAGAAGGAATACATCCATGTCAACCTGTTTCTGAAGTGTATGGTAATAAATGTGTGTGCCTTAGGCCACTGACTTTGTGTTCATTTGTTATAGTGGAACAGGGAACTAATACACTGTTAGAGGAAAAGCATGAATGGGGACAAGTGGGAGATGGGTATGAGTGACCTAAGGTAGCGTGGCCAGTGTGTGCGTGCATGCCTGTGTGAGTGTGTGTGTCTGAGAGTGTGTGTGTTCTGTTTGTGTGTGTGTGTCTGAGTGTGTGTGTTACTGTGTGTGAGTGTGTGCATATCTGTGTGTCTGTGAGTATGTATATGTATATGTGTCTGTGTGTCTCTGTATGTGTCTGCGTGTGTGAGTGTGTGTCTGTATGTGAGTGTCTGTGTATATGTGTGTCTGTGAGTGTGCAAGTGTCTCTGTGTGTGAGTGTGTGTATGTCTGTGTATCTGTGTGAGTGTCTGTGAGAGTATATGTGAGTATGTGTATGTATATGTGTCTATACATGTGTGTCTGTGAATGTGTGTAAGGGTGTGTATGTATGCGTGTCTGTACTTGTGTGTCTGTGAATGTGTGTGAGGGTGTGTGTGTATGTGTGTCTGTACATGTGTGTCTGTGAATGTGTGTGAGGGTGTGTGTGTATGTGTGTCTGTACATGTGTGTCTGTGAATGTGTGTGAGGGTGTGTGTGTATGTGTGTCTGTACATGTGTGTCTGTGAATGTGTGTGAGGATGTGTATGTATGTGTGTCTGTGTGGGAGAGTGTGTGTGAATGTGTGTTTGTATTTGTGTGTGTGTGCCTCCATATGTGTTTGTATATGTGAGTATGTGTCTTCGAGTATGTGTATGTCTGTGCATGTGTCTGTGAGTATGTGTGTCTGTGTGTGAGTGTGTATGAGTGTGTGTATGTTTATGTATACATGTGTGTGAGTGTGTGTATGTATATGTATACGTGTGTGTGTGTGTGTGTGTGTGTCTGTATGAATGAGGAGTCTGAGCAGTGGTGATCACCTGCTTGCACTGGCTCTAAACCACTTGGTTTCCGTTCTCTCGTCTTCCCATGGCGCCAGCACCGCTCCAGTTCTTGGGCTGGAATGGATTCTGTCCTCCTTCACCCCCACTCCCTCCTCACTTCACCTCCACTCCCTCCTCACTTCAGCCCCACTCCCTCCTCACTTCAGCCCCACTCTCTCCTCCTTCACCCCCACTCCCTTCTCACTCTTCTCCTTAGTTCCAGAATAGCATCTCCACCTTTGCAGAGTTTAGCTTTCCCTATTTAAGTCTACTCGATAGCCAGGGCCTGCGTGTCCTCCTGAACCTCATGGTCTCCAGCCTGTCAGGGCCTCCACAGGCTCCTATCGTAGGTACTATCAAGTGTGACTGCTGGGTCCTGTGAATATGAGGGCTACCTGCCCTTTCCTGGACCTGCACCAGCACCCCAGCAGGGGTTTCCATCTAGCTATAACTGATTGATCCAGGCCAGCCACACACACACACGCACACGCACACGCACATGCACACTCTGACAGGCCTTGGCTAACCCCTCCTTGGTAACCCCTCCAGCACCTGTGCACGTCTCTACCCCACGCCTCTCACAGGCTGGATCATACCTAATGCATCTTCCATGTGTGTATCAACAGTGTGAGCCTAAGGACAAGGACTGGCTCCTGTCACTTCAGCTCTATGGCCACCATTCTCACTGTCACCTCCTTAAAGGAGGCTGCTGCCATCTCTCCCCTCCTGTTGCAGCTTGTCTCCTCTAGCTTCATTGCCAACTTGGAGCATACCTAGGGGGATCCTCGGAAAGATGATTTTAGACGCTCCCTTCCTTTGAGGGTTCCCCAGCGTCCCCTGATAAAGCCCTTAGCACCCGCTCCTGCTCTCTCTATAGTCTCTCCTTGTCCGCATTCCCAGGGGATGAACAGACAGGCTTCTCATCCAGATGTTCCAAACCTTCTTCCTTTTGCCTGAGGCTCCTTCTCCCCTCTCCCCAGGGCTATCTGCTGGCTAAGTCCCATGGATTTGAGCTCTTAGCTGAGATGCACCATCTGAAATGGGCTTCTCTGATTAAGAGGCCGTGCCCTCCCTGGCAGCCGTCAGCACCCAATGCATCATGGGCTTTGCTGCAAACGTACCCCCTCACACCTTCATTTGTTTGCTCACTATCTGTCGGTAGAGCACATATCCCTACCACCAGGGAGCTGAGCACAATGGCTCACACATAGTAGGTGTTTAACAAACACTTTTGAATTGCACTGCCCCAGAAGCGGCAGAGTCTCCAGCTTCTCCATGTCCCCAGGTCCTATTTGTTCTTCCCATGACAAAAACCTTGTCTTCCCACGTCTGAGGATTGCTGATCGCTATCATGTGACCATCACTCCACTAAGTGATGTCTTATCTGTTGACCACTCGAAACACATTCTGTATGTACTCAGTTCTGACTATGTTGCCCCATGGTATCCCTAGTCAAGCTCCAGTCTGACCACAAGCAGGACTCCCTCATCCTGCTTGCTCTACACACACACACACACACACACACACACACACACACACACACATACACACACGGATGCACATGACACACCTGCTTTCAGATTTAGAAAATAGTCAAAACCGAAAGACTCCAAAGGCTTTGATCCTGAGATTTTTTTTTCTCTCTGTTGTGTTTTTCCAAAAATTTAAAAGGTACTGTTCTGGTTTGGATCCAGAATGTTCCCTGTAGGCTCCTGTGTTTGAACCCTTGGTCCCCAGATGGTAGCGCTGGTTTGGAAGGTTGGAGCAGAAGGTGTGACTGGCAGAGATGAGCCACTAGGGATGGACTTTTATGGGTTATGGGTCGGGAGGACACGCAACCCACACTTTCTGCTTCCTAGTTGGTACCATGTGAGTTGGTACAGTGTGAGGCCCCCACCACCCATGAGTGCTGCCGTGCCTTCTCCGCCATGATGGACTGAAGTCCTTCTCCCCTTAAGTTGTTTCTGTCAGGTCCTTGGTCACAGATAAGCAATGGACACCATCATCTTTATACTTTCTAAAGCTTTAAAGGAGGTAGATTGTGTTAAGATACAAAGAGAGTAATGCAAGCTGTAGATGTGAGGAACTACAGGGCATCTAGGCTGAACAGTAAGGTTTACAAAAGGCTCTCACTGGTGGCCTCTGCAGAAACCAGTCATCAAAACAACTGTGAATCACACACCCAAGGCCTCGGTAACCTTAAATCCTGCAATTACTCAAAAGAGTACACATGTTTTCCGATGGTGTACAATAGATTTCTGTCAGCGTGACACACAGTATAAAAGGAGGAATGGTTACCTTTGGCTCCTGGTTCAGAGGTTTCCTCTCATCGTTGGCCTGAACTGAGGCAATGGTGATGGAGGGAGACTGTGATTGAAGAGGCCACCTGACCCAGAGTGGGAGAAAACGTACCCTGCAAAGGCCCTTCCCTGGGACTGAACGTTAACAAGGCCCCATCTCCTACAGTCACATCACCTCCCTATAAAGCCACTAGGCCATGAGTCTATCGAAGGACTCACAGATGAGGTCGGAGCTTTCTCTGTGCAACCACTCCCCCCAAACTCCACCTGTGAACACTGCTGTGTGAGTGACCAAGCCTTTGCCACTAACCCAGTGAAGGAATAGCCCACATCCATAACACAAGCCTCCCAGCATCCCTAGCACAGGGCCTGCAATGGACTTCAAAGTCTACTCATCACATTTAAATGTGCACACGTTTTGGAACGTGCCAGGATGCAGTCGATCTGCTATACACGATACACAATGAGTCTACAGTAGTTGGGGCCCACGTCACCTTCAGAACTGGGCAATGCTTCCTCTCCTGCCCCCTTCCCTCTGAGCAAGCAATACTGCTCAAAGCCACTCCTCAGAGTTCAGCTCAGGTTATGTCTTTCTTCCTTCTTTACTTTTAATTTCTTTTTGTTGTTGATGTTGAGGCAGAGTTTCAGGCTGGCCTGTCTCTGCTCCCAATCACGGGCTTGTAATTACATCATCATGCCAAGCTTAATAATTTTTTTTAACTGAAAAAATGATTTTCAATATCTGCAAGGACTGACCCAGCATTTCCCTTCCATGTCTGTGGGCTGCAAGCTACAGGGCAGGGTTCACGACCAAGGTCAACACCACTCTCAGGGAGACTGTGCCACCCCCTCCCCTGTGGAGCCCTGGCAATAGTGACTGATACTACACCTGGCTCCTCTCATCTAGGACAATGACAGGAAAGGAGGCGCAACTTACATCCTTTCCCTGTAACAACAATCCCAACAAAAGCAATTTAAGGGAGAAAGGCTTTATTCTGGCTTACAGGTCAAAGGTGCAGTCCATCGTGGGGATGCCCAGGGAGGAAGAGCATGCGGCAGCTGCAGGTCAAAGGTGCAGTCCATCGTGGGGATGCCCAGGGAGGAAGAGCATGCGGCAGCTGCAGGTCAAAGGTGCAGTCCATCGTGCGGATGCCCAGGGAGGAAGTACATGCGGCAGCTGCAGGTCAAAGGTGCAGTCCATCGTGGGGATGCCCAGGGAGGAAGAGCATGCGCCAGCTGCAGCCAGGAAGCCAAGAGTGCTGGACGCTTATGCTCAGTTTACTTTCTCCTTTTTAAAAAGAAATTGAATTACATTTATCTATTTGCAAGTGTGTGTGTGTGTGTACACCATGTTTTGCACACGGAGATCAGAGGTCAACTAAGGTGGTTTTCTCCTGTTATGTGAAGCCTGTGGATCAAATTAGGTTATTAGGCTTGGTAGCCAGTACCTTTAAGTGAGCCATTTCAGGAGTCCGGTTTCTCCTTTTATACAGTCAAGGACACTGGCCCCGGAATGGTGCTGCTCACAGTGGGCGGGTCCCATCCTAGTTAACCTAGTTAAGACTTCGCCGCTCCAACACACATGCACAGAGTCATTTCCAGAGGCTTGCCTCTCAGGGAATTCTTGATCTCGTCAACTTGGTAATTGGGATTACCCATCACTGGTGGCAAGTGAGGTACAAGAACTCACTGGATCATATCCACAGTTATGAGACTGACATGCACCCGTCAGAGCTGAGGAGAAGGCTTAGTGGGTGAAGTGCTCCAAACCTAACCTGATGACCTGAGTTCAATCCCCTGAACCCACGTGATGTAAGGAGAGGGCAGATGCTAACAGGTTGTCCTCTGCCCTCCATGGGTCACATCTACAATCATTCAATTGCCTCAGCTGTGGGATGCCATAGAAAGCACCCCCATTTCACAGACATGAATACAGAGACAGTGAGCTTAAGAAATACCTGGAGTGTGCTGGGCTTCTGTTGTGCTGTTACACAGCGCCAGACTGTATGGCTTGAAGGCATATTTAACCTGTGCCTGACTCACATGTGGCCCAGATAGCAATGAATTCAGCCCAACAAAGAACTGTAAACTTACTTAAAACAGGAGTTCACTTGTTTGTTTTGCACCTGGAATGTGCAGTCCTCATGCATAAACTTTGTAGATGGCACAGTGTGACACAATGTCAAAGGCAGACATGCCTGGTTGAACATCAGAAATGTATCGTTTTGTGGTTCTGGGGGCTGGAAGTTCAGGAGGGTGGTGTAGGCAGAGAGCTTGTAAGAGGGACCATTTGGCTCCTGAGATCCTTGTGGGGTCACTGAGGTCATCTGGGATGAATCACAGCTCCTGTCCACTCTTGCCTCTTTTCCCATGTCCTCAGACGTGGCTCTTAAGATCATCACCCCATCCAGGCATGGTGTCTCATGCCTCCAGCACCCAGGAAGCAGAGGCAATAGGATTGCTACGAGTCTGAGGCCAGCCCTGCACTATACGAGTCTGAGGCCAGCCCTGCACTATACGAGTCTGAGGCCAGCCCTGCACTATACAATGAGCTAAAGGTTAGCCTGGTTCAGTGTGAGACCCTGCCACAGAAAACAGCAACAAAAAAGCCAAACAAAATTCACATAACACGTCGAGGAGCATAGTCCTGTAATCCTCTGTGGCTCTAAACTCCAGCTTCTCAGCTGACACCCCACTGGAGACTATGGTCAACACTTGGTCCTGAGGCTGAAATGAAGGCACATAGAAAAGCCAAAGGCCGTCCTGACTTAAAGTTTAGCTTTCTCAAGGTCTGGCCTGGTTGATTTGCTTCAAATTTGCGCCCAGACTCTCTGTGTTCAGCCTCACCTCTGAATACCTATTGAACGCCTACTATGTGACAAGTAATATTGCACACATGGATATCCAGCCTCAAAGACACCCTGCAGGTGCAGAACATCCCTTGTCCTTGTGAACGTCACATTCTAATGGGAGAGCAGACTATTATTTGATAATGTATTATAAGTAACGTCACACGGTGGTGACACATGTTGGAAGGAGTGAAGAAGGTTAGGGATGATGGAGATAAAGTGAGCATGGAATGGCTCAGTGAAATGTGACATTTGCACAAAACAGAGGAACTGAGGGGCCAAGTTGTGACTGTGTGGCGAAAGATTTCCAGGCACTGGAACAGCAAGTGAGAATGAATGCCCGGAGGCAGAAACTTGCTGTGTGATCAAGGTGTAGCAAGGAGCCTGTGTAAAGAGAGCTGAGGGAGGATTGTGGTGGTGAGAGTGAGGGGCAGTGGGGGAGCCTTCTAGGCTATGTACCCCAGCTTGGTCTCTCAGCTAAGCAGGAACTATTGGAGGGCTCTGACCACAGGAAAGACCTGATCAAACTGAACATTTTAGGGGTCTATTCGCTGCTGGAGAATGACCACACGGGGCGTGTCCGTCATAATTAGCTCAAGAGGGGAGTAAAGGTGGCTTAGCTGAGGGCTGGGGTAAAGTGCCAGGTTCTGGGGACAGTTCCCAGGCAAGGCTAATGGGATTTGTTTGCCCTTGGTCCTTCCAGGGTAGATGGCTGTGTGGCTGTCACAACAGATGCATGCGGCTACAACCTGCAGGGTTCTCGGTGTGAGAGCCCTGAGCTCTCCGCCTTGGAATCAGACACCTAGGGGTGACTCCTGACACCATGGTGGCCGCTGCTCGTCTTGAGCAGTTTCAGAGCCTCTCCAAGTGTTCATTTCTTCCTCTGTGACCTGGGGATGTTAATCCTTCTCTCACAATCTGTGAAGAATAACCAAGAACGTGTCAAAGGAGTAGCAGGCAATGTGATTTGTGTGCGCATGCGCATGAGCTTCTGCGGGCCTGCTTGCGGAAGTTAGAGGTTGGTGTTGAGTATATTCCTCCACCCCGACCCTGAATAGATAGACCCTGAATAGATAGGTTATAGATAGATATACTGCAGAGCCAGGCTTTTATGAGGCTGTACGGGGTCCAAACTAGGATCCTCCTGCTTGTAAACCAAGTTCTGTAATCTCTTGAGTACCTATCTCCTCAGCCCATGATTGTTTCAAGTAAGGAGAGAGGCCTAATAAGGTGTGTGACTCTACTCCCGTAAAGTCAGGGCGATTCATTGTGGAAGGAGTGTTGCTGGGTGAGGAGAAAAGATGCACTTGCCTTCCCAGTGGGATGGGGAATTCCAAGGCGCAGGCCCACCCACTGAGCCAGCTGGCCCTTAGAGAAAAGATGATCAGAAGGGAGCCCCTTGGATAAAGGTGGGGCTGTGGAAAATGGGAACACTCCCAAATTCTGGAGAGGGTGACGTCATCCCATCTGAAGCCAATCAAAACACCCCCTTAGGCAGCCAGTGAAGGGTTTACTGGGCCAGGAGCTGTGGAGACTTCCAGCAGTTGCCAAGAAAAAGGGGGAGCCTAGCTGGGACGCCCCACCCTGGCAGGAGAAAGAGACTAGGAGGTGCCAGGCCAAGCCTGGAGACCTAGAGGCCCGAGGGCCCTGTCTGAATTCTCCAGCAGAGCTTTGCTGAAGTCACAGCGGCAGTAGAGGAAGCAGCCAGAGGGTTTTACTTTCTAGGATGGTGTGGCCCCCAACCTCTTAGAAAAGGCAAAAAGGCAGCACTGGTGGAACCCGCCCGTCATATCGGCACTTGGGAGACTGAACCGGGGAAACTGTGAGCTGGAAGACAGATCCTATCCAAATAAAGAAATGTGAGATTAGTGTTCCTTTAATGTAAGATGTTATATGGCTCCCCCTTTATCCCAGCTAGGAAGCTGACGGATGTGTGAACAGGGAATCTTGTTCTTCTTTACCTAAAGCATTGGTGCTGAGCCTTAAGGGTTGCATTCCGAATGGGTTATCTTGGGCTTATTTTTGATGCTGCCGTGTAGTACTCTGGGATTCAATGCCTGTGACTGCCCATACTTCCCTGGTGTCAAAAGAAATAGGAAGATGTGCTAGACCTGAAGGTAGACACGCAAGGTCTCTGGGACAGTTTCAAGGACGGAAGGCAGGAGTCTTAACAGCGCTGGTCCCAGTGTGGGCGTGGCCTCTATTCGGTGACCTCAGTGAAACCCTTCTCTCCCCAGCACCGCCACCAACCACCAGACCACACTTTACAGAGGTTGCGGGAGCGGTCGGGCGGGAGGCGGGCGGAGACGTCCTATTCCCTAGCTGCAGCGCTGGAAGCCCCAGAAGTCCGGAGGCGCTGACGTCAGCCCGAGGCGGCCCCAGGAGGTTTTCTAGAAGGCCCTTCCTAGCAGGGGTCACCCCCCCGGAAGGCAACGCTGGGCCCTGAGCCAAGCTCAGCGGCTGCCTGCCGGGCTGGGAGCTTTCCTGTGTGCCTACTCACACTGCCTGGAGGCAGAGCTGGCTGGGTGCGCATCCCTCCCATCCCCCTCTCGCCCCTTTCTCGCCAAGAGAATCCGAAATGTGCTTCCTTAAGAATCCGGAATGGAATGAACCTTGTCTCTGTCCTCGGGCTGTGTCTCACTGGTCCCTGTCTCTTTCAGTCACAGTCTCTGAGAGTGATCTGAGGCTTATTTCTAAGTAATTCAGAGGACAGAGCTCAGGATAAGACGTCCCATAACTATGGAAAGACTTCAGGATCTCCCAACCCACGCCTTTAATGGGGTGCCTCGGTGTTTCAAAGGTGTGTTGGACTCTGACAAGGACATATTGTGTAGCCCATTTACCAGCTGGGCATACCTGTGTGTAGTCTACCACTGAGCTTCACTCCTACCCTTCACTCTGAAGAGGAGAAACAGGCATTGCCACCTTGTCTGAGGTCACGCAGCCCTTAGGTACAGAGCCTGTGCTGCAAGTCCCATCCTGCAGAAGGCCTTGTACCACAGGGCGCTTCTGCAGAGCATGTTCTACGGGTTAGTGATTCCTCAAGGCCCGTCAGGAAGGAAAGAGACCTGTGGTCACGCATGTGTCCTCTCCGAGTGCATAATCCCCAGGCGGGTATTCTGCTTTGAGTACAAAATAATTGAAAAGTACTAATGCTGATCTTTAAAATAAAGTACAACACGTTTACGTGTGTCTCTTCATCTCTCATCACAGTACAAAAAGCGCTCGAGTGACATCTACCCTGAATTAAGTATTCCAGGTAATCTAGAGGCGTTTTAAAGTGGAGGAAGTTCGTCCACTACATGCACATACACAGCTTTATATAACGACCTGAGCACCCTCAGATTTGGGTATGCTCAGGGGTCCTGGAATGAACCCTTCTCAAATGTTGAGATGCTTTTATTGAATTCCACTTTTGGAGAGTCTTGAAACACCGACAGATCGAAGGCTCCGGACAGTCTCGCTGTGCATAGTTCTGTTGAAGCCCCCTCACCCAATGTCTCCCCAACTTTGGCTCATCTGCGATCACTGCCCTAACCCCATAGTAACCCATGAACATCCCAGAGAATATCCTCAGAGAAATGCCACTGCTCATCATGTCTTACCCACGGTCAGAAAGCGTGGCAGGCAGGCGAGGAACTCCGTAGGCTGTGTTTGATTTGCTCACTGCCGTGTTCCCCATCTTTGAGAATCCCTCCGCTCATTTCCCAGAACAGTTCCTTAGACACCTCATATCCTTCAGGCAGCCGAGTCCCAAGGTCCTCTCCGGTAGGTCCTCCTTACTGTGCTTGTCACTAGATAGTGCCACACAAGCAGCTCCCGACAACTTCCCATTTCAGCCCTTCAGGGGCCCCTGCTGCAAACGTGAAGGGAAGTTCTGAGAGCAGCATTTCCTTTGGTTCAGGCAGCAGGAATACAAGAGGGATTTACCAGGTCTTTGCTCCTTACAGCCCTCCTAACTCTCTCAGGGCCACTGCACAGCTCTGAGGCCCTTTCCATGTTGGCCGGGGGCCCCCATCTCCACCATCCCTCCTCAGAGCCCTGCCCCAGACCCCACCAGTGCCCCAACTGCTGTGTAGCATCCTACCAATCTCTTCTTCCTGGAACTCCATGTTACCTTACATTCTGAGCCCCTCAGCACTAGCCACAGTCTGGGGACAGTGACCACAGCTCGGAGCCAAGCCAGCTCTGGAGCCTTGAGTCACTGCTATGGAATGGGACTCCACCCTCTAGGCTTTCGGTGAAGTCTTGGTGGAGAACTTGTCTTACTCACAGACAACTGCTGCCCTGGCTTCTGTCCTCAGATCCATCCACAATTCCTAGCGCAGTCTCCTTGGGCATCTTCCCCTTCCCCCTGGCTCCCTCACCATGGGAAGCACCAGTGTTGGCCAACACCACTGCAAGCCAAGTCTCCGGTGTCTGCATCACCTTGGACATATTCTAGCATTAACCGTTTGCTCTTCTAAGTTCTCATTACTCTCCCATACCCTCCTAGCTTAGTGCCTAGTCTCTTGTTGGGGCGGGGCGGGGGGTGGGGGTGGGAGATAAATCAAGGTCATGGGTACCACAGCATCTGCGTCAACACCTTCTCCCTGTCTACTGAGCTACCACCCGTTGCCCTCCGGCCATCTCATTTTAGAAGCAGGCCGGAATTCACGTGCGACCTGCGCATCCTGTGGACTCAGGCTGCCGGGTTCGAATCCCACCTTTGCCACCCTTTGTCTGTGTGAGCGTGGGCGACTTCTTTATATCTCAGTGCTTCGCTTCCTCATGTGTGCCAAGTGGGAGAAAACAGGCGTGTGTCATACAATGTCCTCTCTCAATTACACGTGAGAGTAGTTCCACACAACTGTGTTCTAAGGTCATTAGAGCCATCCCAGTGTAAAAGCACTGTGACAGTCATACAACATGTTTCTCAGAACTAACTCATCTGGAGATATCAAGCTGGCTGGGACTGCACTGTCTCTCCATGGGAAGCTCATGGGAAGCTGGGGTAAGAAGAGTCCCAGTGAGCATGTGACCACAGGCCTGTCTCATAGAGAATGCTAATGAGGACTAACCGCTGTCCTTTCCTGCTCCCCAGACCTCCTGCCCATCACTTCTGGACTGTCCTTCTAGCCTGTAAAGATGCACCAAGCCCTCCTCACCAAGTCTTGATCAGGCTACCTTTTTTATTTTCTCCCATCCCACCCAGACTTCCCAATGCTTCTGCAATCAGTCAGCAATTTCCCGTATCTTCCGTTATTCCCTGGTCCTCAATGTCTGCAATCTGGTCCTACCATAGTTCTGACTTTGTCAAGGTTACCAATGTCCTTGATGATACCAAAAACCTAAAATGGCTTGGCCATGATGTTGCATTCCTACAATACATGCTACTCGGGAGGCAGAGGCAGGAGGGCTGAAAGTTCAAGGCCAGCCTGCGATACTTAGCAAGACTCTGCCTCAGAATAAAGCCCAGTCCTGGACTGTCACTGGTGTCACTGTCACTGGTGTCACTGTCACTGGCTGAAAATGAAAAGGGCTCTTTACCCTTGGCTTCCAGACGTGTTTCTGGTGGTCACTAGCCCCTTTGTAAGGGTTGGACGTGTAACCCGATGCCTCCTCCTTATCTGTTATCTGGTTCTTCTCGTGGTCCCTCCCCTCAGTCTTTTGCTCCCCTCTGCTATTGTTAGACTTGTCTTCAGTTCAAGGGTTTGCTCTGCCATTGTGCCTCTTTCAGGTAATCTTAGCTCCATGGACCTGCTGTTCTAGCTCTAGCTATACTATACGTGGGGATAGATCATTATGCATTCTGCCCGTTATAGATGGAGTCCTCTCTCTCCTCAAATTTGCATGCAGAATCCATAACCCCAAATGTGACCATATTTGGAGACAGCCTTTAAGGAGGTAATGAAAAGTGGTAATAGGAAGAGCTATAGTCCAACAAAACTGGTGTCATTATAAAAGAAGGGATAATGGATCCATCTCCATCCAGGAAAAGGGGGAGCGGGGCATGTGAAGAAAGTTGGAGTAAGAAGATGTCCATCTACAAATTAAAAACACAAAGGCTGCCTCGGAAACCAGCCCTGACTATCTCTTGGATTTCTTTCTTCTGGAACTGAGATATAATGCAAAAAAAATTTTTTTGGTTACTCGGTGTATGGTATTTTGTTATAGTAGACAACCATAGGGGATAACTTAGCATTCTAGGATTCCACTTGATTCGGTCTATGCACACATTACTTTTCTGATAATGCAGTCTAGAACCCTCATCTGCATGTGCTATGTACATGTACCCCTCTTTGAGCAAGATACCTGGCAGCCTGTTAGCAACAGGATCCCCCACCTACATCAAGTTGCTCATAACCCCTTCTCCAAACAATCCACCTTCCCCATTCACGAACAATTTGTATTAAAATGTATTCAGAGCACATGTGGGTCAGGAGGTGGGGGGTGATATAGCCTGGGTGTTTTGGGGTACATGCTCAATAGGGCAAACTATGTCCTGTCCATGAAATTTTAGAAAGAATCACTATTTACCATTTATGCCTGAGACTAGATTGGGCAGGAATATGATTATTCCTGGTGTATTTGGGCTGTAGAACCATGTTAATGACGAGAGCACTGGCTGTTCCCCCAGAGGACTCATGATCGGTTTCCAGCACCACACAGCTAACAGCCGTCTTTAACTCCAGTTTTAGGGGGTCTGCTGTAGTCTTCTGGTCTCCACAGGTACTGCACAAATGTGGTAGTATAGACAAACACTCATGTACAAAAAATTAAAATAAATAATTTAAAATGTTGCAAAATGAAATCAGAAGCACCATGGAAGCCTACGTATTTAGTGAATGAAGGCTTCTGTAATCTAAGTCTGCCAATCAAAGAAGAGGTGCTTAGGCTATGTTCCTTAGCAACCAAACTCCTCTTGTGTCCCACAAAAGAATCCCAAACAATAATTGGGGTGCTGGAGTACCAGTGTTGACCAGTCCTGACAGACCTTTCTTACCTGCAACATCACTTCACTTCTGAATAGTTTCCTTGCTACTTTGTAGCTTGTGTGTGCTTTTATTTCAGTTCCTTGAGTAAAATGCCAAGAACCTGCAAACACCCAGCCCAGACTGCAACAGGCAGGAACAGTAGTTAAGGTAGCTCCTAACCACACCTCCTAACTTCGGCTACTGACACACCCCTACAGTTTAGTAGCTGAAGACAGCAGCCGTTTATTTAGCTCACCCTTGTGTAGATCAGCTGTTCAAACTGCACTTGGCTCATTGGCTTTCATGGTCTTGACTGAGCTGCCTTGTGTATCTGTGATCAGCTGTGAGGCTGGCTACACACTTGCATGGGACAGTGGCTAGTAAAGAGGACTCATGATGGCTCTGGAGCGTCTCTCATTCTCTCTCAAGGGGCTTGTTTCATGGCAATGGAGCAGTGTGCCAGGAAAATGAACAGGGTAGAGGTTGGAGAAGAAAGGCTTTCAACCAGAGTCAAAGATCTGGGCCTTTCATGCACATCTGGTCAGTTAGCAGTTGGCTTCTAGATAAAAAGGAATTTGGTTGAAGAGCTAGGACTGTATAATAATAAACGTTGCAAAATATCGGGCATACTCAGGTACTGATAGGATTTGAGGGCTGAGGCTGAAGACATGAGAGAAACCTGTCTCCTCTGCGGTGTCTGCTCTGGTGACCTGGGCACAAAGCACCTCACACACAAAGCACCTCACACACAAAGCACCCAGGTGCTTCCCAAAATATTCCTGGATCCTGGCTTCAGGAATTTAAACTTCAGCCTGCTACTGAGCCAGGGCAAGTGACATAACAAGGCACCGTAGCAACACCTACCATGTTGGCTGTTTGCAGATTAAATATTACACAGGAACTGCACAGACATGCCAAAGTATCCTATAAATACCTGCTATTATTTTTACTGTCCCATATCATCCTGTCCACCGGGTAAGATTGTATCTCCATTTTACAGGAAGCTAAGTCTTGGCATGTTCAGTAATTGTGCTAGTATGCCGGGCCGGCATGGGGTGGTCTGGCTCTTGGCTGCAGCAGCTGGATCTCTGGAGATTCTTCCTCTGCCTTTCCCATCTAGCCTCTGTTCTCCAGCATGAAGGAGCAGAGTTGAGGCTGAAGAAAATGACTTTGGTTTTAGAATGTAGATTTGAGCTATCATCAGGACAGCCAGCTAAAGACTTCTGGTCAGCCATTCAATTTATACAAACACAGAGTGTCTTAGTTAGGGTTTCTATTGCTGTAAAGAGACACTATGACCAAGACAACTAATTAATTGGGGATGGCTTACAGTTTCAGAGGTTCAGTCCATTATTGTCATGGTGGGAAGCATGGCAGCGTGCAGGTGGACATGGAGCTGGAGAGGGAGCTGAGAGTTCTACATCTTGATCCACAGGCAGCAGAAGGGACTGTGTGCCACCCTGGGCATAGCTTGAGCATAGGAGACCTCAAAGCCCACCCCCACAGTGACACACTTCCTCCAACAAGGCCACACCTCCCAATAGTGCCACTACCTATTGGCCATGTATTCACACCCATGAGTCTATAGGGGCCATACCTATTTAAACCATCACAGGGAGTATAGAAATTACATTATAATCCCAGAACAGGTGGGAGTCATAGCTGGCTAAGATCATGCAGGGGGTGTGGGGTGTCATGAGAGCAGAGGGGTCCTGGGGTAAACATGAGTGGATGGTGGAAGAGAGTCCTGTAAAGGAATCAGGTGAGTAGGCAGAGAAGGGAAGGTGGAGGGTAGCCACACATCTGAGTTCACCTGGGAGCATCCTGTTTTATGGGGGTGAGCTGGACATGATTATTAATTAGTGTCCCTTTTCGCTTTAAATAGTGACCCAGTTGGGATGATAAATGACATACTCACTCTACTTCAGAGGGTCAAGGAGAAGCAGAGCCCAGGGAGGAGGAAATATAGGCAAACGCACCACAGAAGGACAGTAAGGCCTGCTCCTCTCGGGTCAGATGCGCATACGATGAGCTCAAGTGGGAAGAATGAAAGAGAATGTGGTGTGCTGGGCCTTTCGATGCTGAAACACCGCGTTGTCTACAGAATTCATGCTCACCCCAACCCCTATCATATTTTAAGGAAGTTTATGACTTCGTGCTTGGCTGCATTCACAGCTACCTTGGAGTGTCCACAAGCCCATGCTGGACATAGCTGAAGCTGAATCTGAACAAAAGGTAGTAGAGGGTAACAGATGTGCCCAAGCCTCAGCAGAAGCCCAACTGCTGTCAGTGGGAAGGCGGACCCGGGACCACACCAGCCTCCCTGCCCCCACTCAGGGCCGGAGGGATTGACAAGGAGAAAGCCACCAGACAGAGACATAGATAGGCAATGGGGCATACCGTAGCTGCTTGTATTACAAATGCAAATATGAGCTGGGCGGTGGTGGCGCACGCCTTTAATCCCAGCACTTGGGAGGCAGAGGCAGGAGGATTTCTGAGTTCGAGGCCAGCCTGGTCTACAAAGTGAGTTCCAGGACAGCCAGGGCTACAAGAGAAACCCTGTCTCAAAAAAACCAAAAAAAAAAAAAAAAATGCAAATTATGTTCCCCAATAAACTGTTTATAAGAGAGGGTCTGCAGCCGGGCGGTGGTGGCGCACGCCTTTAATCCCAGCACTTGGGAGGCAGAGGCAGGAGGATTTCTGAGTTCGAGGCCAGCCTGGTCTACAAAGTGAGTTCCAGGACAGCCAGGGCTACACAGAGAAACCTTGTCTCGAAAAACAAAAAAAAAAAAAAAAAAAGAGAGGGTCTGCACGTAGCTTCTGGGAACCTGCCCCCCAGTTGGTTCTGATTGGTAAATAAAAATGCCAACAGCCAATAGCTCTAGGGCAGACAGAGGCCTGGATTTTAGGATTCCTGGGCTTGGGAGGAGGAGGAGGAGGAGGAGGAGGAGGAGGAGGAGAGATGGAGAAAGGAGGAGGGTGAAGGGCTGGGAGAGGCGACTCAGAGAGCTTATCAACTGTTGTAAGGAGCAGCCAAGATGGAACACAGAATTAGTAAGTAGCAACTTGGGATTATGGGGGGCGAGGGGGGGGGAGGGAGGTAGATTCTAACAACATGGAGGTTAGGCAGTGGCCCAGCTATTATTGTGCTGTTTAAGGTATATTAAAATACAAAGGGTGTGTGTGTGTGTGTGTGTGTGTGTGTGTGTGTGTGTGTGTGTAACATAAACCATTGAGGCAGGTAGTGAACCCACTGCTGAGAATCACCATTTAATACTTCTGCAGGATGCTGTGGAGGTCTTTGAACTTGTGGTGGTCAAGGTCTTTGGAGAGTCAGAAAAGAAAGCAATATTCCAGACAGATTGAGAGGAGCCTAGAAATCACGTTGAAATTTTAGGAAAAGATAAGTTAACCAGGTGGTGGGTTGCTGGTGATGGAGGTGGTAAGCCAGCCTCCTGGTCTAAAGAAGCATGCTTTATACAGATTTGTTAGAAGGTCCTCAGCCACTATGAAGATGTCCTACTCCTTCAAACATACCCCTGGTGTTCAACTTACTCTAAAATCCATTCTGTCTGGTTCCCAGGCTGATCAGTAACTCTTAAAATAGTCAGCATGGCCGCCTTTCCATTTCAAAGCTGCTCACAGCACGCTATAACTTCTGAATTTGAAAATCACCTTTGAAATGAAGAGCTTCCCATACCTTCTCAGAAAGGTTCCTTAATCCCTTCAGAGTGCTACCTGGAAGGCTCCCCCTGAGAACATCATCCTGAAGGAAAGTCACAGACTCATGCCTGAAGTCTGGCTTCCAGACAGGAACTCCAGGTCACCCCTGGCAGCTTCAGGGCATATGTTTTAGAATGTGCCTTTCACTTCCGGTAATGATGTGTCCTGAGCTGTCCATTTCAGGTTCTCAGTTTGAGCATGTGGCCCCTAGTTGGGGGTTCTATTTTTGGAGGCTGTGGAACTTTTAGGAGGTGGGGCCTCCGTGGAAGTAGGTCATGAAGGGGAGGACTTTGAAGGGTAAAGGTGTTTCTTGGTTCTGTTGATTTCTATTTCAACATCTGCTGTCATATGAACAGTCTGCCACACACCACCACTGCCATGATCTGAGGGGCCACAAGCAAAAGTTTGCGTCTGGATAATTCTGAGATGTTGGCAGGATTTAGAACACTCCAGATGACTCCCCCACAGAATTTTGGATGAAGACAGTGAAGACTTTCCTGTTATTGAACAATAACTTCATGGTGGCCTTTGTAAAAGCAGTCCCATCATGCTTCACATGGAAATCCCAGGAGTCAAGGGTCGCCTCGGATGATCTGCCTTCCAATCTTGATGATAAATACCCAAGAAGAAATAGAATAGAAGAAGAAATATAACCTGAAGAAGAGTTGATAGGGAAAGGGGAACAAGCGGAGTGGCACAGGTGGACTAGACCCTAGACAGAGATGAGGAGGAACTTTAAATGAATAAAGACAATGAAAAAGTAACTGACAAAATGAGAGAGAATCTCCAGATGTCCTGACGTGGGTCCTGATGCAGGAGGCAGAGGGGAGATCCTGGCAGAAAGCTCATCCCGTCCCCCATGTTGGAGGCAGAGGGCAGCTCCTGGTAGGAAGCACATCTCTCCTTTCCACCCAGGGCCAGGTTAATCCCTTATCTAGTGTTGGGCTGCCATCAGCCCAGGTTTGAATTATACTTTCTCTCTCTAGCACTCACTGTCTTGAACTATCTCTGACCTGTGTCCCCCATTGTTCACTGGCCACCTACCCTAGTGGTCTCAGCTACTCCAGAGACTTTTCATTCGGTTATTCCAAAATCATCTTCCCACTCCTACCATGTGTCAGGGACTGTCAGCTGAGGGAGACAATGGACAGCAAGCAGATTCGACCCTATAAGAGAGAGAGATAACTGAAGCAAGTCACTGCTGTATCATGAGAAAGTTGGAGGACACACGCTGCTGCCACCGCCACCACCACCAAGCCAAGCCTGGGATAACAGCGTCATCGTCATAGTGGTCCGGCTGTGTAAGCAGCTGAAGCCTGGGGTTCTCTCACCCTTCCCTACCTGCTTACCTGCCCATATGCTAGCTGAAGCTTGAGTTTGCCCCTACCCGTCCCATGGCTTCTTAATCAGCTTGTGGCGTATGCAGCCCAATCTTCCTCTACACAACTATCTGAGTTTTCTAGGGTACAAACAGCATCATGGTGCTCCCAAAATCCAAACTGCTAGAAAAAGCAGCAGAGGCAGGTGCATCCCAGCAACTGGAAAGCAGAGGCGGCTGTACAGGAAGTGCCAGACTAACCAGGATGTGGAGCAAGACCCTCTCTCAAAAACAGACAAGCACCAGCGGATGGCTCAGTCTGCAGTCAGCCTGGTGACCTGAGGTCGAACCGTGGGCCCCACATGGTGGAAGGAGAGAACTGGTCTCTGCAAGCTGTCCTCTGACTTCCACACCTGAGCCATGGGATGCCAGCACCCACGAACATACACGCGCGCACACACACGTACACACATGCATACACAAAAACACAAAATAAATAAAATATAATAAAGTCTTTAAAGCAACAAATCTAACAAAAAACAAACCAACAAACAAGCTATAGGAACAAAAGGAGAAACTGAAAAACTCATTAGTGGTAAAAGAATTAGGTTGAAGATTCCCAGTGTGTGAGCAGAAAGTAGGCACACACATATGCATGAGTGGGCGAGTCATGAAAGACCTGCTAAATACATAAATAATATGGTGGAGGCAGAGTGTATCCTCTCCCTCTAAAAATAGAGAATGGAAGTGCCTGAGAACCACGTGCTAAACTGGCCACGCTTTAGGCCATAAAGAAATCCTCAATAGACAATAGACTCTCCTCTAGTTGTAATAGAACAAGGCTATAGCTTAATAACAAACAAGTCAAAGTCGGTTGAAGAGTGGCAGCCCATGCCTTTAATCCCAGCACTGAGGAGGCAGAGGCAGAGGCAGAGGCAGGTAGATCTCTAAGTTTGAAGCCGTCCAGGTCTACAGGCAGAGTACCAGGGACAGACAGGGCAATACAGAGAAACCTTGTCCTGGAAAAAAAGTTCAAAGTCACTATCATCTTGAAATAATTTTAAAATGTGTCTAAAATAACTTGAGTTAAAAAAAAACTAAATCGTAGATTATTTAGAAAATAGCAATAAACCCTCTTAAAAGAGATTTATTTTCATGTATGTATAACATGTGTGGGACTAAGAGCATGTCAGATCACTGCTTTTCATGTATGTGTCATGTGTGGGACTAGGAGCATGTCAGATCCCTGCAGCTGTAGTTATAAGCGGTTAGGTGCTGTCTAATGTGGGTACTGGAAACTGAACTCAGGTCCTCTGGAAAAACTGCAAGCACTCTTAACTGCTGAACCATCTCTCTAACCCTAATAAACCCTTTGGAACAACCAAAATGAATATGTCAACCTTTTTCAAGACCCCCTTTCCTTGGTGGCTGAGGACACTCTTTCTAGGCTCACTGGTCTGTTGTCCCCATTCACAGCACTCTGGTGTCTAGGCCCCTCCATACGCTCTACAGTTTGTCTGTCTTTCTGTTTTTATCTTTGTTGTTGTTGTTTTGAGACAGACTGACATAGAGTCAAGGCTTCCCTTGAACTGCAGATCCTCTTGCCTCTCTCTCCCAAGTGCTAGGATTACGGGTATATGCTGTCATATCTGGTTTGTGTAGTGCTGGGGCTCAAACCTGAGGCTCAGTGCATACCAAGCAAGTACTCTACCCACTAAGCTACATCCCAGCCTCTTCAGTTGGCTGTTGGCTCGCTCTTCATCTTCTCCGAAGCTTGTGCACATATGCCTGGACTGCTAGCCCTTCTTTCCTGCCCAGAAAACTCATAACGTCCAGCTTAGTGAAACAGGCCTTGTACTCTTAGCACTCCGTGAGGCTGAGGCAGGTGGATCCTGAGTTTAAGGCCAGCTGGGGTTACACAGATCGCCTCAAACAAAACCAAACTTCTCTTACTTATTCTCAATTCTCCCCTCTTCAGAACTGTTGCCCCACATTCCCCATAGTGCCTTCTCTGGAGCCCTCCAGAATGATAACAGAGCTTCCCTCATGTCCTCCAGGACAGCAATTTCCACACCATTGATGTCAGACCCCCTCAGTTCCCTGGCATCTTCTACTTTACTGGAAGTTGGGGGGCTTCCCCCACCCTCACCCCAGAGCACACATAGATTTATTAAGAAAAAGTGATGAAGAACCTACCCCTGAGAGTAGAGGGGCTCTGAGGGAAAAGTACTCTGGGTGTATTTTTTGTGGGTTGTTTTCCTCAGCTGTTCTGGCTCAAACTCCTCTCCATGTTGATCTGGCTTCTCTTGGCTTCTCACTGAATTGCTCTGCTCTGCCTCAAACTAGCTCTGGCAATCTGTTCTAATCTTCTGGCTCCCTCTTATTCTCTGGTTTCATCTGCCTCTGCTGACCTGGGCTGAACTGCATGAACTCACGAATGAACTCAACTCCACTGCACTCACTCAACTGAACTGCACCAAATTCATCTCTGCTCAACTCAACTCCACTGCATTTCCTGAACTCAGCTGAACTGTAGTCACTGAACCGCCCCCCCCCACCACGCTCACTTTGCATTGCTGTCTTAAGTAGCCGTTCTTCCCTGTCTGTTCTCTGAGTTGGGTGCATCCTACTATCAGTTGGGCGAAATCCTCTGATTCATTATGTCAAATCTTTTTTTTAAAGATTTATTTATTTATTATATATTAGTACACTGTAGCTGTCTTCAGACACACCAGAAGAGGGCGTCAGATCTCATTACAGATGGTTGTGAGCCACCATGTGGTTGCTGGAATTTGAACTCAGGACCTCTGAAAAAGCAGTCAGTGCTCTTAACCACTGGGCCATCTCTCCAGTCCACATTCTGTCAAATCTTTCTCCGATTCATCATTTTGTTTGCCCCTCAATTAGATGTCACATTCAAACACGGATGCTTCCTTCTACAAACTAACTTTACCTTCATTGTTTGGGATTAAAGGTGTGTACTAAGGGCCTGTCTGTATTCCAGTCAGATCATACTGTAATCCAGGGCGTGTTGCCCTGAATAACATCTTGGGATCATATCTTTGGATGTGCTCCCTTCCCAGAACAGCCATATAGCTGGATTAAAATCTTTTACAGGTTCCTTGTGTCCTTTGAAATGCAAATAGAAGGCTTGTGTTCTCTCTCTCTCTCTCTCTCTCTCTCTCTCTCTCTCTCTCTTTATTTATTTTCAAGGTTTTGTTACTTGCCTGTCCCCATGAGGACTTTGCAGACTCATCTGGGGTAGTGGTTCTCAACCTTTGAGTCACGACCCCTTTGGAGGGAAGTCACATATCCTGCATATCAGATATTTATGTTATTATCATAACACTAGTAAAATTACAGTTATAAAATAGCCACAAAATAATTTTATGGTTGGGAGTCATCACACCATGAGAAACTGTATTAAAGGGTCTTGGTATTAACAGCATTGAGAACCACTGCTCCAGGCGGAAGCCAAGCCAAGCCAAGTAGGACCAAAAGCAGGGAGGGAACAGGAAAGGAAAAGAGCTGAAAGGCAAGTGGAAATTCACAGTCTAAGTGGACAGGGAAAGATGGGTCTGAGTCCACGACACAGGACAAGGGCAGGGAGAGCTGCAGAGCTGGTTTGGCAATGGAAATGGGATCAGGCGCCAGGAGCTATGTGGTTTCAGCCTTTTCAAGAACATAGATCAAGTCTGCTTCGGCAGGCGGGGAAGGGGCCCCATGCTTCCACTTAGGATTCTAAGCAAGCTACTCTTCACGATGCAGTAGGGCACCATTGACAGAAGGGTTCTATGTGGAGGTGTGTTCAGGAAACCGGAGTGTCATTTGGTACTCCATGATATTTATCACTGAGTTCACAATTTTAATAGGATGTTCAGTGTTTGTTTGAGGGAGATCACAGTATCCCAGGCTATTATGCAAGGGTATTTGAAGGATTTGAAAAAATGGGTCAGGTCCCTGGACCTGGGACGGTGAGCTACCCAACATGGGTGCTGGGAAACAACCTTGAGAGTCCTTTGGAAGAGCAGCAAGTTCTCCTAACTTTAACTCCAATCAGTGCTTAATTTTTTTTGTTTTTCTTTTTTTGTTTTTGTTTTGGTTTTTTTTTTGAGACAGGGTTTCTCTGTGTAGCCCTGGCTGTCCTGGAACTCACTTTGTAGACCAGGCTGGCCTCGAACTCAGAAATCCTCCTGCCTCTGCCTCCCAAGTACTGGGATTAAAGGTGTGTGCCACCACTGCCCGGCTGTTTTTGTTTTTTTGAGACAGGGTTTCTCTGTGTAGCCCTGACTGTCCAGGAACTCACTCTGTAGACCAGACTGGCCTCAAACTCAGAAATCCACCTGCCTCTGCCTCCCAAGTGCTGGGATTAAAGGCGTGTGCCACCACTGCCCGGCTAGTGCTTAACTTTTTAAGTTAGCATTTTTCAAGTTTATGTGGGCATCCTTTTCATTCCTACTCCTCACAAAAACAAAACAATTCCCAGGCACTCTTCCTATGTCTGTTTGCTGGGTGTTTCCCACACCCAGTGGTTCTCAACTCAGGGTCCCAGTGCCCCCCTAGGGCAACCCCAGAACACATTTTACAACTGGCATCTGCTGGGCAGAAGCTGAGGGTATCACAGATAGAATGCTCAGGTCATAACTGTCCCCCATTCCCAGTCCAGCAAAGCATTGTCTTATCCCAAATGCCCGTAAGGACAAGGCTGAGAAACCTTTTACCGATGATGCAGGTGCTATCAGATGGGAAATGGCATGTGAGAGACAGTGAGGGGACCCAGCAAGGACTACGCTAGCTAGGCATGGACACTCAGCTCCTCTCAGCCACTCCTAATCCTTCCAGGCATTCCTCTAAACCCCGCCCAAGCACTATTAAAGTGAAGTCTTAGCCAACCATCCTAAGGTTTCAGTTCTCCGCAGCCTTTGACATTCAGCTCCTGGGCCCTTGGACACCTCTGACTCTGGCTTGGTGCCCGAGGCTCTTGCTATATGAATGTAGCTTCCGGCAGCAGGTCTACGGGAGCTGGCAAGGGTGTGAAGAGATGGAACCCAAGCCCACAGAAGCCCAGGGAATTAGGGTTACCTCAGTGAGTCAGAAACCAAAAGGCCCTAGAAAATATGCCCCAAGGGCACAACCAGGAGCCATCTCAAAGGCCAGAAGCAAACAGCTTTGTGAAGCTTCCAGAAGTGCCCAGCTAAGCCTACCGTATACAGTAATGCCTTGGATCATGCCAACAGGAGAGTCTCGGGACTGAGGAGGTGGACCGGGTACTGTTTTGAAGTCATAGGATGTATTAGAAACCAGGGAAACAGAAAGAAAATGGGAACTAAAGCAAACACTAGGATCACAGGTAACAAGAGAAAAATATACAGAGAGCTGGATTGACGCTCAGAGGTACCACACCCATCTGGTACCTGTGAGGCCCTGGGTTAAATCCCCAGCATGGCTCAGGAGAAAGAGAGAGAAAAAGAACAGACACAAGAGAAGTTATCAAATGACATGAAGAGCTGGAATAAGAGAAAAACAGAGAGATGTGGTATTGGGGAAGTAGGTGGAAGAGAAGCTATTTCTGAAGTGGTGGCTCTTGACTGGGAATTTTGACAATAGCAGGGCAACCTGTATCAGTCAAGGGATGGAATGAGCACTCCCGAGAAGGGAAGAGTCTGTTCAAAGACCCTGTGGGGGCTGAGAAAGAACAGGAAGGCTGAGGATGTGGTAATGCAAACCAGATGGAAAATAACGATTCCAGAACTGCCAAGAATGATTGACAGCCCTTGGTGACCAACTGGGTAAGGAAGAGGTTCTAGAATGACTTCCTGTGCTGCTTTAGGAGAGTGGATTTTCCACCCAGGCAGAGGTTGAGGAGTCAGTACTGATAGAAACTAAGGAATATTGATTGCATCTAGGACTGGGTAGTGTGTGTGTGTGTCGGGGGGTTGCGGGGGGGTAGGGGAAGGTATGTTCAAAACAAGGTCCAACCCATAGAATCTGTGTGTCCTGATGTGGTGTGGTGGTTTACCTTTATTTAGAATCTCACTTCCAGGCATGTCTGTGAGAGTGTTACCGAAAGGTTTAACTGAAGAGGGAAGATTCTTCTGAGGCACCATCAACACCAGCATTCATCTCTCCGTGCCTTCACTGCAGATGCGAAATGGCCAGCCATTCATGTTTCTGCCACGATGTCTTCCCTGCTGTGATTGACTGCACCTTAAACTGTGAGTGAGAATAAACCCTTACTTAAATTGCTTTTGTCAAATATTGTGTCTCACCAGTGCTTGAAGTACACACTTTTTTGTTTGTTTGTTTTTGCAGGGGTAGGGGGAGTCTTTACAGTGATGTAATTAAGTTAAAGATCTTGAGAGAAAATCATCTGGGTCTAGGGTGGGTCCTAAGGTATTCACAAGCAGGTGGCTTTGTGAAGAGACTTGACACACTCATGAGAAAGGCCAAGTGAAAGTAGAGGTAGAGGTGGAGGGCCTTGCCGCATCCCATGCCAGCAGGAAGAACCTTGGGACTGAGTTGGGAATCGAGTTTACCCTTGTCCCCGGCCAGGAGGGACTAACTTTCTGTTGCTGTAAGCCAGCAGCCTTGTGCTCATCTGTTATGGTGACACAGGAGGCCTCTCACACTGAGGGCAGGTAGAAAGTGAGGAGTTCACAGCCGGTGAATGCCAGCACCGCCCTTCAGGTCTCTCCTGGAGATGAGACTCTAAAGGACGAGGACCAAAAGCTGCTGGAGCTTAAGGATGGTCATTGTCACAAGAAGCAAGTCATTTGTAAAGGGGACACCATCAGTGAGAATGTTCTACATCAGAAGAATGAAACAAAAGGCTTCCCAGATTCTTCATGGATTTCAGTCTTGATAAACCTAAACACCCACACTTCAAAGACAACAATGAAGTGTTATGTTCACATCAAAGAATCACTTTAGATGCATTTTAATGCCTCCCATGAGATATTCATATTTTATTAAATCACTTTGACTGATGTTTGGCTTTTTAAGACATAGTCTCATGTATACCCCACACTGGCTTTGAACTTGCTATGTATCGAGGATGATCTTAGACCCCCCCAGTGCTAAGATTACAGGTGTGCATACCCAGGGTGCCAACAATCAAATCCTGGGCTTTGAGCACACTAAGCAAAAACACTCCCGACTGACCTCCAACCCCAGTCCCAATTCCCTTTTGGAGTTAGAATATTTTCATCTCCTGCACTTCTTCCATGTGGTGTGAGGCCAGCTCATTTGAGCAGCAGCAGGAGGAGGTCAAGGGTAAGGGTAGGGGCAGCAAGCAACATTTATTAGGGAAAGTCCCAAGAGTCCTGATGAAGTTAGCCGGTAAGTGCTGGTGCACAGGCGCCTCCTCTCTCAAGTATAGCAAAGTTGTCATCCCACCCTTTGCACTTGGCCTGCCCTTACCATATTGTTTGTATGACCTAAACAAAAAGTATAATGAAGGCCCACATTCCAAATGTCTGTATATTGACCAAGCATGAAACCCACAAGATGTTCAATAGAGTATATTTTGTCTCCATCTTGACAAGTAACTTCATAATGCCCTGGAAGGCCGAGATCAAACCAGGATCTTCTATCTTATTGGGTCTTATACTAGAGTAAGAAACACAGCAGGGATCCCTCTAGCAACTCCCCTGCCATCTCTGGCAGGTCATGAAAGTCTCAGGAGACACACATAGATGCCCAATGGGCAGTGCCAACCCCAGTCACACACCCCAGCCAGTACCCCATGACCACCCAGGCCTCACTACTGCAGTGACCCTTCAGAAGACTGTTCTAGAAATGAAGTCCTGCACAGGTCCTGGTTAGAGAAGTTTTTGGAAGAGAATTTGGGGATCTAAAGGAGAATTCAAGAACTATAGATGGGTTTGACTTCTTCACCCTGTAGACTCCATATCCAGTGAGACGAGGGCAGAGCCCAAGGGGGAGGGAGGGAGGAACTTTTCTTACCTGAGCAGATCTGAAAGGTATAGATGTCTGCCTATAATCTCAGTGCTCTGGGGTAGGGATGCAGGGTACCAGGGCAAGATAGCTAACTGAACTAGCAGAACTACAGGGCTCATAATTCAAATGGCAGACCTTGCCTCAATGCACAAAATAGAGAAGAGACCAGGAAGACATCTGACGTCAACTCTGGTCTCCACAATCACTGCCACTCCTGTGTCACATGCAAACATACACATATGTCCCCAACACTGTTAATAATACATATTATTAATACATATCATGTGATACAATAATAGTGTCATGGGTAGCCACGTTTCCAGAATTCTTTTCTATCCTTTTTTCCTTCCTCCCCCTCCTTCCACTCCCTCTTGTTTTCTCCACATCAAGAGGAGCTTGTTGTTATTGTTGTCATTGTGTTATTTGGTTTGGATTTCCCAAGGGTGGAAGGAGGAGTGGAAGCTCCATCTTGACTTTCATGCTCTGAATAATTTGCTATTTTCTGAAACAACAGTGCTGTGGAGGGCGTGTGGGGAAGGGGAGGGAATGGGGCGGCCCCACCATCACAACCCTTCTACCTTCATCGCACATCTGTCCACATCCCAGCCTTGCTGTCAGGGAGAAAGATGGATTTAAATGTTACTCTTTATTTCACTTGACACAGGGTTATATGGTACCTAGACTGGCCTGGAACTCTATGTGGCTGAGGGTGACCTTGAACATCTGATTCTCTGCCTCTACCTCTCCAGTGCCAGGATTATAGATGTGTGCCCGCATGCCTGGTTTTATCTGGTGCTGAGGATCAAACCCAGGGTCTCATGCATGCCAGGCAAGCAGTCTACCAACTCATGTACACTCCCCAGCCCCAGAACATAGGGGAGTGCTGTGAGGAATGGACATCTCACCTATAGCTGGTCTAGAAATTACTATGGAGCCCCAGTCAGTCTCAAACTCTTGACAATTCTCTGCCTCAGCTGTCTAAGAATTGGGAATACAGGTGTGAGTTTCCACATTAAGGAGAAAGTGGATCTTGATTAATTTAAGCCATTCTTTTTATGTAGATAGTGACCAACCTTCCCACCCAACAGTGAGGACACAAAACATGAGTCGGCTTAATAAGAGCCCCCCCCTCTCTCTCTCTCTCAAGGTAGGAGAGAAAGATGGTTAGTAGACAAGGGGGATGTGGACCTGCTTCACGGTTCTTTGGTATGATTCCAGTCTTCATTGTCAGGATATCAGCAGTCCAGTCTAAAACACCAGACACAGACCAGTAGAAGCAGTTCAATCCAGCAGAAACCTCAAGTCTCTGCCGACCTGGCAGAGGTGGCAAGAAGCAGCCAGAATACCACGAGAAGTTCTTTGGCATGTTTCTTTTTATGAAGTGATGACCAGTAAAGACCAGTGAAGACCAGTGAACCAACCAGTGGTTGCAAGGTGAACCAATACAAGAGTGTCATTCACTGTCTGCTGGGTTCTACTTATACTCTTTCCAAACATCACACATCCTCTCAAGTGTCAGTTCTCAGCAAAGTCAGAGATTCATGTGCCTTTGTCTGCAGAGTTCTGAGATCAAAGATGTCCACCACCATCACTCAGCTAAATAGGAAAGCTTTTGATCATTCATTCAAACTATAAGACCTTCATGTTTCTTAAAAGAAACACACACACACACACACACACACACACACACACACACACACACACAGTGAAGATATCAGGCCTGGATCAACAACAGGACTGTTGGGACGCATCTGTTGCTCACCCACAGACACTGGGAGTTGTGTAGGCCACTCTGTGCTCAATACCCAGGATTTCCAGGAGCAGCAATCTGGCACCATGAGGAAGACACCTGGATTTGGGAAGAGATGATTTGATAAACAGGAACTTAAAAGAATTATAAAAAAGGATGAACCTAGCACAAACAATTTCTGGATTCAATTCCAATTGCTGTAGAACAAAACAGAACCACAAATCAGCAGGCAAGCAAGCATCTCCAAACTATTTGTGACTCCTGCCCCCAACCAACAGCAACTTTATCCTACCACTTTGTGAAGCCACCAAGAAACTTCTGCCCTCTCAGAACATGTTATAAAAATGGGCTCTCAGAGATGCTTGTTGACTTGTAATGTTTGGTGTTGTTTTTGTGAGACAGGTCTCACCATATAGCCTTAGCTGTCCTGGAACTTACTATATAGACCAGGCTGGCCTCAAACTCAAAAATGCCTCTGCCTCTGCCTCTGCCTCTGCCTCCTGAAAACTATTTGTTTTGTTTTTATCTAACCATTTACATTATTTTGTTCTACTTAGTCTTATTTTACTAATTTTTGGGTGGCAGTGAGAGACAGGGTCCTATGATATGCACTATTATGTTCTAAGTATACGTCTTACTATATGTCCTATTGACCTTGAACTTGAGATCCTCCTACATAAGCCCAGTTTACATCATTACATCATTAAATTTAATTAATTAATTAATTCAAAGACAGGGCCTCACATAGTCCAGGCTAGCATTCAGATTCACCTAGGTATGTAGTCAAGGCCAGTCTGAATAATAAGTACACACTGTGCAATAGTGGCATGCGTGTTATGGTAGTAACCAACTTTTTCAATTTTAAGTTGAATTTGAGGGCCAATACACAGGAGGAAATTTATGTCTCATACTGTAAAGCTGGTCAAAATCTATGACTGATGAGGTCAAAGGCTATAGCAAGGGGATTACTACTGCTGTTTTATTAAATTCACATGTTGTATATTTAATTGTATCAAATTGCCATCTAAGTAACTGTGTTTATGACCTATAAAAATCAGTTTATTTTGCTTTGTGTGATGGTTTATACCTTCAATCCCAGCATTTGGGAGGTAGAAACAGGCAGGTCTCTGTGAGTTTGAGGCCAGCTGCTCCACAGAGCAAGTTCAAGGCTATACAATGAGACCCTGTCTCAAAAACAAAACTAACACATTAGTTTATATATCCCATTAGATTGCTGAAGGTCAGAAGGCTAGAACATTTCATATGGGGCTAAGATCAAGACTCAGGGCTGCATTCCTCCTGGGGACACCAGAGAGAATCTGCTTTTTGCTTCTTTCAGTTTCTAGAGGGGTCTGCATTCTTTGGTTCTTGGCTACTTCTTCCATCTTCAAAGCCATCAGTGTTAAGTTCTTATCAGGACAGACTAAGTGTTAAGGCCTCAGGACTCCATCTGTTCCTTCCTCCAGGCTTTCTCCCCACACAGCTCTCACTCCCTGCCACTGGGGAATCTGAGGCAATCTAGCTGCAGGATGCAGATAGATCACATGGTCACCATGCCTGCTTCATCATCCAGGGCCCCCTCCTCCCTCAGTAACAGAAGAGTAGAGACTCCACTCCTTCTGCTGGGACTGAAGCCTTTCTTGTTTGCACTCAATGGACTGGCTGTGGCATTACTGAAACTCAACCTGAAAGGTGACTGTGCTCAACACCCTTGCACAGAGCCTATCCCTCTCCTATCCTTCCCCACACCTACATTACGTCTCCATTTTTCTCTAATACTAGCTCCTCCTTTCTTCATTTATAAGTGCTTTCTCAGGATTATCTCACTTTAAGGTCAGCCGATTGCACACTTAATTCTACCGATATGCTTGATTCCTTCTTGGCATGTAGCATGACGTGAACATATATGTTTCTGATGTTAGGACACGTATCTTGGCAACACTGTCACTCTAGCTTCTACAACTTGCCTAACTGAAATATTCAAAAATTAAATAAGAAAAAAAAAGATATTCAATCAAAGACTTTCCTTTTACATGAAGGAACTACAGCTTCTAACACAATTACTAAGTATTTCTTGACTCCAGAATATTACATGATTCTATTCCCTAGAGGTACTTCATACCACCCATTATATCCCTCTGGATTTGTTTTATCCTGTAAGGACACGGATGGATTTTAAATTCTATTTCTATGTTTTAAAAACTTCATTTAAACCACATTTAACTTCGTTTCATTTACAGAGTTCCTCAGGAGATGAGGGAGATCTACACCATTCGGACACCAGTTCTTGTTTGTATGTATTCCCTCATGGAGAGCAAGACTGATTCTACCTCAACACACAAGGCTATAATGAACAGGTGTCACCCTTTTGTTCCACTTCAACCGATTACATCAGTGGGACGGAACCCTAGGAGGAAGTCAGGGTGCACACTTTTCTCACGGCTAGAATTAAATTGCTGTCTTTTACTAATTCCCAAGCAGAATTAAAAACAATAACAAAACTATGCATGTCTTTCTCATAAATCTGGTATTTCTTGATTTCTGGTGTCTTTCCTTCCTTCCTTCCTTCCTTCCTTCCTTCCTTCCTTCCTTCCTTCCTTCCTATCTCTCAAGAGAGGGTCTCATTCTATAGCCCAGGCTAGCCTTGAACTTCTTGGATATCCATGTCTGTGTATATGTGTGTGTGTGCATATACCATGTGTATGGAGTTTCTGCGTAGTGTGTGTGTGTGTGTGTGTGTGTGTGTGTGTGTGTGTGTGTGCATATACCATGCCGTAGCATACATGTGGAGGTCAGAGGACAACTCACTGGAACTGGTTCTCCACCCCCATCATGTAGATCCCTGGGATTCTGCTCAGGCTATCAGGACTGGCAGCACATGCATGCCTCTTTCTCCTGAGCCATCTCTTAGAATCTGTCTATTTTCTTTGCCAGCTTCTTTTTGAGATAAGGTCTTTGAACCTGGCCAGTGTCTCAGTCTGTGATGAAACACCATGACTAAAAAACAACTTTGGGGACACAGTCATGGTGGCACAAACCTTTAACCTCAGGAGGCAGAAGGAGCTGGATCTCTGTGAGTTTAAGGCCAGCCTGGTCTACATAGTGAGTTCCAAGACAGCCAGGGCTATGTAGAAAGATCCTGTCTCAAAACACACAAAACAAAACGAAACCTACAGCTTGGAGGGGAAAGACTTATTTTAACTTACAACTTGTAGTCAGCCCATCCTCTAGGGCAGGACAGGAACTCAAAGCAGACACCTAGAGGCAGGAACGGAGGCTGGGGCTGCTTACTGCCTTGTTCCTTCTGCATGACCTGCTTTTTTAGAGCACCTAGGATCATGAGCCTACGGGTGGCACCGCCCACAGTGGGCTGAGCCCTCCCACACCAACTGTCAATTAAGAAAATGCCCCAGCTTTCCCCACCGACCTATCTAGAGGGGGTATTTTTTCAAATGAGATTCCCTCATTCCAAACGACTGGAGTGTGTGTTCCTTTGGACGTAAAAGTTACCCACTACAGCTAGCTGGCTGGCCAGTGAGCTCAAGGATCCATCTGCCTCCACCTCCCCTACGCTGCTGTGCCTGGCTTTTAACACGGATCCTGAGGCCCAAATTCAGGTCCTCACGCATGCACAGCCCATCACACACCTTACCAGCCGCAGTGCCTCCCCAGCCTCCTAATGTGCATTGTTGAAGATGGATTAGGCATACCATTGGCTTTCCATTGTCTTCTTTAAATTTTAAATTTAGCACACTATTTGATTTTTATTGCTTTTTTAAAATTATTTTTTAAAGTTATAGTCTTTTTCTACTTATGAGGTATTTCCATTAAAATTTTTTTTTGCATTAAAAGAGGTAAAATGATCTGAAGAAAATTAGTTTGAAAATACCAATGTAGATATAGCTGTGAATCCAGAAGAACAAAACTGATCAGGGAGGCCCCAAACAGCCTCTCCCTCACAGCAAATGAGCCGAACACGTGCAAATTTCCTCGATGTTTTTCTCCATAACGGGAAATCATTGTCACAAACAAGGCCTTCCTGGAGGGCTGCCTGCCTTGCTTGGAGCAGGCTTCCATTATCTCTCATGATATTCTCTAATGTTTTTGAGCTTGTATCTTGTGGATGGAAACCAAAAAAAAATGGGCATCCCACAGAGAAAAAGTTAATTTCAAACAGATAAATTGAAATAATTAAAGTCAGACAGTCCTAGAACATTAGGCTTCCAGCTCCTGGGAAGGCGACAGCTTTTGGGAAGATGTGCCTTGGCTCCCAAACTGCAAGCATGTTTATCTTTTCCACTCTATGTTGGGCTTCTCTGCACAGCAAGCCTGTCTTTCTTACCTGCTTTATGGACTGTGAGTGGCACACTTTAATCAGTACCATCTCTTAGAATCTGGTGACCAGGCATATAACATTGCAAAGGGGAGATCAGAAGGGGGAAATATGTTTAATATTTCCCAAAACTAGCCCCCGTGTGGCTATATAGTGAGTGTAACTTGGAAAAGAGTTCCTTAGTAAGGCATTCGAGACTCCTTGAATTCAGTTGCTTTCTCTATTCCTGATTTTCACATTGAAATACAGCTGTAGTTTTTATCTTTTGACAAGATGTCATGTAGTCCAGGCTAGCCTCAAAGTCACCATGTATGGTGTAGCTGAAGTGGTCTTATACTCTTGATTCTTCTCTACTTCTAATTCTGAGATTACGCGAGTACACCACATCTGTGTTCCCCACCCTTGAGGTGACCCTGGCCAAACTGGAGCTCACTTTGTAGCCTAGACTGGCTTCAAGCTTACGTCCTCCTACTTCAGCCTCTTGAGAGCAAGGATTACTGATGCAAGCCACTGTGCCTGGGTGTGGTTTGGTTTGGTTTTGTTGTTTTGTTGTTTTGTTTTTGAGATGGCACCTGGCATAGCTTAGCCTGATCGCCAATTCGTGAGGTAGTTGAAGATGACCTTGAACTCCTGATCTCCTGCCTCCACTTTCCAAGTACTGAGAGTACAGGGTTGTTTTCTTTGGCTAGAACCATGCACTTCAGTTCATATCAAAAGTCCATGGAGCAGACTTTCAGTGCACTTTCTTCAAGAGAGCAGAGTCAGGAGGGTAATGCTACTTAGAAAAGAACTGAAAAGGCATATCTTGTGCTGGCAAGATGCCCGAAGGGAAAGGTGCTTGCCCTCAAGTGTAATGATCTAAGTTCAATTCCCTGAACCCACACAGTAAAAGGAAAGAACACACAGAGAGACATACACAAACCAGAGAGACACAGACACACAGAGAGAGAGACACACACAGAGACACAAATGCATACACACATACACACACAGACCCACACAAACCAGAGAGAAAGAGAGACACACATACAGAGACACACACAGACACACCCACACAGATACAAACATATACACACAGACACCAAGACACACACACACACAGAGACACAAATACATACAGACACACCGAGAGAGACAGACACACACATATGTGCACGCATGCTCACAGACACACTCAAACATGAGACATGGTTTCTCCATGTAGCCCTGGAACTTGCTCTGTAGCCCAGGCTGCTCTCAAACTCAGAGATCCACCTGCCTCTGCCTCCTCAGTGCTGGGATTAAAGGCGTGTGCGATCACTGCCTGACAGTAAAAGTAAATTTAGAAAATACATGTGTTGAGTTGTGGGACTGCTATAATAAAATATCCTCAATTGGTAGCTAAAGCAAGGCTGAGACTGGGCTGTTGATTTCATGTTCACCGAAGGCTCTAACTCTTAGCAGTGTTCCCACAGGAGTTAGGATTTCAACATCCAAATTTGGATTCCATCATTCAGATTACCCATGCTAGCTGCAGGGTAACTGGAAATAGTTGTTATAGCCCATCACATGATGGTAACTCCCCTTATGAAATACCTGCCCTGGGCCAGCAACTGTGCTAGCATCTTACTGAATCTGATAAGAGCCCTACAAAGGTCCTTTTCTCATGCTGTTAAAGAAAAAACAAAACAGCAAATTAATTATCAGAACAACCAAGTCACTAGGTTCATTCATTCAACACATTTTAATGTTTAGGACCTGAAGTGCTGGGCACACTGCCTGATTCCACTTTGGCTCTGTGTCCCCGATGACCTCCAGATTAGGAATCTATAATGGAGTGGATATTCCTAGGAAACACGCAAATGCAGCTCAGGAGAGCACCCGGCATTGCCTGGAGGATACTGGGACATTGTGGCCAAAAGTAGGAACTCTCCAGTCTCAGTCTCACAGAATTTTCCATTTGAAAACAGGCGAACAAGAAGAAGCATATCACAAGTGAGTTGGGCAGATCTGAGAGCTATACCCAGAAGACATGCACATGCTCTTGACCCATGGACGAGAACACTTGGAAAACCCAAGTGTTTAAACTCAACGTAAAGATAACTTATCTATCAATCTAAAATCATGAGAGAAGGGCCTGGAGAGATGGCCCAGCCATTAAGAACAGTTGCTGCTCTTGCAGAAGACCTGGGTTCAGTTCCCAACACACATGTGGCAGCTCATAACCACCTGTAACTCCAGTTCCAGAAGATCTGATGCCCACTTCTGGCTTCTAAGGGCACCAGGCACATACATACACACATGTAGGCAAACACTCATACACATAATCTGTATATTTAAAATCATGAAAGGAGGAAAGAAAAGAAAAATTAAAAGAAGCAAAGATATATAACACTTTGAAAATGTTTGATTTCTGCAGTGGGCACGATGGTCCATGCTGGTAATTCCAGCACTTAGAGGGCTGAGACAGAAGGATAATGAGTTCAAGACAGACACCAAGTGCCATAGTGAGATCCTGCCTGAAAACAAAATAAGACCAAATAGACCAAAGCCCCATGAACAAATGCTTGATTTCCTAATGGAGTGAGTCTGGAGTTGTGGTGGGCTGAAGCCAAGGAAAGCCTGAAGAGACCATTTAGACGATGTATCTCTGCTGGCCTTAGTAACATCTACCCTCCCCTTGTCTCAGAAATAGCCACAGCTCTCTCCCTGGGGGTCTGCTCTTCTATACACCTCTTGTCTTTCATTTCAGTGTTGGCATACTGCACACTGGGCAAAAGGAAGCCAGCTCAGTCACAGTGGCATACTGCAAGACTCCAACTAAAGCCAGGTGTGACGGTGCAGAGCTGAAAATCGTAGTATTTGGGTGGCAAAGGCGGGAAGACTTGGAGGTAAGGCCAGCACTAACACCCTGCCACTAAACAAAGAAAGAGAGAAACAAATACAGCACACCAGCTCACCAGCCCGGAGAAGGTCACTGTATCGCTGCTCTCTCCTGAGGGGGCCAATCATTTCTAGACAGGAGGAAAGAGCTGTCAGATGACAATGAAAAATTAAAACGTGAAATCAGGTGCTATAAACAGGAAATCACAACTAAGAGAGCCTTAAATTTATTCTTCTAATGTCTAATAAATCTGGTTGTCTGGACAACCCTGATCCAAAAATGAACATAAGCCATGACGGCAACTTGAGCATGGACAGTTCTAGCTGGCAGATCAGGAAGGAAACAGGGAGAGGAGAGACAGAGAGACAGAGACAGAGAGACAGACATAGAGAGAGAAGAGATTGAGCAAAAGACAGACAGAGACACAGAGCAGAGAGCAAGACACGCACACACACACACAGACACACACACGCATGAGAGACAGAGACATAGACAGAGAAGAGATCAAGTGAGAGACAGACAGACACACAGACACAGACAGACACACACACATACACACACACACACACACAGACAGACAGACACACACACACAAGAGAGAGAGAGAGAGAGAGACAGAGAGACAGAGAGACAGAGAGCAAGCCTTTATTCCCTTGGCCCCAGCCTATGAGATCTATGGGGTGATATCGTATATACTGAGTGGGAGCAGAGGAGAGTCAGGGATGGAAGCGGTTTCCCTTCAGGTAATCCTTTCGAGAAACATCTTCACAGAGACATACAGCAGTGATCTTTACTAGTTTCCTGAGTGTTCCCCCATCCAGTTGGGACAACAATCAAAATGACCCACCACAAACTGTTTGCTGTTTAATAGAACTCAAGAAGTTCTATACGTGAAGCTCATTGGGTTCTCTCCAAATAGACTACCTATAAAAAAACAAAAGAACAAAAAACCCCACTGTTTTAGGGACATACAGGATACTAAATGAGAAGGAGTTACATATCCTTGGATGGGATATTAAATGAGGAGGCATGCCTGGTGAGGTTCTGTGTGACATCAGTGCCATCTTCTATTTTTAGTACTATTTTAAGTGGCCTTAAATCCTGACGTAGTCATGACATGGCATACATAAGCAACATTTAATAGAATTGTTCAGAGCAGAGAAGTCTGGACGAAACCACACTGCGCAAGAACAGCGGGCCATGGTGGGAAGTAGGTCAGGGGGACTTGTCAGTCTCTCCGTGGAAGGCGTCTCTTCACTAAGTAAGCCAGAGTATTAGCTTACAAAATCCTAAGAGGCAGCAAGATGACTCCTCTGGCACTTGCCTTCAAACTTGAGTGAACTCAAGTCCCCAGAACCCGCATGGTGGAAGGGGAGGAGCAATCCGGGCAAGCTGATCCCAGACCTCCACATGCACTGTGGCACTCGTGCTCCCTCCCCACAAAACAAGCAAACAACACCCCAACTGATCTGAATAAACTGGGGGTGGGAAGAGTGACTGCTGTTTGTCACCCCAATGTTAGGAAAGCAGGGACAGGGAGGTTCCCAGGACTCACTGGCCAGCTGGTCCAACCCACCAGGCAAGTACAGGGCCACTGGTGGACAGACAGTATTGAGACAGTGCCTGGTTGTCCTCCAGGCACCCGCAGGCACACACATGCACAGCTGTGTGCACATGAGCACACATTCATATGCACACAATTACACATGCTAAGCTTGACTGAAATCAACAGTTTTCTAACTTGAGATAAAGTGGAAAATAGGTAAGTGGTATATGTGGGGTGATTCTAAGAGGATTTGCTGGGGGAGCCCAGGGGAGCCCTGACTGCACCAACCTCTGTAGCACCACCGCAGGAGCCAACTGCCACTCACAGGAACAGGCTGCCACTCCTTCTGCACGCTGATTGCAAAGCATCTATTTACCATGCCGCACTGACTCTGATAATGTCTCACTATGTATGGAGCTAATTAAATTATTAGACACAGAGCTGTGAGATGGCCTAGTTTATAAGCAGACTCTCTCTTCCAGAACTGTATAACTCTGTGAATTCCCCTTGAAGTCATAACTAGTCATCCGGAATTGTTCCCAATCACCTTGTGCTTCTGAAAAAGAATTCCCAGTTTGCCCCTAAACCTTCCTGGATGGAAGTTGTTTACTTGATCTCAGCACAAACAGACGGGGGTGGGGCGGCTGGGGAGAGGCCTCTGGGTCTGGAGGAGAACCAGAAGGAGCAGCTAAAAGTGCTTTCTCTTGGGCAGAAAGGGCCCGGTTTATCTTTCTTGAAAGCTCTGGCAAAGCCTGTAGTCTAGAAACACTCATCTCTGTGTCTCCAACCTTCTCTGCCAGCATCCCATAGGCAAGAGAAGGAGGCTTTAACTCGCACTGGGGCTGTAGGGCCAAAAGAAAAAAAAAGAAAAAAGAAAAAGAAAGGAAAAGAATGAAAAAAAATAGTGGTATGAAGAGTGGAGCGGGGAGAGACTGTTGAGGGGAACCAACAGCCCAGCTTCAGATAAGGCCCCCCACACTGGCATCCTTATGGAGACCATGGGGATGGCTCCCAACATAGTTCTTCCAGCTAAAACATGAGTTTAAGAGGTGCAGTAGTTTGAATGAAAATGGCCCCCATAGGCCATATGACAGAGCACTATTAAGAGGTGTGGTCTTGACGGAGGTGTGTCACCGGGTTCAGAAGCCCACACCAGGACCGGCTCCCCTCCCTTCCTGCAGATCCAAATGTAGAACTCTCAGCTCCTTCCAGCAGCACGTCTGTCTGCGCAGGGCTGAGCTTCCCCAGTGATGATAAAAGGGCCAAACCTCTAAACTGTAAGCCCCTGGTCAAGTGCTTTCCTCTGTAAGACTTGCTGTGATCGTGTCTTCACAGCAATAGAACATCAACCAAGACAAGAGGCTTGAGTTCCTCTGGAAAACGTACAATGCATCCAAATGAAGTTCCTTATTCTGTCCTCACTGAAGAGGTACAAGGAAGGACTCTGTGAAAGGAAAAGTGCCTGAAACTTGGGTTTAAGCGCTCAGTTTAACATTCGCCAGTCCTGTGGCCTCTGCGTGTCACTTGACCTCTCCAGCCCCAGTCTCAACTCTGAAGACGAGGAAACCAGCATGGATAGAGGAGGGCCAATCATACAAAGGAACCACCCAGAACGGAAGGACTATGACCATATAATGCTACTGTTAAAAAAAGATTACTTGCCAGGCATGGTGGCGCACGCCTTTAATCCCAGCACTTGGGAGGCAGAAGCAGGCAAATTTCTGAGCTCAAGGCCAGCCTGGTCTACAGAGTGAGTTCCAGGACAAGTCAGGGCTACACAGAGAAACCCTGTCTCGAAAAAAAAAAAAAAGAAAAGAAAGAAAAAGATTACTACATTTAGTTACTGGTGTGTGTGTGTGTGTGTGTGTGTGTGTGTATGTGTGTGTGTGTGTGTGTGCACTGTGGTGTGTGTGTGTGTGTGTGCATGTGTGCGTGAGTGTGTATGTGTGTGTGTGTGTAGGTGTGTACGCACTGCGGTATCTGTGTGTGTGTGTTGGATCTGTGAGGCAGGACCCATAAAGTCCCACCATGCAGCGGGTCTCACATGGGAGGTTTATTCAGGGAGGAAGGAGGGGATACACAGGATGCCTCTGGTGGAGATGAAGGGAAAAGGGGGAGGGGGGCTTTTATCAGGGAATGCAGGACAAGTGACAGGAGGAACAGTGGGAATGTGTCACCTCCTGGCAGTTAGTGGTGCTGTCCGGCTGTCACCAGGCCCCTCAGGCTACTCACTTTGGTTTATTATAAAGAGGAGATCTAGAAGGGGAGAGATGGCGAGGCAGGATGAGGACATCGGTTTCTTAGGCTACTTCCCGCTGTCTGCGGGTGTCATCATTTCTGGGGTGCAGTTGGTCCTCACCATCAGGGCACATTCGATAGTCATTAGCCTCAAGCTCTGTGGCCAGCAGTTGGTAATCCTGTAAAAGCAATGGATTCATCACTTGGTTGGAAAATTTTCAATTTGCTGTTGGAGAAATGCAGAGAAGCTAATAAAGCAGAATGTGAATAGTGAAAGCAGAAGGATGAGAAGAGGCGGGGCCAGGGTGGCAGAACCCACTTCTGTGTGGGGTTTTCAAGGCCCAGGGCTGGAGGCATTGAGTTTTTTCCTTGTGCTTCTGGAGTCGGGGCAGTTGGCTTTTGTTTTTAACTATGCCCAACTGGTTGACATAGAAGCAGCGTCCCTCTTGAGGAAGAGGCAAAGGCCACCTTTTTCCTCTGTGAGAAGGTCTAGTCCCCATCGGTTTAAAGTACCACCACTGCCCGGGAATTGATCTGTCCTTGGAGAGTGAGTAGAGTTTGGGTGACTTTTTACAGATCCTGGATAAACTAGGACGAAAACTGACCATACAAGGTTAGGAAGGTGGCCAGTCCTGCTGTCAGTGGTGACACCCATGGTCATTCCTGCCACAGCCAGGAGGGGCAAGATTCAAACTGCCCTTCTATCATGCCAGGAGGCTATGGAGTCCAGGATGGGGGTTGGTAGAACCTCTTCTTTATGTATCCTTCCCCAAAACTTGCAGAAGAGAAACACCGTGAGCAAACTCTTGACCAACTAGCAGGTAGGCGATGATAGACCTGAGTACCACAAGGAATAGAGATGGTATAGCCTGTGGGGCACTGTGACAGAGATGAGGTATTGAAAGTTATGATTTTGCCGGGCGGTGGTGGCGCACACCTTTAATCCCAGCACTTGGGAGGCAGAGGCAGGAGGATTTCTGAGTTCAAGGCCAGCCTGGTCTACAAAGTGAGTTCCAGGACAGCCAAGGCTACACAGAGAAACCCTGACTCGAAAAACCAAAAAAAACAAAAACAAAAAAAAAAACAATGAAAGTTATGATTTTGGTGCAGTCTAGGGAACTTAATGCTCTACGGAATGTGTCTCAGGTGCCTTAAAACAGTTTGCCAAGCCAAAGAGGGTGCCATAGAAAAAATTTAGGGGGTTGTGGCAACACCAGGGGCAGGGCAGGGGGTGAGTGGTGAATTAAGGTTATTTGACAGGGTCACTGGAGAAGCTGTAAGTGGCAGTTGTGAACTAGTTCTGGGAGGCGCACACAGTCAGTAATCTCCTAAGCGGCCAGGTTGGATGACATTAAAATAAGGAGCTGATGGGCTAAGGTCAGAGCCTGAAGCAGGAGACAAAAAGACAAGCTTATAGTATATAAGAGAGTGGATGTCAAAGAAGTAATCACCTCTTCCGCTTTCTACATCTCTAGGGGTTGGGCAATTGGAACACATTTTCTCTGGATATTAATCGTGCTTATTGGGAACCGGGGTTTGTACTGGCGGTAGAGTTTACTGTCAACAGCCGTTTCCACCTGGGATTCCTGGGTCCCAGATAGAGAAGACGGTCTTGCATTGAAGATAGAGAAGGTAATACTTTACTATCAGTGAATGGAATTGGCAAGATCAGTTTGGACAGCTCCATATCTGTCTGGCCATTCTTTACAGTAACTTTCTGTCCAGTCGAAGAGGGAGCAAATAAAAAGGTCCTGAACACAGAAGGAAAGGTGGATATGGGGTGATGTAAGTTTTAGCAGGTTCCTGGCATCCGGCTATAGAGCAACTTTCTAACTCTATTTGGAGAGACTGTTTGTTATAAACGAGGGTTTTCTGAACTTTGAATCTCCATATGTAAGGGTTACCCTGCACAGAAACAAACAAGAGGGGGAGGAGAAAAACTTATATCTAATCCAGTCGGGTCAAGCACCGCTGCCGGAGTGAAGCCTCATCCTTCTGGAACTGGAGACAAGGTCCCAGCATCCTCTAAAGCTTGAGGGAGTAGGGTCCTGTTGGGGTTCACATGTCAGAAGGAAAGTTATTCTGAGGTAGGAGAAAAAAGTGCTTGAGCTGGGATAGGTGGATCCAATGAGGGTCCCTCAAGCTTAGCAGATAAGGGGATCACAAGAATCACCTTGAAGGGACCCTGACACTTAGAGGAAAGGGGTGAGTGATGATGGTCCAGAAGGCAGAGAAAGACCCGATCTCCAAAGTTAATCAGGGGCAGATAAGAGTTGGTGTATGGCCGGGATAGACAGCAGTCAGTGAAGTTCCATAGGAGGGAGCACAGATGACAGAGTAAGGGAGTGGGTGGGTGATCAGGGAGGGGACAGGGTTTGGGTGAAAGACTGAGAGTCAGAACCAGTTATCCATACATGGGCTCAAAGAGTGAGATGGACCAGCTTTTCCCAGTAGAGGTGAAGTTCCTGTGACAGCTGGACAAGGGTGGTTTTCAAGGAACAGTTTGTCTGTCTTTCCTGAGGACTGGGGGTGATATGGGATATGAAAATACCAAGGGATGTTAGATAGGGTCGGGGCCATTGCCAGGCTAGAAGGAGGCAGGGATTCCAAATCGAGGGATGATCTCACGGAAGAGGAGATCAGATACTGTCTGAGCCCTTTTGTTGGTAGTGGAGAATGTCTCCACCCACCCTGAGAAAAGTGTCCTCCAAGACCAGGGGGTACCTGGCACATTTGACCGTGGGTATGTGGGTAAAGTCAAGTTGCCTGTCAGTCCCAGGGAGGGAGCCTCTAGCCTGGTGGGTAGAAAAAGGGGGGCTACAATATCTGGAGTTGGGATCTGACATCTGACAGATTTTACAGAGGTAGTGATAGACCTTAAGAAACACAAGTCCTCAGGGGTGGGCTATAGGTGGGCTTTAACAACGTGAGATAAGGCTTGGCTGTTAGGATGAAAGAGCTGGTGCAGCTAGGACAGAGTTTGGTAAATGTGGGGGCTGACAGAGGGGCTGACAGCATGAGAATGTGCTGGGTGGATGGGAAGAGTCTCGGCCCCTAAGGGCTGCGGTTCTAACTGCCTTGTCAGCCCAGTTATCTCCCTTAGAGATGATGGATTGTAGGTCTGGTGCAATCTGCAGTGGGCAATCCCCATAGCTCTGGGGAGATGGAGGCCTCTAGCATGGCCATCATTTGGTCTGCATTGGTGACTGATCCTCCTTTTGTTGGAAGTGATCTGCAGTCTTTCCAGATGGCAGCATGGGTCAGGCTGCTCCATATAAGGGGTGGGTGAGGGAGGAAAGAAAGGGGGATCCAGGAGCATAAGAAACCAGATATTCCTAGAAATTATAGAATCTCCTCTTTAGTAGAAGGGACTGCTAGATATTGGATTAGATGTCTTCTGTCTAAGGAAAAGGCTTTGTCAGTCAGAGTAACTGTTAGTCCCAAGTAGGTGACCTGAGGGGTGGAAAATTGGACCTTAGAAGGTGAGACTCTATAGCCTCAGTTGGACAGGAAGTTTAGAAAAGCAGGTGTTAGTTTGGTTAATTTTTAGGGATGAACTGCAGAAAGCATATCATCTACACACTATATAAGCTTAGATTCAAGGAGAGATAAAGAGAGTAGACCATAAGCCAGGGCCTGGCCAAATAAGTGTGGAATGTCCCAGAACCCCTGAGCTAGGAAAGTCCAGGTGAGTTGGGTAGAGAAGTAGGTGTCAGGGTCAGTCGAGGTAAAAGTGACTAGGTGTCCAGGGAGATGGAAAATAATGCATCCTTCAGATCCAGGACTGAGAAATGAGAGGGCTCTGAGGGGATAGTGGAAAGAAGTGTGTAAGGGTTAGCCGTGACAGAGTAGAGAGGAACCACTGCAGAATCAAGGAGCTGGAGATCTTGATCTGGGTGGTAGGGCCCACTGGGCTTCTTCCCTGCAAGTATAGGGGTGTCAAAAGGGGAAGAAGTGAGATGGAGTAATTTTTTTCTGAGGAAGTCAGAAATGATAGGCTTAAGTCCCTTGAGGCTCTGGAGAGAGAGGGTACTGAGCTTGTGTGATGTACCTAGCAGGATCCTGTAACTAGATGATAACAGTGGAGTGGTGCTTAGCAACAGAGGGGTTCTGGACATCCCAGACTTGGTGGCCACCTGAGAGGCTGGCAAAGGAAATGACACGTTAGAACCATTAGGTTGAGTAGCTAGAAGCTAGCTGTTGGCAAGCTTGAGGTCAGATGAACATGAGTAACAGAAGAAATAGAGGCTTCCACTTTGCTAGAAGATCCCTTTCCAATAAGGGGACAGGACATATTGGCACCACCAGAAAAGAATGGGGTGAGAGGAACACCCCGAAAATGCAATTGAGTGGTGGGATCTGGCAAAGGTTGGTAAGGATGCTCCCCCTATCCCAACAATAGGGAAACTAGGACAAGAGGTAGGTTCCCAAAACTTTGTCAGGACCAAGTAAGTGGCCCTGGTGTCCAGTCAGGGAGCTCTGGGAAAAGAAAGGGGTCATCAGGAGTTGTTTACCCTCTGGGTTATCGGGGTCTAGATTCATACACTGTAAGAGGGCCTTTGTAAGGTGTTCTAAAAATTGAGATAGGGCTTCCTGTTTGTCCTGGATGACCTCTTGGAGCTGTTCATAATTTACTGATTTAAGGGCAGCCTTACAGAGACCGACTAAAGCATGTGGTAAACTAATCTCTAGCTAAAATGCCACATGGGGTATTATAATTCCATTGGTGATCCTTGTTGGGCATTGCTTCAAACCCAGTTGGATGTGTTGCATATACTGGTTGGAATACTGGTGTATTTCATCAGCGTGTGCTTTGGCCTGTTCCCAAACTCACCTGTGTTCCTCAGGAAGTAGTTTGTTAGTGAATATATATATATATATATATATATATATATATATATATATATATATATAAAAGCATGGCAGCATGCAGGAAGACATGGTGCTAGAGAAGGAGCTGAGAGTTCTACATCTGGATCCACAGTCAGTAGGAAGAAAGAGGAGCCTCTAGGACTGGATTTGGCTTCTGAAATGTCAAAGCCCACTCCCAGTGACACACTTCCTCCAACAAGGACACATCTACTTCACCAAGGCCACATATCCTAATGGTGACACTCCCTGGTGTCTAAGTATTCAAATATATAAGGCTGTGGGGGCCATTCTTATTCAAACCACCACAAGCAGCATTCAGAAGTTTGGGGCTGGAGAGATGGCACAGGCATTAAGAGCACTTGTTGCTCTTGCAGAGAACTAGGGTTCAATGCACACACCCACAGGGTGGCTCACAAACTTCTGTAATTGTAGTTCCAGGGTATCTGACATCCTCTTCTGACCTCCAAGGGCACCAGGCTCCCATGTGGTGCACATACATGTGTGGAAAATACTCATGCACATAAATTAAATCTATTTTTTAATGTTCACTTCTCTTCAAAACATCACAGCCAAGCATCCTTCATATTCTGCCTGAGTCACTTCAGGTACAGACTCACCACCCAGAGAGAGTGCTGTTGGAAAGCCACCCTAGCAGAAAACAGGGATAACCTGAAGACCTTCAAACTCCAGGAAAGAGTATACCATCATTGGCTTCAGGCAGTTATTGCTCATACTGTGTTGCTATGGTGATGAAATATGGACCTGGGACAAAATGCTCAACATGTCTTCTCACTCAAGCCTTCTGAACCTCAAAAGCAGTGTTCTCATCCTCATATTACAGCAAAAAAGCTGAGATAGAGAGTAGGTAGGCAAGACTCAGCCTGAGGATGTAGAGTTGGTCAGGGGTAGACACAGGATTTGGACTTAGCTTGGTGTAAATTTTGGAGGTAGAAGCAAAACAGGATAAGGTTAATCAGGGTAAGGTTAATTGTTGACCTGATTGACTAGGAGACATCTAAGGGATAGTAAGTGTCCTTCTGGGTATGTCTGTGCGTATGTCCAGGGAGGATTAGATCCTGGAGTTCTTACTAATCATTGGCTTAATCCACTAATGGTTTTCATGTCTGAGCAGACTATGTATGGGTAAATGATAGAAACAATGGAAGGTGGGTGTTGGAACATGGTCCAAGAGTGGAGTCATGTGAGGACTATTATGAGTGCTTCTGGGAAAATGCCAAGAAAATAGAACAAGAGTTTTGTGACGTGAATTTCTTTAAAACATGGAATTGTTCTTGAAATGTGCTTTTGTGCCTATCCCAGGTATAACAGATGAGAATAGTTTACTTCAGATTATTCATTACAACTGACTATTGTTATTTGTTTATATGCCTCTATGAGAAAACACATTTGTTTGTTTCCATATGCGGCTTGCCCTTTTGATTGTATGCTTTATGCATGTGACTCTTCTTAGCCCCTAGAGTATAAATTGTCTGATGCTCTGAATAAAGTTGTCAATGGAATGAGACTCTAGTCTGCCTCATTTCTCTGCTCCACTCTCCCAGGTCCCACTGCCAGCTAGAACAGTAAATAGTGGAGTCTGAGGCTTCTACACAACTGCTGCTAAGGACACTAGGTTTGACCCTGGTGCTAGGACTGAACTCTGAGGTGCTGTCAGGAGGGTGTTAGCCACCAGAGGGCTTCCATTGAGAATGGAATTAGTTCACTATCAAAGACGGCTTTGTGTATCTTAAACATTCTTCTTCCCCTGGTTTTCTTCCCTCTAGAGGAGAAGACACACTACAAGGTGCCAACCTGGAAGCAGAAAGCAGCCCTTGCCAGATGACTCAACCCGTGGGTACCTTGAATTGGACTCTCTATCCCCCAGAACTGTTAGAAATAGATGTTTGTTCTCTATAAACCACCCGGCCTTGAGTTTTTATTATAGCAACACAGATTAAGACAGGTGGCTCTGTCTCCTTCTCCTCCTCCTAGAAAAAGCACAAATTGCTAACACACAGATCTGTCAACAACTTCAGGGAATTCCTGACAGATCCCAGACAGTTTCCCAGTCAGCCTGTGCCACATGAAGTTTCCCAGCTGCAGATAGCTCCAGGTTGGTACAAAATGTACCAGGGTCACCTGCCCTCCATGCCTCAGGGACAGGTTCAGAGATCCTCTGTTATGGCTGCGCCTCGTTCTCCAAGACTGAATGGCTGACACGTTCCTGTTCTTTGGCTGTTTGCTTTCCTTCCCACACTCCTGTTTTCTCAGTGCTAAGTATCTCCAGCCACACACATTGTTCTTAGCTTCTCTCTTCTTCTTCTTCTTCTGTTACTATTTATAAAATCTAAACACATTGCTGCATTCAAATATCTTTTTTCCCACTTAAGGATTAGGGTGTCCTAGTTTTCTTTCTGTTGTTACAGTAAATGCCATAACCAAAAGCAATGTGGTGAGGAAATGCTTTATCATCACCATCACCACCACCACCACCACCATCATCACCATCATCATCATCAAGGGAAGCTAAAGTAGGAACTGAAGCAGAAGCCACCAAGGAATGCTTGCTCTTTCTGGCTTGCTATTTACCTTTATTTAAAAATAAAGACTTGTTTATTTTTACTTTATGTCTATGGGTGTTTTGTCTGCATGTATGTCTATGTACCAAGTATCTGCCTGATGTCCACAGAAAACCAGAAGAGTGTGTCAGATACTGTAGAATTAAAGTTATAAACAGTTGTTAGCAGATATGTGGTTGCTGGGAATTGAACTTGGCTCTCTGGAAGGTCAATCAGGTAACTGCTGAGTCATCTCTCCAGCCCCTCAGCTACCTTTCTTATAGAGCCCGGGTCCACCTGCCTAGGGATGGCATTCCCCATAGTGGGTTGGGCCTCTTATATCAACTGCAACTTAAAACACCTCACAGACACAGACCAATGTGACCAGAGCTATTCTTCAGTTGAGGTTCTCTTTTCTCCGGGTGATTTAGACTCATATCAAGTTGACAGATGAAACTATGACAGGAGACTAGAAATGGCCCACAAAAATACAAGACAATGTGACAGATCAGAAGTCATGAATCAAGAGTCTGCCTTGGTGCCTCTCAGCCCTCAGCACAGACTCTAGACTGCCCCAGGAACTGCAACAGGAACAGTTCCCATACAGCTGGTACCATCTCTCTGCCTTCTTCTCCCAAGGCCAGAATCCCTGGGTGCCCTGGCCATGTGTCGCAGGGCCACCTCTGCGCCAGCATGGCTTCTTTCCCCTCTCTACTAAGCTGTGCTCCTCAGACGTTCTCAGAAACAACAGAAGGAACTGTTGCCTGGGACGTGACCACAGACTCATCTATGTTGCGGGCCCTGCTCCTTGCTCTGATAAGCAGCTGTCTGGCTCAGAATGGGCAGACAGTAGCCATACGCTGCAGGACGAGCTCCAGTTGGATCAGTGCACAATCATCTCAGTGCTCAGTAACCTCTACCCAGCATGGCCCCCACTCTCAGACCACAACAACCAACCCAGAATATCCAAACCCAAGTTCTTTCCAATTGAATAAGAACAGTTGCTGCAATATTTAAAAGAAAAACCTCCAGAGAAAAGGTATTTGTGTAGGTCCTGGTTTGTGTATCCCAGGATGCTTAGCGGTTTCCCAGGAAGCTTAGCAGTTTCCTTGCCCTTTATTCAGTAGGTGCCATCAACAACCTTTCCCTACCCCAAGCTGTGACAAGCAATACTGCTTCAGACATTGACAAATGTCCACTCAGTAGGTGGGTAGACCTACCATTGATTGAGAGTCACTGATCCAGATCTCTTGGCATGGCCTCCAGCTCCTTGCTGTCCACCCACTGTACCTTCTGTGCTCTGCATACTCCACCTGCCTGCGACACAGAGACATCCCACAGTTAGGCAGGCAGGAAGAACATGGCCATGTGGCACTTGGGGCTCAGAAATCACCTATAGTCAATAGTGGGTGAAAGTTTCCACTCATTGGAAACTGGCTGATGGCAACTGGTTGATGGGTTTTCATACAAGTCAGTGTTTTCTCACAAAGATATTAACTTTACTTCCCCTTATGCCAAGTCTGTTCCACCACAGCCGTCATGTGCTGCTACCAATCATCAAGGTTGTAGAGACTATGCACCATCTAAAATACTCGTGACAAAAACCTCAGGAAAGACCTGGGGGAAAAGACTGCATGCTATAGAACTGTGTCAGTGGGATTCTGGGTGATGGTTTTCTTCACTTCTAAGTTTCCTGTGCTCTAACTTCCATAATGCTGTCGCACATAACCTAAAAGCAACATCCACATATGAGAGAAAACATGCACTGTGTGTCTTTTGAGGTCCTGGTTACTTCACTCAGGATGATTTTTTTCTAACTCCTTCCGTTTGCCTGCAATCATCACGATTTCACTTTTATTAACAGCTGACTAATGTTTCATTGTGCAAATGTAGCACAGTTTAATTATCCATTCATCAGTTGATGGGCATCTCAGTTGTTTCCAACTTCTTGCTATTATGACTATAGCACTAATGATCATGGATGAATAAGAATCTTTATAGTAGCATGTAGACTCCTCTGTGTAGATGCCCAAGAGTAGGATAGCTGGATCTTGAGGTAGATTGATTCTCAGCTTATAAGGACCTTCCATATTGATTTCCATAGTGCCTGAATCCATTTGCACTCCCACCAGCAATGAACAAGTGCTCCCCTTTCCCTGCATCCTCACCAGCATTAGGTGCCATTTGTATTATTGATCTTGACCTTTCTGACTTGACTAAGATAAAAATCTCAATTTATCTTTAATAATTGTATTATTTAATAAACAACGGCTAAGAATATTAAACATTTCTTTAAATGTTTCTCATCCACTTGTGTTTCCTCTTCTAATCTCATCCAGCCACAAACCCTGCAACCTACAACAGTGACCTGACTGCAAGATATTCTGGTATGACTCTCTGCTCCTCCCTGTTCCAGAGACAGCTGCATCTTCTTGTGCAGTGCCAGCCTCGTCCTGTAGACAAGATGGTGAAGGTCAGTGTGAACGGATTGGGCCGTATTGGGTACCTTCTGCTCTGCACTTGGCAAAGTTGAGATTGTTGCCATCAACGACCCCTTCATTGACCTCAACTACATGGTCTACATGTTCCAGTATGACTCCACCCATGGCAAATTCAAAGGCACAGTCAAGGCTGCGAATGGGAAGCTTGTCATCAAGGGAAGCCCATCACCATCTTCCAGGAGTGAGATCCTGCTAACATCAAATGGGGTGATGCTGGTGATGAGTATGTCGTGGAGTCTATTGGAGTCTTCACTACCACAGAGAAAGCTGGGGCACACTTGAAGGGTGGGGCCAAAAGGGTCATCATCTCTGCCCCTTCTGCTGATGCCCCCCATGTTTTGAGGGGTGTGAACCATGAGAAATATGGCAACTCACTCAAGATTGTCAGCAATGCATCCTGCACCACCAACTGCTTAGCCCCCTTGGCCAAGGTCATCCATGACAACTTTGGCACTGTGGAAGGGCTCATGACCACCGTCCATGCCACCACTGCCACTCAGAAGACTGTGGATGGCCCCTCTGGAAAGCTGTGGCATGATGGCCATGGGGCTACGCAGAACATCATCCTTGCATCCACTGGTGCTGCCAAGGTTATGGGCAAGGTCATTCCAGAGCTGAACAGGAAGGTCACTGGCATGGCTTTCCAAGTTTCTACCTCCAATGTAGCCATCATGGATCTGACATGCCTCCTGGAGAAACCTGCCAAGTATGATGACATCAGGAAGGTGGTGAAGTAGGCATCTGATGGCCCACCAAAGGGCATCCTGAGCTACACTGAGAACCAGGTTGTCTCTTGTGACTTCAACAGCAACTCCCACTCTTTCATTTGATGCTGGGGCTGGCATTGCTCTCAATGACAACTTTGTAAAGCACATTTCCTGGTATGACAATGAATACGGCTACAGCAACAGGGTGGTGGACCTCATGGCCTCCATGGCCTCCAAGGAAGCCCTGGACCACCCACCTCAGCAAGAGAGCAAGAGAGAGGCCCTCGGTTGCTGAGGAGTCCCTGTCCCAACTCGGCCCCCAACACTGAGCATCTCCCTCACAGTTTCCATCCCAGACCCCCATAGTAACAGGGAGCCTAGAGTGCCCTCCCCACTCTCTTGAATACCATCAATAAAGTTTGCTGCACCTACAAAAAGAAAAGATATGCTTGTATAATAGCGGCACAAATGTTATGGGAGTAACTAACCATTTTATTGATTTAAAAGACACTCCATGAGATGGAGCCCATATTTAGCCCTTGGCCACTGCTAAAGTGGCCAAGACTAGATAGGTCTTGGGTCTCAGGGAAAACCTACTACTATTATTCTGATAAAGGAACACAGCAATAAAATGGCTCCTGGTGACATATTGCTATACCTATAGATCACCCTTACCAAAGAAACGTCTTTTGCAATAGTTGGGAATTAACACAGAGACCCACAACTGGACAATTTGCAGAGTAAAAGACTTTGGGGCACTCAATCCTAAATTAGATGGTTTCATCAAATCCCGCCCCTCAAGCCTCCGGGAACTATACTGAAGAGGAGGCAGAAAGATTTTGAGAGCCAGAGACAAGAAAACAGTGTCATCCAGACATAACAGGATTGATGAACATGTGAACTCACAGAGGCTGTGGCAGCCCATGGAGACCTATGCAGGTTCAAGCCAGCAGGAGTCCCAGCACTGAGTGGGGAAGTAGACCCGGGGTCCTACCCCTAACCAAGAAGGTATTTGCAACTGATACCCATGGGCAAAGGGGAAATCAGTTTTTTCCAATAGAGCATCACTGGGCATAGTAACCACACTTTGGGGCAGGTCCCATTCCCAGGAATAGTTGACCAACACAGAATGAACTCTGTAATGTGTGTGTGTGTGTGTGTGTGTGTGTGTGTTGGCATTTTTTTTTGTCTTATTGGGGTTCTTTGTTTTGATTTTTAGTTTTGTGGGTTTGTTTTCAGAGAGAGAAAACTAAGTTGGAAGGGTAGGGAAGTGGGAAAGAGCTGGGAGGAATTGGGGAAGGAAAAACACTATGGTATGAAAAAAACGGAAACAAAAGCTGTGGATGGTAGCACACACCTGTAATTAACAGGACTCAGAAGGCAGAGAGGCAAGAGGACTGCTGCAGAGCCAGCCTAGTCTATATATATACATATATATATTAGAATATATAATATATATTAGAATATATAATATATATTATATATATAAGAATATATATCTAGCCGGGCGGTGGTGGCGCATGCCTTTAATCCCAGCACTTGGGAAGCAGAGGCAGGAAGATTTCTGAGTTCGAGGCCAGCCTGGTCTACAAAGTGAGTTCCAGGACAGCCAGGGCTACACAGAGAAACCCTGTCTCGAAAAACCAAAAAAAAAAAAAAAAAAAAGAATATATATCTATATATTCTTCCCTGTAGCTCACTGTCACGCGCCAGACTAAGCAGCTCCACAGCTTCTGGGGCTTCCCCGCCTTCCCCTCCCATCTCTTCGCAGAGCTCTGGACTCACTATGAAGCTGAGATAGGCCTGGACCTGGTTCTTGCGCCTCCACCTCCCGATTACAGATGCACTCCTCTGTGTCTCATGGCATAAATGAAAGCTCCCCATTATTTGCATAGGTATTAGACTCTGAGTATTATCAGGTCTCTCTTCTTGAGCATGAGGGCTTAGGGAGACCATTTCAAGACCTGATTCTGCTTTTTGCTGAATCTCCTGTCCAGGCAGAGAGAGTTAGAAGCAGCTGTAGGGCATGCTGAGGACAACCTGAGGAACTCGATCCTCTCTGTCCGCTGTGTGGACCCTGGGATCAAACTCAGCTTGGGTTCCCAGTTGAGACATCTTGCTGGGCCATGACCTTAAAGCTCTTTCCTTCCTGTCTGCGCCTCCCGTGCTGGGATGCCAGGTATATGCCACCAATCCTGATGTATTCAGAGCTGGGAATCAGAACAAAGGCTTCACCCATTCCAGGAAAACCCTCTGCTCCCGCCCCAGCCACACGCCCACTCGATAGGCCTGGGTTTGTGTGTGGACGCAGTGCTTCTGCTCCAGCTCCCCTGGAACAAAGCTCAGCCAGTTGAGGGATGAGATGTGCACTTCCTGAAAAGGAAGAGGAATTAGGTGCCATTGGGCACACTGCCTAAAACCAGAGAAATGACCCAGAAAGGGAAAAGTAGACTGAGAATTAAAAGCCACTTAGGAGACAGATGATCCTGTAAGTCTGTCCGATATCATCTCACCTGCTTAGCAGAAACCTCCTAAGATGAAGGCCTTAAGCATACGCCTTGAGGAGGTCTCAGACGGTGCTTATAAGGAGGCTGCAATGGCTGTAATCATAAACTTGGGGTGGGAACGCTTACCACTGGCCCCTCCCCCACCCCAGCCTCCGTGGTCTGAAAGGCGGAGCTGGATAAGGCTGACTCTGCAGATCTATTCTGAGTCTCACTCCGGGGTGGTAAGATGCACACAAGCTTTGCCTGCCCACCTTCGGTTTTCCTTTCTGAGCTCCTAATTCTACCTAAACTTGGGCTTTTTGGACGATGTTTTGTTGTTTTCAGGTCAGATTCCTTTAAGATTTCCCCAGTGTGTACTGTATCTTAGGGTCAGTCCAAAAGCTGAACAATACATGTATGGCTGACCATGGAGGTCACAACACGCGTTTGCATGGAAGAATCCAGAGAATTACACATTTTATTTTAAAAAGAGAACTCTGAGCCAGACAGTGGATGCACACACCCTTATTCCCAGCCCCAGGGAGCCAGAGGCAGGTGGATCTCTGTGAGATTAAGGCTAGCCTTATCTGTAGAGCAAGTTCCAGGACAGCCAGGGTTACAGGGGTACTCTGTCTTAAAAAAAAAAAAACTAAAAAACAAAAAACAACAAAAAAACAAATAAAAAAAGAAGAGAGAGAGAGAACATGAAGAAGATGACTCTGACAGTTGTGGGGAGAGTGCGGTAAGAGTTGGGGATCACCCTTGAGCAACCATTTAACAGCAGTCCCTGTGTGGAATAGCACTTGCTTTTGGTCTATAGTGGTGGCAATGAAAGAAGACAGAAAAGAACTAATTCAGAATTGTCTTAGGGTTTTACTGCTGTGAACAGACACCATGACCAAGGCAACTCTTATAAGGACAACATTTAATGGGGTTGGCTTACAGGTTCAGTTCATTATCATCAAGACAGGAACAGCATCCAGGCAGGCCTGGTGCAGGAGGAGCTGAGAGTTCTACATCTTCGTCTGAAGGCCACTAGGAGAAGACTGGCTTCCAGGCAGCCAGGAGTAGGGTCTCAAACTCCATGCTCACAGTGACACAATTTCCTCCAAAAGGGCCACACCTCTTAATGGTGCCACTCCCTGGGCCAAGCATATTCAAACCACTACAGGATGCTGGGGAGGTGGTTATGGGTTTAAGAACACTTGCTGTGACAGAAGGTCCTGAATTTGAGTCCCCAGCACTCATGTTTAAAAAAAAAAAAAAAAAGAAAGAAAAGAAAGAAAGCCAGCCTGGGGAAGGGAAGAGAAGGTAGTTAATGATAAAAGATACCTACCCAGAATCCTCCTCTGCTCTCTTCATGCACCCAGTAGTGCAACTCCCACTACTGAGCTACAACTTAGTCTTTCTGTCTCCACAATATAACTTTTTAGACCAAATGACCTCTGAAATCCCTCTAATTAAATAAATGATCCATAGGTTTGCTATAGAGCATGACGTAATCATTCTATATGTTCCCACCATGATCTTGCTAGATTCTTGTTGCAATTTGTGTGTGTGTGTGTGTGTGTGTGTGTGTGTGTGTGTGTGTGTGTGTGTTTCTTAGTTTATGAATTAGGAAATTCAGACTCAGGGAGTTTACAATGATTAACTCAAATGCCAATAAAATTAGAACCAGCTTTAAATCCAGGCCTTTAAAGTGGAGAACCCATCTGTTCCCTCTGTGATGAGAATTGATAACTTCTGAGCAAAGGTGCTAAGGGGACCATAAAGTCGAGGGAGCTAAAATCAATGCTGTTGTGCTTAATTAATTTTTTAGGTCAGTGTACAAACTGCTGGGTGCCACTGAGGCATTTTCCATACATGTTTCATTTTACTTTGTCCTGATCTTCCTCCCTCTCCGCTCCCCATCTTAATGCTGTCTTGTTCTTCTGTTTATTTTTCTTTTTAACTAAATAGTCATGCCGTATTACTAAATTGATGCAACTATAAGTATAACAGCCCAGGAGGAAGTGAGTGCGCACACCTGGAATCCCAGCTGAGACCGGAGGATTGGTTCTCTCCATCAATTCCTGGCACATACTAAGCAGACATGAGCTGTTGTAAATTTGTTACTATTTAGTTATACACAGTCTTGTTTGTTATACAGCTCAAGTTGACCTCAGCAATCACAGTCTTCTTACTTCATCTGCCCGCGTGCTGGGAGCACAGGCTACCCACTCATAATAGCACGGGGTTGTTGGTTTGCCTATCCCCCCCCCCCATCACTTAGGGAAGACTTCATTAGTTTTTGTGCTCAAAACCACATAGATAAGATCTTATAAATTTATGTTAACCCCTGTACAATGGGGAGAGGTGAGGCTTGCTTTATCTCTTTTGAGACAGGGTCTCTCATGCAGTTCAGACTAGCTCAAACTTGCTCTGTAACTGAGGAATGTGTGTAGTATCTGCCTGGTTGTATGTATGTGTACTGTGTGTGTGCAAGGATCACAGAAGAGGCCAGAAAAGAGCATGAGGTACCCTAGAGTTAGAGTAGTTCAGGTTGTTATGAGCTGACTTGTGAGCTCTGGGAACCAAACCAGAGTCCCCTGCAAGTGCTATTAACCACTGAGCCATCTCTCCAGCCCCTTATTCTTTTCTTTTGAGATAGTGTCTCACTACGTTGCCCAGACTAGCCTAGAGTTAGTACTATGTAGCTCAAACTGTCCTTCAACTCACAGCAATCCTCCTGTCTCATACTCTCGAGAGTTGGGATTACAGGTGTGAGCCCTCAAAACCTGGATTAGAATGTGAAACACAGTAAGTTTACAGTGACAAGGACTGGGGCTGGGTGGGCGCAGCTCCTTTATGGGTGGATCGCCTGTCCTTTGTGGGTGGGTCAAGCCCTGCGTCTCATTGCCATCACCTCTGCTCTAAAGTCCTGAAAAGTCATGTGACTTCAAAGACTGAGTGATCACTGTGCTGGGGAAATGGTGATTACCCCATGCCCAGTCTTTCAGATAAATGCCAAATAATCAGAGTCCACAAACGTCAGTCAAATTTCCATACCTTTCCTCCCACAGAGCAATATTAATATGGATATGTATACAGTTATGAAATAGCAAAGAAATTTTATGTCTGTGGGTTCTTTTTTATAAGTGGAGAAAAATGTTAAGGTGTTATGAGAACTCCAAAGACCGGGAGGGGCTCCTAGGAATTCTTGAATTCTTCTTTTGCCTAAAATAGTCCTTAATGCCTAAAGCCAGCACCCAGAAATTTAAGGCAAGTGTTTCATCCACAGCTCTGACCACCATGACTCGGTAGGACAACATTCACACACCCATTTCCATTCGCTCCCTCATAATGTGATCTATAATACTTGGGCACATACTGAGAGATGGCTCCAAAGTTTAGTTAGATGGGTACCTATGGGAGAGGGGCAGATGGCCCTGAGCTTCCAGCCATTTGGAAACATGGTTCTGTGGAGCCAGACCTCTTATCAGACTTGCTCACATCTGATCCGTCTAAGCAGTCCACTTTTCTGGAGTATACTGGCTTTCACATGATTAAAAGCAAGGCTCAGCCAAGTTCTAAGTCCAACTTGGAAATGTTTATCCTCTACTGCCCAGAGCATGAGGTGAGTAAGTGACCAGGGCTCGTGGGTGGGGCGTGTGTGAGGCTGCCTGCCTGACACACCAGGGGACAGGACCACACCGGTGGCCCCAGCTGGGTTTCAGGCCTGGAGCTCCTGACAGCTTCTGGAAGCTGTGACCACCATTGGGTTGGAGGCTCGGGCTTCTCCTGCTACCATCAAGAAGCCATGTTTAATTTCCTGCCCGTGTAACACTGTAACCACGTAACACTGTTCTCTTTAGATTTCCCCAGAGGTTCAAGTAATTATATATTAAAGCCAATGTGTAGCCCATTTGTTGAGTCCCACTCAACAAAAATGACTAAGGCCCCAGAGAAGCAAGTCTGTCTTCCAGAAACTGCGGTAGGGTGAGTGAAGGGGGGTGGGATGCCATGAGGCATGAGGCAGGGAACATGCAGGGAAGACAGGATTGGGGACTTACTTCCTGTGACTCTCTTCTTCTGACCCCAGCCCAGGCCAAAATGGCTGAGCCACATTTGGGGTGAACTGTATAAGATTAAAGTTTCCCAATCTAAAAGGGAGGAGGTCAGCAAGTTCGTTCTGGTTCAACCTAGTAATCAGTGGCCCCAAAGCCTTCTGCCTGTCCTCTAGTACGGTCTTATTTTCTACCATGACCTTTTTCTCTATTCAGTTACAAGGCTTCTTGGGAGCAGAAGACTTAGATGTGTTCATCTTAGCTCATAATGCCATCTACAGTACTTGGGCACAGCTTGAGAGACGGCTCCAAAGTTTAGACAGGTACATCTGGGAGAAGGGCAGATGGCTCTGAGCTGTGTGCACAGCATGTGAGACAAAGGCTGAACCAACAAATCCACTGTTCATCGAGACCCAAAGAGTCATTTCTCAACACTAGCAGGGGTCTTAACAGTGGTAGTGTGGACATTTGGGGTCTAAATAATAATAATTCCTTGGTGTGGGGTATCTGGCCTCTGTCTACTAGCAGTTACTATGTATCTGTGCCTGACTACCACATCAGTTAAAAATGTCTCCAGATCCTGCCAGGTGTCCCTCTGGAAAACAAAATCACGCCCATTCTGGAACCACTGTCACAGGTGGAGTAGTGCCTCACCATGCAGCATGGTGAGTCACAGAAACCTCCGGGAAAGGATGGCACCTGGGTTAGGTCTTGAACGATGAGTAAGAATCAGTAGGTGAAGGGAGACAGAGTCAACGCACAGGCAAGGACATGATGGCTTCCTAGAGTTCTCTTCAGGGGACCAGGTGCATGCGTGACCCACATAACTGACAGAGAGGGAAACCCAAAGCCAAGCATACACCCTCTCTCTTTTCAAAGTTGGCTCTGCCAAGCCTTGGTTTCAGACTTATTTTCCATGGCTGCCTCCAACCCCAGAAAGTGAGTGATGCTAACAGAAGACCTCTGGGGACCAGGTGAGGTCACTTAGAGCAGGCAAGGTGCTAGGGCAGCTCAGATGTTTTCCTGTGACAAGGCACACACGATAAGGCTTTTTTTTTTTTGAGGAGCTGCTGGGGTTTGAACCAGGGTCCTTGGGAATATTAAACATGTACTGTACCACTGAGATACATTTTAGCCTTGCACTAATATCTTAAAGTGCTTTCATGAATTGTTTAAAATGTACGAAGACTATATTCAACATACAAGCAACAGTTACAGTGTGCCCGTAACTGCCTGTGGCCAGAGACCTAGGCTCTCTCTGGTGTTTAAAACCCTTTAAAAGCCTCCTTGGTGATTTTGGTCCCTGTCCACTCTAAGAGAGTAAGATATCTGTTTTCACACCTATTCATTCAACAAACATTTCTTTAAACATTCCACTGTTAGATTGGGGGTTGGCCTGAAATGAAGAGGCATGGGGCCTTGGTGACCTGTGACCTGTGCGAGTTCTGACTACGTGCATCTGCCACCCAGAGTCTGAAGGTGAGCCCATGGATGCGGAGGCTGTAGTTTTAGTAATCAGAAGGAGGAGTTGGAGGTGTCATGGAGAAGACCAAGGACAAGTTGGAACCTGCTGGTCCTCCATGTCTGTTACCACATGTAACCACAAACACCCTCAGGAATGGCAGCTGCTTCTCGCCAGGTTGGGCACAGCAACTCTTCCCTCCCTTACATAAAGCGTTGTTTCACATGGTCCAACTTGATTTCATGTTCTCAGTATCCACCACGATGAAGAAATGGAGGTTCAAACGTTGACTTGTGAAGAAGTGGGTCAGGGTGTTTTCTGGTTGCCTCTGGTCACCCACATCCATTGCATCACAGCTTTGCCTGATAACATGATTCCATTCACTGCTGTAGAAGCCCAAGGCTTAGGGGACTTGGAGCCTCCTAACTGCCCCAGAGGGGACGCAGCCAGTCTCCAGCAATAAGGCCCATACAACCCCACTGGGAAGTGGTGGTGTTTGTTTGTTTGTTTTGGGGGGCTGTAGTGTATGTGCTTAATTGTTTCTTACTCAAGTTGCATAAACTTGACACCAAGTATTTACCAGTCAGTTTCCACTGCAAGTATTGGTTTTCTTCAGTAAGGATTTCCCCATAAACTCAAATGCTACTGATGTTTTTGTGAGCCTAGGACAGGAGGCTGGATCTTAGAGGCTACTCCGAGGTGGGCAATGACTCTGTGATACGGCAACTCTCCTAGTTGGTGAGTGACTCTGGGCTTGAGACGTGTCATGGCAAAGGTGAGGGGAGTGGCTCCTGTGTTACATGTTCATCATCCTTAACATGTTCTGTGACCAGATGATAACCACCAGGGATCAGGGCACCTCAGACTAAGCACATCCTGGGTGGTCACTGGCATTCAAGGTAACACACACACACACACACACACACACACACACACACACACAAACACACATTGGAAGGCAGAAATATGGCCAATGGTTCTAAGCCCTTCCAAACCAGATGTGACCTCTCCATGGCTTCTTTCAGTCATTTTACAAATATTTACTGCCTACTCCCCTGTGCCAGGTGTGGTATTGGCCACTGCCGATCCAAAGGTGACCAGATGAGGGACTCTGTTCTAACTGTGCCCCGTGTCTAGTAGGCAGAGCTATAAAATACATAGTAACAACACAGCAACAGCATTGAAGATGCGGGCAGAAAAGCCTGGATGCCCACGGCTCTGGAACAAGGCAAAACTGCACAGAGAGCCATAGAACTTGCAGCCCTCCCTGGAACACTTTGATGCTTTACGACTGGTCTGTGCTTGACCCTACTAAGAAGTTGCAGGCCAGGCACCTAAGGTAAGAAGCATGGGTACCAAAGGCTGCCTGCACAGTTGTGCAGGTCATGGTTGTGTGCAGGACTGGCTTACAGGAGAGGCAGGAACAAGCAAAAGGAAACACTGGCTTTTACTGCGCTTGCCCAGATTGTTGAATCTGCCATCAGAGGACGTGGTTAACTGTGGCCTCTTTTCTGCCCCCTACCTTCCCCCACATCCCTTTCTATCTTAAATTTTTGTTGTTGTTGTTGTTGGGGGTTTTGTGGTTTTGTTTTTTGTTTGTTGGTTTGTTTTGTGTGTTTACTCTATAATTCAGGAATGCTTGGAACTCATAGTATTACCCAGATTGACTTAAACTCATGGCAACCCTCCTGCCTCAGCCTGAGGTGTGCATCTGTGACCCTTTCTTTGGATCTGAATGGAAATTGAGCTCCCTTGTGTTGCTGTGGTCTGGGACACACTTTTTGCCTGGTCAGTCAGGGTTCAGAGCAGAACTTGAGCACTCATAGGAATGGGGTTTTATGCAGCTGGTAGAGGAGCTGGGTGAAGGCTTGGAGGAATGGCAGGGCTGGAGAAGGAGCCAGGGACACTGAGAGTTGGCCTTGAAGGGATGGGCCCAATGTGGGTAGAAATACCATCTGACGGTGGGCCTGAGGCTGCCAGGCCCTGGACTTAGCACTTCAGAAGAGCTGGAAGCATGGACATGAGAGACAGACAAGTGACAAGCTGATTACACTCTGGGTCGTCACCTTGCTAACGGGGATCGATCGCCTTCAGGGAGGAAGAGCAACCTCCTCCGTTTTATTTTCTGGGTCACAGCCCCTCCTCATTGAGAGCTATCCAGGGAATGGTCTCTGGAAGAGCAGCTCTGTGTGTGTCAAGATGAAAGATTCGACCCTCGTATTTCAGGTAAAGCTATTGGCAGAGACAGAGTACCCCGACTGGACAGGGAAACACAGAAGATCCTAGGCCCATTAACCACAAACTCTCCTACTTGAGTGTGGTGTGGGATGCATGCGTGTGTGTGTGCGTGTGCATGTGCGTGCATGTGCGTGTGCATGTGTGATGTGTGAATTTTCAGAAGTGGCTGAAAAGAATAGTTCCCATCTCCTTTCTTAAGGGCACAGGGTAGGCATCTGTTTTAACAACATCAGCAGGTGATGCTGGCACACAGGAAAGAGGACGACCTTCTGTGCTCACAGCAGAACAAGGTACAGTTAACCCAGCTTGAGCAGCCTGCTATGGAGGTCCTCCCTCGGTAGTCTGCTGTGTGAAGACACCGAGACAGGGACCTCGGTGTTGAGGATACCCCACATTACCTCTTGAGCCAGACTTTGAGTTTTCTGTCCTCTGTCTTGCTCTCACAACTCTTCCCAGCCTTTCAGAACAAGCTAAGAAAGCAGCTGTGTACCCATCTCAAGTTCTGTGGTGAGTTGCTGGGTGTGGAGGACCAGCCAGGTGGCTCTCACGCTCGCAATGCCAAGGGAATGAGGAATTGAGAAATCAGAGGTATGCCCCACCCTGCAAACCGGGCTCACTGGTGACTCACACAATTGATTCGTCCCATTCCGTGATCACCACTAAAGAGCATATATCTGACACCCCAAAGTACGTGGGCATCTATGTGGGGAACCATATGAAGCAAGTGAAAATGCCAGGGACCTGCCTTAAAGGCCCTCCCACGGGTCTCCTTTGCCCTCAGACACACCCATCTGCCTACCCACTCCACAGAGACCTGCACCCTGCTGTAAGGCTATTGACGGTGTCACCAACAGCTCCCTGAGCAAGCAGAGTGAACGACTTGGGAAGGGCCGAGAAGGCACAGTGACAGGCTCGGTGAAGGTACGGGTCACTTTCCTACGGCATGTGCCCCGGCAGACAGCCCCTCCAGTGTCTGCTCATCCAGTCCTCTCAAAGAGAGTCATGAGATGCATGGGAAGGCCTTTCTCTCCCCTATCTTCTTCTTCCCTTACTGGTCAGAGTTAGCAGTGGTTTCTGGCTCTGCTCCGTGTTCCCCCTCCTTCCCCCAAAAACCTTTGTCGGTGATATTTGCCATCGAGTTCCAGTTTCCCAAAAGTGAACTTACTAGGTGGGACTAGGGAAGCTGCATTTCAAAGGGCCCCAGGGATTCCCAGGAAGCTGGGCAGGGGCACGCTTATGGAAAACACCGGACTAGGCAGAATGCTTGGGAGCATGAGAGCAAGGAGCAAAGGACAGAATCAAATGTGGCTGTGTGGGAAGGAAGATCACAGACAAACAGATGAGGTTTACATCCTTCAAATCCCTAGGGAGCTCAAGTTTGGAACCCGTGGTTGACCCTGCCCTACTGTTGCTTGACCAAATGTCTCTGAAACCTCGGACTCCTACTTGCCTTACCTTCTTCAAAGCCTGGCAAGTAGAAAGCACTCTGGATGTGTTTGATGAATTAATAAATATGTGTATTTAACAGTTTATTACTGAGTGTGAACTAAGACAAAAGGTGTGGGCAACTAACTGTGTGTCGGGGCAAATCAGGCAGAGAGTGTCCGGAAAGGGGTAGACGGGAGTCTCACTTTGCTTTCTAGTGCTACAGTAAGATACCATGACCATAAGCAACCTGGGGAGGAAAGGGTTCATCTCACTTCCATATCACAGACCATCATGGAAGGAAGTCAAGGCAGGAACTGGCGCAGAGGTGATGTAGAGGCCATAGAGGGTGCTGCTTACTGACTTCCTCTGCACGCTTATTCAGCCTGCGCTCTTCTATCATATGGGACCAGCCCAGAGGTGACCCCGCCCCTTATGGAATGGGCCCACCCACATGAATCAACAATCAAGAAAATAGACCACAGGCCAGGTAAAAGCATCTTCCTCGACTGAGGTTCCCTCTTCCAAAATTACTCTAGCCTGTGTTAAATTGACACAAAAAGTACACAGCACAGATGGGAAGAGACTAGCAAAGGAAGCTCTCTTGACGCTGAAAGGGTCGGAGAGGGCTAGGAACAGTGAAGGGGCTGACACGCCTTCACTAGACAGTAAGCTCTGGGAAGCAGACACCTGCTCTGTGGGGAGTGCCCTATCCTAGGTACAGCCCAGGAACACAGCACACTTCACAGGGACACAGCACACTCCATATTCTCTTGCCAAATGACTGAAAAACAATCGCCACCCTCAGTGTTCCAGGGATATACACTGCATGCACAGTTTGATCATGGAGTCTAAGTCCAGAATAGCAAGGGTCTGTCCTTAGTAGAGGTCCAACATAAAGGGCCTCTAACCACCTCACCCAGTGGCCTCACATGTGGTCCAGTATCAAGACCCCTGAGGAGTCACAAGAATAGTACTGACCTTCCAGGTCTCCCCCAGATCAGTGACCTCCAAATCTGTACGAGGGGGTCTGTCTATATCTGGATGTCTCAAGTTTATGGTCTCCTAGGATTCGCAACTCTCACTGGGGCTTGGAAGATTTGGGGGTAGTCGTGAGCGCCAAAGAGGAAGCTTTTATCTGGGACCCAACAGTGGGGTTTAGAAACCTGATTTAGACCTGGGCAGTGGTGATACACACCTAAAGTGTGTACCAGAACTTAGGAGGCAGAGGCAAGGTGAATCTCTGAGTTCGAGGCTGCCTAGTTTGCAGAGTAAGTTTCAGAACACCCACGGCTACACAAATAAAAACCCTATATCACAAAGAAGAGGAGGAAGAGAAAGAGGAAGAAGAGGAGGAGGAAGAGGAGAGGAAGAAGAGGAAGAGAAGAGGCAGAAGAGGAGAAAGAGGAAGAGGAGGAGAAGAGGAGGAGGAAGAAGAAAAGGAAGAGGAGGAAAAGGAGGAAGAGGAGAAAGAGGAGGAGGAGGAAGAGGAGGAAGAGGAGGAAGAGGAGGAAGAGGAGGGGAGGGGGAGGGGGAGGAGGAGGAGGAAGAGGAGGAGGAGGGGGAGGGAGAGGAGGAGGAGGAGCCTGACTTTGGAGCCAGGCTTAGTGGTACATTTCTGGAATCTCAGGATTTGAGAGGCTAAGGCAAGAGTATTGCAAGTTCAAGGCTACCTTGTGCTATATAGTAAGACTCCAAAAGAGAAAAACAAAGCCTTCTTTTGCTATTTGCAGGCTAGGATGTAAATTCAATGGAAGAACACTTGCCTAGCATGCTTGAGGCCTTGGGAGCCATACCAAGTACTTCAACATAAGAGAAGGAAGGGGGGGCGGGGGGGGCAACACCCTATCTTATTGTTATGAAAATAAAGCCTCTGCCCACTTTATTCTCTGTTCCTTTTGCCAACTGCTGCTAGGTTGAAACCCAGGTCTCAGCATGTGCCAGGAAAGTATTGATAACCCCTCTGTGGGCCCCCAGTTTTCTTGCTGTACTCCAGATCTTCTAGCCCTCCCCAACAACTGAGGAGCCTGGGGAGTTTAAATATGTCCAGAGGATGTACCTGCAATTTGGGGCTGACGATACTTTGGCCTACAGGGTCTCACTGTGTAGCCCAGGCTGGCCTCAAGCTCATGGCAATCCTCCCGCAGTAGCCTCTCCAGTGCTGAGATGACAGGAGAGACCTGGTGCCTGGCCGTGCCATCCTTAAATGAGGAATGGGTCAAGCTGGAACAGCCCCAACTCAGATGCCTCTTTCGATTTAAAAAGGGGGAAAACAGATAATGCCTTATCCCGCTGGACACCGTCCACTGCCCTCTTGAGGCATGGTCTCTTACTTCTTCAGTTCTTAGTCTTTTTTCTTTTTTTTTTCCAGAGCTGAGGACTGAACCTTGGCGTTTGCTAGGCAATCGTTCTACCACTGAGCTAAATCCCCAACCCCACTTCTTCAGTTCTTAAGAGAGGCAGTGGCTAAATATGAGCTACAGAGAATCTGGTGCTGCCTCAAAGAGCCTTGCCTCCAGAGGGGGTCAGTTTTCGGAAGCGCTGACTCCGCCCCCTGCTCCCCAGGGAACCGCAGCTGAGGCAGACAGGCCCTGCAGGGACTGCGACCACCATCCTCCTCCTAGTAGGTTTAGGGACCTCACCTGTACACAGGTGACCGGGAGACGAGCCTCCCTTTGGGAGGATTACATAAATACTTTTTGGAAGTGATTTCTTTCTTGGCCTGTGTTTATCTTCATTTAATTGGCCCTAATTTACTTTACTAATTGATGCTCAGGTCCAGGAAAACCTCCCACTCTAGGTTTACAGCATGCTGAAAAGAAAAGCGACTCCGATGAACAAGCCCCGGGCAGGTGGCTCCTCACACAGACTTGGAGAATCTGGGCTCTACACAGACCTATGTGTTTAGTAGTTCTACGGCAACAGAGCTGACATCGGACATCGACAGAAGCCTCAGACGGACTTCCTCCTCTTGATGCAGAGAAAAACTTTAGAACAATTACAACCAAAATAGAATAAACACAGGAGTGAGAATGTAGCTTGGGTATCGGGAGCATCCAAAAGTCCATGGATTTGATCCCTCACACTGTAAATGAGCGACTCTGGAGGTGCTGGCAGAGGGCCAGGCAGAGGGGACGAGGTGAGATGTGGATCACGTTTTGTTTCCCAGCCAGAGGAGTTCCGGCCAGGACTTGGAGACTCTGTGAATGTTTGGGCTGGAAATATATCTGCAGACTCGTCTCTGTCTCCCTAACCACACACAGAGATGCTTTCTCAGACCGAAATAAAGCAAAGGACTTTCTGCGTGTGAAGACCTGTCACAGAGCATGACCAGGAATTGCAACAGGAACTTGCAATGCAGGGTCCCCACGTGAACCAAGTTACAAAACCGAGGCAGTGTCATGCATGCTGTGATATATATTTGCTGTGATATAAGGGTGCTGTGGTGCTGTGAGCTCCTGTCTGGAGCAGAGCCCTGGCTCAGTGGGGATCAGTAAAATGACTGCACCTAAAAACATTAGCAGTCCCCCTCTGAGGACAGTCATCAGACAGCAGCTAAAACAACTCTGAAAACTGCCTGTTATTTAAGTTTGGAAACTAAAACTTGTTTAATGTGCCCACCGATCCAGGTAGAGGAGGGCATAGTTCCACCGTTTTTAATACTAGAGTCAAGTACAAAGTACAATAATTTGTATTAGATAGTGTCTTAGTTAGGGTTTCACTACTGTGAGCAGACACCATGACCAAGGCAATTCTTATAAGGACAACATTTAATTGGGGCTGGCTTACACCTTCAGAGGTTCAGTCCATTAACATCAAGGTGGGAACATGGCAGTGTCCAGGCAGGCATGGTGCAGGATGAGCTGAGAGTTCTACATCTTCACCTGAAGGCTGCTAGAAGAATACTAGCTTCCAGGCAGCTAGGATGAGGGCCTTAAAGCCCACGCCTACTCCAACAGGGTCACACCTTCTAATAGTGCCACTCAGTGGGCCAAGCATATACAAACCATCACAGATAGTATATCCTTTACAGTGTACACTCACTGCTTTAGGCTGTCTATGAGGACACATGGCATAAGCATGTATATATTCATAATTAATCAAGTGTTTAACTCCGTGAAGGCAGGAAACTGAATATATTCATGAAAGTCAGTGCCTTGCCTGCAATCCCAGCACTTGGGAGATGGTGACTGAAGTTTCAAGCATTTGACACCTCCAGCTACACAGTGAGTTAGAGATCAGCCTGTGTTGTATGAGACCCTGTCTCAGAAAACAACAGACAAACAAAAAGTCAAAAATATGTGTTCACAAACAAATCACTTCTAAAATGGTTCCCTATTAAATCACCAGTCCTGGGTTATCACCACTTCCATTCTTGTTGGGACTGGATCTCTGTAAGGACATCAGCACTGTTCTAGCAATTCTGTCAATGAAACATAGATATCATATGAGCTGCCTGAAGAACTTGGAAGTCCTACTGGAGAGCTGACTGACTCTCCAACAGACACTGATGGAGATATGTAGCTGAAGAGCAGCGCACTAAGAAAGATAATGCACGTCATACGCATATGCTCATCAAAGGAAATATCTAACAATAAAGAGCTTAACACCGAGAAATTCTTAAGTGTTTTGTAAAACAGATATACAAACAACTTCAATTTCAGCAACAGGGTCTCACTATGTAGCCCAGGCTACGCTGGAACACACTGTATAGCCCAGGCTATCCCAGAACTCACTGTGTAGCCTCAGAGTCACAGTCCTCATGTTTCAGTTCCCCTAGGGCTGGGATTCCAGGTGGACCATAACACCTGGATGAAATCTGCCTCTCGGGGGACAGAGTTTCACAAATCTTTATAAAGCAGAAGATATTAGAAAATATAATTTTGTCAGGAAATATAAACTGAGGCTGGAGGTGTAGCTTGGTAAATGTGTGCGTGAGGTTCAAGGCCCGGCTCCGAAAATAAAGGACTGATAGACTCATTCTTTAGGAGTTACCACATAGACCTGCTAAACCTCAGAAGGTACAGGTCAGAGTCTTTGAGGTTCACAGCTCAGCAGGAAGTTTTAATCAAACAAACTTTCCCCTCACTGACTAAAAAACAAGAAGAAGAAGAAGAAGAAGAAGAAGAAGAAGAAGAAGAAGAAGAAGAAGAAGAAGAAGAAGAAGAATATTATTTTTTTAAAGCGGTTCATATTCAGTGCCCTGCCTGGTAGCAATATCTTAAAGTGGAAAGGGTAAGGGAGTGTTGGGCGAGAACCCGGGATGCTCCTCAGCCATTTAGCAGAAGAGGAGAGGAGAGTAGAGAGGAGGGGAGGGGAGGGGAGAGGAGAGGAGAGGAGAGGAGAGGAGAGGAGAGGAGAGGAGAGAAGAGAAGAGAAGAGAAGAGAAGAGAAGAGAAGAGAAGAGAAGAGAAGAGAAGAGAAGAGAAGAGAAGAGGGTCTCTCTCTCTCTCTCTCTCTCTCTCTCTCTCTCTCCCTGTCCTGTGAAATGGAGGGGGAAAGGTATTCTTTTTACCCTTGCAAAAGTCTCATTTTTAGTTGTGTGTGTCTATGTAGAGGTATGTGCCCGTGTGTACAGGGGCCCTGGGAGGACAGAGACTTCAGGTCCCGTGAACCTAGAGTTATAGGTAGTGTGGACCACAAAAAGTAGGTGCTGGTATCTGAACTCTGGTCCTCGGCCTTTAGAGATTGGCTCTAACGCTGTCTGAATTCAATTCGGCTCCCAAAGGCCGCGTTCCCAGACGCTGAGAGTCTCCACCCGCAGCTGGATTTGATTGGCAATAAAGAATTGCTGTACAGCCAATGGCTGGGCAGGTAGACTGAGGCAGGACCTGGGGATTTGCAGGCAAGGAAAGGGGGTAGAGGCTGAGATCATCACGAAGGGGAAGAAGAAATACCAGGCCTAAAAGCTCGTGAGACTTGTGAGAATCAGGGAAAGTGGCCACATGGGCCACTTCGCTCGCCAGTTGTATTTGGGGTAGTAGAGATGAAATACAGATTTTAAAAGATGTTAATTCAGAAGTACTGGAGGGTGATGTTAAGCAGCGGGAAGGATAAGAACTGCCCACCTTTGAGCTACTCAAGACATATTCAAATTAACTGGTGTGTGTGTGTGCGTGTGCGTGTGCGTGCGTGTGTGTGTGTGTGTGTGTGTGTGTGTGTGTGTGTCTTTCATTCATCCAGAGGGCTCTGGCGGGTGGCTGGGAACGAGACCCTCTGGGAACACAAAGCCGTTAACTAATTACCGCTATAGTCTGCAAGAGCGTTCACTTCTAACCACTGAGCTACCTCTCCAGCCCTGAGATGTTTCTTCTTGGGAGAAAGACCAATTACTACAACACTTTAACTAGAATCTTCCCGGAATAGTTTGTGGGACCCTGAAACTGCAGAGCAATCCTCAAAGTCACCTTGACTTTCAGCCACCATTTAATGGATTCCTGAGATTTCAGAGCTAAGAAACCATCCTCAGGGCAAAAAAGAATGGCCTTCCAGGTGAAAGCCTTGTTGTTTGTGGTCAAACACATTTGCAAGGCAATTCCTTCATTTTGTAGATAAGAAAACTAGAGGGAAAATAAACAACCTCAGGCAACTTTACTTTCACCATTTTGGCTACTAAAGGCTTCATTTTAACGGACCCGAGCTTCCAAACCCCTAGCTGTCGTTCTCATCTGTACTGCCTTCTTGAGGGGCGTTGTCTGTTTGGGTTTCTTGTTATTATTCTTGTTTTGTTTTGTTTTTGAGACAGGAACTGGTGTAGCCCAGACTGACCTTGAGCTCCCAATATAGCCCAGGCTGGCCTTGAACTCAGGCTTTCCTAAGTGCAGAGATCATCAGGTTTTAATCACTGTGCCTAGCACTACCTGGGAAAGTTTATTAACTTTGGATGTCTGGACTACACTGGTCTAAAGTGAGGACTGTGGAGGGAGCCCAGGTTGTGAGGTTGCAGTACAGTGATCATGCTAAAACTGTTTGCTGTGGGTTCCACTTTTCCATGTCAGCTCCCTCTACAGAAGCTCTTGTCACCCTCCTGTTTCCCCACAATGAATCTTATTTCTCCTCTGCAGTTCTGACAGTGATCAAAGCCCAAATGCCTGAAAGGCAGAGGGCAGTGCACTCAGACTCTAGGTCTGGGTAGTGGGCAAAGGTGAGGGAGGGGAGAAGGGGGAAAACCACTCAGCAGCTACCAAGTGTGCTAAGCCTGCTGACAACACACCGATCAGTGGGCCTAGTGGCCAAACATGCCAGGGAGCTAGCCTGGCTCCTGTAGCAGCCGCAGTCCCCAGCTGAAGCTTAAATGCATGCTCTCAGGCTTGGAGTCTATCTTGGAGCAGCAGACGCTAACCACCCTAAGTCCCAGCTAGTGACGGCTAGCACTGGAAACCATACAGGGCTGTGCTGAGAACAACACCTTTGCCTTCAGTTGCTCTCCCTTGGCGGTGGGGGGGTCTTTTCATTCCACCTGGGTAGGAGTGTTGGGTCCCCAACCAGCCAGGGTGCTGGTGAAAAGGCATTTTCTCTCTTTGTAGGGGCCTTAGTGATTCATGCTGGTAATCCCAGCACTCAGGAGGCAGAGACAGGAGGAGCTCTCCTGAATGCAAGGCCAGCTTGCTCTTCCTGGTGGGTTCCAAGCTGGTCAGGGGTAGAAGCACTCAGAAAAACAAAATAAACAAACTTATCATTTGTTAAATGTGACTAATCCATTGAGAAGGGCCTTTTGTAGAAACCTAAGCCCAGAGGGCAAACTGCAACTGTAACACTCTGCCCTTTCATCGACTCTTTCTCTTTCTTTAAAATAATTTTATTTCTATGTACTTATTTACCCTGTGCCCTCGAGAAAGGACCGTGCCACTGTGCACACGTGGAAGCCAAGCTTTCAGGGTTTGGTTCTCTCCTACCCCACACCAGTATTTTTAAAATTATTTACTTTTATATACCTTAGTGTTTTGCCTGCATGTATATCTGTCTGTATGAGGGAATCATATCTCCTGGAACAGGAGTTACAGACAGTTGTGAGCTGCCATGTGGGTGCTGGGAATTGAACCTGGGTCCTCTGGAAAAGCAGCTGTTCCTCTTAACCACTGAGCCATCTCTCCAGCCCATGTGATTGCATTCGTAAAGCAAATAATTTGACGTAGCTCAGCTGTCAGGCTTGGTGGCAAGGGCTCTTATCCACTAAGCCATCACACTGGGCCTCTGGTCCTGTCTTTAATTTGTTTTAATTTTTAGTCAGAATCTCAGGAAATTTCCCAGGCAGGCCTTGGTTCACACACAGGCCTCGGCCTCGAAGTTTTGGTCCTCTTGCCTCAACCTCAACAGTAGCAGGGATTACCAGGCCTGAAGAACACATAGCAACCTCAATTTTGCATCAAAACGGGTCAGCCTGAGTGGTTACCTCTCTCTCCTGCCAGTTCCTCCTCTGCCTCCCAGGCTAAATCCCCTGAATTCTCCTGAGAGGCTGTGGCAGAAACCTCCTGGAGAACTCACCAATAGCAGATACTAATCACAGTCAGTCTTGGGATGAGGAGTCTCATGCTGTTACTCAGTCAGTTCCTTGGCAGGCAGGGGCAAGGTTCCTCATCCCCTAATCAGAAGGGACTTTGTCATTTACAGCACTTGAAGCAGGTGCCTGCCTCGGGCTGCAAGGCACTGGGCATGGCTACCCACAACCACTCTCCTGCACAGTCCCTGGTAAAATCTCATGTGATTCCACCCATATGCCAACCCAAGCCACGGGAATCTGCGAACTGAACACTTCAATCCCACCGAGACTCTTTGCTCTCAACCACTTGGTGGTAGGCTTGGGGGGGGGGGGCGGTGTGAAAGGACCATACTGCTTCCCTGAAAGGTGACACTGGTTGATGCCCTTCCCAGCAGTGCTGGAGAGTTCTGCACTCTTAGCTGCATTGTCCTCTCCTCGCTAGTGTGACATTCCTAGACAGAATCGGAGAAGAATTGGAGCAAATCAGTCATATGGGGAGTCTGCGAGAGCCACCAGCAAGGGGCTGCACTGAGGAACTGTGCTGGAGTGGACTAGCTGACCTGCAAGGCCGAGAAGAATGACACAATTCCTATTACAAATACAAAATAGTTCCGAGTATTCAGCCTGATGATGCTTACTGAGCAGGAGGGAGGCAGAGCTTTCTGTGAGGTAGGATTCTGCTCAGTAGAACACTCTGATCTTGCATCCATCTCTCGCCTTTTCTGCCAGGCCATCTGAAGCCTGGCTACAGATAAGCCAAATAATGCTCTGGCCAAACCAGACAAGCACAGAGAGTGGGGGCAAAGACTGAATGAGATTGTTTCTGGAAGTAGGGGGAAAGCTAAATAATTGTATACAGAAAAAAGTTTGCAGTTTTCTTTTGTTTGTTTTGTTTTGAGACAGAGTCTTGCTCTGTAGCACTGACTAGGCTGGTCTTCACTTTAGGGCCCTTGCCTCAAACACATACATGCTAATCATCCCGCCTTAGTCTCCCGAATACTGCAATGACAGTTACAATTGTAGAGTACTTTGGAAACCTGTATAGTGGCTCAGGGATTGCCTAGGACACTGTGGGATAGAAATATAGAATCATGGGACCTAACCTGGACGCATTAGATGAAAATCTGCTTCGAGGCTGGGCAGTGGTGGCGCACGCCTTTAATCCCAGCACTTGGGAGGCAGAGGCAGGCAGATTTCTGAGTTCGAGGCCAGCTTGGTCTACAGAGTGAGTTCTAGGACAGCCAGGGCTACACAGTGAAACCCTGTCTCAAAAAAAACAAAAACAAAAACAAACAAAAAAAACCAAAAAGAAAGAAAGAAAGAGTAAAAGAGAATCTGCTTTGAAGTTGGACTTGGTTGAGCACATCTGTAATACCAGCAACTTGGCCAGCAGAGACAGGAGAATCCCAAGGTTCAGGCCAGCTTGAATATAGTGAGACCCCATCTCAAAAGCTCGCAGGGCCTCTATAGATTTGAGGGGTCCGACCTTGCCTAGAATGCACAAGGCCTGGAGATCATCTCTAGCACAGAAAACAAAATCATAGGCAGAGGAGGGACCGTCTGCCTTTGCAAGACCCACAAGATATTTAGAGTACACAGAGGCTCCAGAAACCATGCTTCTGTATTCCCCCCCCCAGAAAAGTCCTCACTGACTGTTTTAGATTCTTCCCAACACCCCTGATTTGCTAGTGTCCTTCCCAGTTTCTCACCGAGGAACGGGAACAGCCCGAGAGAACCCAGGACCCTCACAGGGACTTCTCGGCTGCCTCTCACATCACACTTTGTTTATATCTCCTTCCCCCTGTTTTTCTTTACTCCTAACTATAAACAACCAGGAAAAGCCATTCATTCCCAGCCCCAGGAGTTACTCTTGAATTGACCAAAGGCGCACTGAAAGTGAGGCCTGCAGTCTTGATTCTCAGGAGCTGGCGCTGTCTGCTTGAGACCAAACACACTGCCTCTTCAGCCTTAATCCCTCTCTACCTTCAAAGCAACTCTGAGTTAGGGCACTGTGTCTGAATGCTTGTGAACCCCCATTTATGTTAGAACCCTATCTCCTGAAGTGACAGCATTAGGAAGGGGGACGTCGGGAAGGAACTGCAGGAGGAACATGGATGACCCCTTCCCTTGCTCTGAAACATCAACATTCAAAAGATTTCAACTAAAGATGTCATGTAAGAGGGCAGGGCATATAACTCTGTGGTAGAAGGCTTATCTAGCAAATGTAAGACCCTGGTTCATAATAATAGAACACAGCAACAGTAATAAAAGATACAAATGTATTTCAGTGTTCTTATTTAGGGGTTGGGGGTGTGGCTCAGTGTAGAGCACTTGCCTTAAAATACTGCTGTTGGGTAGAAATCACATCCATAGTTTCCACTGGTGACTCATCAGGTGCGAAAGAGAAGGCAGACATTTGGCCTCTGAAACAGAATACTTCCGACATCAGGCACTATATCGGGATACTGAAGTCTGAACAAGTAAGAACAAATGGATTATGCCAAGAAACTGGAAACTCATACTGTTAAGCAAATTCTAACAGCTCTACCTTTGTGCTGTCTGATGTGCAGGGAGATACTGATGATGCCTTAGGTTTTGGGACCAGAGCTACAGGATTTGCCTGGCATGTTACAGGTCTAGGTTCCATCCCCAGCACTGGAAAAGGAAAGAACAGGTTACAAAATAGTGATTTATTAAGGTATAGTAGTGTGTGTGTGTGTGTGTGTGTGTGTGTGTGTGTGTGTGTGTGTGTACCAGAGAGCCTGTGGAGATTGGAGGACAACTTTCAGGAGTCAATTCTCTTCTTCCACGGCAGGTTCTAGGATCGAACTTAGGTCATCTGGCTTATATGGCAAGTGTCTTTATCTGCTGAGCAGACGTGTAATTTTTTTATGGCTCCATATTTGTATAGTATGCAGAAAGAAGGAAGTGAGAAGGCAGAGTGGAGACAGAAAATATGCATTCTAAAATGACAATAGTGGGCTGGAGAGATGGCTCAGTGGTTAAGAGCACTGGTTGCTCTTCCAGAGGTCCCCGGTTCAATTCCCAGCACCCACATGGCAGTTCACAACTGTCTGTAACTCCTGTTCCAGGGGATCTGATGCCCTCATACAGACATATGTTCACCATTGCACAAGAAATAAAATGTCAATAGTGAAGCCACACACACTATAGCAGGCAGTTGTAATTCTGGTACTTAGAAGACTGAGGCAGGAGGATTTTAAGCTAGAAGCTACTCTGTGACCCTGGCAACCCTTGAAGCGGCACAGGACCCTCTTAGCTCTGCCTTCCCAGACTTTCAGGCTCCGCCAGCACAGCTGTTTCATTTTGTAAAGCTCCAAGAGTGATTACCGTGTTTTTCTGCTTCATGGAACCTTGAAAAGCCACTTAGCTGACTTCTCTCTTCTCAGGAAGGTGAAGAGCAGGCCGGAGAGTGGACAGATTAAATTGCTTTGCCAAGAAAGCGCTCCTGTAGGTTGGAGTAGTAGGCCAAGTGGTAGTGTTTGCCCGGCGTGCTTGAAGCCCTGCGTCGGCTCCCCAGCAGTGCATAAATCTGAGTGTGTGGTCATGCCTGTAACCCCAGTTCTCAGGAAGTGGACAGAGGAGGGTCAGAAGTTTAAGGTTGTCTTTCCTCAGCCTCATAGAAAGTTTGAGGCCACCCTGAGCTGCATGAGACCCTGTCTCTAAAGTAAAACAAAAACCAACTGAGGGGATGGGGGGGGGTGAGAGTGCTTGCTGTACAAACATAAGGATCTGAGTTCAGATCCTGAGAACACAAGTAAAAGTCTGTGCACCAGAGACTCTGTGTGGTGGTGTGGTGTGGTGTGACGGGGCCCTATTTTAACAGAACAAATTGACAGTGACAGTACAGAATACACGATGTCCTTCTCTGGCCTCCACATTCATGCATGTTTGTACATACATGTACACGTGTATATATACTACATTCACACATACACACACACACACGCACACACACACACACACACACACACACAGAGAGAGAGAGAGAGAGAGAGACATCCAAAATGATTTTTGATTAAAGATTTTAATTAAATTTTAGTGGAGGGTCAAAAAATTAGGCCTCCAAGTTCAGTGAGCCAAGCAACAGGGGTGGTTTCAGCAGCAGCAGGTACAGACACAGGCACAGGCACAGGCACAGGCAACAGGCAACAGGCAACAGGCACGGGCACGGACACGGACACGGACACAGGCACAGGCACAGGCACAGGCACAGGCACAGGCACAGGCACAGACACAGACACAGACACAGACACAGACACAGACACAGACACAGGCACAGGCACAGACACAGGCACAGGCACAGATACAGGCACAGACACAGGCACAGACAGAGACACAGACACAGACACAGGGACAGACACAGGCACAGACACAGACACAGACACAGAAACAGGCACAGGCACAGACACAGGCACAGGCACAGACACAGGCATAGACAGAGACACAGACAGAGACACAGGCACAGACACAGGCACAGGCACAGACACAGGCACAGGCACAGGCACAGACACAGACAGAGACACAGACAGAGACACAGGGACAGACACAGGCACAGGCACAGGTACAGACACAGACACAGGCACAGACACAGGCAGCAGATACAGGTAGATGCACATCAGGCCACTAGACAGGTCCCTTTTCCTTTCCCTTCTCATCACTGGGGCACGTCCCTTGGACACTCTGTGGCTTGGAGGAGGTTCGGGAGGTTTCCTTCTGTACCTACACATCCTTTATTTCTCTCAGATCAACAAGTTCTGTCTTTGTACAGTTTTCATTCCGTTTATACTTTATCAGTTTTCCTGGTTTAGCTCTTAAGTGTTTACTATTCCTTACACACACACACACAGTGTTCCAGTTTTCTCTTGCAGAAAAAGGCTCTCCTCTTCCCCTTTCCCTAATCCATGCCACCCCAGCAGGGACTGTGGGGAGAGCCCAGGAAACTGCACCTGGGCAGCTATCTACCACTGTTCATGGCTATGGTCAGAGCTGGACTGGGAAGCTCATCTCCTCTCCACGAGGCACTAGCTGAGCCCGAGGGACAGGACGGAGGGCCCCAGGTAACTCTGCTCTGGTGTAGGCACACTTGGACTACTGCAGTGTCTTCTGCTCCTCCAAATGACTGCTGGCCTCTACACAGGCTCTCACCGTGCTACAGGTTAGCGCAAGCGATAGTGTCTAAGGCCAATTCAAACAGGATGAAGCGGGAAGCTTCAGGTCTCGTGCAGACCTCTGCTGGGGAGTCCTCAGCACCTCCTTTGACACGTAGTGTAAGCAAGGAATAGACAATGACATATTCATGAGGACGCCATGAGAAGATCTATTATTTTGTACGGCAACCTAAATTTAAAAAGAAAAAGAGTCAGACGGTGGTGGCGCCTTTATTACCAGCAGTCAGGAGGCTGAGGCAGGAGGATCTCTGTGAGTCTGAGACCCGCCTGGTCTACACAGTGAGTTCCTGAACAGCCAGTGGCTACAAGGAGAACCCCCCCTCTCTTTTACACACACACACACACACACACACAAAGAAAAAGAAAAGAAAACCTAGCAAGTGACACTTAGAATCAAGGTGGAGAGATGGCAGAGACTCTGAAAGGTGGCGATGTTGGGAGATGGGTTTCCTACACGGGCCAGACTGGACTCAAACTTGCAGCAATTAGCCTGCCTCTGCCTCCTGACAGTCGGGATTACAGGCATGGACCACCACTTTCTCTGTGGGTATCTTCAGAAATGAATTAACTCATCGATAGCCATACCGCTCTGAACAAGCCACATACCGAAAGCTAAGCAGGACTGAGCTTAATCGCAATTGCAGTGATTTACTCACAGAGAGTTAAAGATTTAATTAAAAAAAAGAATTGGTTTTAAGATAGAGTTTAAGATGTAGTCCAGGCAGGCCTCAAACTCACTATATAGTGTAAGTTGGCCTGTAACTTGTGATTCTCCTGTTCAGCCCCCTGAGTGCTAGAATTACCATGCCTTGTTGAAAGTCTTTTCTTGGCTGGTTTTCATTTTCCCCCTTTTCTGAGACAAGGTTTCTCTGTATAGCCCTAGTTATCCTGGAACTCACTCTGTAGATTAGGCTGGCCTCGAACTAAGAAATTTGCCAGCCTTTGCCTCCCAAATGCTAGAACTGAAAGTATGCACCACCACCACCCAGCTTGGCTAGGTTTTTATTTTTATATTTTATTTTATTATTATTATTATTTTTTTTTTTGGTTTTTCGAGACAGAGTTTCTCTGTGTAGCCCTGGCTGTCCTGGAACTCACTTTGTAGACCAGGCTGGCCTTGAACTCAGAAATCTTTCTGTCTCTGCCTCCCAAGTGCTGGGATTAAAGGCGTGCGCCACCACCGCCCGGCTTTGGCTAGGTTTTTAATTTCAACATTCAGAGGCAGGAGAATCTCCCAGTTTGGAGCCAGTCTGATCTACTAAAAAACAAACAAACAAACAAAAAATTTTTTTCATAAAGAATGTAAGAGCTTACTAGCAGAGGAGAGCTGTGAACTGAAGGGAGCACCACTGATTTTTGGGGACATGGCTGTATTCTGCCCATGCCCCAGGGTGTGTTCTACTTCCACACACATGCCAGTCTCTGAGGGTAAACAACAGTAACAAAAAATGCATAAAGTTGGGAGGGTAATGGGCAGTGAGCCCTAAAGGGGGTAACGGTAGATGGATGTGAACAAAATATGCCATATGACATTTACAGAGAATAAATGAAAATATTATCAAACAGGTTTAAAACTACATATGATAGTTATCTTTCCTTTTGCTTTTTGTTGAGACAGGTTCTCTCTCACTACCTTGCCCTGTCTTAGAACTCCCATGTAGATTAGGCTGGCCACAAACTTAGACAGAGATCTGCCTCCTAAATGTTGGGACTAAAGGTCTGCACTGAATTCCAAATTGTGATCATTAATCTTCATTGTCAACTTGAGTAGTTTTACAGTTGCCTTGGAAACACGTCTTTGCATGTGTCTATACCATGCTTCCTGGAAGGTTTATGTGGAGAGAGGTGACCACTGTGAATGTGGGGAGCCCTGTGGCACTGGGCTGACGCTGAGTAGGAGAGAGGCAGCTGAGCACCTTCGTCCATTTCTCCCTGCATCCTACCTTTGGACAGTGTGACCAGTCCCTCGGTGCTCCTGGCCGGGGCCATCAGTCCCTGCAGTGATGGACTGTATCCCTCAAACAAAGGCAAAATAAACGATCCTCTGTATTGATTTGGTCAGGTATTTGATCACAGGTATGAGAAAGGCAATTAATAAACCACAGTGATGAAACATTCACCGGTCACGGCGAAGCTCTTTCTCCCCAGTCCTTATAACATTTTCGGTTTGTCCATCAGCTCCTCTTTGCCTCTGGTCTCCACTTGGTCCCACTAGACCAGAGAACCAAGGGGACCTGGGGGGCGGAGCTCCTGGCCCGGCGCCCTCAGCCAGCATTCCCCTGTGCCTTCCTCTGGGCTTTCCTTCTCCTTTGGGATTTCTTGGTTTAGATTTAAATGCCGATGTGCTCTGAGGATTTTTGTATTTTCCTCTCCAGCCCACAAGTTATCATCTCCTAAACTCTGCATCAGAGGGACCAACTCCAGACATCTCTGTTCCCATGTGCCACACAGATCCTTGGCCCTGCATGCCTTAAACAAACCTGTCAGACTACAGAGAGAGCTCAGGGGTTAAGAATGCATGCTGCCTTTGCAGAGGATTTGAATTCATTTCCTAGCACCAGTGACAGGTGACAAACAACTGTCCCTAACTCCTGCTGCAGGAGATCCAATGCCCTCTTGTGGCCACTGCCCCCTCCCATACAAAGTTTTTAAAAAATGACAAACCTTTTTATAAAAATTAAAGCCAATTTGACCATGGCTTTCTGTCCTCCACGACCCATGACTTTTCTGTGGTCCCTTCTTCAGGTAACAATGTCTCTCGTAGGATCTAGTGAGTATGTTTCCTCACACCGTGTCCTGTAAGCAACATCTCCGCCCCAGCCTCTCCCACCTTTTGGAGACAGAGTTTCTCTGTGTAGCCCTGGAACTCACTGTGTAGACCAGGCTGGCCTCGAACTCAGAAATCCTCCTGCCTCTGCCTCCCAAGTGCTGGGATTAAAGGTGTGCGCCACCACCGCCCAGCTCTACTTCCTTTCTTTAGTCTTCATTTCTGTCACCTTCGCCTCAACACTGGTGGCAGCTCCCATTCCTCAGGTCCATTCTCCACGCTGGGCTAGAATGAGCGACCTACTCAGCCATCCCCACTAACTCTTATCCTCGCCAGCCCTAGGGCCAACATTCTATTACAGCCCTTCAATGATGTATGTGTCCTCCTCCTGCCTCTCCAGTGTGTGATTCAGATTTTTAAAGCGTATACTGAATGGCTGGTATTCCCCACTCCATAGGCTTTGAGAATTAACTGGAGGAAGCCTTTCTGACTCTGTTCTAAGCACCCCCGAAACTATCTGTACACCGGCTCTCTCGGCATCTTCCAGAATGTAGTAATGGCTACAGTTACTTGCTTCTCCCACTATCCTAGAAGTTCCTTCAACACAGAAATTGTTCTTATGATGGTTCTCTAGTGTTCACTAATGCCTGGCATGTAGTACAGCCATGAAGGGATGGACAGGGATGAGACTTCGTGACTGTATGGAGCAAAGAGGAGCTCACTGGTAGGTGCAATATGTTCTAAGATCCGTATCTAAACTGGGGAATCTCCACCTTCGTTATTCTGACTGAAGTGAAACCAACACCATTAGCAATAAGGGTCAGCATCTGAGGTACCACTTCCTACAGCCAAAGTAAGTCTCCTCTTGTATTCGTGCCCAAGATGACTACATCTATGAAGGACCTTACACCAACACAATCTAAGAGAAGGGTTTGGAAGGACTCATACTTCCACTCACATATTGGCCCACATTCTGTCTGCAATCCCATGGGGTCTTCAGAAACAATCTAGTATTTTATTTAATTCATTGGAAAAAACATATCAAGTACCTATTAAAGAAAGGTAACTATGGAACTGGGCATAGCAGCTCATGTCGGTGATCACAGCGCTTGATCTGAGTGCTGAGGCAGGAGGCTTGCTGAGAGTTCCAGGCCAGCTTGAGTGTATATGAGAGGGACATAGTGAAATGGCAACTGTCTTAGAGGAGTTTAGATCTGAGTAGGGTGTGGGCAGGACTCAGTACTATAAAGGGTTTGCAATAAGATATAATAAATGCTTTACTTATAAAGAGGAGAGGCAGGCAAATAATTCAGCCTGGAGTTATCAAGGAAGGCTTCACCAACATAGCAAGGGACCACGGAAACCAGAGAGGAGAAAGGCTCTTTCAGAAAAAAAAATTACATTTCTTCCAAGACAGTCTAGCCTCTCTGTGCACCAAGTCTTATGTCATTCCATAGCTGGTAAATTCCTCAGTAGTCTCCACCTGAATCTCACTATGTAGCCCAGGCTAGTCTCATTTATGACAATCTTGTCAGCCTCCCAAATGCTGGGATTAAACTTTAAACCTTAAAATAAAGCAGGGTGTGGTGGCACACCCTTGTAATCCCAGTATTTGGCAGGTAGAGACAGGAGAGTGAAGGCAGGAGCCCAGTCCACTGGCCTAGAAGACACAGATGCTCAGTAACATTTGTTGAATGGATCAGTGATCGGAGGCCTGAACGACAGTGCTTATTGAATGGGGGTGTGGCCTGGAGACACATGCACTGTATGATGGCTCTGGGCAAGGGAAAAACTTACAGGAAGGCTGGAAAGGTTGAGTGAGTAGCTGGAGACCCCTAGCTCACAAAGGGGTGGCCTTTGATCTCCTGATAACAACAGGTAAAGGTCGTGTAAGTAGGAACTGTTGTGATCTCAATTTTAAGCACGACACCTGGGCTCTGGAAAACAAGCTGGGATGTGGGTGGGTGTCCTGGGATTATAGACAGAGATAGCTTCATCCAAGCTAGAGGTGAAACACAAGCCAAGTGCCTGCCTAGTGCCCATTATCCCAGTACTTGGGAGGCTGTGGCAGGATGGTTGTCTAGGCAGTCAGGGCTACATAGGAAGTGTCAGACAGCTATGGCTACATAGTGAGACACTGTCTCCTAAGACAAAACAGGAGGGGAGGGGGTGAAGACAGGCAGACAGAGCACCTTGTAAAACAAACAGTAGGTAGGTGTTTCTGAGGCAAGGCTGTCTAGAGCTAGGGACTGACTAGATCCCACTTAAGTTTTTGAGGGAGGCAACTGTGGCTGGACCTGCGGCGAGTTTTAGATTTGATGATATTGGGTCTGAAGTGCCTGGGGAAGCTTTCTCTGAGGCCACCACCACCCAGCTTCTCCTACCCCTTTCTCTTCTCTTTCCCGTGGTGATCACTCCAAGTCCTGAATGCTACCTACAACTCAGCCTACAGGGTGGGTGTGGGGGCACCACACCAGCAGGTCCCACATTCTCGAAGACACAGGGTTCAGGCTTGGTGGAGTCTGGCGGTGACCTCTCCCGGAGGCGGCTCCCTGACAGGAAGGCAGCAGGCCTGCCGCCGGGCACACACAAGAGCTTCCTGCGCTGCAGCAGGTGCCCGGGCCAGCTGCTCCAACCCTTCAGACTCAGATCAACAGGATGGGCCAGCCCAAGCGGAAGGAAGCCTGCAGGGAGGGACACTCCTGCAGACAGAAGCAGGGGCACCGGGTGGAGAGAGGCAGGAAGAGCTGCCTGGGTTGCTGAGTTGGCGCTCCTCCAGCGGATTCAGAGCTGGCAGTGACAGGAGGCCATTCAGTCATCTTCCCCCACTCCCGCCCCCACCCAGGGCCTCTCTGGCCCACGTTATTATCATTAGGTTTGTGGCTGGCTGGCTTTAGGTATACCAGAAGGAACCATCAGATAGATGCTGATAGAGCTGGGGGCCTCTAAAACAAATTCCGTCCTTTACCTATTCTGTAGTGACTGGGAAAGGGCACTTGCTTTAGCCCTTTTAGCCCAGCAGGCTGAAAAGCCCACAGGAGGGCAGTGACTTCTGTCTCACGATCCGCCTGTCCAAGAGAGAAGATAAAAATCTCTCGTTTGCTTTAAGCCCGTTATCACTGCCTCCGGCTCCGACAGCTGCTGTGAACCCGCACAAACGGGCAAGGGGGCGGGGCAATAGGGCGCCAACCAGGAGCCAAGAGCTCTCCGACTGGGAGGCTGCCGCACACAGCAGGCTGGCTTCCCTAAGAAGATTGCCCGCAGTCCCTAGAGTGGTGGAGGGGGCAGGGACAGGGACTCGGTGTTTGACCCGGTCAGGAATCCCACCTACAAGCATGCTTTCCTCATCCCATCCCCACAGGCGGTTTCTTGGCAGGGCGTCGGCGAAGACTGTGGTCCCGCGGATGGGGGAAGTGGGGTCCACCTTGGACACAACTCGAACATTGTATTTTAAACTTCGACTACACCAAACTCAAACTCGATTCTGCCACCGAGCGTCGGATCTAGGGTTCCCTGCCACGCCACCAGCCCTATGGTACCGGCTTCCCTTAGTCCTCGCACCAACCGCCCAGAAGGACGGGAGGGACGCGCAGAGGCGGGCCCTGCTGCCAGTGCCTGTGCTGCAGATGGGAGGACGAGCCAGCGCCTGCCGCCTGGGCGTGGGCGGTGAGTGCGAGCAGGTGTCTGTTCCGTGACAGGGCTCCCGCCGCCACCACCTCGCCCTGGTTCTCCCCAGTCCTCACGGCCTAGAGTGACAAAACCCGGCAAATGCTCAGCCATGCCGCTCAATGGTTCACCGGTCTCTTGCTTCCACGCAAGACCCACGAGAACCTCGCTTCCATAGAACGTCTGCGGGCTCGGAGCCTCGCTGGCAGCCTCCGCCTCCAGCTCCTGCTCGGGGTCCCGCCCACTCCCTGGCGGGCCGAGCCGCTGCGGGCGCGAAGGGGACGGGGCGGAGCGGGCTTCCCTCCCCACCCCCCACGTGGGGCCGGCCCTCCGCAAAGCCTGGGCGCCGCCACCGCGCCTCTCAGCTATGCCCCGCCGGCGGCGCCGCCCCCGGGCATGGGCGAGGGGCGTCACGGAGTCAGGTGGTCCCCGGAGTTCCCCGGGGCTGGACCGAGGGAACGCGGTGCCTCGGGTTGTGTACACGCTCCACTGACAGAGCTTCTTGCAGCCGGGCAGCCGCTGATCACGCGTGGCCCTGCCAGCTCATTGGCTGAGGCCTCACACACCTTTGCCGCTGATTGGTCGACACCAAGCCC